>OX352698.1:10000000-11200000 GCA_947095575.1 Electrophaes corylata
TATTGAGGCTTACCTCGTCTCTTTCCTTCTGATAGGCCCTGCATTGAGCACGACATGCGATCATCTGCCTCTCTAGTCCAGCTATCTGCGTCTGCAAATAATGTCTTGTCGACTCCGATCTATCTTTTGCGCGATTCAACGATCTAGTGCTCTCTTCTCTCAGTTCCTCCAAGTCTTTAACCAGTTGGGAGTGTTCGAGCGCCTTTTCGTTGTACCTATCTTCTTGTTGGGATAACTTTTCTTCGAGTCGTAAGACTTGACATCTAAAGCAAGAATTATCATGAGTTTAGTTAAAACCACGGTAGTAATACAAAATATCAAAACTTTCAACACATTGGCAGGGACAGCGTAAACTGTCCCTGTAACATGCAACGATTCTTAGTAGTTCTAACAAAAGCTTGTAAGGTATTGGAATTACGATATTAAATTAATATAATAGGTGGGTAGACCCCGCCTCTCGTTCCAAGGCCGAGGGCTTTAGACGTAGATGGATTCGCATTCGACAAAAATATGAATATTGTGCTTAAAACCAGTGCATTCTAACAGGTTCCGGGTAACCTCTGGAACGGCTGGACCGATTTCGACGGGACTTTCACTGGCAGATAGCTGATGTAACAAGGAGTAACTTAGGCTACTTTTTATTCCAAAAAATAACGGGAACGGGAAAAACACGCGTGCGAAACTGCGAACGGCCGCTATTTCATGCCGTATTAACGCCATCTGTTGGCGACATCGAGTACTATTGCAGTTAAGATTTGTAAGTAAACATGTTTACCGCCCAACGAAGTGGGCACGGTCAGCTAGTCTATAATAAACACAGCAAATAAATCACGTTTGTTGTATGAGAGCCCCCTTAAATATTTATTTATTCTGTTTTTTAGTATTTGCTGTCATAGCGGCAACAGAAATACATCACCTGTGAAAATTTTAACTCTTTAACTATCACACAGACAGACAGAGGCAAACAGACGGACAGATGCACAAACAGACACACATACAGACACACAGACAGACAGATAGATAAATAGACAGCGAAGTCTTAGTAATAGGGTTTTACCCTTTGGGTACGGAACCCTAAAAAACTCGGCAAGTATACTTAATCTTAAATCATGTCTCAGGTATAACTATGAGTACTATGCCAACAGCGTCCCGCGAGCGCAAACGTTCTGTATTTTTACGTTTTAGGCAAGTGACGTATTAGCACATAATTTTCAATGATGCTTGTCCATTTCTGCGCAGAAATACCATACGCTGTAGTTTAGACAGTTACTGCCTAGGCGATCGCCATAGTACGTAGTCCAGTTCTTACTATTGTTATATTATCGCTGTCTGATCGGTTTACGCTACTGTTCTTACTCCCTGTACTTATTTTCTCTTCTAAATACTTGGCCAACGTAAACCGGAATTAACCCGGCGAGTTTGTGATATGGTTAATTGACCCTGCTCATTTTTATTTGGTCTTTTGTAAATACTGCAGTCGCAAGCTGTCCAAGTATTCAGTAGCTGGATTCATTGACCTCTCCTCTACGCACCACCACTTAATTAGCTCAAACGCTGCCTGCACGAGGTTGTAGATACGGCTGTTGTAAATTTGACTAATACATATTGTCATTTTGTATTTCTACGTAATATGGCGTTTTTTCATTAAATCCTTTAGTCAATAACAAATTAGCAAGTTTACTTCCCATCCTTGGTTAATAAATTGTAATAAATAAATATTGATAAACATTCACGCAACGTTTTCTAGCCCTAACGTAAAGCCTGCAGTATGTGAACCAGATAGCAGATATAACACTGATATTTTTATTGTAAATACATACTTAGAATACATATAACATCCAGACACAGAACATCACTTAAATCTATGTTCATCACTTAAATGATATAGAATATAACTAAAAGGGTCATCAGGACCCTCCATATCTTTCATGTACCCATTTTGTATCACATCCTCGCCAGGTTAAATCTATGTTGCACGTGTTTCTACGTAGCAACACTGACAAGGTCGTATGCACCAGTGCATACGACAAACTCAGGATGGACGATCTAGCACAGAGTATATTTGACGAAACACGACCTAAATGAGCATATTTAAATGCATAATACCGCACGCTTTTTAAAGGTCATTCTGCAGTCTAAGCGTAAATCTGCATAGTAATTACTCCAACTAGATAAGGTGATTAAAATTATATAAATTATGGTGGTATTATTTTAAAATTGTCTTTAAATGAATTTATATGACTTCAATAATTTATGTATATACATTATAAAACACAAAAATAATTTATTCAATAATCAATTTGAACAGACTAGGATATATCCTAGCACTAGGACCTACTTAAGGTTTACAAAATGTATGTACCCACACTGTGAAATAAATAATAAAAAATAGAATTAATAAAAAAAACAAAGATTATAGCTAAAAATATATTTACTCCGCAACAATAAAAGAGGTCTGATTTTGACTTTTTCTTGGGAGACAGGGATCCAGGAGATCTAAGAGGTTTGAGAGAGTGTGAGGGGATGTAGTATAGGGCGGAATATATGAGTAGAGATGATGTATGAGAGTCAAGATATCACACTCTAAATTATCCATTTGAATCCAATTCCTGTAATTAATGATATGCCCGCGACTGTGCTCGAGTAATTTAATTTATTGTAAACTTAAAAAATTTACTGCGCTTTTTAGGGTCAGCGAACAGAGAGTGCACTCTTTCGGAGCATAATATTTTAAATTATCAATGTATTTGTAAAAACAATAAAATTTTCATTTTCTAATTGAGTTAAAGTTTATATTAATGTTACAATGATAAACAAGAGTGAACCGCGGAGAACGTTTACGTGTCAATTATAATATATATTTTTTTACAATTAAGTTAGATAAAATATCCCACTAATTTACCACATAATTCGAAGTTATTGTGTATTTATTGTGTTTCAACCAAAAACCTAAAGTATCCTACTTAAAATTAAGCAGTCTAAGATGATTTTTCCTTATATAAAAAAATATTAACAGTAATATTACATCATAAATAAAACCGACCTTACTCAACGTAGTAGGTACCTAAAGGGTAATCATGTAAAATACCTATATTGTATGTGTTTGTGGTGCGATACCTCATACTTATGTTACCAATTGCTATTACTATTTGCACTTTATTTAAATTATACAACGTATACCAAGTATATGATCAAAATATAAGAGCTTGCGCACTTTTCATGGACCTCACGAAAGCATTTGATCGTGTTGACCATCAGATACTTTCCGGTCAAATCCTACCTCACCGAGCAAATGCAGGCAACTGAGATATTAATTATTTGTCCCACTGTAAAAAAGAAAGTCAAAAATACATCCCGATTTAAAATAGTAAAATGTAGCGTACGCAAATGTCGTTTACTTGGACCCCTATTATTTATAATTTATATCAATGACATTCCTACAATAACTAAATATCGCATGACATTATTGACGACAGCACTACTTTATTTACTAGTAATAATAAAATAGATCTTGAACGTGACATGAATGAGACATTGAGTAAGTTAATCAATTGGCTAACATTAAAAACAACTTAAGAATTAGTTTAACAAAAACGAATTTAATTATATTTAGAAATAGAGCAATAAAAATTTAATTTGACATTAATTACAATGGCCAAAATATTCAACAAATTGATACAGCAAAATTGTTAGGACTACATATTTATTGTGTCTTAGATTGGAAATCTCACGTGAGGAACTTATGCGTTAGGGACCTCGATTTTTTTACGCATTATGTGTGCTAACTAGCACTGTTAGTAGGTTTACTCTGTCAACGACCTACCACGGGCATGTGACATCCCTTCTTAGGTATGATGTTTTGTTCTGGGGTAACTCAACTGATAAGTAAGTCATAATTAGGGTATAAAAGAGATGTGTGCGGACCATACGCAAGTTAAAGCAGACAGATAGTCGCAAATAACACTTCTGCAAACATAAAATCTTAACCTTTCTATGTATTTATATACTTGAAGCTGTCTTGTCTTTTTGATGCGTTTAAAAGCATTCGCCATAGAAAATATGTTAACCTTTAAATAAAACAGCGAAACTTAGTAATAGCATGTTTTGTATGGCCACAAATATGTATAATAAACTGCCCCATGCAACACTGACCTCCCCTTCTACGAGTATCAATGTATTTAGGAATCGTGTTAAAACTTTTCTTTATGAAAAAGTATATTAGAGTGTAAATGACTACCTACTTAGATTTTTTTTGGTGTATTATTGTTTTTGATTTTAACTTATTGACTACCTATGCATTTTCCTGTAATCATAATATTAATTCTATTACATTAGCATTGAATATAGTGTGTGTCCGTTCCTGTGATTATAATAATTTTTTTAATTCTATGACATTAATATTCAATATAAAATATATCATTAATATTTCATGCTGTAAGGTATTCATATTGGCAATAAATAATTTAGAATTTGAATTTTATACATAAATTAAATTTTAAAATTAATAAAATAAAACTGCTCTGCTGTGCTCTGGCGCTAAGGTATACTTATAAAGTTCATCGAAAAGTTATTTTTTATAAATTTATTTTATCATATACCTTATAAGTTAGCCAATGCTTAAATTTTTGCTGACACAGTGACAAAGCTAATTTTAGGCAATGATCAAATTTATGCAACGTTTAATATCTCCTAATGGTCGGAGTCGTCAAGCGGAATATAAAATGGATTATTTGTCTAATTTTCTATATTCTCAGTAAAACGGCTAATATATAGTTACGAACCCAATCAGGTTTCAAGACAGGTTTGAGCAACGTCGTCGTCGCTTCGGGTGTTCCCACACACTCATTTAGGATTATCCACTTGGCACATCCCGGAAAATTCCTCGAAGCACTGTTTATCCCCGAGTTCAATATTTTACCTACGTAGAAAACACCAGCCATTACCTCGACAGGTTGTCCTCACCGGCTTCATGACTAATGGAAGTTGATCCATGAATCATTTTGCAAGAGTTTTGAATAAATGAGGTTCTTAATGTGCATATAGAGGTAACCTAAGCATACGTGCCGCATACATGGCTATGTCAAGGCCCAGGTACCCTTTATTTTAATGGAACATCGAATTAACCTTAAGGCGCGTACGTCTCAACACATGCTTTTATCCTCTGTGAACAAATCAGTTTCTCTACAACATTAAGTTTTTCGAATTTATTACTTTACTATTTATAATATATTTTTAATAGGGAAGTAATAAATTCGGGATGATACAATACATGATGCCTGTTTCTGTCGCTAAGCAACGTTGCTGTGTTCCCGTTAGAAGAGTGTTAGAACCGATGAAATTAGAGGCATGTGACCTCTAATAACTGTATGCCTCAGATTGATGGATGCATAACATTACATCGTAGGACACGTTCCTGACGAACGTGACCTGCGAGGCCCCAGCAACTGGTTCAACCAGCACGACTTATAGAAAAAATACTAATACCTCAGGTGTGCTGAATCGAATTATCATTGTTTCGCGATAAGATCAAGAACTTTTCGAAATGGTATTTTTGAGTATTACTAACTGATTTATGTAAATGATATACTATACCAAAGTACATCTTATTATATCTTATCTTTATAAACTGCCCGGAAGCTGAATAGTTTCGAACCGACAATATTCAAACTCGTAACCTATATTACCAAAGATAAAAAATAAAGCGAATAATGAAGTGAAATAGGTTTACAACGTTCCTTGATCCATCCTGGAACGCATGAATGACTTGCCATATGTGCGTAAAGTGATGTTTAGCCACTTCGTAATTAATCAGTCAGTAGCACGAATGGGTCATACGAAAGTGGTTGTTTGGATGTTTGCTGCGTTTAACACAGTCAAAATACAAAACTAATTTCAATAAAATTCAGCACAGTTTAAAGATTATATGGCTATAAGATTATTATTATAGTGAAATCAATATTTACGAGGATGGAGATGCAATCAAAAACTAGGTATAAATAATTATGAAGAGTACTTATTAGTTTATATTTAAAATTGAAAGTAAAGATGTTTAGAACTGCATCCTACTACTGTTTTTCGCATTTAGTTTCGCATGTATCTGAATATATCTTCACAAATATCTGATTCTAATTTCTTCTTACACCAAGTCATCGAGACCATATAAATATCAATATTTGTGGATATTTTTACACAACATCATCGGACCCAAACTAAGCAAACCTTGGTACTATGGGAAACAGATAACTGATAGAATACACTTACACATATACTTTTTTTTTGTAAATTCATACTTAGAATACAATATAACACCCAGTGAGAGAACAAACGTCCATGTTCACCACACAAATGTTTATCCTCAGTGGGGATTGAACCCACGACCTACAGCATCGAAGGCAGGGCTACTATTAACTGAGCTGTGAGGCAAGTCTAATTTCTTTTGAGATATAAATCGTAATAAAATGCATGAAAACCTTACAACTTATGGGTTATCTGCAAATTATAACGCCAATCTAGATTCCACTAATCTAAATACTGATTTTAATGACTATTGCGTTCGTTAATAAAATATGTACATAAACAAGAGCAAGCACCTGCAAATTATTCCAATAAACTAAAGAATCGCTAATTATGAATAAAATATTCAAATATTACGAATACGTTCAAACGTCATAATTACTTGTAATCGTCTATTTCTTTGTAGAGTTCTTCTATTTCTCGTTGTTTCTCATCAATTTCATTTTTTTGTGAACTATTCTCCTCTAGTAATCTCGTGTTTTCAATTTTTTCTTGATTTAGATTATTTACTGCTCCAACGAGCTGAAAGGTATAAATAATAGGGGTAGAGGTGGTAGGTAATGCTAAAGGTATTATTACCTACAACAGTAGGATAAAGCACACAGGTGGAATAATAGGAGTGACCCTGCCTTCCAATCGTGGGTAAATTGATCAGATGTGGATTATTCTACTCTAAAAATGTATATTTGTAATGTCAGTGCTTCGTGAGGATACCTTATAGTATTTTAGTATCAAAAAAATAAGATGATTATGAGTTAATTTTATACAAAAATTTTTGAATAACGTATTCACACTGGTTCTCTTTGACTTGTTGATCCATCTTATATCTGTAATATAACAATTTAGGGAGTACAAACCTTTTCTTTCACTCGATGTAGTTCGTTGGATATCTGATGAGCACTATCTTCGGCGAGTTTTTGAAGTTGCTTGGCTTCTTGGAGTTGGATTTGTGCTCCTTTCAACAAATCTGGCAGCGGAGCTAACTCCATGAGTTTCTCTTGAAACTGCATCTACAAATCAAATCCGCTGGTTTCACGACACTTCTTGTCAACAGCCTAAAAGATCACTGCTGGACATCGGTTTCTCAATATTTGGGGGGAGAGGGTTTAGTCTTAGTCAACGCGCTTGGCAGACGGATTAGTGACCGTAGTGCCAGTGTTTAATACTCAAGGGATGCTGCTTATTGACACGCAAGAAGAAGAAGAAGACCATTACCTTAGTCGCTTCTTTCAATATTCTTGAAAGGCAATCGTGTGGTCATAGTTCGATTATTAATAGCTCTGACTTCTGCGATGTAGGTTGTGTGTTAGAATATCAACATGGATAAATATGACTGTGTACTTAGATTAACATGGATGATCGTTCCACTAACAATATTTACAATAAGGTTACAATAAGGTTTACACGAAGATTGATTAGGTATATGAAACACTTCCGAATACCATCTCTCGGTCTTACGACTCCGAGTCAAACGTCGCTCGGTGGAAGATCTTCCCATTTGGTGATCCTGACATCTTCATGTTCCCTGACACTTTAAAAGCGGCTGATTAAAATATTTAATCGGGATTCCATTAATGGTAATGGAATACCAATTACTGCAAATAAAAATCTGTTTTTATTTTCTACTGACTGTACTACGTGTGAAATTAAAAATTCCACTAACGGCTGGATATGGATTGTTCACTTTAAACTATAAATAAATACTATAACCCGTTGATTACTTAATTAATTTAGTTACTGAGATGGAACTTTTCTTGGTTGACGATTGTTTAAGATTTTCCCACGACCCCTGGTTGATTCCACACAACATTTCTAGGCCATTCAAGTAATTTAATAGTCTTCTTACATTGCACGCTGGTCGGCACTAAGTACTCTCAGCATGATAAAGTAAAGTGAGTAAAAGATTACTGTTGGTAATCTTTTGGTTACATTGACGCACCTTTAAGTTGGGAATTTCTGTGTTAGTTTTCAATTTGCGTTATAAGAGCCATCGTATCTCTACACAAAACCACTCGCACAATACGACTTCGCATAATACAAAACAGCAAACACAAAAACTTCGAGCATATTTTGATAATACAAGCTGTCGACCTACCTCAAGTAGATCAGATCAATAGCAAGCCTAGCTTGTTGAGCTAAGTTGTGCTCGGATAAAAACAACGCTAAACCGCGGCCTAGTTGTTTGATAAATCCTCGCTTCGCTCGCTCGACCCTCGAATTGTTATGGAATGTATTTTACCTTCATTTTTTGTAGCTCTATTTGTATTTGATCAGATGCTTGTTTACTATCAAACTCCATGACATCCAACTGTCGTTTCATCTCCTCAACTTGTTGCTGTGCTTGAAGGTACTGTTTAAGATTAAATAAATATTATGTTCAATTAATAGCACTGGTGGTCCAGTGGGAGTGACTCCGCCTTCTGATCCTAAGGTCGTAAGTTCGAACCCAAGGCCCATCTCATGTAACCTAAGTGGTAACCATCACCTATAACAGAGCATTGTCTTTTAGGTCACGCACGTTAAGTACGTGACCGTACAATGCACTAGCTTGCGTCCTCCGTCCTGAGGCATACTCGGAACACAGCAATGCAAGCATCACTGCTTGGCGACAGAAATAGGTACGGTGGTAGTACTTCTCCAGACAAACCATTTCACAAAAATCTGTACTATTAAAGTTTAAATTAAGATCGGAAAGATATTAAACACGATGTAACTACCTATTTCGACGTTACGCCTAGTTTATTAGTGTCAGAGTAAGTTTCGTGTCCCTGTGATTGCACAGACAGTAGACACCCACCCGACAAATCAGAACTAATCATTGAGTCTATAGATAGACTACCTTCACTCGATATTCCTGAAGTTATCAGGAATATATTAAACACGATGTACCTAACAATTTTCGACGTTACGCCTAGTTCATTAGTAACAGAGTAAGTCTCATGTCCCTGTAATTGCACAGACAAATCGGAACTTATCATTGAGTTTATAGATACACTACCTTCACTCGATATTCCTGAAGCTGTTCTGACTTCTCATCCACAGTTAACCTCAGCTCCTCAGTTTCCTCCTTCACGTCTCGGAGTTGCGTCTTCAAGGCAACGACTTCCTCGGAAACTTTCCGAGTTTCCTGTTTCAATTTCAAAAGCTATTAATAAAAACTTTACATACTTCTTGTTGTACTTCTTGCGTATCAATGGTACTTAACCAACCAAAATAATTTTTGAATAGAATATTGCCACCTTCACTCCAACGTCTGTGGCGTTAATAAAGTCGTCCCTTGTGCTGGTTATAGGACACAGGAGACAGTCGAGTAAGTGGGACATTGTTTGGATGGAGAACCCGCAGTCACATTGACTCAGAGCTGGACCCTCATTTGCACATTATTAGCTATACAGCGATCGACTTGCGTCCAAAGTCGATTAATGGACTTTACATACGAGTTATATATTATAGTACAGATTCGAGCATCGGTTAATAAACACTAAAGGTTGCTTTTCTGCGTACGCCAGGCACTTTAACTCCATAGGGCCCGTTCACTGACAAAAGCCACTGTAGACAACGGGTATATACGAGACGTTCTAGTGCCTAGAACAGGTGTTTTAGATGGAGTAGGCCTTCCCAGACCTATACTATACCATCGTCACAGCTTCATGCTTCTCAGCACGTACATTTTAATAAAAAGTATATTGTCCATTTGGGGGTTTGCTATAGTCACCACGCTTGGCAGGCAGATTGGCAACCGTAATGTCGGTGCATAGTACTCAGGAGATACTGCTACCCCTCTCCTGGTGCTCGCCTCACTACATCTATGAAAGGTTATTTAGGTAACCTATATTAAGCCAGAACCTCACAGCTTTTCCGGCCTAAACCACAGGGACTTAGACAATACCTAAGTGCAGCGCTGACCAAGTTACAGGTTTCCTTAAGATGTTTTCTTTCACTGTTTGAGAGCACTTGCGAGCATATAGTTTTTGTCATATCGTATTTAAACCTACGACCTTAGGTATTGGAAGGCGTGGAAGCTACCTTTAGCTGCATTGCATTCTTATATGGATATTCCTATATGGAGTTTAATTAATAGTTTCCTATTATAAAAGAAATAATGCGGCGGCATGCGACTTGCAAGGCCTAAAAGGAGATCACGCGTTTCCGGACGGTTTAACAAAGAAATGAATCTAAAATTGCGTCCAGACGTGCAAATTTTTGGTCTCCAGAGAGTCCGAAACCGGTTCTTACCCACCATCCACCTCATGAGACCACCTGGATGAACCATTGAAAGGTTTTTACAACGGTTCACCTTGGTGGTCTCAGGGAGGTGGACGGTCGGTAAGAACCTTCCAAAACGTTGCTCTTCAAACCTGTGTAGGCGCAATTGTGTTGAATCGCGCACGTTAAATGTTCGACAAAGTGGATAATAGACCTCAACCCGCACTTGAATTTGGCGCCGCTTCAACTAGCTATGCTATACCTTCAGACTTCAACAGACCCTGACGGCCCATCCCCCGAGGGAACTTAGGATGAAGGGACCTTTATCCTCATCATTTCATTGCATCATTTAACCCCTGGGGCGAGAGGAATCCTTCCTCTCTTCCTAGCCCTGTACTTCGATTTCCTTTACTTCCCCAGTTTGTCTAAGCTAACTTTTATAACTAGTAACTGTAGTTCCGTATCAGTTCTGGAACAGTATTGTGTATAAATAAATACCAATAAACATTTAATCAACGCCTCCTAGCCCCTGATCAGGCAAAGCTTTTGTGAATACATACATATAACACAATATAACACACAGAACAAACATCTGTGCTCATTCATCAGACAATTAATGTCTTTTCTCGGTGGAGATCGAACCTACAACCTATAGCGTAGAAGGCAGAGCTAAAACCAACTATGTGTAGTCATAGTCATAATGTCAGCCTTGAAACGGCTAAGAGAATAATTCGTTTTCTTTTATCTTTAGATGTATCATAGCTTTTTCATTTAAATTGTTTTTCTAGTGTAGATCTAGCAGGCGCCAGTTACTCGCGATTGAGCCTAGAAAAACCGACATGAAACTTATGACATCATTCCTACTGTTTTGGTGTAATCCTTTTACAAAATAATGATAGGTGTGTAACATTAAATAAGCTTTTAGACAATAGAATTGTGTCATTATAATTATAATGTTTATATTATAATAGTGAAAGCAGACGAAGGCGGAAATGAACTAACAAGACACCGCAATTACCTATTGTATCTAATTACGTTATAGTCACATGTCGAAACTTACGTGCTTTTAAGATTATTCACACAACACTTTACATGTATGCAAAGTAGTATTTCACTAGTGAATCGCTAAGACAAAGGCGTCCTTTTTTTAATGGATTTAGTCAATTCCTTTAAATATTTATTTTGTTTATCATAACTCTGTCATTTCTAAACCAATTTGGAAAAGTCTCATTGTAAAATATATATTATCTTACAAGAAAAGGTTGAAACCGATTAAGTTTTAAAATTTAACTATTATAATTAACAGTGGCTACCGTTGTCCGCGACTCGGTCTGTTCTAAACAATTTTCTCAACCAGTAGTGTGGCGATTAGTCTTAGAATTAAGCAATTAGAAAAATATATTGGCATTGTCAGATACACCCTACGCACCAAGGCAAATATAACCTGAAAATTTCAAGTACGACCAGTGGTTTAGGCTGTGCGTGGTCTATATGTCAGTCAAGACAAAAATTCTTATCAGTGGTACAACAATAGTAAGTAATTATTACCTACAATTAATTGTAACGCACCTTTGAGTCATAGGCTTTACCGGCGCTGCAGATATCGTTTATTTTCAATTCCAAGTCTTTCAACTTGGCTTCGTATTTTAATCTCTTAAGGCGTTCATCGTCAGCTGTATTTTTCGCCCGCATCAACTCTTCGCGAAGTCTAGAAACCTGTAATGAAGATTATTTTATATCGATTCTATTCTTTTCTTTTATTTAAGAGCTGCACCGATGAAAGTGACCCCGCCCTCTTATCCTAAGCTCGTCGTGGGTATGAATCCGGTTGTGCACCAATGGATTTTTCTAATATAAAATATGTGCATAATGCCAATGCTCTCAAAATATATATTATTGTGTGGAAACCAGTTAGTATTCTAGCAGTAGCGATGGGCTTGCAACTTGTCACGTGTGGAATACCAACTACTGCAAATGTGGGTGTGCGGCAAATGTAACATTAGGACGTACTTCTGACTAACCCCTTAGACATAAAAAAGAGTTCCTTTCTCAATGCACCGGGGCCCTTGCCCACCTAGCTACGCCACTGCTTTACGATTTCAATGAATAAATGCCTTTTTAACTTTGAATTTTGGCTTGTAAGACCTTTGAGGACGTCTAACCGGGGCTATCAGAGGCTCGTCCAAATAGTATAAAAAATCTTACCTCAACCTCTTCTTTAATGTATAGTTTATCGTCATGAGCATTATGGATGGTGTCTTCATAATTCTTGGAGTCTTTGACTGCTGGTTCCTACAAAAAATCAGACATCATGCAAATTAAGTATATTCTTTATTCTTTATTGTACACAGAAAATGACAGAAGTAAACTTAATATTAAAACATGTACAAAGGCGAGCTTAACCCTTAAGTGTTCTCTTCCAGCAAACCTTACGGTAGAGAGAGGTGAGATCAAAAGTGGGTACGTGTACAAAATGTATATAGGAGATTTACCTACATACTTAAAATATCTATATTAAATTGCTTACAAATAAATATATACACTTACTTAGACTATTTATACTTATAATACATACACTACAGTATATTATATACATATACCTACTAACTATAAAACATTATATACCAAGATACTATACATACTTACATAAATACTATATAATACTTACCTATGTACTTACAGAGAAAGATAGTGCTCTTTGACTTTACGCTTAAAGATACCGAGCGAAGGACTAACGCGGATGACATGAGGGAGAAAATTCCACAACTTAACTGAATGGACAGTAAAAGAGCCGCCATAGCGACTTGTAGAGTGAAGAGGAGTTTTTAGTAGAAGGGATTTAGCTGTTCTGCAGGACTCACCATGAGGGACCAGGAAATCAAAACGCTCACGGAGATAGGAAGGAGAGAGAGGGTTGTTAAGAACATTGAAAAGGAGAGACAGGATGTGAAGGTCACGGCGACGGCGAATAGGCAGCCACTACTACTATACTAGTACTAGTACTAGTACCTATACTTTTTTGTCACCTCAAAAGTTAGAGCCATTAAGACAACCTCATCAAAAATCAATTTAATAAACAAATAATAATAAATATTGACAAACATAACACCATCTAGCCCCAAACTAAGCAAACCTTGTACTATGGGAACCAGATAGCTATACCTAATACTTATATACCTTTTTTTTGTAACTTCATACCTATCTACTTAGAATACAACACACTCAGATGAAGAACGAACATCTATATTGATCACCCAAATGTTTGTCCTCGGTGTGGATCGAACCCACAACCTACAGTAGGAGGCAGAGTTACTACTAAACTAACTGAGCTGTGAGGCCAGTCATATATTTATATTTATTTTAAATTAGTAGTTACAGTGCTGATAAACCAAAGAGCAGGCAGGTGGGAAAGGAAATCCATTGGAACAAGGATATGACCGCCTGATGTTAAGTGGTACCTAACCATCACCAACATAACCATCAACATATAACAAAGCGATACCTTGTACGCACGTTAGGCACGCCATAGTGCATCGGCACTACCCTGCGTCCACCAACCTGAGGTAGGTATAATTTCACCAGAACCTACACCCTTCAAACCAGAACGCAGCAATGCAAGCAACTAGGCGGCAAAATAGGTAGATACAGTTCTGCCTAAGACAAGCCCCACACAAAGAGCTCTATTACCTACTACTGTACCAAGTGACTGCTGCACGTTGCATAGAACTAGGAAGATAAGTATGCCTTACTTGTTGAATTGGTTCTTTTCTGTAGGGATCATGACGGTTTCGACGCATAGCTGCCAGCTCCATTTGTATCTCTTTCACATCACCTTCCATGTCTCCCAGCTGCTTTTGCTGAAGCAGAATTTGAAACATTGTATACACAAGCCCTGGTGAAATAGCTTTAGAGTTTTTAGTTAGACTGACTCGAGCCATCCATCATAGCTTAAAATCTGCTTTAAAATTTTCTACTATGCAAGTGTTGGTTAGATTTTTTATGTTTCAAGTTTTAGGGTAATGGGATGTGTTAAGACCTTGGAACGACCGAGCTAATGGTGCTGTAGTGGTCCTGGCTTAGAATAGGAAGCTTCCAGTTTCTGTCATCGATGTCGTAATAGGCGATCGGATACACCAGCAAATGGTAGGTCTTGAGTATTTAGCACCGACACTACGTTCACCAATTCGCCTGCTAAGCGTAATGACTATGGCAAACCCACAACCCTCCAAATACGGGCAAGGCTTATGTGCAGCAGTGGATATAATAGGGCTGATGACGGTTAAGCCACGTCACGATGCAAGTATTCTTAACCATTTTATCTATCAGAAGTTTGTAAGTTGAATGAACAAGGAGGCTTAGAATCGGGATCTCATAATGGTACAATTTGGGTACTGACCAGTAATAACGCTTGTCCACTAAAATCAACATCTTCCGGTTCAACTTGCTTATTCCTCATAAATGGCCAGAACTCTGATTGAGGCATTAATTCGTAAGAGTAATGCGAATCCTATGATCTGTAAAAATATTTTTTATATATTTATGGATTAAAAAATAACAATAAAATCAATGACAACATTTATGTCATATACTGTGCATATCATAGAATAAGAAACTCCATATTCTTTGGTGCATATAGGTACCTACTGTCAGAATGATGTTTATCAATACTTTTTTAACAAAACAGCTTCTGAGGTTTTACTTCAATTAAAAAGATCTACAGTACCGGATGGCCTCCATTATTATAATGAACGCCGAAAAAGAGACGTGCTTATGGTTTTATTTATATTGGTCGCTGAGGACTCCACTAACTAACATAACCGATAAGTTTGTTGTAGCAGCTTCAATAATTTAGGGAATGTGAATTAGGAGCCGTATGGCCTTACTTATAAAAATCTGCTGAAAGATAAACAATGTATAAGAAGCAGCCAAGTGCGAATCGGACTCACGCACGAAGGGTTCCGTACCATGATCTGCAATAAAAGCGGAAAAAAAATCACGTTTTTGTGATTTTAAAGCAGACATAGCCTTATATATTTATTGTATTCTGTTTTTAGTATTTGTTGTTATAGCGGCAACAAAAATACATCATCTGTAAAAATTTCTGTCTAACTATTACGGTTCACGAGACAGCCTGGTGACAGACAGACAGATAGCAGTCTTAGTAATAGGGCGTCAATTTACCCTTTGGGTACGGAACCCTAAAAAATTGGCAAAGCAGGCATGTTCCTTATGAAAGGGACATGCGAGGCAATACTTTTGTTAAAGGCACAATCTTCCTAATTGAACCTTCACAATTGTCACAACCAAGGTGGTCCCTGCTTAGAAAAGAACCCCTCCATCACCTACCATAGATGTCAAAGAAACAAAGAACATTAATAGATGGCAGCAACATCCCTTGAGTAATAAACCTACCAAATAAGGTGGAGGCCTATGTCCACCAGTGGACTTATTTGAGCTAATAATGTGATTCTACTTAAGTGTGTGATTGCATATGACCGGTTTAAACATTTTTTTTTATGATATTGTATGCATACATACAGTATGTATAGCATACAAGGAATAGAGTAGTAATAAAATAGATTCTTTTATATTTATTGTAATTTATTTATTTATTTGTTTAATCTTAGATTCACAGTTTTAGTATTGTTTAACTAAAGCTATTCGATATGCACTGTTATGTATGTAACGCGTAAGGCGGCTGTTGTGTGGCGGAGCGCCATCTTGCTGAAAATAAACTTTTCGCAATTCTGACAGGAGCCATTTATTCAACTGGTTTTGGAGATTCTCTAAAATGACGTCGTTATACACGGCAGAATTAAGAGTAACTTCATAAAATTCTACCATTACCACTCGGTTTGACATCACACAAACCAACAATTAAATGAGAATCGAACTTGATTGTGGCTTTCCCGAACTCTGAAAGGATTTTCTCTAGACCAATAGTAGTGATTTCATCGGTTTTACATTCCGTTGTTTAAAAATTAGTTTCGTCTGACCATATTACGTACTTAAGGTTAAACAAGTCGGTACGTTGTCCATACAAACGCTGTAACAGCTTAATGTCTACTATTTATTAACGTGCGTCTGAAGTTAAGCTTGATACTGACTTATCTTGCCGTTATCTAGGTACGTTACCCTATATGCTACAGTAAAATCAGATTACCTTGAAAGTTACAAGCGTCGAAAGATTTAGTATTAAATCTTGTAATATAATAATAATGGTATGGTACTTGTGATTTACGTGTGATTATAAAGTCGATTTCATTTACTGTTTTACCATCTAGCGATCGCCAAGTCTTCTTTTTTTTCTTCTTCTTGTCTTTTTTCTTGAAGGAAGTATTGTTAAGTATTTGTGAAACATTTGCCGGTGACCTCGTCGGTCGTGGACAGCTGTTTTGGGCAAAAATGGGGCGGCTCTACTTATACGTTCTTTGCATTGTAAAATGTTGATGTACTTGCTGTTTGCACAGTTGTCGAGTGGTCGTTACGGAAGTACGACATGATATTACCAGTTTTGTTTTTGTTGACCTGCTTTACCCCTTTGTGCTTGACGTCTCTGATGATTATAACATCTGCCTCTTTCGTTTACGTGCATAATATTCTTTCCCATGACTTTTAAGCTTTACTAGTTTATAGTAGCGGAGAACTAAATTTTTACCTGCTTTAAGCTTTCCTTTTAGTTCTTCTTGCAGTGATTTGCACATACACAATACACCTAAAGCAGCGTATTCCTTCGCAAAACGCAATCTTGAAATTCTATGATGACGTTCGAGTTTTGGTCCCTGGACTGGTCTGCATGGTTTCAGGTTAGCTTTTACTAGGCGTCTTCTTACTGTATTATCACTTATGTAATCTATCCTGGTGTGTAGAAAATGGTATTGGATCGCAACTGCTGATGTCGATTCTAAACCAACTCCTGTTCCCTTCCTTGACTCTTTCTTTCTCTACTCGTCTCTCTCCCATCTCTGCCTCTCAAGTGCGTGGAATCGTCGATCGCATTCGGTAACATAATCTCCCGTACTATTGTTTCGCCGTTGGATACGGTGTTTACGGCGAGCACGATGCGATGTTGGTCGCCGCCGCGGCGACTGCAGCATTACGCGCCAGCAGGCTGTTGATCTTGAACGTGCTGGAAAAGCATTAAATTACATTAGCACTAAGTTTTTACAAAAGTACGCAATTTTTTATTTAATTAAAAACAATATTCTTTAAAGATAAAGATAGAGATACCTAGATAAGAGTATTTTTCGGCCATGTTTTTCTAATATAAGTGGAAACAGAATGAAAGAACGTGTGAACCCATTTAAATCATGGGTGGCGATGCAAATACCCCCAGATATGGTAAGACATAGTCTGTTTGGTATGTCGGTCTATGTACCGCAGTGTACATCTTCAGGCTGATGATAATCATAGAAAAAGAAATCTGTAAAGACTGTTACTGACTGACACTATGGACATAATGCAATAATGAATGCTACTTGCCATTGCTGAGGTGATGGGCATGCAAGGTGTGTGTGGCTTGCTCTGAGACTGGAACTTTGTGATGCTGCTGGCTGTAATATTAAAAAATTGTTGTTAAGCCATATTTGTTTAAATTACCTACCACACAATAGCATGCTCATAGAATGTTTTATAATTAGATAAACTACTATAAAATATCTATGTATGTAATGTATTGTATTAAGTATATCAGTCATCTAGCACCCATAACACAAGCTCTGCTTAGCTTGGGGCTAGATAATGCTGTGTGGAGTGTCCAGCATTATTTATTTATTTATTATTATTTATTTAAATAATAATAAATAAATAAATAATCAGCAAGGCAAATGTCAATTGTCACTATAATCCATTTTTATAACAATGATAAGATGTTATTGACTGCGATGTGCAGATCCTCAGCGGTGAGGAATTTGTGGTGAGGCTAGCGCGTCGTATGTATGACCAAGCTGACAACAGTCGCCACATCCACCTCAATACCTTTGCACTACTACACGCACCCTGGCGGCCCCTGTCTCGAGAAATTCTAGTGTTCCTCTATAGGAGCACCAACCAAATAGCCCACCTTAGAAAAAGGCATGAAAAAAGCCCGTGACCTGGAAGTATTAGCTTCCAGAGTTGAAGCTAGGGTAAATAGCACCAGCTAGAGGCCCCAGCCATGCCAGCTGCTGAAGACCCGATTGATGGAATGATACTCTCACCATTGTCAACAACTTCTACAAAAGTGTCAAAGTAGTTGTGATCCACTGTTACAAATAACTAGATTACAAATAAATGAATTACAAAACTTGTTTAAGTTATAATGTGTTGAAATAAAATCTTAGCCCAATAGAGCAATACTAATTATACAAACAAGCTAAAAAATCTTACCAAATTCAACTGCATGCTCTGGATCTGGTTTCCAGGCCGGTACTGCAACCTACAATCACAGAAATAAGATCAGTTAAAAGTTATAACCATACTAATATACCTACTGCTCTGGGGTGTACTGTGTTTGAAATACAACTACTAGTCCTATAAATAGTGTGTAAAATATATCAAGAACTCATTGTATTTTAAGTATGTATTTACAAAAAACACATGAGTATTCTGTCAGCTATGTGGTTCCCATTATGTAGGTTTTGCTTGGTTTAAGGCTAGGCTAGGCTATATTTATATTAAAGAGGTACAAACAATTGGCAACCTTGCTTCAACCACTTCAGTGAGATCAGTGGCTGCTTGCAGACCTATGATCTGCAGCACCGCCTCCTCCGCATTTGCTGGCTGGCCCGCCACCAGTGCCAATTGTTGGCCTGGTTTGAGTAGGCCGCCTTTTTTACAATGAAATTGTTTTATTATCTGAATAAATATAAGGCTTCACACGGAGTACTTACCACATGAAGTAGATATTGTCCAATACACTTGATACATCTGGATCTGTTCAATACTGATTTCTTCTTAGTGCAATAAATTTAGTAATGTTCCTACCACAGAGCTGATCTCCTATAAGATTTTAGTCCGTTCGAAAAAAGATAAGATAAAAAAAAAAGATAAAATTTGACAGTAAAACGATGAGGCTAGGATAATTATTAGTTTAGCGGTAGCATTCTGTGAGAACAGTAGCTCCCTATAACAGTGCACAGAGTGCCAAGTACTTTGATTTGCGGGCAATCTCCGCTTATAGCGTTTAATAATAGTATTCTGTGGGGCTGACGACGAAAACGATTTTCGTCTGATTTTGATTTGCTTGCACTGATCGATCGCGATTGAGCCCTGATAATATATACATAAAACATTTACCGTTTTAATTTAACTACATCAAAGTAACATTCGTCACACACACGGCGTATATTATTACTTAGTAGTAAAAATAAGTGTTCATTATTCTTTCTCAAGATGAAAATAGTGTTCTCAATTCGGTGACTCTTTTCGTAAAACTTAAGTTCGCAGACGTGGAAGTATGTGTTAAAATTGTGTCATTTCAATATTATGTACCAAGCTTAAGTTACTAATAAATACGCCTTCTAGACTTGTATTAACAGTGGCGATTGCTTTCCCCATTTTATACAATCATTATTCCTGTAACGTCGGCTACTTTGTAAAAAACCCATCTTTTTCAGGGTTAAAATGTTTTGTTACATGTAAGTTAAATAAAACTATAAAATGAAGCTGTCCAATCTGGAATCACATATTGAGCTCAGTGAAGATGATAGTGATAGCACAGTGCCAGAAAGTATTCTAAACAAATGGAGCAGAAAATCTGACTCCATCCTGGACATGCAAGATCTGGGAGCTACACATAGAAAATTTATCAGGGTAAGGTTTTACTGTACTCTTATATTTTGAGGATGCCACAAACATAAATATAATTATTATATTATTTGTATGCCCTGTAACGTGTATATGTGTAACACCCTGAAAAAGCCTAAAAAGCCATCACAGCTTTCTCGAAACAACAAAAACCCCACCTACTGCTAACCCATACAAGGCTCGCCGAATGCTTTGGCTCCAGAAAAACCCCCCCAGGTGACTACATCGAACCTACCAAAGAGTTCCCTGCTGGCCATAAACTTCCATGGAGCACCTAGAAGTCTCTGAACAGGCTATGGACCCAAGTAGACCGCTGCAGGCTAAACCTGAACAGATGCGGCTACTCAGAGATATCACAGTGTGATTGTGGCATAGATCCTCAATCCATGTCACATTTAATGACTTGCTTGTTGGGCCCTAATACCTGCACCTTGAGTGATTTGTATGCTGCCACTGTAAACACCATGGGTGTGGCCAACATTTAAAATAGATTAGGTTATATCTTCGACACAAAGAACAAGAAGAAGCAGCTAGAGTAGATGCAAAACTACTTTTATAATATTTACTACTGCAAGGAGAAGGTAAAATTCAGTGTTTTGACAAATTGTAAAACTTACAGAGATGGAATCGACTGTCTCGACTGCAGCGTTCAATTATTTATGCTTTGGTGGTTCTAACAGTCACTGTGGTAATCATCATGTATGCAGCAAATGTGGAGGAACACAATATGAATACAGAAATAGCTAAGAATAGTAAATTGGCACAGGTCTGTATATTTTTTTGCTTTTTAGAGAAATAAAGTTAAATAAACTCACAAATTTTGATAAGAGTATATTTTCATTTATGATCATAGTGGGCTAGCATTGCAGATACATATCGTCAGTGGAAAGTTAAAAACTTTAAAGTTATTAACTTTAAAGTTGATTTCCCACAAGTAGCATTTTGGCGCTTTAGCATTTTTTCCTTTCCACTGACGATATATATATCTTTGACCCCTCAGTGGTTGCTGGAGTCGTTATCAGTGGAATGTTGTCACATTAAAGTATAAAATCATATTCATAGCCAGCATTTTTACATAAAAATAATAATGTGATGTAATTTAAAAGTAGGTAATAATATTGTTTAACTGCCTGAGTTTAGAGGTAGTTATATAATAATTATAATTACTTGAAAATGGCCATATATTCATTGAAATGCTTTATGTGCTGATCATGTTTTCTAGGTTGTTAATGTTAAGCTATGTATATGTAATTACTAAAATAATCCATGGTTAGCTTAGCTGCCCTCTTTGATATTATCAATAATGGTTAATAAGCATGGTTATATTTTGATGTGCCTCTGACTTTTCCCTTAGACATTTCAAATAATCAAGTACTTGGCACTAAGAGAACTGAGGGTAAATTTACTGTGCCTCAGAATAAAATAAATAATCAAAAATATTTGTAGACATTTCCACACATCATCTGGCCCCAAACTAAGCATAGCTTGTACTATGGGAACCAGATGACTGATAGAACACTTATGTTCTATGTACAATATAACACCCTGACACAGAAGAAAGAACACACACACAGAAGATGTTCATCACATAAATATTTGTTCTCGGTGGGAATCGAACTCACCACCCACAAGTGCAGAAGGCAGGGCTACTATAAACGTAGCTGTGACAGCTGTTATCAATATACTAAACTAATACATAATATAACTTGTAATTAGCCTTCTACAAATTGTACTGGTCCATCCAGACATGTTCTACATTCTTATCTAAAATTTTATAAACAAAAAAATAAATAAATATTTAAATTAGATTCTGTTCACATCTGCACTTGCCCCAAAAAATTCAGAAATGTCCTCACATCTAACCACGTATTAATTAAAAAAGGATATGATAGTAGTAGTCTTCTTATCTTTGTGAACTGCTTGTCTTTGAAAGTACTACCACCATGCCTATTTCTGCCGCCAAGCAGCTTGCTGTGTTTCAGACGGTTTTAAAGGTGTGGGTGCTATGAAATTACAGGCACATAAGGCTTAACACCTGTATGCTTCACTTTATTGGATGCAGAGCAGTACATCAGGATTCAGGATTTAAAGCCTGATATCATCTTGTCTTTTTAGGCTTCTTTTGAACATATGTATGTTGGAAATAGTTTGTGAAAATATGTACTTGGTACTTGGTGAGCAGACTGGTTTCCGCAACTAGGCCGCTGGTGGGCCCTTTTTGCGTGACTGGTCGTGGTTGTCAGTTGAGCCACCCAATGTAAAAATATGTAGGTAAAACATTTGTTCATCTTGTTTACTAATTCATTATTGTTGCTGAGCAGGTTCTTAGGTTAAGATAGGTTGCCTAAACAGACTCTATTCCTAGTACTAACAGTAATTATCTGTTCCAGGAAATATTGAAGAATGTGTCTCTAGTCAATGAGGCTGAAGCTGTTGAACCTAAGAAGACTGTTTTTGAACTTGAGATTGAGAGTGAACCAATTAAACCTGTAATATTTACAGGTAATTTCATTTTGTGAATTCTATTCTTTCATAGAATTTTTTTATACTTTTTGGAATGGCTTCACAGCTCAGTTGGTAGCAGCAAGTATTATCTCAACCTTCTGCATTGTAGGTTATGGGTTTGATCTCACCAGGCACCGTTGAACAGAGCGCTTGGTTCTGTTTTCTAAATTCCAAAAGAAATTCCAGGTATTTGTTGATAACAGTATAGTACTTACCTACGCTGTGTTTAGTTTGGGGCAAGATGTTGTCTGTTGTCAACTGACTGAGAATTTCTTAGTAGTAGTACCGTTACCGTGATTGAATATTTTTGAAAGCGAATCGTCTTTTTATTTTGCGCCACTTGTCCATAGAAATAATGTATGGGTAATTTTAGATTCCATTTTATAGCCATTCCATTTCCATTTTTTTTTTTGTATTGAGTTTAAAATCTAAGAAAATCTTTATTCCTCTTTAGAAAAATATGTTATTGATCTTGTGGTTTCTTTTTAGTCTATGTTAAATATATTAGATAGTTAATGTCTTTTTTATCAACAGGACCCACAAACGCGCGTCAAAGTGCAGTGGTAGAAAGTTTTAAGTTTGCATGGAAGGGTTACAAAGAGCATGCATGGGGCCACGACAATCTGAAGCCAGTTTCCGGAATGGCCTACGATTGGTTCTCACTTGGCCTAACTATAGTAGATGGATTGGACACCGCTTATATTATGGGGCTGAACGAAGGTAATGTTAAGTTTGTAACAGCGGGCTGTGGAATTAAACTTATAACAATAGTTTTTTTTATCCTGCTTGTTGATGGAACAAGCTGATGTTCCACCTGATGTTAAGTGGTTAACATCACATATAACAAAGTAACGCCTCGTAGGTCACACTCGTTAGAAACGTGCCCTTCAATGTTATACAAACATAGCGTCCATCAACCTGAAGTATATAGGTGCTAAGCCTGATGTGCCTGTAATTTCATCGGCACACCCTTCAAACCGGAACACACAAGCTGCTAGGCGGCAGAAACAGGCATGGTGGTAGCCGGCAATTACTACCTTTCACTATGAGCTCTACTTGTAATAACAAGTTTGTAACCGGAAATTACACCAATGGTCATTTAGGATTTAACATTACTTTCATTGTTTCTAGAATTTGAAGAAGGGAAAGAATGGATAGAGAATGAGCTTGTCTTCACGAAGAATAAGGATGTGAATTTCTTCGAAGTCACTATTAGAGTGCTCGGCGGTTTACTGAGTCTCTACCATTTTACTGTAGATGAAATGTTTCTGAATAAAGCTGTAAGTATTACAAGTTTATATTGGTAACATTTTCACTGTTACATAAAAGCCCAAGTTTTTCGCGATTTAAGTCATATCTAGTAGGTACTCATACCTTAAATGATCCCATAGTATTTTCAAAATCTGTGAATGCTGTTCATAATATCTCATAAAATTATGAATGGTCTCTTAGGAACGTTTTCCTATATAACGGTTAAGGTAGGTACCTGAACAACTGCCCTTTCTCAAAAATCAGAAACCAGTTAGTATTCTATCAGCGGCGATAGGCTTGCATCCTGTCACGTATGGAATACCAAGTACTGCAAAATATGGGTATGTGCTAAATGTAATGTTTGGATGTACATCTGACTACCCTCTTAGACATCCCCGAAGAATCTCGAGTAGGTACTTCGTTCTAAGAGATCTGAAGATATCTACCGTACTTGGGAATTCAAGTCATGATGCAATTTTTTTTGCTCCATAAATATTATAACTCTACAGCTTGATCTCGGCGATCGTCTGATGTCAGCGTTCTCGTCTCCGTCCGGTATTCCGTACTCAGACGTGAACCTGGGCCAGAAGACAGCGCATGCACCTGAATGGTCACATTACAGCACCACTGCAGAGGTCACAACAGTACAGCTCGAGTTTAGAGAGCTTTCGAGAGCTAGTCACAATCCTAGCTTTGAGGTGAGCCTTGCTTTTAATACAATTAAAGTTTATCACTTGCAAATATTGTTCTATACCAATTATAAGAATCTTTGTTCTGATTGATTGGGGTATAGACAACGCCCAGCCTAAACCACTGGTCGTAGAGACTTGAAATTTTCAGAGTATATTCGTCCTGGTCAGTAGAGTTGTACTAAGAAAGAAATTCCCGAAATTCAACCCCTAAACGTGCACAGTGGGGGTTGAAGTTTATATGAAAATAGTTTTACTGGTACTTTTATATTATCCCAAAAGTTAGTTCCAATAACACCACCCGAATAAACGGAAGGTTTATTGTCAAAGTTGTGTGTAAGTTAATTTGTATAGCAAGCAATGGTATTTATCAAGTGAACTTTTTTTAATTAGGTTAATTGTCTTAAGAACTTTGCTTAAAGAAAATCTGTTATGCTATGACAAAAAGTATTTTTGAGTGAAAACAAATTTGACATAATAAAGGTCCTGCCCGAGTTCTATATGTTTGTTTATTTGTACGTGCATGATCAACTGTCGGTATCATCAGCATTAGTCCACTGCTGGGTGGGTTTTCCATAGTCACCACGCTTAGTAGACGAATTAACATTAGATAAAGCTCTAACGCGACCGCAGTATTGGTGTTATGCACTCAAAAGATGCTGTTACACCTCTTACGACATCCAATAGCAATTCTAGTTAAAAAGTAGGTACCTACTCAAACATCAAATCTTTTTCAGGATGCTGCTGCCACTGTGTCTGAAAAAATCCACTTACTGCCAAAGAAACACGGCTTGGTGCCTATATTCATAAATCCTAATACTGGGCTCTTTTTGCCGTATGCTACCATCACCCTAGGCGCGAGAGGGGATAGCTACTACGAATATCTTCTCAAGCAATGGCTGCAAACCGGCAAAACTGTCAACTAGTGAGTATTTCTTATCATTGACTTTGGTCTATTCATATATTATCATAAACTAAGAATCTTTGTCCTGACTGACTTACTGATATTATAGGCAACGCGCAGCCTTAACTGGTCGTGACTTTAAATTTTTTAAGGTATATATGTCTCGGTACATAGAGGTGTACTAAGAAAGGAATTCCCGAAATTCAAGCCCTAAATGGGTACGCGCGTTTCGCTAAATCATAATATTCTAGAAATTTGACTTTATTTAACTCATGTGTTTCCCACTTTACGTGGGGTCGGCACAACAGGTTTTTTCCCTCCATTTGCCTCTATCATCCGTCATCTCTGTAGTCACTCCTTTCTTACCCATATCATCTCTCACACAATCTATTTATCTTTTCTTTGGCCTACCTCTACTCGCATATCCATCCACATTCATATTTAACACTCTTCTCGTTAAATGACATTCTTCTCTTCGCATGACATGTACATTATGTACATACCATGCTAACCTTCATACATGCTTCTCATCTTTTCAGTCACTGGCGCCACTTTCGAACTTCCTCTAATGTACTCATTTCTTATCTTATCCATTCTCGTCACTTCACACATCCATCTCGACATTCGCATCTCCGTTGTATGCACCTTTCTTTCATCCGTCCATTTGGTGGCCCAACACTCAGATCATAACCAAATAAATATTGGCAGACACAAGACCCCTTTAGCCCCAAACTAAGATAAGCTTGTACTATGGGTAGGTAAATTATAGAATACTATATAACATCCAGACACAACAAACATCTTTGTTCATCACACGAACGTTATGATTTGTTTTGAAGTTGTAATTTGTTGTTTAAAGTTTGCTCGATGACTACCTAACGGCTATTGAGGGCGTCCGGGAATTTTTAGCAAAGCGCTCTTCGCCGAACAAGCGACTCTTCATCGGAGAATTGGCTGCTGGCTCAGAGGTAACTAAATACACCTATTTAAGTCTTTCACTAGCACGAAACAATGATATATTTGTGGCGTAAGTGTACTCAGTTGACATTTTAATTAAATTGCGCGGCGTCGACGACAACGAAGTCTTCGATACCCCCGAAAAATATGTACATACCGATACTTAATAAAAACCCCCTGAGGTTTCTGTCTGTTGGTGTCCCGAAGTAAGTCTGTCTCAAATGGCGAAGAAACTCGCGGCTTAGTCATCTCCTCATAGCTGACTCTTTTTCTTTGGATAAGGCAGACTAACTGAGGAAATGGTATAGGGACTAAAGTCTACTCCATCTAAAATCCTGTCCCAGGTAATATAGCTTAAAGAACATGAGTAAAAAGTAAATCAAACATTTTATAAATAAATATCTATGTACCTACCACAATGTGTCAACATAATCTCTATTCACAGGCCTTCAGTCCGAAGATGGACCACCTGACATGTTTCCTACCTGGCACGTTAGCCTTGGGACATTCGAACGGACTGCCGGACTGGCACATGCGAATGGCAGAAGAGCTTATGCAAACCTGTTACCTCACGTACGCAGCACACCCGACTTTCCTCGCGCCGGAGATTACCCACTTCAACTTAGTAAGCTATTTCATCATACTAATGATTAACCGCACGCAGGGAAGGCCTACAAAGACAGTACAGCCACAGTACTGGTACGGATAAATCATAGCACTGTTTTTTTTATACATCTGGCTGATGTATAAAAAAAAGTGGTTACCATTGCCTATAACAAAGTATTGCCATTTAAAGTAGGTCGTGCGACAGAATATTTTAAATTGGATTCAGAATTTCGAAATACACCCTTCAAACCGGAACGTAGCAAGTTGCTTGGCGGCAGAAATAGGTATGGTGGTAGTACTTCCCCGGACGAGCCCTTCACAGTGAGCTCTACTACTACATACTATGGCACTAGTATGACCCAGTAGTCATAATTACAAAGGTATTTACAAAAAAGTACATAAATATTCTATCAGCTATCTGCTCTCTATAGTACATACAAGCTTAGTTCGGTGCTAATGGTGTTGCGTGTAAATAATTTTGTAAATTTTTAATTAGTGTAAATTTATTAAAATAATATAATTATACTAGCTGACCCGGCGAACTTCGTACCGCCATATTTTATTTCTCTAATCGCAACTGAGGAAATAAAACCCTTCCGGTAAAATCGAATTAGCTAAATTGAAAATAAAACTGGAGTACTCAATTGAGAAATTCATATTGTTGTACAAAATGCGTGGGGTGCTTATTATAATTACTACAGGTATACTAGACTATCGTTAAAATATTTACAGCAATGAAAATCAAGCCCCCCACGCTTTTTGTACAACAATATGAATTTTTCAATTGAGTACTCCAGTTTTGTTTTAAAATTTTTAGTTTAATTAATTCACTCGTTTAAAAAGGAACTGAACTGCGGTGACACTCGGCGCCAGTATTTATACCTAAACCTTGAATTTCCCGAACGTTCTAGTAATAGAATTTATATTCTAAGAAACAGAACACAGCGCCATCTCTTGGGTGTATTTGCAACCTAGATGTCAAACAATATTGAAGAATTTTATCAATGAATCAACGTACACTGCCATCTATGAGAACTTCATAAAACTAAACAGTAAATAAACACTTGCTTAAGAAACAATTAATTGATACATTTTATTCGTTTTCATTCACGACATAAGCGAATAATTGAGATGATAACTATCCTATCCAGTAAGTTAGACCAAAATACGGGTACCTGTGAAATTTGATTGAAATCGGTTCAGTAGTTTTGGAGTTTATTGGCAACATACATCGTGACACAAGATTTTTATATATATATAAGATAATCAAATTGCACGTTAACTTGTGTTACAGGCGAGCCCTACAGATGACATGTACACAAAAGCGGCGGATGCGCACAGCCTGCTGCGACCAGAATTCGTTGAAAGCCTGTGGTACATGTACCAGATTACCGGTAACACCACCTATCAGGATTGGGGATGGCAGATCTACCAGGTATTTAATTTTTTTTATTTTTTATTTTATTTATTAGGGACAACAAACAGTTATACTTTGTGTAATAAACAAATAGGTAGTAAGTAAAAGTAAACTTAGTTAAAATATAACCTATAACATTATCCACAGCTTACAGTTATAAAGTAAAGAAAACGGAGATCCTGTTACATTTAAAAGTTCGCGTGATCTACTTTTGTTACCTAATTGACTAAAAAAGATTTGATACATGTACTTAGAAATAATGAAAACTAAATAGACGGAGTAGAAGATAAAACTAAATACTTAGTTACTGACTAAGAATAGTGCTTATAATGGCTTTTTTACGCTTACGTGTTCAACGTTGTACGCTCGTAAACGTTTCTTATGTAATGTAGCGAGTTTATTGCCCACTTGGTTTTGAGCGGCTACACCTGCCGTCGCGGACCGGTATTGCACTACACTACGTCCGGTATTCACTCTAAAGTGTTAGGTTTCATGTCCCTGGCGCCGGCACCCTTAAACCTAAACAGCAACGCGAGTATCATTGGTTGTTGGCAGAAATCGGTACGGTGGTAGTACTTCCCTGGGCAAATAAATAAATAATGCCGGAGGATCCACAGAGCATCATCTAGCCCCAAGCTAAGCAGAGCTTGTGTTATGGGTACTAGATGACTGATATACTTAATACAATACATTACATATATAGATATTTTTTATTATACATAGAAAATACCCAGAACACCCGGAATAAATATTTGCAGATCGTACAAACATTTATCCCAAGGCGGGAATCGAACCCGCAACCTCTGCGTCGCAGGCCGCCACATCGGTCGTCAGCAAATTATCTTGCATATTAGAAAATTCATTTCCTAATTTTGTGTCAATTTATGGCAGCAATTGTACAGCCATCTCATTTGAGCTGTGAGCCCAAATTATGTTAAGTAAATAAACAAATAAAATTTACTACACAATTTGCGTAAGCGAGACAATTAAAAAAATAGCGGCTACTACAACCGAAATAAACAAATTGCTTACAAGCGCCATTAGTAAATAAATTGCAAGAACCTGCTTCGTAGTGACGCCGAACGCTCTGTCGCAAATAAGTCACAGTCATGAGAAGAATGACCATGCCGACTTCAAAATAATAGGTACATCTGTTTCTATATTTTCAGGGCTTTGAGAAGTACGCCAAAGCGGCATTCGGTTACTCGTCACTTGCGAGCGTAAAGTCAGAAAAACCGGTTCAACGCGACCAGATGGAATCCTTCTTCCTTTCAGAGACGCTCAAGTATCTGTACCTGTTATTCAGCGATGACCGGCACTTGATCGACCTAAGCAAGTATGTGGTTAACACCGAAGCACACCCCTTACCGATGCATTTAAACTAGGGAACAGTACTATCGGACTATTCCGACGAAAGTAACCTTGCTGTCGCTGTACCGGCATAAATATTTAATTTGTATCAAGGTTATGTCAAGGGTGTGGACGCATTTTAGGACTAACTGTCCGTTGACTGGTCCTTTGAGTTGCTCTGGTCGCTATAAACGATCAGTTCAATACTTTCCGCGCCCTAAGCAACGGTATTTCGACTACCTTGTTAGATACGGTTTATGGACGTTTTTTACAATATTTCTAACTGACACTTTTGTATTTTTAATATAAACCCATTTTAAGGAGCATGGCGCACTGTGCTTATTTTAGATGTAATAGATGAATTTGTAATAATTTAAAAATCCGTGTATTAAAATAGAACCTAGTAATTTTATTCTGACCAGTGAATACTGATTAGTTTTATGGTCTTTGATCCTACATAATAAACATATTACTAGTAACTTTGCTAAGCTGAAGAACCGGGCATTACTAATACATAATTCTGCAGCAACAAGAAAACATATACTTTTTACTGTATCCTTTTACTCGCGTAAGGTTACAACTTTTTAGGTCCATGTGGGCTTAGTTACAGCATTGTGTTATTGCATGAGGCATGAGGGTTACAGGTTAGAGTTAAATTTACGTTTTTATTGGTTGGACTCAGGAGTTACATCAACGCAGTCCAGTAAACACTTATATTGTGCCCTGTTTTCAGTTTACAAAGAGGTTTGCATATGCCTGTTGTATAAAAATAATGCAACTTATTGTATCAATTTTAGGTCTTTGTATTAAATAATAAGACTACCTTTATGAAATTCAGTACTTAAGGTTAAACAAGTCGGTACGTTGTCCATACAAACGCTGTAAGTATTTAATGTCTACTATTTATTAACGTGCGTCCGAAGTTAAGTTTGATACTGAATTATCTTGCCATTATCTAGGTACGTTACCCTATATTCTACAGTAAAATCAGATTACCTTGAAAGTTACAAGCGTCGAAAGATTTAGTACTAAATTTTGTAACGCTTGTAACTTTCAAGGTAATCTGATTTTACTGTAGCATATGGGGTAACGTACCTAGATAATGGCAAGATAATTCAGTATCAAACTTAACTTCGGACGCACGTTAATAAATAGTAGACATTAAACACTTACAGCGTTTGTATGGACAACGTACCGACTTGTTTAACCTTAATATTTAAAATGAATTACAATATCCTAGATTAAACAAGTACATATTTCTTACACTATTTAAATTATAGAAAAGTAAAATGGTTACCAGACTCTATTTTCAAAATACTTGAAATTTCTATAACTTCGTCTTTTTAAAAATACGGAGCTCACGTTCTAATTATATAGTATTTAATGTAAACTAGACTGTAAATGAAACCTAAATTAAATTGTTGTATTTCTCTATATACTTACTTACCTTGTGATAAGTACTTTGTACTTTTTTCAGAAATAAATGATTACACTATTTTTATGTATAGTGAAAGCACAATATTAGCAAATAACTAATATGAATTTTAGATTCGACACTTCAGATGTGTCTTTGCATTCCTTATACTCTATGTACCTAATTGTTGGTTAGCTAAATGTTTTATACAATAGATATAGTAGACCCAGTAGAACTGCATGGCATGCTTTTTCTCTGATTATTTTGGGGTTACTTTTAATCAATTTTAGGGAATTACGGCACTGATTAACCTTTTCGCTCGACTGGGCACTATGGTTACTGTCTTGGTTGGGTTAAGATATTTTCGTCCGTGATATGGCAACACTGTGCCAATGAGATTAGATATTTTATATTATCCTGGGAACAAAGGACTAAACACAGGACTATAGGGTACCTAAAAGTTATACCTACCCTAAGTTACGATTAGCGAAATAAAAGAACGGCCGCAAAATTTAACGTGAGATTACTAACCTGTTTGTTACTTTGTAAGATGATCATAAAAAAAATATTATTTTGTTCTTTTTATGAACAGTTCATGCCAAAAATAAGTTTATTATTTGCGTTTTTTTTTATAATTTATGAATTATTTTATAATTTGATTATAATTACAATTGATGCGAACGGCTTTAGTCACTTTAATTGGGTTGGTCTACTAAGGCTACATTGTAAGTTACCAAGAAACTAGTTTAAAATTATTTTATGATTAATAGAATCTTTTGCGATTATAGTAAAACAGTAATACCCACTTACGTACTATCTTTACAAGGTATGCAACGTACAGTTTATCTACAAATATTTTGTGACTATAATTACTATGGAATAAACTATAGTTTCGATGATAAGATATTTGTAGAAAATATTATTATTGTTGAGCTACATAATAATTATTATTACCTTCCCATCATGTAGTTTTTGAAAAAGATTCGTATAATGTTTATACTCTGAGATACTCATCTATTTCATGAAAAATTAGATTTTATTGATTCATGTTGAAATTAAAATGTTTTATTGTTTGTTTATATTTTGTGTAAAGTACTCGTTACTCTGTTTTAACTATTTAAATGGTTTCCATTAAACCGGTAGCTTGAACTTGTATTAGTGAAAATAGGTTTTATTACAAGATTTGTAATGGTTTATTCGAAACTCCTGTATTTATACCTACATATTAGTGTTATTTATACAAACTGAAATCATGAATGTAAGAAATAGACTTACCATATACCGAATTCCTTCATCTTGTTTGATTTTATTTTAATATTCCTAGCGACCCCTATCTATATGTGACTTTGATCATAAATATAATGGTCATAGTCACATCAGGAGCATAAAGAATAGAGATTAGACTTCCCTTTGGGAAGGTTGGTTGGCAGGCGGATTGGTGACCGTAGTATTGGTGTACAAGTACACTAAAGACGGCGCCCATTTTCTGATGCTTTCCTTTATTGTTCTATGACATATCTAGGTACTTACTGTTAGTGTGTGTTTAAAAAATCTTCAATACCCGATCGACATTATTTTGAGGATGTCTAATGGGGTCAGTAAATGATGGCGTGGTATTTCGATGCGTAGCTTAGTACCGAAAAGAGCCGAATGGCGTAGGTAGTTTTTTTTTATTATGGAAGTAAGTACTAATATATTTGAACAAATTGTAGACAAACAACTAAATGCTTCGTAGTTAGTTGTGTGTATCTTCTATTGCCCAAATATGGATATTGAGCATCGAAATGATTATCGGTCACGGTTTCATAAGGGTTTTATGAATTAATACTAGCATTTCAAATAAAAAACTTTGAAAAGAAATCTTGAAGTTGATAAAAATAAAAATATAAATATAAAAATGCAGAAATATCATTACCACCTACATGTACCTAATCATTAGTTTGACAGCATTGGACCCCAAGCTAGGAAATCCTGTATGATGGCGTTCTAGTTCTGCGAGCAGCAAACCTCGCGCGATCACAGACTAGGTACTGGTAATTTACTGCTATTTGAGGAGCTATTCCGCTCATCACGCCGAAGATCCTCATCAGATCAGATTATTATTATTATTATATTCGTCTATGATCGTATTAGCCAGTAGCGGTTCCCTAGAAGAAACTACTAGGATCTTATAGGTATCTTATCTACTAAAAAAAAAAGTTTATATAGTGTGAATAGTAATACTTTTTTATTATAAATTATACATACGTAGGCACATTATCAACGAATGTTAAGTAGGTACCAAAATATAAACACTATTGATAGATCGTTAGAAATACAAACTAGCGTATCAGCGACGTAAAAAAATTACCTTTTCAACCAAAGGTTCAGGTAGATGCACCTGGCAAACGGTAGTTATTTAACTAAAAATACCCGCTTAGGTATATTAAATATAAAAGTTAAATAACTACTTTTGGCTACTACGCTATTCCAATAAAGTAGCTACCTATGTAATATTAGGTGAGATGTAAAACGGCTTAACTACCCACTAAAAAATTCGATATACAATTTAGAGCTCGTTGAATTACTTATTTATTTAAGAACGATTACTTTATATTGTAACCGTTTGTTGTCCCGGAATAAATAAATAATTTCATATTGCAGTTGCGCTGCCACAACATTGTCAATAACTTACCAGCTATTATATATGTACCTCATAACTAAAGCATACATTTTAGATTGTATACTCACATACTTTGTTATGCCAGTTGTTCAACTCACATTAAACAGCGATTTATTTATCTAGGTCGTACAAACGCAGCACCCATCGTAATATTATGAGGCCGCCACCGGCAGAGGTTGGGTACAATTGTAATACGAAGCATATTTGTAATTCGAGCATTATTTCATGAGAAGAGAATCAATTCATCTAAGCTCCTGATTATATTTTATTTTGAATATTTTAACGACATAAATACATGTTTTCTTCTTTTTTGTTTCGAATTAAAAAACAACAATACCTATATACCTACTAAGATAAACTATTACAGTATAATAATGATCAGGAACATAGCTATATTTAATGTTACGAAGACAATAGGTATGGCAAAAAATCAAATCATTTCATTTCATCAGTACATATTGGTATGTGTTACGTTTTTATGGAAATCGTCATCCGCGGCCTCTTAAATAAATTCATATACCTCAGCGTAAATGCGGCCTAACGTGATTCTGCATTAATCAATCACCGGGAACTTTATGAGCAAGTACAGTCATAACACCAGAAACAATCAGATTCGCAATCTGCTTGTCCAAAACTACACAACTTTCACTATGTACTATGTAGGTACATTACATTATCATGTACCTACCAGTTAGTTGTATGTCATACAGCCTTATTTTACATCTCAGTCTTATTATACTAAAAAGCTTATAAAAATACATCAAACTTTATCAAAAAAATATTTATATCTATCACATGGTATAAAAATAGAAAGGAATGTATTGATTCCAATTTATTAAATAGTATAGGCACTCTCATCAACTGGCTACACGTCACAGAGACTGTCTTGTTGGCCTTTGTAATAGGAAACATACCTTAGTATAGTATTTTGGGCAGCATGTATTAGGCCCTAATTACCGAGTATTGACTTAAGCTTACTAATTTGTAAATAAGATATTGAAAAAACAGTTGATGGCAATTATTAAAATGTATTGGCAATTTGTGCTTTGGTTAAGTCTGAATACTTTCTAGAGTTATCAAATGCAAAATACCCTGTTTACATAGATAGTATATAGCAGCTATATTTTAACTCATTGTTTAGTATATTTATTGTCAACTCTCATCAGCACAAGACTTTGCTTGTATTAAACCTGCAGAATAAATCTCACACACTCTGGTAAAAAGTAAAAGACTAAAGTTCATTGAAAGTATAAACTTATAGGTACTGAAAGTTTATACTGCACAGAGATCATAAAACTCTTTAAAAAAAGGTAAGATATAATTTCATTCAGACAGGGTATTTTATAATTAAATGTGACTAATTTAATGTCGATGTAGAATTTGATTATAGGTAGATATTTTATGCATATAATTAAATACTCCTTTAACTTACACACAGACATGCGCACAATATATAAACATGCATCTCATCTGTAATTGCATTATTTTTAAGATTAATCAGAAAGGTTTATAGTAAAATACATCTCTTACTGCTTTGCTTGAAATCATAGTAATAAGTGGGGCACAATCACTGCAGCTTTGAATTGTGCATTAAAGTGAGATAACAATCAATTTATGTTTAGTTCATCACTCAGCTTACAGCAAGTTTTTTTTAACGCAGCTCTAAAACCATTTGGAAACCTAAATTCAACTAAAATAAAATTTACCACTGATTTAGAAAACTGTATGATCTAATTACTATTTTTGTCAACCAATTTTATAACATGCATCACTGGCTTAACTTAAATAAACTTTATGACAATTATAATTTAGACAACAAATCCTTTTCTCAATTGATGGACAAAATTAGTAACAGAATATATATATGGCATATCCTACTATTTGAAGGTTATTCGATAGTTAGTGGCGATAAAAGAGGTCTTTGCCAACACATAAATAGTTTTATAGTTATGTGGATATATTCCACTGATGAAAAAAGTTGGTTAACTTTAACCTATGTGATTTCAGAACTCAGTCTAGTCCAAATTGTACAAGGGAAGCCATAGGCTTACATGAGACTGCAGTCACAGCATTGGAGTGTGTAATACAGGCATTTGATACCACATTCTTCCTCCTCTGCAGTAGAAGCTGTAGACCGAGGCGGAACTTTTATAGCTGTCTGTGGGACAAACACACTGTCAACTTTATCAGCGGTCTTGTCTTTCTTATCTTCAGGATTGTTTGCTAATGTATCTTTGTTTTCAAGGTAGTCGTCATCTATGTCATTGGCATCTCCAGCTGCCTCCTGAAATAACACACACACACATTTATATACATTTGATTTTGAATAGTAATGTTAGCCAATGTACTCCAACATTAAGCAGGATATTACATTAACAAGTGGCAAATGAGGTGGGGGTGTAGGGGTTGTGCAATGTGCTTATTTAGTGTAGACCCAGTGAAACCTAGGGGTTACCCAGCTTCTATACTTTCCCAGCATGCCAGATAAGATTATTTGATTGTTTATGCCAAAATAAATAATGAGGTAAGTACCTTTTGATATACATTGCTTTCGTCATTCTTATTTCGTTTTAGAAGCTTATCTTCAAGGTCTTCAATTTCTGAAGGTACTTCAGCTATAGCCGCTGCAGTACCAGCGCTGGCTACTGTGGCAATTGGACCCTTCAGCCGCTCTGGCACAAGGAGGGAAGCTTCTTCATCTTTTTTTTTGTGTAGATCTGAAGAATCGCCTGACATGCTGTAGAAAACAATGGAAATTGATCAGACTAACTTCAAATGATTAGACATTAAACAATGTCCTACATACATGACACCAGTTACGCGGCTGATCTACACTCAAGAACCTAACTAACAATAGGTAGTTGATGCATACGAAGCCGGTCGTATTACTAGCGTGCCAACCGTGCCGACCACGGGACCAATTGAATAATTCACCTCACTATGACGCTCTCGGTTTGTTCCCCCGACATTCGACGCCAAGTGTTGATGATTGCATCAAAATTATTATTTTCTTGCATCATTTGATTGAAAGTGCGGTTGACAAAATGTAAACAAAAAGTTTTCTCTCAATGACAATCGCCAATGTTATTAAGTTAAGTATCATGTATGAAACCTCACAAACATTAATCCATAACTTAACACGAGATTGCTTGCATTTTTTAACTTAAGTTAGAGTAATTATTTTCACGTCACAACACAGTCTTTCGGCGTGCTTTGACTTAGACAAAACAAACAAAAACATAAACACTAGCAAACAAAACTGTACAAAACGACGACACCAACGCAATCTGCCTGCTGACATGACAGTGCGTCGTGCTGTGCTGGCTGACTGTCTGGCTGAGTGAGCGAGCGAGCCAGCTATCTACTGTTTCTTTCTGTTCAGGGGGCTTAGCATTAGCACACATTTGTCACCTAGGTACCTACCTACGCCGCCGCCGCGCCGTACCTCTATTTCCACATGACCATGCTAAGCATCCCGAATCGCTAACTGAGGGGTGTATTTATTATAATAATAATAATAACCCAAGTGGCTGATTATAATAATTAGTTTACTCTGTGGGGTCAGCACAGAGTGCTTTGCTTTTGTGGCGCCAGCTATCCGAGCTATCTAATAGCGTAATCTAGCGAGCTAAAATGAGAACTATCCTGGATAGCGCTTATGATGTTTTCACATGTTAAAAATTTTATACTCTGAACACCATCTATAACATATATTTAGCAGGCCGCCAGAAAAAAAACTATGCACTAAACTAGTGGCGGCATAGCACAAATAAATATGTATAAATGTATATATTTATTTTATTTTTATTTATATTAAAAAAATATATATATATATATATATTTTAAGTACTTACTTCTAGTATTATTTTTATTTATATGGATAACATATATGCCAATGTTTTTTCTCTTATTTATCTAGTAGTTAGGCGTATCTCTCTTATATTATTTCATAGAGCACTACCACCCACTCCACATCACACAAAGGTTAACTGGAAGAAAATGCTAATTAGCATTAAGTTCGCCTATGTACGTACCTTTTGTGCAAAAAGAATTTTCTAATCTAATCTAATTCTAATAAATTCGACATAACATGTGGCGTATCGTGTTGACATTTTAAATTGCATGACGCGGTGTCGATAACGGTTGGCATAGGTAGGTAGGTACTATAATTTTGTCCTTAGAAAATGTACAGTTATACCAATAAGATGCAAAGTTTGAAAATAATACTTACTAGTTGTACATAGACGGTGATCTCTCATTTTTCTTATCACAGTTAATGGAATTGTACACCAAATCCTTATTTTTGTTTTTCTTGGTAGGTATCCATATTATTCCGAAGCTCGACTTGCCGCTTCTTGGTGCAAATGAGGCATTTTTATAAGTCTTTTTGACAGTGGTAGGGGCGAATGCACCTGTCGGTTTGCTAGTGCCAAAACTTGGTGCCTGGCCTGATACTTTTGAACTAGAAATCTTGCTTGTGGATCCATATGAGCTGCCGCTAGTCTTGCTGGCATTGGAGCCGAAGGACTTTTTGACTGCAGCCCCACTCCTGCCAGTGGGGCCTGTACCTTTTGGAATCGATGCCAGCTTGTCGATCTAAAATTCAAATGGCTTTTAAATACCTACCTAATTACGTAAACTAAGGTACCAGTGCGGTGCCCACTGCTACACTGTAATAACCAGTCACACTGCTGCTACACTGTGATACATGTCCGAAAACTCCCCGATTGCGCGCCACGATTGACAATTGTCCGCCATCATATACCATTACCCCCTTTTTTGGGTACACTTCAAAGGAATCGTGGCGTAGCATGGCCTGTGGTGTTCACACAATCGGCCATTGGTTAGTTCGTCACCGACCGCTGACTGGGATAGTGCACAGATAGTGCACTAGTGGGATAGTGTTTGTTGCGTTCTAGAACTTTTGATCGCCCAAAATGTCAGTATTGTGGAGCAATGAAGAAACTTTCAAGCTTATTGATTTATATCAATCTGTTATAATAATAATAATAATTTTTTTTTAATTATATAAATAATTTATTAATTTTAATTACATTTTTATTAATTTGTTACATTATTATTAATTTTAATTACAGAAGTGTGTAATAATTTATTAAACACTTCTGTAATACTTGTAAACAGTATATAAATAAATAGCCGCAGCCGTAATTACTTCTACGTCCATCGCAAGTGGTTTGCCAGGCAGCAATGAGACATGCACCACTGTGTGAACACTAAGTGATCGTGGCGTACAGTTGTGCATTGCGAAGCATGGCCCATCATACACCAATGTGGACTGGGGCCTTTAAACACGCACTGCCACTCGCACTGCCGGTCCTTTGACTTCCGCACAAAAAACCGCCATTTTGGGGAGCGCCGGGCAGCGCGAGTGGCAATGGCAGTGGCATGAGAAGTATCGCGTTTACACACTCGTCCTGCCCACTTCCCTGCTCACTACGGCTGAATGTAAATGCGGCATTAGAATACATTGTACCTATACTTGTATACATAGGTAGGTATCTGTACCTACCTACTTAGCTACTTACTTAGATCGTGTAACGTCCGATTTTTCACAATAGACGCTTATTTAACACTAGGAAAATTTCTGGTCAGTTTGTGCGTTCGCGCCATTACACAAAACTTCCTAAAACGAGTTTACTTACCATAAGAAATCGTCCTCCGAAAGGCCGTGCCGTGTGATTATAGAGTACTTTTTTATGTACTAGTCGCCACGCCACTAGCACACTGATACTGATGATGCTAGTCCAGCTACACTGACAAGGTTTGTCACATACTTAGTCTGTATTTGTTCTAATTTTATTATCTGTCGATTTTAAGGGAGATTCTAAAATCCACATCTGGCAACTTTTCTCGTTTATTTTATTTTTATTCATTTTTTATTGATTTCTCGCTGCATAGTCGATCAGTAGCATAAAGAAACTTTTATACTATCAGTAGCACTAGGCGGATTCTGAGTGTTTTACGTTTTCCGGATAACGGATTTCGGTTTGCGAGCTCGAACTTTTTGTATGAAGATACGCTAGTACCCCCATAGGCCGCTAGGGGCGCTTATCGTCAAAGATCCTCATTAAATTAAAATAATCATCGTTATGAGGTCTTAGCAAGCGCAGATAAAAATCAGTAGACTGCTCTTTGGAGGTAGTACCCCTCTACTCAAACATCCCTGGCGACATAAATATCTATAAGTAAGTAGGTAGGTACCTACCTAAAATTCAAGTTTCGCATTCCAAGTTTCGTTCAGATTGGTTCTAAAATACGACTTGTTAAGGAGTAGGTAGGCCTCCTGGCAACAAACTGGCAGAAGAAAGCAAATAGGGTTTTTGTGCCGGATAGCGGCCTCTTAGCGCTCCCATCAACTTTAGGGCTTCAGAAAAAAATAATACAATCCTAATTTACCTGTCCCAATGATGTTATATGATAGCCTATATAATGAAGTTTATTATTATTATGCCGTTTAGCACTAGAAGCTTTTAGTTATTTTTATATTTAATTTAATCCGAAAAAATGCTGAAAACTCAGTTCTCGGCCACAAATTTCAGTTTTCGGCCATGGAGTCTTCTGTTTTCGGCCACCTTATTAAAACTGACTTATAAATGAATTTTTAAATCTAAAGTAAAAAAAAACCGTATTGTTTGTGAGTTTAACATTGTTTTTATCAGGTACATCAAAAATCACAATCAACATGATGCTCAATTTTGAAGAAAAAAATGAAAAAAAAAATCGCACACTAGATAAAGCATCTTTGAAACAATATCAAGTTTAATTTTATTATGTCTTAGGTCTATTATGTGCTAATACAATTAGGTTATAATGTTATATGAGGGAAGAGCTTGCAACCAATGCCCTGACTTCCATTTACAAACAGCTAGGAGACGGGCACGATCTGCAGAGCTGGAACAACGTTCTAACAGACAATTCCGCGTCAACTCACACAGAGGCCCGTCCCATTGCCGTTGAGACAAAAAGCACGTGGACTAGTGCTATAGACGGAAGACAAGAAACCTGGTAGGCACTTGAAATATTGCGAATACCTTAGCCTTCCAGTTTGACACAGTGATACCTACGACCACGCCTTATCATCCAAATAAATACTCAAAACCGATGATAAAGTATTCTTTATTATGTTGTCTAAGCCTTCCACCAGCTCAGTATGTTTCCACAACTGACGACATCGTAAAGAGTATGTAAATTTGGGTACAAAAAGGCAGAACCTAATAATTGTAAAAGCCATAATATGGCTATGAAATTTGAGTAATCGGTCCGAAGTTTTGGTAAAATTTTGAATTTTCTCATCTATGAATACCGGAAAGGATTCATCAAGTATTGGTTATTGTAAACCGGTTTGCCGAAATTCATCTGCAATGAGTTTTAGATCACCAATTAGGGTCTTATCCCGATAGCCTTCTTTTTGAACTTGACAACATCAAGTTGATCAGGGACGTCAGGTCTCCCAGAAGGACTTCACCTGAATGGCCAGATCCGTCAGACAGCAAATCCTTTAGATGGTGTAGAGTCACAAAATCCGGGCCGCTGGCAGAGCCACTCTGGAACGACATGACGACGACCCTAAGCACATCTTGGCTGGTCGTGCCTACACCGACATCACTCTCTTATGGGAGATCGGGGAGGTGAAGGTTTGGCCCTACGGGTGGATGCTTACTCTCAAGAGATATGAGAGTATCATTAGAATTTGGAGCTATCGTGTCGCTAGAAAACAAAATACGGGAGGCACCCTTGATGTCACCATCGCTGAACTTGCTCTCCACAAGTTTGTAGACTCGGCCAATGTTTTCACTGATTTTAAATTTATTTCTGTGTACTGATTTGCATTTAAAACAGGAGAGTGCTCTTCACGTGCAGTATACCTAACACAATTTTGTTTGATCCGAATCGTTAGTGATAATTTGTTGCCTAAATCTTTCTCTACGTGAAGTAAGTACACTTTTAAAAACACTGTCTTTCCTAGGGATTTTATAGACTTTTTCTAGTGCAATAAGTGCAATAATAGTGCTGCCTACCTACTATCAAAAGGTTAAATAAACTTGTAGAATACAAAAAGATAAAAATATACAAACTTTTTGGTCTTATGGCCGGAAACTAATAGCGACATTCAGCTAGCGGCCACATGATTTCAATACAACTTTAGGTCATGCCGAAAACTGGGGTGCCATTTTATCTATAGTCGGGTTTTCGGCCACCCCCAAAATAGTCATTTCTATTACTCCTTTTTCATTATGAAGGCCACATAATTTGGCGGCCGAGAACTAATGGCTAGCATCTCCATGTATATTACTATCGTAAATGAAAAAGACTTGAGATATACCCATTAAACAATTGAGTAAAAGAGACAAAAGTGTAGAAGACTTGATGCACCACATGCCGGCCATTAGGCCGTAAACTAAACTTTTGAAAAAATTTCAATGTTGGATCGCGGCCCCCAAGATATTTGTTAGTTTATTCAAAATTTGGCGAAAATCATATTAGGAGTATGTTGGTAATTAAGTTTTGAAGTAGTTTAAACGTTTATCAACAATGTTTGCTTAGAAAAACAACACAAACTTAACTTAGAGTAAAAGGCGCGTCACTATTTTTTTTCTAATTTCCGCACGCTGCGGTACCCGCGATGGCCGCCGCCAAATTGATTAATTCGCTAAAAATCACTCGTGGCTTAATAACTGACCAAAAATGCTGTCAAAAATAAAGCATTCAATTGTTTTGTCTTGCTAAAAAAATCGGTCAGAAATTGCATTTAAAAACGATAATTTCTTAATTTTACTGCATCAAGAACGCGTAAAGGCCGAAAACTGAAGACGGCCGGCGATCCGGCTTACCAACCCTACTAGACGTGAAGCAGAGACGCTTCGTTTTGCTCGGTTAACTGAATTGGTACCTACCTACCGAAGTACCTACCTACCTAGGTACATAACACAATAACTTACATTAGTTTCCTTATGGAGTACGGAACCCTAAAAAGGGTTAAACTTGTGCAACCTTGATTTGAAATTTCTAAAAGGAAAACCAAGGACCCGGGCTAGTCTCGCTCGAACTTGCCAATTTGTTTAGGTTCCTTCTGTCATCTATGGTGTAGGCAGGTAGGTACCTACCTATGTAGTTTCATTTAATTTGTGTTGGTGCATCATTAGTTACCACGTAGATATGATGTGGCTGTGCCAGCAGAACTTTTGCAACAAGAATATTTCGTGCTAGTCATAAGTACCTACATATACATATTAGTAGGTAGGTAGGTACTTACCACGTGAGTATTCAGTCAGTAGGTGCACATGCACACTTACCTAAGGCATCTAGCTAGAGAAAGTACTTACCTACCTACCTACCTAGCAAAAATACATATGCACTAGGTACTCACATAATGTTAGTCCACTGGTGACGAACACAGAACTACACTAGGTGTTTTATAAAATTTCTCAAATAGTTATGTGATAGAATTTATAATGGATAACGGTACAGAGAGAGGCTCTTTCAAGCGTGTGTGACACATAAGTGCGCGCTCGCGCAGCTGAGCGCTCTATGGACGGTTATTGGACTCGTCTGTCTGGGTTGCCTTGCCAGCTACTTTGCCATTGCCACACACCTGTGAGGGCTGTGAGTTTTGTGCGCTGCTACCTATATTTGTGCAGGTAGCTATGTACGGTCAGCCATATAATGTTAAGTATCAATAAAAGCCTTTTAGAACGTTTTTACTCCCCCTTAATGTTAAATAGAGTTTGACAAGTAAACCCCTTAGAATCGAAGGATACCGCTCTACCTAGTCTAGATAGCCGACCTGCAATCATTAGAATAATTAGGTATTAACTTTAAAAACCACCTTTAACTTGGATTAATATTGTCTAGTTATTTTGAATCAAAGAGCAAACCACAAAGCTAATTTCTCTAAGAAGACACTTAAATGTTCTGAGAGGAATGGGAACCTACAGTGATATAAAGTTAATATTTAAATATTTCTGGACATTTTTACACAACATCATAACCTATAGAATCAAACTAAGCATAACTTGTACTATGAGACCAGATGACTGATAGAATACTTATATACCTACTTAATTACTTTTTTTGTAAACACATGCATATAATACAATATAACGCCCAGACACAGAACAAACATCAGACAAATTTTTGTTCTCGGTGGGGATCGAACCCACCACCTACAGGACGAGCAACAATTATTGTTATTTATTTATTTATTGTATGGTGGTTTAACGATAAATACCTACATACATACCTACTACTGATACTACACAATATAAATATAATATACCTACCCCAAGTATGCTTGTAGACGTTACTACAAACAAATAGAGTCGCTAAATTAGCAATTGATGATAAAGGACAAGAAACTGCTCAATAACGCAACAGAGCAGCCTTTCAAAAATTTTTCGTAAAATATTATAGACATATTAATAATTTGTCAATCGTATGGCACGTTGGGTGTAGCATCGTCGTGCGTTTTCGTTAGCGCGATCTAGGATTTGTACAAATTTACTAGCGACATCTAGTTATGAATATTGTAAACTATTGTGAACTAGGGTTGCTAGAACGTACCCAAATCTGAAAAAAATACATATTTTGATAACAAGCTCCTTATAGTCCAATATACTCTCGTCACTTTGATATCCCCTGTTTCTAATTTGAAATGAGAAAGATACTCTTAACAAGATTGACTTGTTATTAGCCTTTAGCTTCTAGATTAGCTTTAGTAAACATGTTAAAAGTGCTGTAGGTAAGTCTTCCAAAAAAATAATAAGGAGCAAACGTGGTCAACACTACACACACATGTAAATAAGGTTAACGAATACTTTCGCTATAGGTACATACGTATAAAATAGGTATATGGCTTGCTTACGTCATTCTTTTTATCTTCTATGCACGGATAAGAATGTCAAAAGTCAGTTTATGCTTAGTGCCAGTTTTGTCCAGATTTTGTCCTGGCCTGAGAAAATGCGTGACATTGATACGTAGTAGTAAATAAAAAGAAATACTTAATACATAATGATTTTTTTAATAATGTTATGAATATCAAAGATTGCAACGGCGTGCGTCGTTGTTTTATAAGTCACACATAAAACGGGTAGGTACCTATACTTACCTACCTATGTACCTATAAGTTGAAATATTTATGACATGGTAGCGTGATAGGTAGGGTTGGTAAGCCGGATCGCCGGCCGTCTTCAGTTTTCGGCCTTTACGCGTTCTTGATGCAGTAAAATTAAGAAATTATCGTTTTTAAATGCAATTTCTGACCGATTTTTTTAGCAAGACAAAGCAATTTGAATGCTTTATTTTTGACAGCATTTTTGGTCAGTTATTAAGCCACGAGTGATTTTTAGCGAATTAATCAATTTGGCGGCGGCCATCGCGGGTACCGCAGCGTGCGGAAATTAGAAAAAAAATAGTGACGCGCCTTTTACTCTAAGTTAAGTTTGTGTTGTTTTTCTAAGCAAACATTGTTGATAAACGTTTAAACTACTTCAAAACTTAATTACCAACATGCTCCTAATATGATTTTCGCCAAATTTTGAATAAACTAACAAATATCTTGGGGGCCGCGATCCAACATTGAAATTTTTTCAAAAGTTTAGTTTACGGCCTAATGGCCGGCATGTGGTGCATCAAGTCTTCTACACATTTGTCTCTTTTACTCAATTGTTTAATGGGTATATCTCAAGTCTTTTTCATTTACGATAGTAATATACATGGAGATGCTAGCCATTAGTTCTCGGCCGCCAAATTATGTGGCCTTCATAATGAAAAAGGAGTAATAGAAATGACTATTTTGGGGGTGGCCGAAAACCCGACTATAGATAAAATGGCACCCCAGTTTTCGGCATGACCTAAAGTTGTATTGAAATCATGTGGCCGCTAGCTGAATGACGCTATTAGTTTCCGGCCATAAGACCAAAAAGTTTGTATATTTTTATCTTTTTGTATTCTACAAGTTTATTTAACCTTTTGATAGTAGGTAGGCAGCACTAGCTTATTGCAGATCGACAAGGAACTTATTGCACTAGAAAAAGTCTATAAAATCCCTAGGAAAGACAGTGTTTTTAAAAGTGTACTTCACGTAGAGAAAGATTTAGGCAACAAATTATCACTAACGATTCGGATCAAACAAAATTGTGTTAGATATACTGCACGTGAAGAGCACTCTCCTGTTTTAAATGCAAATCAGTACACAGAAATAAATTTAAAATCAGTGAAAACATTGGCTGAGTCTACAAACTTGTGGAGAGCAAGTTCAGCGATGGTGACATCAAGGGTGCCTCCCGTATTTTGTTTTCTAGCGACACGATAGCTCCAAATTCTAATGATACTCTCATATCTCTTGAGAGTAAGCATCCACCCGTAGGGCCAAACCTTCACCTCCCCGATCTCCCATAAGAGAGTGATGTCGGTGTAGGCACGACCAGCCAAGATGTGCTTAGGGTCGTCATGTCGTTCCAGAGTGGCTCTGCCAGCGGCCTGGATGTTGTGACTCTACACCATCTAAAGGATTTGCTGTCTGACGGATCTGGCCATGCAGGTGAAGTCCTTCTGGGAGACCTGACGTCCCTGATCAACTTGATGTTGTCAGGTTCAAAAAGAAGGCTATCGGGATAAGACCCATAGCCGTGGGCACCACCTACCGGCGCCTTGCGGCTAAAGTCTACTGTCGGAAAGAAGCCAACTACCTAGGCGACTATTTCTGACCTGTTCAGCTGGGCTTTGATTCGCGAGGCGGTTGTGAGGCAGCAGTACATTCCCTTTGTACATTTTTGGACCAAAATTATGGGGAGGTGATTTTGAAAGTGGATATCAAAAACGCCTTTAATTTCGTAAACAGGGGCGCCTTGCTAAAAGAAATTTAAGAGAAAATCCTGATATTTACCCAATTCTCTGGCAGTGGCTCACCTTCTAAATTAATTTACCGGAACAATGATATTTCGTGTGCCGTTGGTTGTCAGCAAGGTGACCCTCTTGGTCTGGCCATGTTTAGCCTTGCTATCCATCCAATTATTCAACGTCTTCAATCCAAGCTTAATGTTTGGTATTAGGATGATGGAACTCTAGGTGGAGATGTAGACACAGTTTTTGGTGATCTAAAACTCATTGCAGATGAATTTCGGCAAACCGGTTTACAATAACCAATACTTGATGAATCCTTTCCGGAATTCATAGATGAGAAAATTCAAAATTTTACCAAAACTTCGGACCGATTACTCAAAATTAATAGCCATATTATGGCTTTTACAATTATTAGGTTCTGCCTTTTTGTACCCAAATTTACATACTCTTTACGATGTCGTCAGTTGTGGAAACATACTGAGCTGGTGGAAGGCTTGGACAACATAATAAAGAATACTTTATTATCGGTTTTGAGTATTTATTTGGATGATAAGGCGTGGTCGTAGGTATCACTGTGTCAAACTGGAAGGCTAAGGTATTCGCAATATTTCAAGTGCCTACCAGGTTTCTTGTCTTCCGTCTATAGCACTAGTCCACGTGCTTTTTGTCTCAACGGCAATGGGACGGGCCCCTGTGTGAGTTGACGCGGAATTGTCTGTTAGAACGTTGTTCCAGCTCTGCAGATCGTGCCCGTCTCCTAGCTGTTTGTAAATGGGAGTCAGGGCATTGGTTGCAAGCTCTTCCCTCATATAACATTGGTAATTAAATGGATCCTGTCACGGTGCGTATTGCAACTTGTCTACGGTTGGGTGCGCGGTGCTGTGCGCCTCAACAACGCCAGTGCGGTACTGCAGTTGACTAGCTTGGTCATCACGGATTATCATATACTAGAGCCGCCGGTCGTCAAATATCTCGTCACGCCAGTCTTAATGACATCATCCGGCGGGCCTTTACCATTGTGACGTTTATATTCTCGAGCCGAATAGTCTGCTGCGTGACGATGCCTCGACAGAGCCTACAAATTTGCTCCCCTTGGAGTCAAGACTCTAGGTCCATGGGGTACCGAGGCCTTCCGAATTTTTAAATTTCTTTCGGGGCGTCTGGTCGAAGCGACGCGTGACCCGAGGGCTGGTGAGTATCTGGCTCAGCGAATCAGCATTGCTATTCAGCGTGGCAATGCAGCCAGTGTTTTGGGAACGCTTCCGATTGGCACTGATCTGAATAAGTTGAGCTACCTTTAGGTCGTTTGCAACGGTCCGTAGATAGCTCAACTGTTTCATATGTATTTTGTACATACCAGTTATATATTAGCTGTGATTTTCTTTGTAAATAAATGTGTAAAGTGTATTAGTATTATAACCTAATTGTATTAGCACATAATAGACCTAAGAAATAATAAAATTAAACTTGATATTGTCTCAAAGATGCTTTATCTAGTGTGCGATTTTTTTTTCATTTTTTTCTTCAAAATTGAGCATCATGTTGATTGTGATTTTTGATGTACCTGATAAAAACAATGTTAAACTCACAAACAATACGGTTTTTTTTTACTTTAGATTTAAAAATTCATTTATAAGTCAGTTTTAATAAGGTGGCCGAAAACAGAAGACTCCATGGCCGAAAACTGAAATTTGTGGCCGAGAACTGAGTTTTCAGCATTTTTTCGGATTAAATTAAATATAAAAATTACTAAAAGCTTCTAGTGCAAAACGGCATAATAATAATAAACTTCATTATATAGGCTATCATATAACATCATTGGGACAGGTAAATTAGGATTGTATTATTTTTTTCTGAAGCCCTAAAGTTGATGGGAGCGCTAAGAGGCCGCTATCCGGCACAAAAACCCTAGTTAGGGAGTTGAAATTTTCACAGGTGATGTATTTCTGTTGCCGCTATAACAACAAATAATAAAAAACCGAATAAAATAAATATTTAAGGCTCTCATACAACAAAAGTACTTACCTAGGTAGTTTTTTTTTTTAAATAATAAATAAATAAATAAATATGTCAGGACATTTTTACACAACATCATCTAGTTCTAAATTAAGCATAGCTTGTAGGTACTATGGAAACCAGATGATTGAAAGAATACTTATTATACTTTTTTTTGTAAATACATACATAGAATAAATACAACACCCAGACACAGAACAAACATCTATGTTCATCACACAATTTGTTGTAGTTAAGTAGTTATTGGGTAGGTACCTACCCAATACCTGGTCCAGCGTGCCCATTAACTAGGTAGGTATTTGTAGTTCAGCGTGCCCTTTCTCGTTCAAAATTATGAAAGCCATCTGTTTTCTGTGAAATGGAACGATTGAAGAACTTATTATCTGAATTCATTTACTATATAGGTACCTACCATACATTCACATATTTTTTAGTAGTTAGGTTAGGTTAGGTAGGTCATTCTTTAGCAATGTAAGTAAGAATGAATGCAAGTTGTCATTCAACTCGGGTTATAGAGGATATCGTCATAATTATTTAGAAGGGTGATGTCATTCTATCCGAAACAAGGACTGGACCCGAATTACATTTTATTGCGATTTTATTCACTAACTAGCGCGCGACTTCGCCTGCGTAAAGTTAATTATATATAAACACCCGCTGTACCCGTTTAATTTTGGTTATACTACACCTTGCATCCTCGAGATTTATAATAGAAAATAGGTATTTATTCACTTCGTAGGATGTTTAGAGCTCATTGCGAAATATGCGCGTTATTTGTATAAGAAAAGTAAAAAATAATTATTGAATAATCACAATAATGTTTAATTGCTTATTTATCAATTAGTTTAATAGTTAATAACCTAAATCTAAGAGTTGAGAGAATAATCAAAAACAGATTCTGCAAAGGTTCTTTCATCATAACTGGAGGGCAATAAGGGTCTATTGTAATATATAGCAAACACTAAACTATTGCCTTAGACGAGCTAAGACTATTGCCCGACCAGCCGGCGGATTTCTTTAAGAGATAATTATGGTCAAACATCACAAGGTAAGTTTGTTTAACCATTAAGAATTCCTTTCTTAGCAGGCACACCTCTACCCTACAACTAAGTAGTGGTTTAGGCAGTGCGTTGCGCATAAGTCAGTCAGTCAGGACAAAGATTTTTATAATTGTTAAGATGTCTCGAAACATTTTAGGTACCTACTTAGGTATTCTACGAATTCGTACATTTTGTACCACCGAGGTAAAAGTTAATACTGCGTTCATATTATTATGCACCACGCAACCGGGAAAAAAGTTACCGGCAAGCAGGCAGACACAATAGTGCATTGCGCAAATGTGTGCTCAGGGAGATATAGTCTTCGGAAACATACGTCACATTTATACCGCATAGCCTCAAGACAAAAGTCTACAATCAGTGCGTGTTACGAGTAATGACATGGAACTGAGACGTGGCTAATTATTAGTCTCCTACAACAGCTCAAAGTCCTACAACGGGCCATAGAGCGAGCTATACCTACTGGGAGTTTTGTCATCGTTATGATCGAATAAACACTGTGCCGTTTGCGAGTGCGTCCTCCATCCAATTGACGTTGAATGTGCTATCAGACAGTAATTGGTGTTTATTAACTGGTCACGACCGCGACCGTTGATTGTGGCCAGCCATCTATCAGCCTTGAGTGGGGTGCTCGTTGACAAAAGGCAGTAAGTATATTATTTAACAAGTGTACGAATTGTACCTACAATTATTGTTCGAGTACATATTATTTAACGTTGGAGTGCCAGTTTAAAGTTGGACTCCTAGTGCGTAGAGAGGACCGTCGAAGAATTGGTCGCACAAATCATACACACAGGCGTTAAAATCAATGTCAAAAGTATAATAGTACAAAAACAACACAAAACACACGGATACAAAAAAGGGCACGGAAAATATAGGTAGGTAGGGAAGAGTCACACGGTAACGGTTACAGTTTAAATAGATACACGATTCACAAGTTCTACTGTTTCTCACAAAACAAGGACCGTATATAAAAAAAGGCGTCAGACGGATCGCAGAGGATTGCGTGAAAGTTACATACGCTTTTGTTTTTATCCTTGGACCGACTGAAGGACGCGTCGGGCAAGCCGTGTCCTGGGCTGCCTCCTCGGCCGCGTTCTACTGTGCTAACCTAATTGGTCGTGCCGTTGTCTAATAACCCGCGCCGCGCGCTAAATGGTCGCCGCTGGCGCATCTCAATGCAGGGACGCGCGAAACTCTTCGCGCGTAAATTTAAGTAAAGGCGGTTAACCCGAGTGCAGATGTGCTACTTCACCCGTAAGCTACCTGCTCGACCCGCCCGCGTTACACGCTTTATTCTCTTTGGGCAATAGAGATTCACTAGTACTCTTGACACTCCTCGTAAATTATATCTATTTCTGATATGGTTTCACCACGAGAGAGTCGTGAGAATCATCCGTCTATGCCTCGGCTCTTACATGTTTGTGAGCTTGCTGATGTCGATGCGTCGATGCTTAGAGGAACTATTTGACAGCATTTTGCACAAGCGTTATTGGTCTACATCCATTCAACACGTAGGTAGGTACGTCACGCACTACACGATTTATGAAATATTTTCTTCCACACACTTGTAAAATGTAAAATGAGTTTCCTCCCGAGCTTTTGCCCCAAAACTATGATAATATGAACCGCTTCAAAAAGAAACTTCAGGGTAACATCAAGCGGACCATAAGCTTGTTTGCCACCTATTTATTGCCTAAATTCTATGAATCAGGTAACCTACAATATGTAGTTTAGGTATACGTATTTAAATTTTTCTCTATTGCAATTTATTATGCATTCCAAGCTATTAGGTAGGTGTAGTTATTTTTCTGTATTCTGAGGTATAGAGTATGTCAGAGACTGTTATTACAAAGTCGTGTTTATGGTTAAGCCTGACGTCATCCATCATAAATAATTATACCCCACTTACAAACAATCCACTTATATCTATTACGTGCTAATATCGAAGAACAGAAATAAGTACTACGTATACGTACTAATACACTTCACTTTATAAAGTCGGTAGGTAGCTATTTTATACACAGCATGTAAAAAACTACACCCGAAAATTAAAAATGCATGCACAGCACAGCACACTCCTACAAAGGTTTTACACCGGTAGAAAGGGAAAAGGGGCGAAGTTTTCTGTAGCGTTATTTATCGACGGATTTCAATCAAATTTGAGAGGCACAACACATTTACTTTTTGTTACATAAGATTTGTTGTAAAAAAATTCCAGAAGACCGGTGTGGAGGGGGGAAAAGGGACAAAGTTTGCTGAAGTGATTTTGTTTTTTCTTCGAAAATGTACACCTACCCACACCAATTAAACTACGCTATCCTCTCCGCCTTTACGAGATAAACACATAGACACCGATTCGACCTCCTAGGACCAAACGCGAATAATCGCTAAAACCCTGTTTTGCTCAAGTCTACATAAGTGAGCGTAATATTATATGTACGGATTTCAAATTTATAAGAGCTCGCGAGGTCTACTGTTCTCACAGAACGACTAGTAGATTTGGCTACACTTACCTGTCGTCGTCAGCTCTGTAGGCTGAAAACCAAAATCCAATACCCGGAAAACGAATACATTTTAGAATCTACAAACCATTGAGATGACCACCAGATTTTTCCAAACAGCGTTCGACCTCGACCGCTGGCTTACCTATAAGGTTTTCGTAGGTAAGTAGCTTGCCTTAGATGAATTTTAGTTATCGCTCTAAAACTGTTATTTTAAGGATGCAAACAAACAAATATACAATCAAATCTTTCCTCTTTATAATATTAGTATAGATATCAGTCATCTAGTACCCATAACACTAGCTCTGCTTAGCTTGGGGCTAGATTTGAGTATTTATTTTATATTATTTATATACTCAAATATTTGAGAGCAAATATTTGAGTACATAACCTCGCTTTTTATAGTTTTATTCAAAGTGTGAAATGTAGAGTACCTATTTCCCTCGGAGCTAAGCCCTCGGGCGAGTTTGAATCTCTCGATGTATGCACTAGGCCTCGTTTCCTTCGGGAAAATCCTGCACGAACGTATACGACGCCACTGCTATAACCTCGTGGATCTATTAATATAGGTAGATACAGTTACAATACCCATGCAAACCTTTGAAGGTTTGTTCGTCCATGTTTGAACTTCAAAGATATTCCTGTTCGCCCTAAACAGATAAATAAACAAACCTACCATACAAAGTTATTGATCGAGAGAGCGAAGCGATCAAAGATCTCTGTGGTAACTTGTGCTGTTTACCAAACAAAAGTGAAAACTAGATCGTGATTTCGATTAGTTTTGAGATCAATATTTTCTTGCCGAAACTTGTTGGATCACTCAGGATCAATCGGAAAACTATCATCAGCAGTTCGGGCGTTTAATAACGTGCCCTACGATGAACTGCTCTGCGCATCAGCCATCAGCCTGAGGCATACCGGTGTGAAGCGACATGTGCCTGTACGGCACCCACACCCAGCAGCTGAAACACAGCTATGCTGCTTGGCGAAAAACTAAATTATACTTGAACGCATTGAAGTAGTAGTACCTTCCACTCCTATTATTATTATTATTTTTCAGCCAGTATTGTCTTACTGCAGGGCAAAGGCCTCCCCTACCTCCTTTCACTCTTCGCGATTTAACGCTGTTACAGGCCAAGATCTTAGATAGGCATCAAGCTCATCGCGCCATTTCTTCCTGGGCTTTCCACGTCGTCGTGTTGCGTTTGGTGGGATCCACTCTGTGGTGGTTTTTGCCCACTCCTATTAGAGAGTAAAAAAAACCATGAAATGAGGCAAAAGCAGCAACATTACCTAATGTTACAATAAGTATCTTCCATACAACTCCTCTTAGGTATAAGGCGCTTACTTTTGATCGATGATGAAGGAAGACAGTGATTAATAGAAGTAAGTATTCGATAACTTTATTGTATTGAGTTGAGATGTAACAATAACTTAAAATAATTAATATAACTTGGATAAAGTAAGGTACGAACTTAGACGAGTCTAAGGGTACGTACTACCTACGTAGGTAGGCCACTTTATATTAGCACATTAAGTTAATTTATTCTATTTAAATTAGTATACTATATCAGTCAAATCGCATAACTTAGTTTAGGTATCATGGATGTAAATACTTATCTACTTGTTTACCTAAGTACCTATGTATATTGTACCTGCCTACTTTGTCTATATAACTTTGAATAGGTACTAAGTAATAGTGAAACCACGGAACAGAAAAAGAGTTTAGAAAGAAGAAAACCAGCCAAGTGCGAGTTGGACTCGCGCACGAAGGGCATAAAAATGGTTTGTTGTATGAGAGCCCCCTTAAATATTTATTTTATTCTGTTTTTTAGTATTCGTTGTTATAGCGGCAGCAGAAATAGGTACCTACACCATTTGAGAAAATTTCAACACTAACTATCACGGTTCATGAGATACCTACAACTTATTAACTTGGTGACAGACGGACGTACAGACAGACAGCTTATTACTAAATAAGGTCCCGTTTTACCCTTTGCGTACAGAACTCTTAAAGAGATAAAGAGTAGAAAAATCTCTTTTTCTGTTCTGTGAGATACACTCAGTGCTTGGTCGTAGGTAGGTACATCTGTATTCAAAGTGTAAAGATCCCACTTCGGAAAGTTTAATCGGGATCATCAGACGTTGATGTACAGAGTAGTTGCTCTACGTACACATAAAAATAAAATATAAGTAATATGTAAAACTGTAAGTAATATACCAGAATATACAGAGTTAATACTAAGGTTAAAAAGATACATCATACGTGAAATAGTGCATGGCTGAGCTAAACTCCCTTTAAAGTACTAGATAAAATATATTAATTGTGCCCAGTAGGCTTTGCAATGGCTCTGTCATAATTGACATTTAAATTACATTGCGCGGCATCCAATACCTTATTATGAATAACCTGGTTGCTGCGTAATGAAGTGCTTCTAGGGCAGAAACACCGCGCCGGGGTTCGCTAGAGTGGACGGGTTAATACAAAATGTATGGACGGTTCCATACATTTTGTATGAACCCGTCCGTCGGCGTCAGTCGGTGCGGGTCGGCGCGACCCTAATGTGATTCTACCTTAACTCTGATGTCATCAGTACCCATCCGAGTTAAGGCAGAATCACATTACGCCATAAATATCAAACTTATTCATGTTGGGATGCAAATTATGCTATTAACCAATATTATTTTTAGTTATGGCACTGGATATCAGCAGGAGTAAGCTAGGTACCATGAAATAAATTGATTTCAGTTTGGGACTCAGAGATACTTGCCTTCGGTACTTAAGGTTAAACAAGTCGGTACGTTGTCCATACAAACGCTGTAACAGCTTAATGTCTACTATTTATTAACGTGCGTCTGAAGTAAAGCTTGATACTGACTTATCTTGCCGTTATCCAGGTACGTTACCCTATATGCTACAGTAAAATCAGATTACCTTGAAAGTTACAAGCGTCGAAAGATTTAGTACTAAATCTTGTAATGCTTGTAACTTTCAAGGTAATCTGATATTTATAGGTAGCATATAGGGTAACGTACCTAGATAACGGCAAGATAAGTCAGTATCAAGCTTAACTTCAGACGCACGTTAATAAATAGTAGACATTAAGCTGTTACAGCGTTTGTATGGACAACGTACCGACTTGTTTAACCTTAAGTAAGTACAATTATTAGGTACTTACAATTATGTTTACAGGTCGAGTTTTACATTGTGTTTTTTATGGTGTGCGTTAAGTCACGGAATAAGCTAATACCACCTCGCAAGCCTCTTTCACCGAGAACCTGGTTCCCATCATATATCAATCAAGGTTTGCTTAGTTTGGGGCTAGATGGCGGTTTGTCAAATGTATTTTAATATTTATTTATTTGCCTTGGCTTATAACAATCGTCAAGGTGCGAATTTATCTTTATAAATAGAGGAAAGGAAATGTGCATAAAGAATAAAAAAAATCTACTCTTAACGGTACCTACCTACTTGGATATTGGTTAAAATTTTATTCATACTCTTAAATTGTTTTTCTCGTGTTATTTTTAATTCTGCTGCGAAATTTCGCTGTAATTTTAAACAATACTAATTGAGATCTTAGCACAAGTGTAAGCAGTTGAAATGAAAGTGCATCCTGAATCGAACGAAAATGTTTCCCCTAAATTTTGAAGAGAAACGTCATCTTTTTCTTCAAAACTCACATGCACAACAATTTGATTTGATTTGATTTGATTTGAAAACCAACGACAGCGGATTTTCCTTTTTTTATTCGAGTCACTTGACTTAAAACTATTTATTATTTTCACTTGACATTGGCTAAATTGTTTGTCGAATGACGTACAGGTGCCATAGAGAAGGGAAGAAGAATTAGATTATCGTTAGATATAGGTACTAGAACTGTTTATTCGTTTAATGTGTAGACGCTTCTTTCTATTTTAAACCGAATCAAAAAGAGATGGACGTGGTAGTACCATCTAGCTCCGTCTGTTCGTACTCCTGTAAAAGTACCTAAATCTTACATGAATACCCATGTATATTTACAATGCTTACATACATGATAGAAAAGTTGTAAAATAATTATATGGGCTTTCCATTTTAATGAGGGGTATTTGGTTGCTTTTATCACCTACTTAATTATGATATTAAGCTACCTAAATGTTTATAAACGTAGGTATATTATAATAGTCTTTATTTAAAAAGTATCCTAAGATTATCATCTAAAGTATTAAGTATAGGTAGCAATTGTAAATATAAAAAAACAGGCCTTTGCATCTATTGTAGATGATTTGTCAGAGACAACTTTTTCAAGCATAATCTCTATTTACGGGACGCTTAAGTGCTTAGGGCAAGATTTTAGATGGAGTAGGCTTTCCCAACTTCAATTCCATCCTCACCACTTACCTAGACCCACAGGAAAGGCATGGTAAATACGTGTGGAGCTACCAAAACCATGAGTTTCTTTATGATGTTTTCCTTCACCGTTTGACAGCACTGGTATTGCGCACGTAAAGCTAATAATAATAAAATAAAATTAAGTACCTAACTTCTTTGATGAAGTTTCCTAAAATACATCATTTTAGGCTATGCACACACACATAATATTACTACACTGTCTACTGTCTACTGGGGTAGGGAAAGGAAGACTGAGAAGAATATTATGCATAGGGGAATACAAAGGTTTTCTGTTGTACACGAAATTCGTTATAAGCCAAAGATATTGCGCGCATACATAAGCTACAAAGTATTTTGAAAAACATATTTTGGCGTATTGGCTATTTATTTTATTTATAAAGCTTTTCAATACCATGATCAGATTTTCCCCTTACATCAAATCAAACCAATTTCAATAACCAAGAATAAACTTATATAATCTTATTATAAACCTTATTATAAAAATGCAGTAAACGTCACAGCTGTTCGTAAAACTAATATTAAACTACTAACCTATTTTTCTAGATAATTAGGTATATCCAATGATTGGGTATATCAGATCGGCTATTTAGTTCAGCAAAGGTAATCTTCATGGCATATTTCATGTCTGCTTTTTTTGATTATGGTTACGAGGAGGTACGATATTTTATGTGATTAATAAAAAGACAGCATGGCTTGTGCCTCAGGTGTCTCTTTTAGATCTACCGGTAGGTAAACATGTAAGTACTTCCGCAAGATTCTTGAGGATGCAGAACTACGTGTGATCCATAAATTAGCGGTAAAGGCTCATATTTTTTTCGAACTCTCATTAGGAAAGTCTCAAATGTTAAGTATCATAATGGCCTACCATGTAATTATTAAATAACTTACAAGTACCTACCATACAAAATTGGAATGTTTGTTGTATACGACCCTTGAATAGTCTGGCTCATTCTAAAACAAACTTTCAAATGCCATATAATTATTGATTTTTAGTTCTAAGGCCTAGGGTGCATAGATTCTAGTCCATAGAACATCTTAAGTCTAAGGCCTCTACCTAGTACCCAATGTGTGCACACACTGGGCCCTTTTTGTTTATTTGTAGCTCTTACATACCAGTTATTTAATGTTCATATTTGTGTTTTTTAAGGTACTTCTATTCTGGTCAGTACGAAGTACCTTAATCTAGACACTGCTTGACTAACTTCAGTCTGATAAATAATTTAACTTTCCACATATTGGGTTGTCACCTTAAATATTCTTACCAACGCGACACTATCCAACCTCAGTCCAAATAAAATTGCATTTTTGATATGTTTATCAAATGTTAAGCATCCAACCTCACTACATAGTTTTAACTTCACATCGGGATCGCTAACCGGTCTGAGGATATCGGAACCCACAATACCCATCCTAAACAAAAAGCTTACGCCGCGGGAGTCAAACCCGCACCTCTAGAGTCCTAGCCGGACAGCCACCGCACCCACCGCATCATACAGGTCTCAATATTAAAATAAGGTGTGTTTATTCATTAGTGTTTTTCTTCTAAAACGGAAGGGTATGAACCGACGTTTTTTCTTAGCACCCAGGTGTAGAAGTAGATTCTTGGCTTCAGCGAGGGTAGCGGCATCTGTGTCCTCAACTCCTGACACGAAGCCGCTCTCTGGACGAGACACAGCTGGGGTGGTGGGCAAGAGAGAGAACCATCGGTCTATCTTTGCACTCGAAGACAACTGTTTTGTGTGGAAAATAAAATTGTCTATCAATATAATTATTAAAATCAGGGGTCTAGGAAAAGTTACACAAAATTTCATTAAAATATATGACATTTTAAATAGCGTAGGAAGTTTCTCAAAATCAGCTTACCTCTTTGAAAGTTATCGCATAAATAAATAAGAATAACGAAGTATCTACTCGTAGCAGCTATAATTACCCATCACCAAATAATCATGCACCCTTAATCTAATTTTAACTGTACCCAATTAAAACGCACCAATAAAAACATTCAACTTGAACTAAAAATGTAGAATTTGTAATAGTATTTCAAACTAGCGACATTGCGAGTTACATAAAACAAGTTATGATCAAAAAGGATTGTATTAAATGGATACATTTAAATTAAACGTGGTATGTATTTATTTTCCAGCATTGACACGCTCATTCGATATTAACTATGAAACTATAGTAGTGTGTTGCCTTGTGAGCTGAAAAAAATATCTCGCTTTTTTTCAACTCGCTAAACAAGTATTTTATCTTGACCCTACGGATTGAAATCATGTCACTGGGTAGGTACATGAGTTTTCCGCTTCTGGAGTACCTGCCTAAATTTTGCCAAATATTATGTCGGCATGGAAGGTTCACCTAACGGGGAATAAGAATGGCAGAAGGTGTTGAAACCGAATTTCCTTAACTAGGCAGATAACACCGCTAGCAGTGACTTGAATCAGGACCCAGGCTCCACTTTTCGTAAATGATCAGGAAAACATTGCTTTTTCTGCGTTGGCAGATTATCTGTGGCTGACGAGGAGGGTATATATATAGAAATAAAAAGAGAAAGATTCTTATGAAATTATCAAACTTTCACAGTAACCCTCCAACTGCTGAGTTACAAAAGTTTAAGTAATAGCAAAAATACCCGCTGTTCTTTAAAAAAAAGAGGCCACATCAATGTTTTATATCTACTGCATCCTGCATACAAAACTAATTTATCATTAAATATCTCCAAGCTTTTGAGCTTAACTTGAGCTTAGATAATATATTAATTCTGAATGACTATAGTAATATAACATTGCTGTGACTTTTTTTGTTTTAATACCACTCGCTTATAAAAAAAGCAGACAGCCCATCTGATGTTGAGTGGTTACCCTAACCAATGCATTGTTTTGTAGGTCAAAGCGTCCTATGATGCACTCCTTAGCGTCGCTGAACCAAGACATGCAGTTATTCACACCTGTGATAGTAATACCCTAAGTTTATTAGATCAAGTTTTTGAGCAAAATCTAAGCACGTATATAAATATCTCAAAAACATAGTAGAAAACTGAACGGACTTGCGCGAAACAAAATGGCATTTTTAGCGTGAGTTAAACGTATCGAACCGACCAACGGTAGCAGGCAACACTCTGCAGTTGAGTTATGGATATTAGCGATATGCTTACGCTAAATGTCAAATTTATTCGTGATGGCCGGCGCAGAATGGCGCAACTTAAGAGATGCTTGCATCCTCTGGTGCGTGCCTTAGTTGCCTCTTACGACAGCCATGGGACAAGATGGACAGGTCCTGTTCTAAGCCAGGGTCACCAAGGACGTCTAATCGATTAAAGAAATTGCCTAAATGTAAAATTACTTCTTTAATGAAAAAAAAACTCTTTGTGTACGTATTTATATGTGAAGGGGCTTTCACTTTGAGCTTCAACCAAATACAGTGTTATTTTTCATACACTCTGAACAGAAGATAGCTTATAGACAGAAGAGAAGAACTAGGTATGAACTAAAAAAAGTAAGATTATTATTTATTCACATTTATTTTCATCTATTGTTTCGTGGAATATTGTTACAACTAAATACGATATACTCAACAATTAACTACGGAGTGGTTACAATATTATATATAGAAGTGTAAAGTATTCTATTGCTACTGAAAAACACGTATGGTAGTTACCTAATTTAAAAACTTGTTTGTTTATTGTAGGTATGACAATATTTACTCAGTAGACATTTTTTTTGGGATCTATTTATCGACACTCTTTGACTTTAAAGGGTACCTGAGGCTGTAATGTAACCTATACCAACTATTGCATTTTTTGTCTCTTAACAGTACCTACCTATCTACCAAATAAAATAAGAACTTCGGTAAGAAGGCAGTTAGGTAAGAAGTATAAGAAAAAACCATAGCATATCAGTTCGGTAGTACCTAATACCAATCGTGCAATACATGAACCTAAACGAGTGAGTGAGAGAACATAAGGAGATTAAAGAGTGTAGATAAATAAGTTTACTACATTTTTTGTTTTCTCGTGTGTAACAATAAAATTCAAATGTAGATAAGGTAATTATTATTTTCTTAAGCTCTATTTAGCATGTCATATGTAAAATTTCACAATTTATAGGTGTGTACATTGAGCTACGTGTAGGTCGATTTATATATTTAACTTTAGGTAATACAGATCTCTAAAACGACTAAAATACTGAGATACAAATACACGAAGTGATTAAAATATTTTATTTAATTAAAAAATATAGATCCTTTATCAATAGAAGGAGCTAAATTGCAGTCATATTTTTTATTGATTTTTACCTACACACTCATTTAATTTATATTTTACATAACACTTGTCTAATAAAATAGGTTCAAGGTTTCAATACATACAATATGAGTATTAATATCAAATAACGTATTAGCGTTTTGTAATTGTTTATGTTTCGTACCTTTATTTATTTATATTTGTACCGCTTTGGCCCAGACAATATTACTTGATATTAATCAAAATTTGGCACAAATCGTTTTTCATGTAATTATGTTGTTACATCAGAATAAAGATTACTTGCAGATAAAACTAAATGTAAAAATGTGTATCGTTCAGTATCGAAATAATATGACAGGTTAAAAGAAGACTATGAACCCTCTTAGTATATTGTTAATTCGAGACATAAACTTCAAATAAACTTCAAGGTGCGAAATAAAATGAGTAAGTATGTGTATACGGTTTTTAGGCATACATTACTAACATATATGCTAGAGAGATATTCATTAATTTTAATTTCGATTAAATCGAATATCTAAGTGGTTACTTAGTACTTATAACACTGCCTTTTATAAGCATAAATCCAATAAAGCTTTTACTATACAATACAGTTATCACAATGACTAGAACGTAAACTTCGCACGAAAGCACTATTTCTCTTTAATATGCATGATATTACATAATAATCTGATATCATTAGATTATCGTAGTTCCTCTATGAAGCATAAAAATAACAGTTACCTACTTTTGATAACCATTATGATGGATCATAAAGCGAAACCCTATTTTATTACCGATATGATATAAGATATGTCACTGTAGGCAAGAGGTTAATATTATTACAAAGTTTGGGACATCTATTTAAGAATAATTTGGTATAAAGTATACCTACCTACCGACTTATAGAAGTGAACATAGTATAATCATTGATTCGTAACTCACGTAGAAAGTTTTTAAAAGTTCTACAATTAATTACGGTTGCAATAAAGACTAAACACTGTCTTCTTTATAACCGACATAGCTCAACTATAACAAAATAATAAAGGTAACTCGACTCAAAGACTAGAATGGATCAGATGATTTGGTTAGTTCAGCGTTTACTTGGTGGTGTGCCGTGTCCATTGCTGGCGCATTGCTGTCATCATTTCGCTGCGGTTAGGAACTTTTTCGCTGGTCGTGCGTGCGATCGGAGCGTTCGGTGCGACACTGCCTGGTACTTTCAAGGTGTTTCCCGAGCCTGCTGCACTGCAGGGAGCTGCTCCTTCACCCGGTCGATCACCCACGTCTGAGGTACTTTCAGATGGACTCACCGGAACTATCAAACGCACACGTCCATCTTCCCCAGTCGCAGTCAACATCCCGTTGTGTGACAGCGGTTTTATAAATGGAATCCCATCTTCCGAACTGCTATCACTCGAGTCTTTGGACGAAGAGCCCGGGCTGTCCGGACTGTCCGGACTGAACAGAGAGTTGTCCGACTGAGCCACGCTCATCGCCTGAGCGCGATTCCCGGAGCTGCCAGGCTCATTGAACACGCTGTGGTTGAGCAGACTTTGCAGGTCAGCGTTGCTGTAGTGGCTCACGAGAGGGGGTATGTGGGGGAACGCTTGGCAGTTTTGGAAGAACTGCTGGTTGGCGTTGAACGCACTCTTTGCGGGCGCTTTGTTTTCGTTGGAGAAGCCACCCATTTCTTCGAATCTGGTTATAAGATAGTCTTGGATTTGATCGTTGGACATGTCTCCAAAGCACGGTGCTGAGCTCGTTCCACTTGCAGTTGGGGCTTGAGTCGGTGTAATGCTGAAAGGCGAGCGAGTTCCATTGTTGTTTTCGGTATGTTTTGAATTGTTATTCGGCGAAAACAGGTCGATGAGTTCCTCAGTGCTCGTCTGGTTTCCATTACACGTCGCGAACTTATCTGGCGTTTGTATCTGGCAGCATTAACATAAAATGATTATTTAATTTATTAAGCAATGTGTATCATGTCGAATGTCGAAAGCTCATCATTGACCAACTATCGAAACAAAAATTGGCGATTAAATGTACCTACATTCGAGCGTCAGCTAAAATCACAAAAGCGAAATACCTAATTAAAATCCATTCAAAATAATTATTGGTGAAGTTTGCACTTTTGTTACTTACCATAAAATCACATGCTCAGCGGTACGGTTATATTGGATGCAGATGTAAAAAGTTTAATACACACTATGGCAACAACTTATTTTTACATGATAGAAAAAAGGAATTATCTAATGATAATGATCTCAGATGAGTAAAATATAGTTATGAGGTTTTACTTTTCAGAGGCTTAAATTTCTAGAACCACATTTTAATGATCAAATACACTAGAAAAACTCAAAACGAATGAACGAGCAATGCAAGCAAAATAAAACTAAATAAAAAACTTAAAACGAACAATGCAAATGTATTTAAAACAACATTTAAAATCTAGATAGATATATTATTTAAAAATCATGCACATTGGTATTGAATATCATCGAGAACCTCAGATGCACCAGAACTATTTAAATTCCAGAATATATACTTAGTTTTAGAAGATTTACAGCAAAAATACAGGCAGTGTAAGTACATCGATGATAAACAATACAGTCGAATCTCCACGAAAGCCAGTGGCAATGCAAGTTAAATCTCAAGATTGTCATTGTCGCTTAGCTACATATAATTTGTATCTGAATCCGCTATAATGAAATCGTGTACTAGTGACAGGGTTTTAAGAACACTCTGACAACGAAATCGAGATTGAACTTCAGGAGACCGCAAGAATAATCAGAAGCACTAAAATAGGAAATTGTGGAAGCTCGGAGTAAATACCAATTTATTGGGGATTAAGAACACGCTTGCGTCGCCCCCTGACATAAAGTTTTAATCAAAACAGTAACTTGGATCGCAAACTCGAAGCCAATCACTTTTCGATAACCATATTTAAGAATTCTGTTCTGAATTTCCAAACTCCTATAAGGTACCTAACTAAGGTACCTTATGGGAGTTTTGAAATATAATAGCACATATTCTGTAGAGATTGTGCAAGTGTGTATTCTCTACACAGCTTAAACGCAGCATTGAATAGTTGCTCAAAGCTGTAATAAAAGAAAGATTACTGATTTCTACTCGAATGTTCAAGGGATAGCCGTGTTACGTTTCCATTGGTATTATCTCTGGACTAAGAGGATATAGTAGGTGATAATCTGAGATAATAAATAGTGTTCATACCTGAGGTAAGAGAGTGAGCTGTTGGGCGCTGATCGGGCGAGAAAAGCCGCGCTCACGGTCTTGCAAGTGTGCAACGAGCGCAGCGATATGTTCCAGAAGCTCTTTGTTATGTACCAAAAGTTGATGGGTTCGAGCCTGGAACGCACATGAAAAGTTTATTCAATATTGTTCTTGAAACACTAGCGGCTATTCAAATTATACCTAAATGTTGATACCTAATGACATCCAAAAAATTATATTAAAGAAGAAGAATGTGGCAGAACTAAATATAAAATTCAATTATAAACTAGTACCTACACATGTAAGTTTGGAGACGCGTAAACTGAAACGATTGCAACGTTTTATCACATAAGCAGGACATAGGCTACTCCTATGGATTTTTAGGATAAACGATCTCTCACTACTTTTGTAATGTAGTCTGGAAAGTGTTAGAATAAAGAAAGTGTAGAAACAAAGGTAATAATGTAACCTGTGCTTCACAGCGTGCCGCCTGCTCGGCCGCCAACTGGTCACGCAGTAACAGCAGCTGAGCTACAGCGGCGCGAGTCTGCTGCCCTTGCTGGTCGAGTCGTTCACGTAAGAGTTGTAGCTGGTGTTGGGCGCTCAGCGGGGTTATTGCGTCCGCAGCTACGTCAGCAGTGACTTCCACTTTGGTGATGCACTCCGGAAGATCAGGAAGGTTGATGCTTGGAGTTGGGATTAAACGCTGAAATCAAAAGAGGACATTTATAAAGACCTTTCATAAAATATATCACCCAGTAAGGTACTACAACAAACAAAAAACAGTCGTTTGGTTTGATTACGGTAGGTAATAGACAAAAATATACAACCAAGCAAACTCGGACGAAGACAATTAGAAAACGTTCAAGTTGTTTGTGAGCAATATCTTCATCATTTATTTTATTTAACTAGCACGGTTACAGAAGCACCAACTACGCAAATTATAAAGATAGTCACAGAGTCAATTTTTATACAGATTCAAAATATAATGTCAAATTATTAAATTACCTAATAGAAACACATAAGAAGAATATCATAAATAAATTATAAAGATAGTGATCTCACAGAGTCAATTTTATACAGATTCAAAATATAATGTCACTAGCTAACCGGTGCCCACTTCGTTGGGCGGTAAACATGTTTACTTACAAATCTTAACTGAAGTAGTACTCGATGTCACCAACAGATGGCGTTAATACGGCATAAAATAGCGGCCGTTCGCAGTTTCGCCAGCGTGGCAGTTTTTATTAGTTCCCGTTATTTTTTCGGGATAAAAAGTAGCCTTAGTTACTTCTTGTTACATTAGCTATCTGCCAGTGAAAGTCCCGTCGAAATCGGTCCAGCCGTTCCAGAGATTACACGGAACAAACAGACAGACAGACAGACAAAAATTTAAAAAAATGCTATTTTGGTATTTGTATCGTATATACATTCCTATGCATGTAGTATAAAGCGTTATTTTAATATTACAAACAGACACTTCAATTTTATTTATTTGTATAGATTTTGTCATAAAACTATATTACATTATGAATTAATGTCCTTTTTATAAAACACCTGCGTAGGGAGCCGACCTCGCGTCGGAGCCGCGCGGGTACCTTACTCATAGATCTAAACTACTCCCCTGCACGCGCACTCCCAACTTGGTGACGCTCACTTCGCAACGGGCCGTGCAGCAGAAATCGTAATATTTTAATTTCGCCATAACTTCAAAACCAAATGTCCAATTCTAATCATTCAAAGACCAAATATTATCTACATGAACTGTACTTAGTGATAAAATAATTTATTTCGATAAGGATTAATAGTATGAGTAAAATAAATGCGTTTAAATGTAGTCCAAAAAAAATTAAGATTTTTAAATAAAAAAAATGGTTGTTGTGTCTCACTCGACATAGATAGGTATAGTGTGTCGCGGATTTTTTTGTAGATATTTATAAGATCTACAATTATTTAGAACATTTTATGGTTCTATCTTTTATAGTTTAGGCAGCGTACGCAAAATAAGTAACTTTTCTGGTTGATTTTTTACACCTTGTGTCTGAAAAACCCAAATATTTTAGGGAACGCTATTTTTTTCCAAAATAAAATATAGCCTATGTTACTCAGTGATAATGTAGCTTTCTAATGAAAAAAGAATTATTAAAATCGGTCCAGTACTTTTTGAGTTTATTCATAACATACAAAAATACAAATCTTTCCTCTTTATAATATTAGTGTAGATATTATCATTGGGACACCAAAGCGACCTATCTTGTGGGACGTTCCAAAGAATACTCAGAATATGAATTGTGAAGAATATTACACCTCATATAAGTACATAATTTTGTTATCAGTCTAAATAAGTTCACTGTTGGATTATAAGCTTTCTCCATTTTTGGAAGATTTGCCATAGTCACCACGCTTAGCAGGCAGATTGGTGACCGCAGTATAGGTGTATACTACTCAGGAGATACCTACTTATGCCTATCTTCTGGTGCGTACTCTAAGTACCCTTAGTCCTATTCTAAATCGGGACCATCATATGTACCTAAGCATTTATTTTTATGTACAAAATACGTATGAAACAGTTGACGATAAATTTACGTTACGAAAAACGTTGATCGTAAGAAGAGTGTAGAGTAGGAACGGAAAGTCTGGTCTATAGTAGGTACTCTGCAACTTGAAGCGTGTCTTGCATACAAAAAAGGATGTGCATACAGTGGCGAATACTCATATATAAACTAAATGCCTTTGTCGTACAAGCAGATGGAAATATCGACTTTACCTTCAGGGTTTACCCTTTTGTCAGCTTTTGTGAGCTCCTTTTAAAATTAATGTAAGATGAAACGGACGGTGAAGTAATTCCATAAAGGACTTTATTGTGTGCGTCTAAGTAGAAAATAACATAATGAAATATGTACCTACTTAAAGCGGCTTGGGCTGTTTGAATGATCCGGTCTAGTTATTCCATCTGTTCTCTAGCTACAAACTACTAACAGCTTACACTTGGCATTCCTCGAAACCACTAGGTACAAAATGGCACGATTTCGAACTTAGCGCGGCTTCGTAAGATCTTTGCATAATGTCTTTTACGTGAATTCGAAACTCGACACTTTGTAACATTCAGTTGAATTTATTAGGCGTCCTTTGTCTCCATTTTCCCTACACCTCAACACCAGTAGCCACTGATCAATACTCGTAAACAATTCATGGAGATTAACTTAATTTTTTAACCAATTGTTCTGTAAATTCATGTAGTTCAAAACACGATCAGAATACCTGTTACAGTAAGAAATTATAAGATAACTCCCGAATTTTAGGAGTTAAACCACTTTTTCATACAAAAGTTTAGTAGTTGCAAACAGCCGTTTTTTTTCGCGCTTATAAGTTTGGTTAAATGGAAAAAGTTGTGCATACTCATACAACTGATACTGGTACAAATTGACGATTTTTAGCTTATAATTACTATCTTATTATACTTAAATACTGTACTGTACTTAGTACTGATGATATTATGTGATGCTTCTCATAATATAATAAAAGTATAAAGTATTCTATCAGCTGGTTCTCATCATTTTTTTGTAATATCATCATGATGCATATTTTGTCAGTATATTTTAGGCGTATAGTAAAAGAGACCATACAAACGAAGCAATCATATGAGTCCGCACTTTGGTATTATTTATATTTTAGTGAAATAATATTATCATTATAAGCACCAACCAAATGGTTTGATGGATTTATTAGGTGTCGTAAGAAAGACTGTCAAAATAACGGCCTTAATTTAGACATCTACTTACCTAAATGAATACATATGAAACTCCTAAGTCAGTTCCTTCCAGTTTCCCAATCAGTTTTACTTTGGTGTCGTGTGGGTATCAGAAACTACGAATTCAGTTTCACCAACAATAAATAAAATTTAAATTATACGATAAAAACATCGCATTCAGTCTTTAATTAATATAATTTCATGGATCGTGATCCGCAGGTCTACTCTTGAAAACGATAAACAATGTTGCGTATTGTTGTTTTGAGTTGCTTTGAGTTTTGAGTTTGAACTGCGCGGCATGCCAAGCAGTGTAACACAAAACTTTGTTTAAGGAGGAATGTACCGAATTTCATGGGTTTTCAGGAACCTTTGCCGAAATAGGAATCACAGCGGTATATACAAACATGGTATAAAGTTATAAATAATATATCTGTCTTTACAGATAGCGCATAAAAACTGGTCAGTTCCATACAACATTTTCGCATAAATACGTTTTTACCTTCGCAAAAATCGCTGAAAATGTCGGAAAACGTGTGTCTGATTAGGTACATAAATAGCTAAATCCGCTGCATATTTTAATTTGAAAACTATATGAACTTGTTGTATATATAGTCCTTTAAACACGTTGCATACGTTTTTGTACCCAAATATATGACTTGTTCTTAAATGAGAAAGAATAGAGAGCATCAAATGCATTGAAAATGTTTCATACATTTTTCTATGGAGTAGGAACGCGGTCTTGCGTATCTACGTTTCGGTTCGTCATTCCGCGCTCAGACGCGGTCGTGGAAGGACGGGTGTATCGCATTTTTGCTAAGAATTGGAGCGACAAGGTTCTAAGGCAAGTACCGTGTACGTGTTGTATTCTACGGCTGGATAGAGTTGATACTTTTCTGTACCGACATCAAAATAAGCACGTATCTACATACTCATCATCATTAGTCTGAAGAAGTCGATACTTTTTGTATCGAAATTTTAAGTAACTACGTAAGTATCTACCTACTCATCATCATCATCATCATCATCTAGCCTGAAGAAGCCAATACATTTTGTATCAAAATTTTAAGTAAGTACGATCTACATACTGATCATCATCATCATCTAGCCTGAAGAAGTCGATACTTTTTGTATCGAAATTTTAAGTAAGTATGTTATTGGGGGGTGCTGATTACGAATATCTGGTCAGATTTGAAATTCAAAATGGCGGGTGCAAATGATGGTACAAAAAACTGACATGGGGGTCTTTTTCGACTAATTTAGGGGTGCTGATTACGAATATCTGGTCAGATTTGAAATTCAAAATGACGGGTGCAAAAAATGGTACAAAAAACTGACATGGGTGTCTTTTCCGACTAATTTGGGGGTGCTGATAACGAATATCTGGTCAGATTTGGAATTCAAAATGGCGGATGCAAATGATGGTACAAAAAACTGATATGGGTGTCTTTTTCGACTAATTTGGGGGTGCTGATTACGAATATCTGGTCAGATTTGAAATTCAAAATGGCGGATGCAAAAAATGGTACTAAAAACTGACACGGGTGTCTTTTTCGACTAATTTGGGGGTGCTGATTACGAATATCTGGTCAAATTTGAAATTCAAAATGGCGGGTACAAAAATGGTACAAAAAACTGACATGGGTGTCTTTTTCGACTAATTTGGGGGTGCTGATTACGAATATCTGGTCAAATTTGAAATTCAAAATGGTGGGTACAATAATGGTACAAAAAACTGACATGGGTGTCTTTTTCGACTAATTTGGGGGTGCTGATTACGAATATCTGGTCAAATTTGAAATTCAAAATGGCGGGTACAAAAATGGTACAAAAAACTGACATGGGTGTCTTTTTTGACTAATTTGGGGGTGCTGATTACGAATATCTGGTCAAATTTGAAATTCAAAATGGCGGGTACAAAAAATGGTACAAAAAACTGACATGGGTGTCATTTTCGACTAATTTGGGGGTGTTGATTACGAATATCTGGTCAGATTTGAAATTCAAAATGGCGGATGCAAAAAATGGTACTAAAAACTGACATGGGTGTCTTTTTCGACTATTTTGGGGGTGCTGATTACGAATATCTGGTCAAATGTGAAATTCAAAATGGCGGATGCAAAAGATGGTACAAAAAACTGACATGGGTGTCTTTTTCGACTAATTTGGGGGTGCTGATTACGAATATCTGGTCAAATTTGAAATTCAAAATGGCGGGTACAAAAAATGGTACAAAAAACTGACATGGGTGTCATTTTCGACTAATTTGGGGGTGCTGATTACGAATATCTGGTCAGATTTGAAATTCAAAATGGCGGATGCAAAAAATGGTACTAAAAACTGACATGGGTGTCTTTTTCGACTATTTTGGGGGTGCTGATTACGAATATCTGGTCAAATGTGAAATTCAAAATGGCGGATGCAAAAGATGGTACAAAAAACTGACATGGGTGTCTTTTTCGACTAATTTGGGGGTGCTGATTACGAATATCTGGTCAAATTTGAAATTCAAAATGGCGGGTACAAAAAATGGTACAAAAAACTGACGGGTGTCTTTTTCGACTAATTTGGGGGTGCTGATTACGAATATCTGGTCAGATTTGAAATTCAAAATGGCGGGTGCAAAAGATGGTACAAAAAACTGACATGGGTGTCATTTTCGACTAATTTGGGGGTGCTGATTACGAATATCTGGTCAGATTTGAAATTCAAAATGGCGGGTGCAAATGTTGGTACAAAAAGTTGACATGGGGGTCTTTTTCGACTAATTTGGGGGTGCTGATTACGAATATCTGGTCAGATTTGAAATTCAAAATGGCGGGTGCAAATGATGGTACAAAAAACTGACATGGGGGTCTTTTTCGACTAATTTAAGGGTGCTGATTACGAATATCTGGTCAGATTTGAAATTCAAAATGGCGGGTGCAAATGATGGTACAAAAAACTGACATGGGGGTCTTTTTCGACTAACTTGGGGATGCTGATTACGAATATCTGGTCAGATTTGAAATTTAAAATGGCGGGTGCAAATAATGGTACAAAAAACTGACATGGGGTCTTTTTCGACTAACTTGGGGATGCTGATTACGAATATCTGGTCAGATTTTAAATTCAAAATGGCGGGTGCAAATGATGGTACAAAAACCTGATATGGGTGTCGTTTTTTACTGATTTGGGGGCTGCTGATTACGAATATCTGGTCAGATATCAAATTCAAATGATGATTCACCCATGTCAGGTTTTTGTACCATCATTTGCACCCGCCATTTTGAATTTCAAATCTGACCAGATATTCGTAATCAGCACCCCCAAATTAGTCGAAAAAGACCCCCATGTCAGGTTTTTGTACCATCATTTGCACCCGCCATTTTGAATTTCAAATCTGACCAGATATTCGTAATTAACACCCCCAAATTAGTCGAAAAAGACCCCCATGCCAGTTTTTTGTACCATCATTTGCACCCGCCATTTTGAATTTCAAATCTGACCAGATATTCGTAATTAACACCCCCAAATTAGTCGAAAAAGACCCCCATGCCAGTTTTTTGTACCATCATTTGCACCCGCCATTTTGAATTTCAAATCTGACCAGATGTTTGTAATCAGCACCCCCAAACTAGTCGAAAAAGACCCCATGTCAGTTTTTTGTACCATCATTTGCACCCGCCATTTTGAATTTCAAATCAGACCACTTATTTGTATTTAGCATCCCCAACTCAGTCGAAAAAGACCCCCATGTCAGTTTTTTATACCATCATTTGCACCCGTCAAAACAATCACGCGGACGAAGTCGCGCGTGTATTCGCTGGTAAAAATATACGGGATACCTATTATCTACCAGTTTCACTTTTTGGGGTCCATGATTTCGTAATAGTGGTAATTCTCTCTGCGAGCAGGCAGAGTAGCGCCGCCGAGCGGTGACGTGTCAGTTAACGCTCAGCCGCGGCGGCGGCGCGAATAAATCGGGCACCTCCGGGTGTAACTAAGGCTATGTGCGTAATCATGAACCCTCCCGCCCGCGCGGTGAGGAACATACAGTGAAATGCATGATCATTCTCGTTAGAAAAGTGCGTCTAAAAATTTACGAATTGACCTTTAGAACTAAGCATCTCAAGACAAAACTACTGAATGTATTCATTCAAAATAAAGTTATCCATACTCTGTAATAAAATACCTATGCTCGTAACCCTCCCTGTGATGTCCTAATTTTAACTCTGTTAACGCGCTACCAGCGCGTAACAGTAACCAGAGGAGACGGGCGCGGGGAGCGACGTGAGAGGCGCTGCCGTCCCCCCGCGCACACGCAGCCCGCCCGGGGATAGTTCCTAACCGCCATCGACGCGAGCAGACGCACCAACTAATTTACGCACTCGCGCACCTGCCTACCCTTTCAAACACACCTACATGTAATATATTAATAGTCCAATTAAACCAATATAAAGAATACCCAAGTCTTTACATTACAAGACAAACTCCTTGTGGTATTTATTTACGTCCAAAGTTGCGTTAAAATTGTTGATAAAATACAAATCTTTCGACGCTTGTAACTTTCAAGGTAATCTGATTTTCCTGTAGAATATAGGGTAATGAGCCTAGAATACGGCAGGATAATTCAGTATCAATCTTAACTTCGGACGCACGTTAATAAATAGTAGAGATAAATAAATAAATAAAGTAAATAAATATTTGTGGACATTTTACACAACATCATCTAACCCCAAACTAAGCATTGCTTGTACTATGGGAACCAGATGACTGATAGAATACTTATATACTTTTTTTTTGTAAATACATACTTAGAATACAATATAACACCCAGACAGAGAACAAACATCTATGTTCATCACACAAATGTTTGCTCTCGGTGGGGATCGAACCCACCGAGAAATGAAACGGTTACAGCATTTGTATGGACATAGTAACGACTTGTTTAACCTTAAGCCATAACTGGGGCGTTTGGGTGGCTAAGAACACCGATACATGTACCCTGAATCTGACGTTACGTTCGCTGTTTTATGTGTAATGCGAGCCCGTTTTCCAAGTTGGTTTTGTAATGTGCCGTCAAGTTTTCAATAAGGGCACTTGTGTTATTGTGACCTCCATACATAAATAGTTTTGAAATAATAAGGGAACAGATGAACATTTATATATACATACATAACGGTGAAACTCATAACCCTCTTTTTTACTTTACCGTAAGTAGTCAAGTCAAAATAAATGGAAGATAAATATCTAAAGCACCAAAAGCTATAGCAAAATTTTGACAACTAATTTCATTTATTAACTAGCAACCTATCCTTCAAGTGGCGATCACAATAGGCCATATGGCCGCAGTGATATCAAAGCCGCAAAAATATAATAAAAAAAAAAAAAAAATCCTTCAAGTACCAAGATTAGTTATTTTTGTATAAAGTTGAGCGCAAAAGCGGTTTCAATGTGTGCGTGCGGTACTTTACTGCTCAAATACCTAAATTCGAGCGCATCAAAGATGTATTAGCGTCCTTAACTATGTTCAAGAAGAACAAGCCTTTAGAAGTCCACTGCTGGACATAGGCCTCTCCCATACGTTATCAGAAAGATCGATTTTGAGCTTTTTCTATCCATCGACTTCGCGCGATCCTAACAATGTCGTCAGTCCTTCGGGTAGGCCTCCTGTCTTCCTACGCTTCGTCTTCTGGTTCATGGTCACCCATCGAGAACCTTTAATCTTCAGTGGTTATCGGTTCTACGAGCTATATGGCCTGCCCATTGCCCTCGTGATAGACTAAGTGATATGCCTATGTCTACTCTGTGGTTAGGCCATTTAAAGCACGTCCTTACTGCTGCTCTGTGTGGTAGAAATCTCCCCGAATCAGCATCTTTCGTTAAAAAAACCCATCTTAACCTTTGTATTACCAATAATAATACCTCACTCGGATGAGGTAGTTTTTATCATATTTACAAGAGAGTTTTGAATTTGAAAGATAATGCAATTACTTGCGTTCCACAGAAGAAAGAATATAATATATTTTTACGCCGAGAAAATCGACTTACATTATTTGTATAATAGTACAAGCTCAACAGTTTGCGTTAGTTCTCCACACAAGAATACTTACAATAATGTATTCTATTGCAATATTTACATACCGATGATATTATTATGGACATGATTTATTGTGGAGCTTCTCGGATTCGATATGGGAGAGCGATATTCATGAGTACCTTCCGACTATTTCAGTTTGGATAATAATGCACGTCTATTTTTATAGATTCTATACTATTTTATTCTGTTACCGCAATCCGAAATCACCTCGCGGTTTGATTTTTGTGGCACCAAATATGAAAACCGCAATGTAAACATGCGATAATGTAAGTGACTAGTAGAATTATCTACCTGTTGAAGATATGATTAAATAACCCGTAAAAACGTGAAAACAAGCAAAAAACTCGACAGTTTTTTCATGAAATGCAAAATTTAAACACCACAAAACTACGAAAATCACGAAGATATATATAATAAATGTTATAAAACCAATATATTTCAAGAAAAACTAGGCCAAAAATATGTTTAGAAGGAAATTAACGATAACGCTACAAAACAATAGCTACCCAGTGAAAAGCACGACACAGGAACAACAAACAACATTCTTCAAAAAGTTATTGATTTTTATAGCACATCATACCAACAATAGGGAACATCAAAAGTTACGTTGCCGTACAAAAAGAGATTCACTACTAGCAGTCGATCTGTCTGCTGCTTCGAGTAGATAACCTATTGCTTTCAATTCAACTTACAACCTGGATCAGTTGAGCTATCTTCAGATCGTTTGCAACGGTCTGTAGATACAACAACTGTTACTAAAATATGGATGTGGTGTGGATGGATATGTGAGCCTTTTACAGCTTTAAAAACTGGCAAACTAAGCAGACGAACTAAAAGAATATTGCCAGCACATATTTTTGATTTGAAACAATATAACTATTTAGGTAATTTCGTTTCTTTTATAAGACAATTTCAGATAACTGGTCGAGTGAGCGAAGCGAACGAATCCCTTGAGGCATGTAATCAAGTTAGACGAGTTGGAGCGTTTGTATTGTATGTCAACTTAAGTACCTATGTTAGTCTGAGGAAAACTTTCGATCTATCCATACGATTTTAGATGCTTTGATAACATATTTTTGCATATAATGATATTGTCGTTTTATAACTGGCGCCCACGCAATCTTTATCCTTTTTACCTTATTCAAAATATCAATAAAACGTAAATTTGGCTTAAAAATTATACAATGATAGGTAACGCATGTTATTCTGTATAGCAAGACCCGCTCATTGCGTTTTGTAACACGCTATTCTAGTGTAAAACAACGTATGGCAGTTGTCCAATATTTTTTGTTTTCCCTGCTAAGCGCAGGATTAAGTCTTCCGTTGCAACGGAAACAGTGAACGATTGTTCAGTATTGGCAGTCCACAACAATCTTAGAGAGTGCATATATTAAATGCACACCTAAGTGCTCGGACATTTATGACAGCTAAATACATAGCAAGATTATTTACTTCGCAACCCAGGTATACTTATTAATAAAAATAAAGATTTACTTTCATTCCGTAAACGCTTAAGTAGATACTTAGATATACGACTAACTAGCTGTTACCCGCGACTCTCAAAAAATTCCTTAACCAGTTTTGTCATCTTAGAATACGTCTAAAAAAATGCAACGGTAGTGGCAGATTAATATAAAAAAATATATTTTGGATAGAAACGGGATATTTACCATGATTTTTGAGTTTGATTGTTTCCCGATATTTCGGCACAGTTGCATTGCGCCATGATCACGGGTCGAACTCCAAAATACTGATCAAAACCATGATAGTCTAAAAAGTTATATAAAAAAATATTTTTGCATTTACAAATGCTATGGATAATAATAATATTTATATAGATTTTACTACCAAACTAGGTATATCCGGAGCAAATATTTACAAATCAGCCGGACAACCGTCGCTCACCATGACGCAGACATATTATCCTAGATGTAGGAGTAATTTAAGTAAAATTTGTATTTACATACCGTTCGTTTGCCTTCCTTCCTAGGCGGTGGTGGAAGCAGGTCGAGGTGAGTGGGCCGCACCGGTTCTATCTTACTGCCTGTTGCTTCCTCCACAACTGGCGCCGCTGCTGATGCTGCTTCAGAGGTACCACAGTCGGATGCCGCTTCTGAAAGAGAATTTACTATTTACCTAGAAACTATCAATGTGATACTTTTGTAAACGTACCAACAAATTTTAAATTAATAATTAAGTTTCAATAAAGCCTAAATATTTCGCTTGGGTCTAAGCATCTGCAAGCAATTGAGTGATGTTAGTTATGTGTCTGGGTCTCATATTTTATTGTATTCTATGTATGTATTTATCCTATCCTTCCTTCCAGACGTCTAACTATAATTGTTGGTGTTCGTGTAGTATCTCCAAAACGAAATCCAGAGTTCAATGTAGTACGTTTTGTAAAAAAATTATACTGCTTCTCTGGCATGTGTCGTAGCAATTCGTTTTTTTTATGTGAACAATTCTGGTGGACCACCGCTCATGCCATGTTGAGCAACCATTTTGAAAATGATCAGTAAAACAGTCTCAAAAGTCTTTAGAATTTTATAGTATTCTGTAAATTTCTAATTTCAGGTTCATCCTGAAAACTGAATTTAGTTTTTTATCAAATTAACTTGTTACTGAAATGGACTGTTATGAACGTGATTATTCACAGTTTCGCGTAATCTTCTCCTCGATTCTAAGAACCGTCACATAATTTACAAATTTGCCATTTATGATTATTTACGGTCGAGAGCTACGAACCTTGGCAGTGACTTTGGCTGTAAATTCATTTTTATGAGTCTCAAACACTTCCGAGAATCCGAACCTTGATCAAAAGTTATTGTTTTTACTGTTAACGTTTTTATAAAATACTTATTTTCATCAGGAGTGTGAGATAACTTTAGACGGTAGAACTCAGTTACAATTGTAAAGTAAAAGTTGACTAATATAATTAAATTGTTAATTAGACTGGTTCCAAGTACCTAAAATGCGACACAATAATAATTGAAAAGTTAGCGATGTTCAGAGAGTTTCTTTCCATTTCGATGAAGATAACTTTGGAATGGTTTTATAAATGGAATACTTAAATACGTATTTTAATTTAGCATGAAATATGAATACTGCTAGCAAACCTATTATAACAAAGGACACGCCACTGAGTAAGAACTGCTAAACTACTAATTTCTGGTCCCAATCTCAATATCTTTCAAGCGCCCGTTAGTATTACCTTCATCATTCATCTTATTTTGTTATGTTCCAGTGACAATTAGAAAAAAAATAGAAATAGCATCACAACTTGTATCCCCAAACACGGTAGATATCCCCTCAAATCTTTTAGTACCAAGTACCTACTCGAGATTCTACGAGAATGTTTAAGGGGGTGTAGCCAGAGGTACATCCAGATTTACATTTTGTTCATAGGTATTTACGTTTTGCAGTAGTTGGTATGCCATACGTCACAGGTTGCAAGCTAATCGCCAACTACTAAAAGATGCTTCAAGATATTAGAACCGGACATAAATTTATAATTATAAGCAAATCAATTGTTGTGGACATTTCACACAAAACCATCTATCCCCAAACTAAGTAAACCATAATACATACATACTAAGAAGAGAATATGACATCCAGACCGAGGACAAATATATTTATCACATAAATGTTTATTCTCGGCGAGGATTGAACCCACAACCTACAGCGCAGAAGGTAGAGCCATTAGAACATGATGTATAAATTACGGACGAAGCGTTTTATGATGAGGGTAATCTCATTAAAACTATGACGTTTTACATTACTGAAACGTCGAAAGTCATAAAACCATGGTTATTTATAAACTTTAATTAAAAATTACGTGTGGTGATTATCAAACACTATTTACTTTATAATTATACTAGTTTAGTCGCCAAATCCTTGACAAAACGCATCTCGGAGCTAAAGCGTACTACCGGTTTTTTAGATATATGTATTTCCAACTGTAGATCTGCAATATGATCTAGGTTTTATTCTAGATATGAGTTTAGCTTAGATAAAACTAAGATACGTCCTACTTAGTGATAGAAGTGCTTTTTGTAAAATGGCTCGCTTAGAAATAAATAAGGATATATACAATTGACACAACGCTATATAGTTCTAAACCAAGCAAAACTAGGCGACCTTTAGAAAGCCGATGTGGTACGGCGGGCGAATGTTCGCCTGCGACGCAAGAGGTTCCGGGTTCGATTCCTACCTTGGGATAAATGTTCCGAGTGTTCTGTGAATTTTCTATGCATAATAAAAATTATCCATGTATATAATGTATTGTGCTATGTATATCCATCATCTAGTACCCATAACGCAAGCCCTGATGAAGCCTGAAGAGCCTGAAGGCACAAGCCTGAAGAGATGATGCTGTGTTTATTGTCCAGCATTATTAAAATTTGAACCATATAACTGATAAAATACTTTAACTTGTGAAAATACATATATGAATAAAGTATAACACCCCAGATACTTTATTCACTCGAACTTTCTGCTTCAAGATCCAGTTTAGTTTCTTCATTGAAATACTTTACTGTATTCTTTTGTTTTTTGTTATTGTAAACTCATTCTTCAGCGTCAGTTTTAGTATTTTTTGTCAGCTGTGTTAAAATTATATTTATTTCGCTATGTCAGTGCGACGTGGAGCCATAATTTCATTGCATGAGCGAGGAAATAGGCAGTGTGAGATAGCAAACATTCTTGGTGCTAGTCGTCAGTTAGTTTCTTCAGCAATTAAACGTTATAACGAACTCGGCAACATTGGGAACCGTTCTAGAAGAGGACGCAAGAGGACTGTTATAACTTGTAGGAACCGACACATTATCAAACATAGATTAGTCCGTAATCCACAGACCAAGGTGAGACAAATGGCGCGAGACTTGGGGATTAGTCGGTCTAGCATACAGAGTCGGTATCGTAGAACATGATCTAAAATTGATACAAAATAAACTCAGAAAAGCGCAATTGCTTACGGACAAAGACAAAAAAGTTCGGCTTGAGAGATATTGTGCAGCGTCAAATTGGGAAAATATCTTTTTCTAAGACTCTGTAAGACTAAGATGCTCTGTTTCATGAGAGGGCCGAGAAAAAAAGCTACTACAGTAGGTAGTAATAATTTTACCAAGCAATCTTAGTAGAATCACAGGTAGAGTTTTATTTATTGATTACTAACGCGCACGACATCGTCTACATGAAGCTATGTTGATACAATTTTCAAAGTGCGCCGTATCCCTTGTGCTTGAATTTCTGGTATTCCTTTCTTTGTACACTTTTCCGATCATATACTTTAAAAACTACATGTCTCTACAATCTGCAGTTTAAGCTGTGCGTTATTTATTTTTTTAGTCAGTCAAGACAAATTTTCTTATATTTTTTATGAATTAGAACATTTAAAATATACTATACTAGCTGACCGGTGCCCACTTCGTTGGGCGGTAAACATGTTTACTTACAAATCTTAACTGAAGTAGTACTCGATGTCACCAACAAATGGCGTTAATACGGCATAAAATAGCGGCCGTTCGCAGTTTTGCCAGCGTGGCAGTTTTTATCAGTTCCAGTTATTTTTTTGGGATAAAAAGTAGCCTAAGTTACTCCTTGTTACATTAGCTATCTGCCAGTGAAAGTCCCGTCGAAATCGGTCCAGCCGTTCCAGAGATTACACGGAACAAACAGATAGACAGACAGATAAAAATTTAAAAAAAATGCTATTTTGGTATATGTATCGTATATACATTCCTATGCATGTAGTAAAAAGCGTTATTTTAATATTACAAACAGACACTTCAATTTTATTTATTTGTATAGATTTTGTCATAAAACTATATTACATTATGAATTAATGTCCTTTTTATAAAACACCTGCGTAGGGAGCCGACCTCGCGTCGGAGCCGCGCGGGTACCTTACTCATAGATCTAAACTACTCCCCTGCACGCGCACTCCCAACTTGGTGACGCTCACTTCGCAACGGGCCGTGCAGCAGAAATCGTAATATTTTAATTTCGCCATAACTTCAAAACCAAACGTCCAATTCTAATCATTCAAAGACCAAATATTATCTACATGAACTGTACTTAGTGATAAAATATTTATTTCGATAAGGATTAATAGTATGAGTAAAATAAATGCGTTTAAATGTAGTCCGAAAAAAATTGAAGATTTTTAAATAAAAAAATGGTTGTTGTGCCTCACTCGACATAGATAGGTATAGTGGTGTCGCGGACTTTTTTGTAGATATTTATAAGATCTACAATTATTTAGAACATTTTATGGTTCTATCTTTTATAGTTTAGGCAGCGTACGCAAAATAAGTAACTTTTCTGGTTGGTTTTTTACACCTTGTGTCTGAAAACCCCAATTTTTTTACGAAACGCTATTTTTTTTCAAAAATAAAATATAGCCTATGTTACTCAGTGATAATGTAGCTTTCTAATGAAAAAAGAATTATTAAAATCGGTCCAGTACTTTTTGAGTTTATTCATAACATACAAAAATACAAAAATACAAATCTTTCCTCTTTATAATATTAGTGTAGATCACTGGACAAATTTTCAGTAAAAAACATAAACTTGTCAATTTCACGCTAAGAAGAAAATATCATTTAGTCACAAAGAAGTCAGCAATCTATTGCAGCAAAATACCACCTCTTTTTTTTTTTTTTTTTGAAACAAACACCCATTTCTGATCAGAATCGCTGCGAAATTTATACGTTTTCGGGATAAAATGTATGATGCATGGAAATGTGTCGTCAATACCACGAGACTAATGGCTGCTATGAATTGAACAACCATAAAACCTTAATTAAAGCTTATTGTGAACTCATTCTGTGCACAAAACTACCGGTGCGCATATGAACTGGCAAGAAATACGGCGGACTAAATTAATATCTTGAGGTAAGTATTCTATAGAGCGCAACGGCTTTAGGAGCACCGACCTTATTTCTCGTAGCTTTACTATTTTATATCAACAAACATTGTTTTTTGGACCTTTGGAAGCATCATAATTTTTTCATTTAATTGTTTTTTTTTTTGTTATTTTAAGTTATGTTCTTGAATATATTCGTCCGGCAGCTTCTTAGCCAGCAAAAGAACCGTATACAGAGATTGAACATTGTAGGTACGCGCTATATGTATTCTATAATATGAAAAGGAAAGTGAGCATAATTAAAAGCAAAATAATTTATGTTATGGTAATAATTATGGACTAACCAGTAGAGGACTGGAGAGCTAGTGTGTTTCTCCATACACAAAAGTACCTGAAAACCTGTATACACATTCGATAGTATTAAATTACGCTCTATGTATGTTTACGAACCAGCTAAATTATTGATTTATGTAGGTGTATTTGACCTCACTAGGTTATAGAGTAACAACAATTTTTTTGCCATAATAACCGAGATTTTTGTTCGTTCCAATTAATACTTTATCGCAGACTGTCGTTTATTTCCAATAGTAGTTGTTCTTTATTCTTTGACAGTAGGTAATACCTATTTGGCACTGCAAGGGCACTTTCCATGTTTATGAGTTTCCGCTCAATGATAGCAGTAGCGTGCGTGGAACTAGCGATAGCTTCATTTTAGTTCGGAGACTTTACTCGAGCTGGAGGACTTTAGTTGGGAGTCTTTACTAAATTTTTAATTGGATTACAGATATTATCATTTTCAGCGCTTCCAGTGCACCGCTTTAAGCAAGCCGATGATCTTTGTTAAAAACGGCAGTCAAGATACCATACGCCTACTTAAGTAGAAAAAACCAACCACTGTTTAAAATTTTTTGTTTAGCTAAAAGCTCAGATTTAGAAATTAGTTTGAGTCCAGTAGTGTCATTGTTCGTAGCCGAGCTGCGTCTCGCGTCGGTCGTCCAACGCAAGTCGTTAACATCGTCACCGTCAACAGTAGTAAACTCAACGTGTGAAACTGAATTTACTATAAGTGCCCACAAACGTACGAGATATAAACATAATGGTCGCTCTTCTAATGCAAAACGAGTCGAGGACCGTCCATCATAATAACTGTATATTTTTACAGTGCAGTCTCGCATCGTACGTTTATGTTGCTTTATTGTTCTATTCACCTTATAAATTAAGATTTGTTATACAATTTGTTATACAAGGAAGTATTTCTATTGATCTTCTTTTCGAAAATTAGTTTTTATCTTGTTTGGTTGTTTTTATCATCATCCGTTCGTTCGTCTAGTACGTTTTACTTCAACATACCTAATTATAATAATAAATAAACAATAGGTTATAAAGTTTTGACATGTGGTTTTGGACATTAACCACACTAACCAACATAGCAAAAAAAACCTTTTTTTTTTACAAATAAATACAATACAATATTATATCGTATATTGTTACCCTAAGGGATCCTTAAAAGACCCTACGTCATTTTCATGGAATCCCGCTTAGCCATAATTTAACGCCAATGTGACAATTTTATGCGACGATAGAATTTATCTGTACCTATAGTTGTAGATTCTATGCACTGTCTATACGGTCACTTATTTTTCTAATTTAGTTTTTTTACATGTATCTCGCGTGGCCAAAACGGCTGTGGCACATTGATTGTGCTCGATATTTTATTCATCTAGGTACTCGTAGCTCAAATGCTTACTAAGTATTATATTACAAAATTAACCAGACATAATAATAAAATTAAACGCAGTGTATTTTCATTCTCCAACTAGATTCGTGGCGCCGGAACCGAGATAAACTCTAACCACAGTAACAATGCCCCTTGGGGTATTGCGCGCAGTGAGCAGAAATCAGCGCGAATGAATGAGCCACGAGAGACCTTAACAATGCTCAGATATAATACGATAATATCCTGCAGTTACTTGCTAAAGTTACTATACAAGATCAAACGAAACTTAGCTAACGTGTATCTCATTTTGATAAACAGAAAATATAAAAGTTCAGAAGAAAGGTTCGTACGGAAAGCCAGGCAGATAAAGTAAACTTTTTTTACTTTATTTGTTTATATTTTATCTATTTCTTTTTTAGGACACTTTCTGTGCAATGTACGCCTCTTGAATGGGCGTTTTTTTAAGCAAAATGGTGTTTATAATTATATATAATTTGACATTTAAATTCACGTTCGCGTTGAATCGCTTACGTAGGATGCCGCGTGCGATAATGCGTCCTTATACAATATTGCAGAAACACGGGCGTTATTATCGCAATAATATCAAGCGCACCTGTGACGTATGGAGGAGCCTTTTTATAGGCACAAGCTTTGGCATAATTTAAATGTATGTAGAAAGAGAGGAGGGAGGCGCGTCCATAACATTACAAACTTGTGAGAATAATAAAAAGTATAAAGTTAAGATAAATGATGCTGTATTTATAGTCCCGTAACTTTGGAAGTTATGCAAAATGATAGGTTTGCATAAATGCCCGTTTTCATAAATATCTGAGTGCATATTTTCAGCGACTTCTCATCGGAAATACTCAACATGATATTGTCGCATCGTGTGATCGTTGAAGTTGTGTTTGTGATATTGCAGCGAAGTGCCTCACTTTATAAAGCGAGTGTAGAAGAATGATGTAGGTATTTTACCATTTCTCTTAGAAGAATGGTTTTTTATTCCGTTGAGTTTAAGAAGCGAAATAAGCCAAATTACCTAGGTTTAAAAGCATCGGATAATATGCTAGCTGAGTGCACAAGATTTGACCGGATTATGACGTAGGTGTTACGTCGACCAACGCACTATTAGGCTTATAAGCTCACTCTGGATTATCGGACTAATCCACAGTTCAAAAGAGCCATAACCAATACACTGCTGCACACTCCACGTACCTATAACTGCCTTTTATCTCGTACCTTTAGTCTAGTGGTTATATCCGTAATGGCTGTGATCTATTGGTTTTGAAGAAAAATATGGCGTTTGTTTTCCAAACCTAAGGAGGATTTTCGCTCAAACCATCAGGATATCACATATTATACTTTCGTTTTAATTGCTTATACTTGTAGATCTCAAGTAATGGTTATAATACCACCGAAGTTACCGAACCTTAAATACACTAAAAAACATATCAAATGCTATGCAGATTCTAAAGATAACAGAAAACTAATCCCCTGTTGCCATTTCATTTACCATAAGTTTGCTTATAAAGCGGGTATTTGAATAATCTCGATAAATAAAACAGCTTTAGGTATTCTTGTGTAACTATTTATAAGTATTTTAGTTTGCAGAACTTGCAAATTCGCACATACAATATTTGAGGTTTCACACCAAAAATGTTAGGTTTACATCTAAACTTTATTTATTTTTCTTTGTTTTTTTATTTTTCTTTTGCAGCGCTTGTTACTCGTAGTTTGGTGCCTTTATAAAGAAATCTATCGGAAACCATTGAGTTCCTTTGTTACGTGCGCTTTCTCGTTACAATAATACGTGATTTGTGTTCCATAATATTTTAAATAATGTTTATTTTAAAGTCTGAATTGAATTTGGAGGCGGTTCAAAGTCAATGCCAAGATAAGTTTATTTAGACCCGAGGTAATTTATCTACAAAGCAGAAGTCACGTTAGGCGGCACAAACATTAATCTGGATAATATGTCAATTAAATACGAACACGAGCAGTTCGTCTGCCATGTCGACGCCGTAAAATTTACGATTCTCGTAAAATGTAAAAAATACTTTATAAATGCCAGTGTGTTAGTAGCTATATGCATGTACCTAACAGAAAAAAGTTGGGTTTAATTCGCTATGCTCAAATGAAAAAGGTCGCCAGTGTAGCCAAATGTTTTAATTCAGTTTAAACTTAAATTTCGCAAGGCACATGAGACTAACGGTGAAGTGGGTATGAACTAGCAAACCATCTGACTAGTCCATATAAAGAATTTTCGAAAAATTAAAAGCGACTGCAATCTCAAAGATTTTTATATTATCCCAAAAACTAACGACTGCAATCTGATGACATACTAAAATAGACTCATAAATACTAGGAGTGGCGCTGATTTAGAGTCAAGTTTGTACAAGTGTTGTCCTTTCAGAAGCGAGGGGTTACGACAATAATCTTTAGTACATATACACAGCTCTTAGATTGAGCAAGTTGAAGTGGGCAGGCCATATAGCTCGTATAGAACAAACAACCGCTGGGGCATACATTTTCTCAAATTGCGACCATAGACTGGAAGACGAAGCGTAGAACGCCCTCCTACCCGGTGGACTGACGACATTGCTAGGATCACGGGTAGTTGATAGATGGAAAGGGCTTAAAATAGTTTTTTCTGAAAACATATGGGGAGGAAACGTATGTACTTCTACAGGCTGTTGATAATGAACATCTTTGGTAAACTGAAAGTTGGTATAGGATGAGAAAAACGTTTATCAAAGTTGTATTAAATGCTGAATCATCAAAATAAAACGAAGAGAATAAATTGCTCCATCCATCCGTTATTTTACACATTCAGAAAATAAGCAGCACTAAGGCTTATCAGTAGATTAAGCTACATATTTGTTCGGGAAAATTGAAAACGTGATCCATTTTCAGTTGCTGCCGTATTGCTCATGCACCGCCGTACTAAGCTTCCCATTATCAAGGAAGGAGGAAATCCACTCGTTTTCGAAGTTATCACTAGCGATTGTGGAACGACAGCACTGGTCTGTATACGATACGTATCTTTAAAAAAGTTTTCGAAACAACCAACGAGACCTTAAATTTATAGGAATTTAATCCTTGTTCTATTTTGATGTAAGGATTTGTTTGGTTCACCTAGTACGGGTGTCGTAAACAATGTGGTCTTTGATATACAGGTAGGGTAAATTCCTACCGTCATAACTAGATAAACAAAAGCATTAGAGTAAACGACAATTAATTAGGCTGATTCCAGTGTGGCTTTGTGGTAAAGCTTCGTGTTATCGAGTCGCTGACATAATAACTAGTTATTGTCAAATTAAAATTGAGCAGTCATCAATTAATATAAAGCGCACCGCGCAATGCACAAAAAGAATATATGACATGCATGTAGTGGGCAACGCGAGATACGGTCATCTGTCTACGTGTACGCTCCGTCCAAGCCCCGTCGTTTTCATGACATCCAATATAGTGCAATCGACAAGCCTTCATGCTTCATCAAAGCCTATTGTACACGTTCCGTTTCTGCGTACATTGCACCTTATGGCATTTAAATTACTCAAAAACCAAGAGTGTTTATTGTTATTGCACAAAATAATTGATCGACAACAGGTGAACCAAGAGCTTGATCTATCACCATACAAAAGTTAGTCTACAAACTACTTTCTCCTTACTAAGAAGGCTTAGTTACAAAAAAACTTATCATATTACTTATGCGAGACTCGCTAGAAATCCATGCACTGGTAAACCTAATAACTTTTAAAACTACCTACCTACTTTTGCCAAAATACTTAAAACAAAAGGCTTAAAAGCGTATTCATTCATTTAAACTAATCTTAGACTGTAAAGTGTAAGGTTATACACCAATTTCTCATACCTTTAGAAGCTGCTACTTCGCTGCAACTCGGAGCCGGCTCATCCACAACAGAAGAAGCAGACGGTGCCTGCTCTCCTGGAGAGTTGATCTGCATTTTATGGCACACCTCGAAGGCCTGTCCCACTGTACGCACAATACGCATGGCTTGACTCTGTGTACGAAAAAAAAACGGATATTACCAACGACAAAAAAATCTGAATAATAGATACTCCTTTCCAATATCTTACAGTGTTCGTTAGTATCAATAAGAATCGTTGCTTCACAGTCAAGCATTCATCTTACTCTTAATCTCACTAGCTAATGTTACAGTGATAATGTACATTCACCAATGAAGTGAGCGTTTATCTGACGTAGTACTTACCAGCGGACGCTTGTAAGATATTGGAACAAGGCAAAAATATTATTAGGCAAAATTTAATGTCATTTGTTTCATGATGTTATTTCTTGGGTGAAAACAGATAACACCACCCGATGGTTTTTGTCTGTTGGTGGCTCCCGGGGACTCTCGGCCGGCTGGTTTTCATAGCTTTGACGACATTTACCCATTGAAATTTGCATTTCTGAGCATAAGTATTCTAGTAGGAAGGTATTTTCTATCCGATATTTACACAGATTTACCAACTTAGTCACCAGCTCCTAAAACCGAAGCGTTACATGCAGGCCTCACAAATCAAGAACGTGCCTAAGGTGCCCTAAGGAAGGCATACATGGTGTATGGTATTTAGGCTGCTGATGAGACGCGTGATACAAGTTATTACGCGTGTTGTACCTGTACTTTCACACCTTTCAAACAAAATAAGCACTTTACGTGTTAGCGTTTCGAACATGTTCAAAGGCACCTAACTAATTGCAAGCGAACTCGTTTTTTTTAGCTGAAACCGTGTAGAGCTTCTAAGCACTTTGTCTTCTACAGATTAAAGCTGTGATTACAACCAGCAAACTTTTACTTGCTGGAACTTTTAATCTGTGCTTTGTAACCGTTTGTAATTACTGACTGCGCCAGTGTAGGAACGGTGTATCTTTTTATTTTTTAATGCTTCAGTTTCAATGTATTGAAGCTTTATGAACGAACTTTTCAGTGACGACACAACTAACTCGACCACGTGTATTTTGATACCAATTGCGATGAAACGCTGTGACAAAGATGAGTGACGACTCAGGGTACAAGATATAGAATAACATAATGCGCGTGAATTATGATTTTACGCTCGTGTGAGTCAACGCTTGGCTTTAATTTCTTTTTCTTATTTACTTGTAAAAACATGACTTTAGAAGATGACCTCTTGAGTACTAAACACCGACACTGCGGTCACCAATCTGCCTTCCCAGCGTGGTGACTAAGGCAACCCCAAACCCCTAAATATGGAGGAGGCTTATGTCCAGTAGTAGTACGTGGTGTGTAATAAATTAAAACATGCTCTGTCAAAAGTCACAGGCGTGCTGTTTGATGCATGTTATAAAATTCATGGCGGTCACTAATATTTTATTTTATAATATATTTCACTTTTTCAAACAAAACAGCTTTCACGAATAATGTTTTGTTTTTAAATGCAGTTCTTATTTTTGACAAAATGAGCCCGTGACTCTCAAAAACATTTTCTTAAAACTACTCCTATTTCGATTTACAATAATTCCTTCGAGGAAACTCAATCTGTCCCGGGTACTAATAAACTCAGCGTAACTTTGAAGCTGTGGATTTTCTTATTGATGTAAATATGAAATAAAAATAACAGTTATCATTTGTAGTACCAGTGGCGAAAAAATACATGGTATACTTGTATGAGAACAGTAATAGAGTTGTGATAAAAATTCCCTATCTTCTTGTTCCTTAATATAATTCGAAAATGGGACGCTCTTCCCCCTAGTAACGACGCTGACGTCATTAGGTAAGTAGGTAACCTACATTTAAATGAATCCAATGGATTAATCCAGGGTACCTAATTGAATCGCGTGTGTTGAAAGCCAGAATAGAATAAAGACTCCTACAGCTGTAATGACTAGGAGCATCTGTTGTGTGTCTCGTAAACGTTTGTAACATTGACCGAATGCGCGAACATGCTCAATGTCATACCTACGATAGCTCTGAAGACATGCACTGTGAGAAATGTGTGCATACAACCGATTTGTATACTAATTTGGATGAATATGCAATGAATGAATAGAGCCTTTGGACTGTGGTAAGCATGGAAAGCAACAAACCACAATAGAAATAAGAGTTACAACGACTTCCATTTCACAAAAGGGTCTGAGGCAAGCGTGGGAGATGACATATGTTTAATTAATGTTTCTCTCATTCGAGTTGGAACGGACAAAATGGGATTATTTAGGTTGAACACGTTCATGTTGAAATCGCGATTTTCTCATTCTTTGTGAATTTTTGTGGGGAGTCCATGACTCTCATTTTCACTCGACATAGTGTCAATTCGATAATTTGTCCCTTGTTGGATTTACATTTGAACCTACTACGAGTATATACTACATAACTATTTCTGTGACGCTTCCTTTTTGACGGCGATTGATTGGAGACGACTTTTATAGCGGATCGCTCGACCCATATCTTTAGACATCCAATGTCTGCTGGCATGAGAATAGCCATCCAGTTTAGTAATAACGTTTGGCTTTCAGTTTATTAGCGACGACGCAAGTGCATAAGCGCCTTTTTTAATTATTTTATTAGAATGAGTGACGGCACTCTCAGATGTGACCATCTCGTGTAAAGCGGTTACTTTTACCTAATTCATTATTAAGTAAGCCATGTAACTTGGTCTGACGTGTACTCCATGTTTTTATTATATGCAATAAAATACTAACGAGTAGGTACTCGCTTCTTCATTTGTATAGTATTTTTTTTATTTCTAAGGAGTTATAAGTGCAAGGGCGAGCTTTCAAAATATATTTTTAGTGTGCGCCTGCCTGATGTGTTGCAAGGAACACACCCTTTCCATGTTTCTAGAACGAGTCTTAGTCTGGACTTTGATACTTATAATATTTAGTTTTTTATATATTTCATGCTGAAACAACCTTTTTTGGTCGGTTGCTAGGGCGGTTGGACTTTGAACGTCCACAAAAAACTTATATCTGAGATTTAATAATGTTCAAGAATAATAATAAAAGAAAGAAAAATAATAATAAAGCGACATATAAATTCGGAGAGGGTATTATTGTTACCTATTATTGGTGGAGTGTATCATTGAATTCAAAGGTGGGTTGGACAGTAGCCAAAATCGAACAGTCTACGCCACTTCGTGCATTTCACGAAAAAGAAACGAAGAGTTCCTCGTACGACACATTTCGACCCGACATATGTCATTCATTGACACTGATATGACAATAGCGTAGATATATCGCCAAGAAAATATTAGTGATTTATTATTTTTATAAAACTTGCTGATCGAACGAGCCAATGGTAACAAGAGGTTTTCATTTTAATTGCTATTTTATTATTATTCAATTATTTATAAATACTACTGTAATATTATTGTGCATATACAATAAAGATGTCGGATAAAGTTGTTGCAATGTAAGTATTTTGTGATAATGTTGCTGAAGACGAAGTTTTTAAGGAAACCACATGTATCTTTAAAAACATGAATTCCAATGACAAAATGATTAGGTACGCAAACGAAAACGCGATTATTTGGTATGTTGGTATTTTCTAACGTCATCATTACGCGTATCAAATAAACATAATTTATGGTTAGTCTGTATACTTAGGTATAAATAAGATGGATAATGTATATTCAATGTATTCTTCCAATCTTAATAATAGGGCGAGTTCGGTGAAGCATCTACCACAGATATACCTATAAACACTATTTCTGCCGCCCAGCGTTGCTTTGTAATCAGCCGAAGGGTGTGGGTGTCGTTGAAATTACAGCCACATAAGGTATGTCTCAAGTTGATGGATACATGGTAGTATATTGTAAAGCACGTCCTTACGTGCACGACCACATGCTTGTTCCGTCAATATGTCTATAACAAAAATTGCTACAGTAAAATAAACTTATTTTCAACAAGGTGTATTTCGTTAGATTGCGACAAAAGTTGGTCAAACCAATTTATTGACCTTTACGTCGATCATAGTTTTTTCTACCGGGAGCACGTCAGTGTCTATTTTGGTTGGCATCGTCACTATCCAGAGTGAGGTCAAAGAAATGCGGTTAGTTTAGATAAAAGCTTTTGTACGTGACTGCTGGAATATTTAATGGTAAACAGAAACGCGTTTGAAATTCTGTCTAATTGCCTAATTCTATGCATGTTACACCTGATACTCAGATGCAGGGAAGCTTTTGATAGGTCTCGGGCACCTCGTTTAAAATAATACGGTGTGTATTGAAAAAATAAACAAACGAATTTCAACAGCAATGTACCTTAATTAATTTAAATAAAATAAAACATGCATTGCTTTTTGTAAGACATGTTACATGTTCCTACTACAAAAAGACGTAAAAATATCTCGATCGAAAATAAAACCTTCATACATACCGATTATACTCGTAGTACGACATTTCATAATGTACGCGCGCTGTTTTTACAGGTTTTTACTTAGATGCGCAGTGCTTGCTCTGTCTTTCTTATAACAAGCTAGTGAATAAAAGAGACTCCAGATCTCAGGAAACTATGTTTGTAATGATAGAATTTGCAACGGTTACTTCAAGTCGGTGCTTGGTTTCACTAAGTCTTATTTTCTTGCCCTACTTTCTTGCTAAGCAGGCAACCCTACGCTTTTACAACTCTCCGTTACAAAGAAGCCATGCCTTACCTAGCTTGTGTAGTTTTTTATAAATCAAATGCTACCACTTTGTACAGTATACTTCAGCATACGCATTATGTGTAATCACACTCGTACCTACTTAATTTAACTCCATTAGCAGTCGATTGTTGATTTAAGACGTAAACTCGAGTCTCGAGTGGATTAATGATAGCAAAACTGTGTTTTGGTGATTACTCTAGTCTAGTGCGTAATTCACGTGTTGGTTGGTGGCGTGGTGGCGCGGTGGCGACGGCAGTTTCAAAATACTACACTCAAGTTTTCAAAATAATAAATGGCTTTGACGACGGAAGTATTGCCCTTGACGCAAAACTGCGCCAAAATAATAACGCAGATATGTCGCTGGAGAACTTGGTAAAAAAGAATCGTTTCCGCGTACGTATGTCCTTGGATGGGGCCAAGGTAAATCAAAATAAACACGAAACCATGCCGCCAGATATACTTACCACCGACCACGCTCGGTCAATGCTCATATATCACCTTTACCACATAACTCTGCCACGATTTCTTGGCTTTCATGTATATGAGTTGGAACCACTTCGGGTTGACGTAATACTACAGCTTTAAAACGACTTTTGGTATCCGAATAAGCAATCCAGATTTTACTATTCTAAACACAGCTAGGCCATTATTAAATTCATGAAGTCATCGGGCGGCTAACAATAATCGCCTTGACAACATTTATTGCTTTCTATTAAAATTAATGGTGCAGTGAGGTTACAGTATAATTCAATAGTAACGAACACAAAATTATAACACTGAAAGGGGTGTAAAGATACGAATTGTTCAATTTGGAGCCTTACAATGAAAGTAATAAACTCTACAATAGCGTTGTTTTAACAGTGTATGATAATGTGCCTATGCGGAGTGCTCTTAGTTAGATCATAAATTATTTCTTTTACTGCTGTAATTATAATAGCCATAATAACCACTTACAAATAGGCGCAAGTATGATTGTACTCACTTCCAAGTCCAAATCTAGGCCTTCTAAGCTGGAACTGAATGCTTCATTTCTCAGTAATTTCCTATTCGATCTTTTAGATAAACTGTTAACACCCATATGCTTATTCGAGCGTCCTAATGTAGCACTATTCCCGCGGTCACTTGAAATTATTATTTCAGGCTCTCTAAATGACAACTTTTTTCGTGGTCTTTCATTGATATCTTGTATCTGAATATCTTGATTACTCAGTCTTTCTGCAACAGGAATATGAAGACGGGATTGAACGTAAACTTCTTCTGTAGAGTCAGCATGCCTCCGCAGGAGTGGTGTGTCTCTTGGAAAACTACCACAGCGAAAGTTTTCTAATTCCTTATCATAATATTTGGTGCCGCCAACAGACATCGGCCTCTGTCTCTTTTCGACATCGTACTCACGTGCTGTGCTATCCTCTATTCTACTTCTGTGCTTTTTCCGAATTTCACTGAATTCTGGTTCTGAGCGGCTGATTTTTAACCTCTCTTGGTTCTTTTTCTCTTTGACTTTTTCTGGTTTTGATAGTTTGCTTTTATCTTGGTTATCATGTTTGGGTTTCAGAGCTCCACCTAGCGAAACGAGAGTGCTGCGCGCTTTTAGCAGAACTTCACTGGGAAGATTTTTCAGAGAGTGGTGGTCGTTCCGCCTTTGCTTGCTATGATCCTTTGACATGTTGTTTCGATTTCCGAGAACATGTAGTGAACCGCGAGGAGTGCAGACGGTACCGGACGCGCGCTTGCGGTACGTTTCACAAACAACTGAAGTGGCGGCATGGCGGCGATGCGGCGCGTGCGCGTGCGTCGCGCGTTTCCCCAACTACCGTAAATAAACATTCGTACGTTTCTAAGCAGCTTTACTTCTTGTGCAAACTGATCGAAAAAACATTGTAAGTGATAACAGTTTCCGTCTGTATATTGAAGCAGTTGATGAGTTGAGTTGTGAGTGGCATATTTGAAAAAGCTGCTGCTCTTATTTATATATTTGGTTTTTTTAAACATTGTTACTTTTTATTTTATAATCAGAATTAATTTTTAGATATAAAAACGGTTTCATTATAGTTAAATAACAAGAAACTTCACTAAATTAAAAGTTAGGGATGACCAAAGTTCATCTACAACCCATGTCCTTACATTGTTTAATTAAAGGATGAACCCCTTTCAGCAAATGGATAGTAAAATGTGTTGTAATTACATAAGTTTTATCATTATCTCGTGCCAGCATATGTCTTACATAACGGTTAACAAAATAAGTAGGTAAAACGGAACTGACGAGCCAGAAATCGTCCTATGAAAATATCATCAAAATTAGTTCAGTAGTTTGGTTTCGAAATAACTAAAATATTAGTCAGTTTATAATTTAATACTACCTGAGAAATTCCCAAGATTTTTTTTTTAGGTACCTATTTGACGTGTACAATTTCGGCAAAAAACACTATTTATCATGACCGATTGAAAAAACCGACAATTGAAGACAAAAAAAAAATATTTATTTGCGACACAAGCACTTCCACTAATTGTTATATCTAAATCAGGAATAGTAAGAGAAGCTTTTGTGCCGCAAAATTAACTTTGACTCAGCAATACTAGAGGAAAGTACACTTTGGTAACGAATTGAATAACATTATTATAATTATTACAGCCGTTACATTACAGGTTTATGAAAAAATAATAGATATATTAATTTGTTGGCGTTATTTGGGTTGAGAATCGCGATTATTAGGAAAACCTAGACACCGGACTGTGAAGAAAATTCATGAAGACCATAACATAGGGCAATATATCGTAAAACTTTAGGTAGGTACTAGTTACTTCTGCAAATACAATTCTCCGGTTAACTGTTTAATGGAGCTATAATCGTAACCCTCGCTATAATAAAATACTCGTCGATCAATTGGCGTAATTAAAATGGTACCGCAAACGGTTCAACGCTAACAACTCCGCTACTTCTCGAATATTTATGGCATTCAGGAACGAGTGATCGGCGACTGTAATTGATTATAAAAGTCAAGTAGGTTGCGCACGGGGAGATTTATGTACACTGTAAACAGGAGGTGTGTTTGCGAAACGAAGAAAGCTACGTTGAGGCGCTCCCTTTAGCTTACGGCTTACACAATAACAAGATGAAAACTGAAAAACGGCGATCGTTTCATAAGTTATTCTTATCTTTGATATATTTTTAATAATATACTAGATGAAAGCCCGCCACTTTGGGTTGAAATCAGAATTTCTCTTCTTAGCACACCCCTAAGTACCATAACGAATATACCTTGCAAATTTCAAGTCACTACCATATTTATTTGCTAATGATGTATATTAACGAATAATAAATAGTTTTTAAAATTAATTTCATAATGTTGTGTGTTATAATGTTTTTATATCAATAGGTACTTACTTATTTTACTTGACGATACTTTTTATCTAGCCAGTACTTATGGGGAACTGGCATGATTATGTATGAACGGAGTAATCATTATGATTATAGTATTTCATCACTAAGGAAGGTAGCCTACGCAAACTAGAAGATTTATTTTATGTATGTAGGTAGTATAGATATGCAAGGTATTTTGGAACACGAGCAGAAAGTTGCTTTAGGACGCCATGTTAATCCGGACAGTCATGTTAATTCCTTGGAGGTTCAGTTTTGATGTGAAACAGTGTTAAGGTACCTACAGAACAAAGCTCTACGGTAATTCGTGCCTAACAGAGTCGTAGAGCAGCCGTCAGTCAACCCGAATTGGACCGTGTTTTTGTCCAGTCACCAGAAAGTGGTAGGATTAGGAGCTTAGTGCTCTTGAATATGAAATTTAACTGTTTGTTTTCAACAATCAAAGAGTGACTGATGAAATTCACATCGTTTGTAAATTTAATTTACTCAAATATATATGACTAGTGGAAACACACGTGACTTCGTCCGCGCCAAAATATTTTCATACAAACTTCAACCCCATGCACGCTTCAGGGGTTGAATTTCAGAAATTCATTTCAAATTGCAAGTCTACAATAAGTGGAGTCTGCGTTGTCTATATGTTCATCAGTCAGTCAGGACAAAGACTTCTTATAATTGGTACAAATTATCTGATAAATTTCATTAATCGGTCGAAACAAGTTACACATGATGATACAAGCATATAGGAAGACCCACTGGTGACAGGCAAATGATCAGAAAATGCAATAACAAAACTTTTTCAATCTTTCTTTATCTCAGTTATTTCTACTTTTCATCTGTTTAATCCTAGAGGGTCCTCCCTAGTTATTTAGACGGACGAAATACAGAGATACAGCAATATTGGTGTGACAATAATATCTTCAAGAGAAAAACAAACTTTCCAAAATTTAAAAACTTACAGATTTCGTTTTACTTCAAACTATATTAATTAAATAATAATAATAAGAATCTTTGTCCTGACTGACTAACTGACTGACTGTCATACGTCTTACTTTTATAATTAAGTCACAAAAAGTAGTTTTTTATAAAAATAATTGAAATCGCTAGGTCGTGTTCATTGGTCATATTATATTAGATATATAATAACTATAAATTCTTATCAAAATAAGTAAATTTACCCTCTCAATTGTTTAAAACAAAAGACTTTTCTCTTTTACTGCATATAATTTGGACGAATGGTTAAAGAGACGCCCAACGAAGTGGGCACGGGTCAGCTAGTTGTGTATATAAAAGAAAATGAAAATCTTTTATTCTTCTGAGGAGTAAATTTTTCTTGACTCATAAATTCACATTATTGTTTCTAAAATCAAATGTCTTTATTTCCTGTTAATACCATCTGACCCATAGACGAATAATTGGTTTATTCGGCTAAGACCTAACCCTAACAGATGTCTATGAAACATCATGTGCCTAGAAGCGTACCTATCTTCTATCGAATGCAATTTGAAACAGAAGTAAAAAAGAGAAGTCACATAAAAACTTTTGAAAGTAGATCTTTATGTTTGCTCTGTGTCTGGGTGTTATATGTATTCTAAGTAGGTATGTATTTACAAAAAAAAGTATACAAGTATTTTATCAGCTATCTGGTTCCCACAGGACGAGCTTTGCTTAGTTTGGGGCTAGAGGGCGTTGCGTGAATCTTTATCAATATTTTAATATTATTATTATTGTTATTTACTTTTTGCATACCTTTTAGAAATATTAATATTACTTGTAATTTTCTTAAAGTTTGATAGCCCACTACTTAAAATGAGGATGATGAATTTATGGGACGGTCTATGTCCAGCATTGAACTTCTTCAGGTTAATCATGAACGATGGAGATACTTTGCACTATGCAAACAGTCTGGGTCTTATCATAGCGGAAAAAACTCTATGCAACGGAACGCGCAAACGAGGTTCACGAAAGCGAAACGGATAAAGTAACTACCTAATCACGAGCCTAAATACGAAAATCGACTAACAAACCTGTTCCTTATTCATAGATAAATAGGTCCCTAATCTTCCCGTCGCGCAGAAGCTTGGCAGCCTCAGAGGTAATACTAATCCAACACAATTCAGTTGTGGTTTGATCTTCATTAAACCAAATCCAGTAACCCACACATATAGGCTTGTGGTTTGTTATTCTAGAAACGTTCTGAAGGATAACATGAATGGAACTTATCCTTGAGATACAGTTTGGGGGTTAGTCAGAGTTAGGTGGTTAGTAGAGCGTCCAGGTAGATCATTACAGTAGTCGGCAGCGGCACTTGTAGAGCCTTGTTTGTAGTTTTAAAAAATCGGAACAAATCGCTGCGAAATAAATCACCGATCAGGTAACTTTGATGAAACAAGCAGATGGCTCACCTGATGTTAAGTGGTAACCATCACCTAGTAAAACATTATGCCCTACGACGTATTGCTTTGTGTTTATCAACCTCATACATACACCCGTATGTATCAGGTTGATAAACACAAAGCAGTTAAGCCTGATGTGGTCGCCACATACATTCTTCAAATCGAAAACAGCAACGCTGTTTAGCGGCAGAAATTGGCATGGTTGTAGACGATTGAGTGAACTCAATAACTTTTTTTAAAAAATACCTGAGACAGGTACCCATTATAAAAATATTCTTATAATGGGTACCTACTTACTTATGTATTGTCTCAGTGGTATTTTTAAGAAAAGTTTCTGAATGTCATTACAAGAGTTGCAATTACCTAGCTAGAAACAAAGGACGTACTAACGAAGCAAAGCTTAACTTTATGTCCGCATTTTCCGTATTCTGTTGGTACATACATAAAGGCGGTGTGTAGAAGAGTGAAGTGACCTGATTGACCTGCTTGACCACCCCTTTATCAACCCCCATCCACTCGACTGTGTCAGCTCGTAGTATAGTTTATGTGAGTCTATTAAATCAACACAAGATATACATTTTCTTTTATATGCGTTCACTGCAATCATCTAATAAGTAAGGTTATAAGTAAATTAGCAAAACGTGGTTCTGTTGTAAGATGCAAAACATATTTTCTTGTTTTTTTTTTCGTAGTAAAATGATACAGTAAAGCAACAACGTTTAGTGCAAAAAATAGGTTACAATAACTTATTTCCCTGAGGATTTTCTACACTACACCATATCGTATACCTACGATGTACGACGTATACACAATGAATAAATGATTTAGATAAACAGCTTATAGTACCTATTGTAGGTTGTACGTACCTAACTGTTTGCAAATAAGGTTTTTAAATGAGTATAATTTTTTACTTACGTATATGTTCGTAAGTTAGGTACCTTTTCGTCGTAAAGTTGATTGGTAGGTACACTAGAGTACTTTCAGATATAAAATCTGAATAATCTGAGTACTCTAGTGTACCTCATAGTTTATGTTAGAGTAACTGCCACCCGCGCTCGTGCTTATTGTGCTGCACTTACAATCATGTTCTTCCCATTGGCTTTAACTCTGTTTAAGACCTTAGTCCTATTAGACCTTGGCGGTATTTTTCCGTAAAACTTACTGAAAATTAACTCGGTAAAAAATCTTTCCAGGCAGATCCGATAAGAAAAAGTTAAGGGTAACTGTGTTTCGCTCTACCTTAGGCTTGGCATTGGCACTAGAAAAAATTATTCTGTGCCCAAAGGACAGTATTTAGATAGAGTAGGCCTGTCTAGCTAACATCCGCTCAGACTAGTCTGCCTCCATGTATAAAATGCAAACAAATAAAAAATAAGTACTTACCTACCAACATGTACCTACCTACCTACTGGTTGTATTTTGTACTTATATTTGGTATTTATGTAGATATACCTACCTAGATATATGGACCCTTGCTACTTCCTTTATAGGTCGTAAAACGTGACTGAGGGAACGCAGTAGGAGATGACCTTTGAGTGCTAACGCCCCCCGCCCTCTATAATGAGGGAGGCCTATATCCAACAGTGGACTTATTTATGGTGATGATACATTTAATTCCTACCTGTTATTTTTACAGTATGATGCTGTATAGTCCCTTGGCAACTGGATGTACCGGATAAGATACCTGATCTAGATATATTTGGAAGCATTAACGGAGTTTGCTCTTCGAAATGCATCAGGCGCTTACACGAACGTATTATTTTTGTTAAAATAATACGTTTAAAGCTCATAAACTGCATTTTCTAAAAAAAGGCTAAACAAACTACCAACATGTTAATGTATTGTATAAATATAAAAATTGTAAGTAAGTAGATACTTATAAGTAATTCAGTCTGAAAATTGCTAAGAATGTTTAATGAACCTATCTGTTACCATTCCTAAACGCTTCAATTAATTAGGTTGAATAGCTATACCACTTTCTACCATTACAATATATCTCTGAAATCAATCTAATTTTCTATGAGCCTACCTAGCAACCTAACTAACTATCAATTTTATTTGGGAGATTTTTTTTGGCTAAATCCCGGTTGGAACTTTTGTAGTTAGTGGCTAAGCCTGAACAAGACAGGTAAATTATGATTCTCAGCAAGATATTTACAAAGCTACTTTAGGGGTGAGACACTGCGTATCTATCTTGTGTGTCAACCCGTAGGTAGGTACCAGCTCTGTGAACATTATTGGTATATTACGTTGTTAAGAATATTAAACAATTAACAGTTAGGTATAACGTATGTTATTGGTATATTATGAGCGGAACGCACGCTATTTTCATGCATACTTCTGCTGCAGCTCTGAATTTTAGGGGGTTTAATTTTAGAAATTACTTTCATAGCACACCTTTAAGTACCAAAATAGTATAAGTACCTACCCTCAAAATTTCATCTCCCTAAGGCCTTTGGTTCAGGCTATGCGTTGTCTATATGTAAGTCAGTCAAGACAAAGATTCATAAGATTGGTAGAGATTACACAAAATTTGAAATACCTACTTAATCCTAAAATACATAATCGCTTTTGTTTTGCATAAAATTCATACCGTTGCAACTGTTACATCAATGCAGTCAACGACACGTCTTGACCGATAAGAGAGAGGCAGCCTCGACTAAATATTTAAGCAAGAAAGATAAACAGTTTTAAAGTCTTGTTTATCCCGACAATGTTCACGGGTAAAGTACGTCTGGAGCAGAAAAGTAACAGGATACAAATTTAATTAAGGCTTTATTTTTCTCTTTTCAAAAGATAAAAATTATCTCACCACTAAATTTTCTTCGTTTATATAAGGAGCACTTGTAAAAATCGGGGTGGATTAAATGCTGACATCAAAGATGAACAAACAAGGAGATAATTTACTTTGATATTTTTTTCTTCTTTTTGCTGTTTTCTTGCTAGCCTTACCCACAGTTAAGTATTTTTTTATTAGGCACTATTTACTACTTTTACTTACAGTTCATATTAGTTTATTTATTTACAGAAATATGGTACTACCTACGTTGCTATACGTTTTATAGGATGCTATATAAAGTTTACTTTATTGCGAGAGAATCACATTGATGATATCATCAACAGCTCCTACATCATCAGCCTGAACAAGTACACTGCTGAATATAGGCCATTTCTATATGTTTCTAGGAAAAACGGTTTTGAACTTTTTCCATCCACCGACTTCCAGCGATCCTCTCAATATCGTCGGTTCGTTGGGTAGGGGTTTCCCAATAATTCATAATTATGGCTGTAAAATATTCTACAGTATCCGACCATCGTAATAGATATCATTATTAATAATCAAATCGTCCGATAACCTAGTAACTAAAATTATTACTAGTAGTTCTGCAAGCAGTAAACCACTCGAGCACAAACTTTGTTTTTAGTTGTAATCTAAAAGCAAGCAATTTACTGCTTTTTGAGCAGCTATTCTGCTCATCACGTTTTAGATGTGCAAATTTTTTTGAAAGGTCATTAGGCACAGTCGCCACCATTATTCCAGATGACTTATAAAGTTACTCAATAGACTCATCCATGTTAAGTGTGGATGTCCAATTTGCGAAAAAACATCGTTCAAGTTACTGTTATTGCTAAAAAGATTACCTAAAGTTTTTATTTATAAGTAAAATACAATTTGTACCTTTCTGTTGCTCTTGAAGACATTACACTTGAAGCCGTTGGTGGCCCCATCTCTGGCAATGTAGGAGAATATCTTTAGGTCTGAGCTATCGTGGGACACGTAGAAGATGCGATAGATCGGATGATGCATTACTTCCGTGGTCTCTATGATGGTGGTTGTTTTACGACCGAAGAAAGTCGTCTTCGTTTTCCTCTGTAAAACAAAAATTACCTCTGACTATCAGAATAAACATATTCTTATTATTGCCATGCTCTTAGTTCCGCATTTTCCGAGATATGTGACGCTAAAGCGAGCTAATACACGAGTGACGGAAATAAGGAACTGCTCGCAATTAGGCCAAGCTCGTCCGTAACGTAATTACAAGCCATTTCCAGGGTAATACTCGAGGGATTCAAAACGGATGCCATGAACGATCCACGATAATTGAGATATGCTTTGTCAGATTAAAACAGCTTATTAACACTGAAATGAAAAACATTCTTTACAAAGTTCTATTTACGGAATACAAATCTCGAAGAATGTACAATGTAGCTTTGGGTAAAGTTTAGTATATTTTTTTTAGCCTGCAGCATATTAATAACATAGAAAAGTAATGTAGGAAGTTGCTAAAAGAAATTGGTCAAGGAGCAAATACAACTAGAAAAAATTAGAGTTCCGAGTTCTGGCTAAAAACAGGAAGTTACTGTTATTTATTATGTAAAGAAATTACAATTCGCATAGCATTAGCTCGAATCAAAATGAAACTATGTGCATACTTGTTACATATAACTCGATAACTGGATGCTAACCAATAAATCACTGCTCAAAAAAATTAACCAAAATTAATCAAAAATCCAACACTGTGTGATATAGACACATCAGCCATAGCTGCTCGTCTATAAATAAATAAAATAAATAAATATAGCATGAGTTCCCAATTAAATATTTTTTGGAAATTTAAGATACAGCTCAGGTCAAAAAGGGTCAGCTTTGGTTGGATACCGGATCATTAACTTGTTTTATTTCTTGAATTCAGTAATTTTCTAAATGGAAAGTTGGCAAAATATTTTAATAACACATTAATATCATTGTTATAAATCGGTGTCCTCTTTATACATATATTATTATATACTTCATACTCATTACAACTATCAATATATCACTATATCAATCGTAACATTTAAAATATTAGATTTACACAAACCTCTTATAGACTTTTTGGATAAAGAAGATCTTTCTAAATTTTATATTATCTAGTATTCTGAATGTATCACTTTCCAAAAATGTACGTCCATAAATAAAACACCAGCTGACATGATACAATGAAAATGAATTTGGTAATTAATTAGAAATCAGTTCACAACAAGGAATGACACAACTAGACAGATTTTATTATGTCTGGAACAAATCTGACAATGACGGAGGTGAGGCGAGGAAATTTGTGAGCTTGTACAACCAGTGCCGAAGTGGACGCTATTATTCTTTGGTGGCAACCGGCAACAAAAGGGAGCGCAACAATGGCCTTCTCGTCTTTAGAAGACAGCAGGTTGGCAGCCCCCTATTATAACCGGAGAATGATTAACGATCTTGCGAAAAATTGACTTCGCCGTCTCCCTCCATTATTATCATCATCTTATACATATCTTTGAAAATATTTTCGTGGAAGAGATTTTTCGTGCCTATCATGTAAATCTTAGTTTGTACACAATGTTTGTAATGCTTTACTTACTGGGCATCTTTAAATTATGCATCTCCTATTTGAACATGTCATAATCAGTAATGGCATAGATTCTTGTAATCAAGAATCTATCCCATTAGATTACGCGATGGAATCATGCCAAACTTAAAATTTATATTTGTAAAATAAAAATGTTCACTTATCTAAGCAATTGAGTGAAAAATATTGGTATTAATTTTATGCATATGAAACTTTATTTTAATGCAAGTTTAGACCTTGTGATTTTTATTAAATATTGTACATTATGGGATGAAGAATCGTTTTTTTATTGAAATCTTTAAATCTCATATGTGAAGTATTCCCTAGTATGCCTTTTGATTTTCAAATAATTCTGAGTTTCGTGGTGTTTTCATTTTTTCCTGTTCATCTCGACATGGCACCTACAAAAAGTATGTTTGATATGTATTTGTAGATCGATGAGTTTATAATATAAAAGCAAACCATTACTCCTTAATTCTGCCCCTTGTATAAAATAAAATGCATTAATTCATTTTAATGAGGAATTTATCGTCAGATCGAAAATAGCTCTAAACTTACGCAAATCTCTATCTGACAACAAATTTTGTTTCCTTGACTGTACACATTTTTACATAGATATATAGCGATACAAGTAGTACATTGAAATCCCCAACATTACAAAGGTAAACTTTTAATGTTTCAGTTTATTCCTTTTATCGCCTTGACTTGACACAACTTTTAAACTGTATAAAGATCACAGAGAAACACGGCGTCAGAGTAAATACAAACGGAACTCCAAGGAATTCTGTCGAAGTTTTCAATTTAACTTGGAGTTGAGTTGGAGACGAGTTCATGTTTTTTAACATACTTTTATGAACAAGCAGCCCCCTCGTTTCTACATACAAGCCATGGCTTAGTTAGAGTGAGGTACTCAAATCCGTTTGGCCTCCGGTCTGAATGCACAACTGACCTAAAACCAGTATAAACTATATATCCTTGTTCACTGTTAATATGTTGTAAGACCGTATTGAATAAACGTTTTTATTATTATTATTATTATTATGAATAACAGATATATATGCTAAAATTACAAAAAAATGTGACACCACTGACTCAACTGTAATTTTGTCCTTTTTTATATAAACCTTAGAATATAACTGCCGATTAAATTCAGAGCAGTTTCGATGGTTAGGTCACCTGCCAACTAGCAACATGAGGATTACTGACCTTGCCCACAGCTTTGCTCCTAGTTGAAACACGAACACCGTCAATGGACACATCCATAGTCACCTTGCGTTTCTTCACACCCCTCGCCTTGAACTCGTACTGCAAAATGGGAATCGAAATTAGAACAGGACTTATGCTCAGTTTCTGTTGTGGTCAGTTTGATAAACTCACTCATTGCCCAGTGTGAGCTGTCACTGTTATAATTAACCAATGAAATATTTTTTTGAAACATATAAGAACAAATTTTAAATAACCTAAAATTGTTTAAGATTTTTTCCAAATGAAAATTGTTTTATTTAATAAAATCATTATGCTAAAGCTTTCTTTTCAACTCGACCAGTTGTTAGTATTCTAGCAGCGGCGATGGGTTCGCGACCAACTACTGCAAAATATGGGTATGTACCAAATGTAATATGGATTGGACGCACCTCTGGATTGGTACCAAAGAGATCTGAGGGGATATCTACCGTGCTTGGGAATTAAATTCGTGATACTATTTATATTTAACTGTTTTATGATATAAATGGCTTTAAAGATCTCAGACCGTAAACGATAACTCTTTCGAATTCACCATTATTTTTATTATTGTTATTTTTATTATTTTATTATTATTATACTCAAATTGTGAAGAAACTACTAGCACTTAATTTATCTCTCATAAAATATGACGTTGTAAATAATATTTTGCAGCATCGCTCACTTGAAAGGATTTTTCTTTCAATGTGATGTGTTTTATTTAGCGAATATAGGGCAATGCGATTCATACGTATTCAGTCTGTGGTTGTCACGAAGCGAGTCATATTCATATTTTATAACCTAGTTTTGCAACATGATTTGAGGCGTCCCAAAAGCTTTTAAGAAAGCCTGGAATATAAATATGGGTCGTCATCGGCTTAAATAAGTCCACTGCTGGAAATAGGCCACCCTCATATTTGGCAGAATAGTCATCACGCTAGGCAGACAGATTGCAATGTCGTAACTGTTTAGTTCTCAGAAGATGCAAGTGTCCATCTCTTGGAGCATATTCCCTTAGTCGCCTCGCCTCTTTCTCTATCGGTGGGAGATCATGGAGATGCCTATTTTAAGTTGGTATTTAATTAGTGTGTACCTTCTTCTAACTATAAAACCCCCTTTTAGAGCACCGGTGGTCCAGCGGTAGTAACCCCTTACGATCCTAAGGTCGTGGGTTCTAATCCGGTCAATCACTAATGCGTTTAATTTATGTAAGCAATGCCTGCTCTCAAAACTCAAACGGTGAAGGACCAGATAGTATTCTAGCAGCAGCGGTGGGCTTATCACGTATGGAATACTTTGTACTGCAAAATGTGTGCGACGACCGATGTGGCGCGGCGGGCGATTGTCCGCCTGCGACGCAGAGGTTGCGGGTTCGATTCCCGCCTTGGGATAAATGTTTGTACGATCTGCAAATATTTATTCCGGGTGTTCTGGGTATTTTCTATGTATAATAAAAAATATCTATGCATGTAACATAATATTGTATTAAGTACTTATATCAGTTATCTAGTACCCATAACACAAGCTCTGCTTAGCTTGGGGCTAGATGATGCGGTGTGGATCGTCCAGCATTATTTATTTATTTTAAATGTGGGTACGTGCTAATTATACTATCTGGACTACCTCTCTGACTACCCCCTTAGATGATGTCCTCGAAGAATCCCGAGTAGGTTTTTGGTACTAAGAGATCAGAGGAGATATCTACCGTGCTTGGAGAGTAAAGTCGCCTTTCTTGTCTTTTCCTTCTAGCAGCACTACCAAAGTACAATGTTGGTAAAGTTTGCTATACGTAATAACTTGATATGGTATAAATAATATTAAAGAATACCAATGTTTTAATAAAACTGTACTTTTACTTATTAAAACTGTACTTACGAATGTAACATAAATAGTTTTATACAAATGCCAATACCTTTTTAAGCTAAGAATCATAACATTTTGTATCTCATTCAAAAGTTATTTACTGAAAACCGTACCGTACCGGCCTTATTATTACATTTTATGCTTAGAAAATATTTTGCGTAAAATAAGTTTTGTCGACCCAGACGTTGTTAAATTAAAAAACATGCATACCATCTTATGTAGTTGGAGACAGACAGATTAAATATTTTGGATCAAAATAAGCGAGATCCATAGCCGACTTAGATAAAGGATATGACTATTGGATCACGGGTAAAGTACAAATTATTAATTTATAGATTTATCATTTACCTGAAGTGTCAAGAATATAACCGGCCTCCTGAAATGACGTTCATCGATTGACTTTCGACAAAGTGGCAGAAGATGTTCTAAAATCAGTACCATAATACAAGATAACCTGACACCTGACTGTATAACTGTAGTTGTTGAAGTTGAACTGGTAAAAACAACTCGGCCAGAGGATTTGATCGAAAAGCTAGAGAAATTAGCCAGTCTATGATAGTGACTGTCACAACGCAAGTAAGGTAAGATTTTATATAATGTAAACTAGAATTTGGCAAGATGCATGCACTCGTGGTTCCGCCTATGGTGTCGTCGAGACCAGGGATGTACTGATTCTATCCTGACTGTGATCTCTAACGTAATCTATGTATTTCCCCCCTCTAAGTAAGATATCAGGCGTGGGTGACATATTATCTAATAAATAAACAGTAAATAAATAATAACACTCATTCACACGAGTTTTTTTTTTATTTGACTTGCTGATGGAACAAGCAGATGGCCCATCTGATCTTAAGTGGTTACCATCACCTATAACAAAGCATTGTATCGCAGGTCACGTTCGTTTGAGACCTGCCTACAATGCACTATTCTGCGTACATCAACCTGACGCATACAAGTGTTAAGCCTCATGTGCCTGTGAGTACATAACACCCGGACACAACAGCTATGTTCATCACACAAATGCTTGTTCTCAGTGTGGATCGAACCCACCACCTACAGTGCAGAAGGTAGGGCTACTACGAACTGAGCTGTGGCGTATAAAAATGTTGATCATGCGCGTTATCAAAGTGACAATTACCCAATTTAAAACAAAAGCGTCTATATTTATCCACGTAATAAGTGCCAGAAATAAAAAATAAGTGGAAATTCTCAAGCAGTTTCTATGAAAATCGAGCAAGTTTTTTTATTACATTCTTTCAACGTCTACTTACAATCTTAAGTAGGTAAACAGAGGGAGTCGTCAAATTGCTTTTGTTTGTAGGCCCAATAATGATAAATTATACAATCTTTAAATTAAATATTTGAAATACGGTTTTTATCATCCCACACGTTGCCGCAGTGTTAACTTAGCAGAAATAAAAAACCAAATTGGCACCCCTCAGGGAATCTCAAGGGACCTTTGAGCAGCGCCTTTATATAAGTAGCTATTGTGGGTCCGTATCGTTTTTATATTTTACTTTATATATCATCATCCTTGTCATTTGGTACATTAAAACTTAATCAAGGATTAATCTTCACCATAACCTGGGCAAATTTTTGTCCTTGAGTAATAAAAGCCATGCTATACTACAAATCTGTGTATTGATTGAATATGTGTGCAGCCAATAAAATACTAAAATTGGCTTCGTAAATCGGTTTAAAAAACATGTCAACCGCTTGCCCTCGTTCATTCTTTTTGGAACATGCCTTTTTTATTAACCGATCCGAATAATAAAATAAATATTCACATAGCCCCATCTAGCACTAACATAAGCAAAGCTAGTACAATGCCGTATGCATTGTACTAGCTTTGCTTACGAGATAGCTAATAGAATACAGCATCATCACCATCATCATATTGGATCGAGCCCACAACCTACAGCGCAGAAGGTAGAGAAATCAACTGAGCTGTGATGGATAATAAGACGAAAATATAAGTTCATGGATATGATGACAATAAGGGTAAGTACCTTGATTGGTAATTGTTATTTAATATGCAAGCAAAGTAGGTACAACTTACGCGAACACGGCGCATAGCAGCTACGATTTCCACTCGACTCGTAGGACGCGGCACGTCCATAGTACCGATGTACTGAAACAAATAAATATATACGTGAAACCTTTTTCTATTGATATTGGTAGCCTAGAGCATAGCATGGCATTATTTTATTTTCTTCCACATCACATCTTATTTGTCGTCATCACATTTTATTCAATTTATAGTGGCTTGGTGAAATATTACTACCATATTAGACTATTGAGTACCTACTATTCAATGGACTTCCGCAAAGTCAAGCCTGAATAAATTAGGTATCTGCTAGAAAACACAACACGTCACGTCATCAGTCTAAATCCACTGCTGGACATATCATAGTCACTACACACGACAGGTGGGTTAGTGACCGCAGTGTCGGTGTTTAGCATACAGGAGATGCCGCTGCCTATCTTCCGTTACGACCCTTAGTCATTTTGCATCCCGTGGGAGGTAATAGAAGAATCTTATTTCAAGCCAGGGTCACCACGGCTACGATTTCGTTATCATTAGTGAGAAAACGTTGAACTAAAATCCACAACCTCTTACTTTAGGCAGGTACGCTACGACAAATAAATTGACCAAAGCTTAAGCTTAAGGTTCAAAATAAAATAACCTGATTCGTGTAAACATAACAAACACTATCGCTACATCACTCTTCACAGAAAACAATGTAGCATGAGCTCTCATTTGTTTCTACTAATTTTAGATTTCCAATTAACCCCTTTCAAATACATGTTTTTCCACTTCCCACGCCTACGCCCACTAAAAGTTACCGTATAATTTTATTTAAGCTTAAATTGCATATTTTTAAATATCATATAGCATTAACCGTTTTTAAATTTAATCTTGACCGGATCGCAAGAACATACACATTTTATCCATAAAGTTGGCTAGTTATTCAGCGCGTTCCATGTTCAAACCACATGCAGCGCCAGTACTTTCAAAATCAAAGATTTTCGAATACATTTTTACTTTTGAAGAAATACCTACAGAAGTCGTAAATTACATTATCAGGTCAGGTACCTTAATTTTTCCTGCACTTGATTTTAAAATGTGTTATTTTTATTTTGTCTCTGTCGTATAAAAATCGCAACTTTAACATAAATACTCATTTTTGTAATTTGTTTTTATATGTAGGGGCAAGTGCGGAACATGTGGACACTTTCCAGAATTTGGGATAAAATATTTTTTATATCTGAATTAGTTATGTTTTTTTTATTTTTAACATATCCCATGTCTTAAGAGATAATTAGCCTTTCTTAAACTAAAATTATAGTCTCAATATCACTTATACTTACGAAAATAATCAACATTTTTTAAAAACACCATATTTGTCCACAGGAACAACAGACAATTGTACCTATGTACAGTAAAATTGTACCTGGGGACGGTGTTGTACCTAGAGACGGTTCATATTAATTAGACAATAAAAATGAAAAAAAACAATTATAGACTTCTAAAAACAACTTTAAACTAACGTTAACATACCTACTTGGTTATTTGTATTTCTTAATATTACTTATTTGTATGCATTACGACAGATTTCATACAAGTTTTGAGTAGATTCATCGCTATCGTCATCATTGTCTAATACGAAGCATGCCACGCAAATGAATCCTTCACCCTCATCATCAGACTCAAAGTTTTCTTTGTGTGACTTCGGAACACAATAAATATGATAGCTATGATTGCAAAAACTACATTTGAGCATTTGGTTTTTGTTTTTGGAATAAAATTTACACTTCATACATCTAACAAACGATAATTTTTTGTGTTTAATTATTTTGATATTTTTTTCGGTAGATTTATCGTTGTTTTCATTCGAAAGTGCGTTGGAAGGATCAGGCTTAGAAAGATTATTAGCCAACAGAAGAGTTGGATGACTCTTGAAGCAACTAGTGCCAACTTCGGAGGAACCAGATTGTGAAAGAGCTTTGACAGCAATTGTTTTTTGAGTAGCTTTTGCGTTTTTTTTCTTGTCCGTTTTCAGCTTTTTTAGAACTGAAAAAACTGAACAAATGCACTCAAAAAATTAAACAAAATGGCTTATTGGATTTTGTAAGTAAACATTATGGCACTTTTGTACCTGTGGACAGTCCACAGGTACACTCATATTTTTGTCCATAGGTTCAAATTCAGACATAAAAAATAAAACTGATCTATCTTTGAGGATAAAACAGACTGACAGAGACGAAAAAAGTACTAGCTAAGCAATAAACAACATGGATCATACTGCAAACACAATCAAACCGATAACGTTAGTATTTTCACGGTAAAACTTGTTTAAATTATGCAACATTACTTACTTTTTGGCGCAAAAATCTTTCATAGCCGGCATGTAAACAACGATACGGAAAACAAAGATGGCGACACGTCAAAACTGTCAACCATAGACAAAGCTAAACGGTAGCGTTCAAATTAGAATTTTAGAGTTGCTAGTTTCGTCGGAATCGATTGTGTCCACAGGTATAAGCGTCCATAGGAACAGCACTTGCCCCTACTACTTTTTCGTGAAGTAAGCGACAAATGTTTGTACAATCTGCAAACATTTATTCCGGGTGTTTTGAATATTTTCTCTGTATAATCAAAAAAAATTATGTATAGGTGTATATAGGTGGTAGAATTATTAATTACATAATTCTTCAAATCGATAGTGGGGACCTCAAAAATCAAAACATAATGTGGCTTTGAAAATTATTTTTATGTGTCTGGAGGTACAAAAATTATTCATTAGACTCTGACTAATGCCCGGCTCTAATATCTTACGAGCGTCCGTTAGTAGTACTACTAATAGACGAAGACTACTACGATAAATCGTCTGCAGCCAGCAGTTTTAACCGCCATCATAAACAGTTGAGAAGAGCATAGCGCGATGACATAAAATAACAAGCGACATAGAATATTTCGTGTGTCATATTGCGAGTGAAGCAGATTCCGTATTCGGCTCGCTCCATCCGCCATCAAACTCTCGGTAACTTTGAAAACTTATACAAACTAGATCTTGTTGAAAACTTTCTTAATTTTAACAGCACGGGGCGGAGGAAGCAGGTGTGTATTGGGCACTACTTTCTTGTAGCTAAGAAGATAGTTGCAAGGGTCCGCTACCTAATATTTGAACTGACCCCCTTAGATATCTTCGAAGAATCTCAAGTAGATACTTGGTACTATGAGATCTGAAGGGACATCTACCGTACTTAGGAGTTTAAGTCATGATGCTATTGCTTTCTTTTTTTCGTTTAAAGCTTTTTCTGTCTTAGCCTGATGTACTCTAAAGACGGAATAATATTTAGAATCGACACACTGTACTAAGTGCTACAAAGTTGACGATTTCAAAATAAGAAGGATATTGAAGTAATAAAAAATAAACTCAATAAAGATGAATGAAAACGGTCTCAGCATTTAGTAGAACAAGTTTTCGAAATAATCCTTGAGAGATAGTTTACCCGTCGCATCTCACTTTGTAAGCTCGCCTGGAGATCGCTTAAACCTTTAGTCTATTATTGCATTCCTATCACGTACCAGAAGCACCCGTGTGCTTCGAGCATGATAATAAGATTATAATTCAATGTCAAAGACCCAAGGTAATATATTTAAATCAGAGGAAGAGCGTTACATTATTACATAATACGGAAATGATAAAAATTCAATAGAAAATAGCATCGTAATTTAACAACAGCACGTTTTTACGGTGGTTCAGGCGCCCATACGCTGGCGTAACGAAATAAAGAAGAACAGTAAAGTTAAAAAATGCATACTTTAAAGTTATTGTCCATTTTTTTTTGGCCAGCCGCAGTGGCTTCTCCCCTATGTCTAAAATTTAATCCTAGCAAATTACCTAAATAATGGTTTTAGCAATAACATCTCCGTATTGCTACAACCATTATTTAGGTCATTTGCTAGGATTAAATTTTAGACACTTTTTCTAGGGCTTTTTCGGTATCTTTACTAGCTTCCTGTATTTTTTCCAACTAATCAGTCCAGTGGCTAAGGAACATTCCTATAACACCTAAAACTAATTATGCTTTTATAGTATATCATTGCCTAAAACCCAAAACTCCAACCATACCACCAACATCTAAATTTTTGCATATAAAATATTGTTAATAATATAAACGAAATAAAAATCGGCGATATTCTATTAAATCTCAATTTAAAGTAGATAATTTTTATTGAATTTGCTTGTTCATAATCTTTTTAAATAAAAAGTCGGTACATTAAATATTAAAAATATTGTCAGGATCTGTCAAATGCCTTCCTGACGCAAACACTGATAAATAAACCTCGAAGAATTAAATAGAATAATAAATCAAACGACATCTATTTTCGTAACATTGGTTACTAAAAACAATTTTTGAATTTGTTGTTTTTCGATATCTAGCTCTATTAGATTAAATGGTTTTCGCAGCTTTTTATAGGTATACTTACTATAATTTATTTTTATCACTTTTGTCGTGATTTTGTATTTCAGTTCGATACCACTCATTGATTCAGTATAAATTCTGCGATGCCTAGATAATCTAAAATTCAACCTACAATACAAATACTTTCCTTAGATACAATCGGATTAGAAATGTTTCTACTAATACGCTTTCCTCGTACCGCATAAAATATTTAAGGGAGTGACATGTTCCGCTCCATAATTAATCAAAAGTAGGATCAACGCTCTCACTCTGATTAGAATTGATGCCTTTATAAAACTCACAATAAATTCGTCTCCTTATATTTTGTCGCTACATTTATAAAGAAAAGGAAGAATAAAAAATTGGAGTAAGCTTGTCTTCAATTTTTTTTCTAAAGTAAAAAGGAATGCTGCCAGAAACTGTTTTATTTGTTTTTTTTTTGTAATATACTTCCATTACTTTTAATTTTCATTACTTACGTACTTCAACTTCTTACTATAAATATTTCTTTTGTATTCGGTATCGTTCTCCACGACCCACACAAAAAATAAATACCGTGAACTGAAGTGTGAAAAGTAGATACTAATTATGAGGAACAGATAAAAATAGGAAGTGAATCCCAACTCCTAATCCAAGCAATTTGCCCAGATTTTATTCCTTAATTACCAGATGTTCGACGTGACCGGCGGCGGCGGTTTATTAGATTTGATGCTGTAGTCTACTCATCGTCGTGCGCGTTTTCAATTATGCTTTACCCTATCCTGGAGAGCTCGTGGCGTTTACAGCGTACTTCATCATCATCAACCTACATTAGTCCACTGCTGTCACTGAGCCGGGTCTCTTCTCATCCAGTGTTTGCCAGCCACATATCACAGATCGTCGCGCCTACTACAATAGAAGCCGTAGACACTACGCCTACCTAAACGCCACGTCTCCACTCAAGTATTCATTTACCCCAACGGTTTTAGTTATAATAGCTGGCTTGATCGTTCCTAATCGATTTACTAAGCAACATTCTGCACGGTCATTTGAACAGATGACTGTTTGTGCCGTGGCAACTTTTGTTACTTTTAATTTCTTAATTAAATTCTTATTTAAATTCTGGGAATTTTTAGTTCGTCTTCTATTTCTTTATTTACTGGGGTTCTTGAACTACAAACTGAAATCTCGGGATGTCGGTGATTTAGCTTAATTTTGTTTATCTCTAAGGTATGCCGCACGAATAATGGTGGAGCGAGGAAGAAACATAAAAGCAAGGCAGTTTTTCGGTTACTCACCAGACTCAACAAACTATTCGAACCGTGCCTATTAAGTTGAAAACTTTATGATTACAATCGAAAACCTTACCTAGGTTAATTATATATTGTTTTAGCACTGGAAATAAAATTTCAAATCCTGTGTTAACTGGAGAGCAATGAAATCAAACAGATAATCACCTCGAATACGCTAGGCGCTATTAATTTCAATCGTGTTTAGTTTGCAATCTGCAGTGATCACACAATAAACAATACTATAGAACAATTTCAAAAAAACCTTGCAAAGTATGTTTTCGTCTTACAATTATTAAGGTTTACTGCAAACTAAATAAAAAGTTTTGCGTTATTGCTTTAGCCTAGCACAAAGTGAGTATAAAATGTGCAGTCGTTTTGAACTACCGAACAGTTAATATAATATTGTAAGTTTTCGTTTAGCTTAAGGGGAAAAATTATAAGGTAAAGGTAGATATCAAAATACTTTTTCCTTACAACTTTTCTATTAAATTCCACAAAAATTGAGAGTGAGCGAAAATATAAGCGAATCAATTCAGACAATCAAAACCTCGCACCACAAAATATATCTTCTCGACGTGTTACGTGGCATAAGTAATTCCTCCCGATTTTCGCATTTTCGGAAGTGAAGTCAACGGACTAGAAATTTGACGACGCTGCGCTGCAGTGCCGCCGCCGGGACGAATCAATATAAGCAGCGTATTTTATTTTATTTTTATTAGACCAACAGTACTTACTATAAATAGATTTTTACTTTTACAACAACAACAATACATTACATGTTTATAACAATACTGTTATAAACATGTAATATACGTCATAACTGTTGTAATAAATATGCGGGAAGTAAAAGTGTAGGTATGAAAATCCTTCAGTCAACATGCGCTCTGCCGCTCTTCATATAATAATTAATCTAGAGAAAAACGTAACAGTAAATTAACCCAACCACTTTTTTTTAGAGTTAGTTGCTTATTACCGTCGTCGTATAATGCTCAAAACTTGGAAAGCCCTTAATCTAAGCACAGCGTGAGTTTGACAAGATTTCAGCACAGCTAAAGTCGTGCCTTGTGCCGACCACAAAGCCACAGACAGAACGTCGTCACCATCCAAGGCACTCATGGAAATACTCGATTATAGCTAGTGTTGTTTTTATCAAAATAGTCTGATTTAACAATAATGAAGAAGGTTAGGTAAAAAACCTAAGTAAAAATATCATTATCATCAAATCTCAAAACTTGGAAAGCCCTTAATCTAAGCACAGCGTGATTTTGACAAGATTTCAGCACATCCAAAGTCGTGCCTTGTGCCGACCACAAAGCCACAGACAGAACGTCGTCACCATCCAAGGCACTCATGGAAATACTCGATTATAGCAAGTGTTGTTTTTATCAAAATAGTCTGATTTAGCAATAATGAAAAAGGTTAAGTAAAAAACCTAAGTAAAAATATGACTGCAGCATTATACAAGCGGTTCACTATCATAATGAAATAGTAATAATCAGCGTATTAGCATTGCCATTCAGTGTACCAATGCAACCAGTGTTTTGGGGACGCTTCCGATTGGCACAGTTTTCGGGTCAGTTGAGCGATCTTTAGATCATTTGCAACGGTTTGTAGTTAGTTCAACTGTTTCATATGTATTTTGTACATAGGTACCAATTATAAATACTTGTTTTAGCTATCCTGACCCAGGCACTACAGCGTCCCGTAAATAGACGCTCGATTGAAAAAGTCACCTCTGACGCTGTATAAATCATCTACAATAGATGCACGATTCCTGTTCACTAGCTGTAATTTTCTTTTTAAATAAATATCTAGAAATCGTAACAAACAAATAGTCAGATACTTATATTTTTTTTTCAGTAGTCCACAGATGTAATATATATAATATATATATATATATATAATATTCAATTATCCAATAGGATTCCAATAGGAGGATTCTAGGACGAAGGTCCCATGACGTAAGGTCTAACCAAGTTACACCAAGTTAGTAAGAACCCTCTTATACTAACTTTATTACGTAAAACTAGCGTTCACTTAAACTTCAAGTCTCTACCACCTGTGCTTGAGTTTGTGCGTTGTCTATAAAGTGTGTCAGTCAGTCAGGACAAAAATTATTTTTATTGGTATCTTATAACTATGGTTCAATTACATTGTAAGAAGGTTCTCTTTAAAAGTAAATTTTATTTTTTTAACTTTATTTAAAATATTTTAACAATTGTTTTGAACAGCCCCAGGAAGCGCAACCATGGAAAACCTCCACGTATCCTATGCCCATTTAGGCTATATGCAAAGAAAATGTATATCAAGTTACTCGTAAACTGAGAGGTAATAATACCGTACTTAGGTACAGGTGCTACTCAAGTTTTGTAAGCAAGGTGAAGTTGCAAAGTTGAACAGGTTTCAGGCCAAAAGACACGCAAAGTCACGGCGACGCTCAAACACGGTACCAACGTAATCGACTGTGAAATTGTATCACCCCAATATGTTACAAAATGAACGCTCCTTTTGATTATTTTTCTCTCGAACAACTTTTGCAAATAAAGGCAATGTTAGCATGTTTGTTGTACCTATAGTACATGTGCTTACATACCTAGTACCTACTAGCCTGCACGCTTAGTATACGTTATTATATACTTGAATAATGTGGATAATTTTTTTCTATCCGTAAATAAAAACAAGACAATTTTGTTAAATCGTAATAACCACATATTATTAAAGCTGCCAATCAGCACTATAAATGGAAATTAATAGTTATTATAATTAGGTCATCACGGTTCAACTCTCCGTTGAACTGAAGCATCAAAAACCAAAGTAAGTATTAAAGTACGCACATAAATATCTATGTCTGAGTACCTACGTTTATGATAAGGATTTTTAAACGTAGATTTATACTTCATACAATGACAGAATCGCAATAAAAGGCTGACGAGAAGAGACTTTAAATCGACGCAAACATAAATAAATAAGCTTATCCACATTGTAAACAAACGCTCTTTCCACCCAGAAACATGCCCGAAAAGGTTTCAAGAGCTCCATGTATTATTCAGAGTAGTAGCTTAGCTACTCATGTAGGGTACTTCGCAATAGAGTATTGTGAAAATTACAAAATCACAGCGTGCTAATTGCAACTGCAAATTACTTTAAAAGGTACCTATATCATTATTATCACCAACATCAGCATCGATGAGTGTATTGCTGGACTAGGCCTCCCCTAGAGGCTAGCTACCACGCTTAGCAGGCGAGTTGGCGCCTTGAAGACTTTGAAGATGATATAACTTTAAAAAAAAATCATTCACTTCACTTCACTCACTCACTCACTCATTCACTTACTTTATTCACCTTTTTTTCAAAAATCATGGTAAATATCCCGTTTCTATACAAAATTTTGAAGATGATGCTACTCGTCTCCTAATGCGTTCTCTCACTTACTTCAACAACATCACAGGAGATACCTACTACCTGCAACCTATGTATTAAAGTATCCTTACTATTAATCTTTACAAATAAAATTACAGCTAATACAAGTATTTATAATTGGTATGTACAAAATACATAACATGAAACAGTTGAGCGGTCTACAGACCGTTGCAAACGATCTAAAGGTAACTCAACTGATCCAGATCCATATTTAACAGTTGGATAGTTTTAAAAGGATGAGCAGTATTTGAATATAAAAAAAATTTGTTTAACTGCCTTTAAATATAATTCTACTGCGGTCATTATCTTTATCTATACCAATTATTATTATAAGAATCTTTGTCCTGACTGACAGACTGATTAGGATATAGGCAACGCACAGCCTAAACCACTGGTCGTAGAGACTTGAAATTTGCAGAGTATATTCGTCTTGGTGCTTAGAAATTGTACCTACTATGAAAGGAATTCCCTAAATTTATCTTCTAAACGTGGTGGTAACCGCTCTAACTAAACCTATAGGTTTTTATACAATTTTATACAAACTTCAACCCACCGCTGTATACAGCGGTGGGTTGAAGTTTGTATTTGTATTTGTGGTTTGTATTTGTGGTATATTGTAGTAAAATACGAGTAGCTTCACGCGAACGAAGTCGCGCGCATTTCGCTAGTTTTTTTATATAGTTTCTTGTATTTTAGGGTACTGGTGTCTTCAAATTTTGAGAATTTATGGTGAAATTTTTAGTTGTTTCGTTACTTTTTTCACACTGCTGTGTCTTATGTCTCTAAAATGGAATTGTTCCACTAAATGTTACCGGTGGGTGTTTTTAATTATAAGACTGCTGAATTGTGCATAATGAGTGTTTCAAATCAGAGCAGAGATAGGCTACGCGTCTACTTTAATTTATAAACGACAAACGAAGTTTCGTATTGTCATTATGCTGTTCTTAGGTTCACTCTGGAGGGTAACCCATTTTGCAATCAAGTTATCATGCCGCGCAGTGTAATTTAAAGCGACAAAACGAAATTTGTCACTAGAGATTAAACTATCAACTTGTAAAACAAAAGTGGCCTGCAAATAATCTAATTAATTTCAGCGTAGTTATGAGAATTAAGCCGGAAGTAAAAGTTAATTTGTAGTAAGTAAATTAAATCAGAGTATTCCAACCTAGTAGTTAAACCGAAAAACAGAACATACCAACATGTACCTGCACTAGGTCGAGCTAAACTCCCTAAAGCCTTTAAAGTTGTCAAGTACACTCGTTGCTATGCTGGTATAAGTAACACGTAAAGGACGTGTATATTATGAACTACCCTCAAAGTGTTGGATAGCAGTTTGAAGTAGTACGGCAGATTTTAGCAAAGTCAGTGTTCCAGTAAACCCTTGTAATTAATGAGGCTCCGAATGATGTCGCTTACTTGAGACACGTCCTAGTAATTACGCTAGGTGAGCTCATACAAAGTAGCTCAAATTACTAACATCTTTTTTAGACTTAACATCAGGTGAGATTGCGGTCAAACGTTAATCTATGACCTGTAAAAAAAACTAGCAACTTTTTGCTGCGAGCTTTATTTTACTACTCATTTGCTTTGTAGAAACCCCATGTAAAAACCAAAAGAAAATGTACTTTATACGGCGTTTCAACGGTGTAGAGGCTAAAAGTATGCGTTTTTGGAGTAACGTATAATGAGGACAGTCAGCAACAAAAGTAGACTAAATATTTCAGTTATTAAGATATGGCAACTTTAGTTTGCAACTTGAAATAAAAACTGAACAAGCTAACACTCACTTAGGAAACATTTTAACTCTACGAACCAGATATGTTCATCAGCTTTTATCGCTGATCGTACCAAATATGCAAGTGCCGGCATAACACTACATCGTTGTTTTTACTGTGTATTTTATATTTTAACCGTAAATATTTCAGAATGGTATAAAAGCAAAATGTTTTACCTTTTATATTTATTACCTTCTATAGTTCCCCTAGTCGAAAGGAACTATTAATAGAATGCACCAGGTGAATACCTGCTGTACTAGGTGAATACCTGAGTACTCTTATCTCTATCGCCTGAGTACTTTAGACCAATACTGGGGTCACCAATCTGCCTGCCAAGCGTGATAAAGATGGCAAGCCCCCGAAAATGTGGGAGAGCAGTGGTCTTATTTAGGTAGTTGACGTGACACAACGTTCTAAGAAACAGGGTTTTAGAAGTAAAACCTTGGCTAAATTCAGTCTATAGGTATCGAATCATTCTACAAGTATTACTGCGGGACATACGGTATCGATCAACGATCAAAGACACCAAACCATTTACCACAAAGCGCGGTTTAATTTTCAATCAGGTTCTTGCTTGTTTTGTATAAACAGACGAAGCAACGACTTTAAATCCTCAATTTATACCGCGTAATCGAAAGTTGAATTAAATTGTACACGTTTGAACCTAAAACGGAAGTATAATAAGTATGATATGATAAAGGTTTTCAACAAATAACTAACTTTGAGAAAAAGAGAGTAAACGTGTTAAAAATTAGTATGTTGACTTCCGGTTGTTCAAACGCAGATCTTTTTCAAAATTAACTGACCAACGGTCAAATAAAAACGACTATCTTATCTAATCAAGTGCCTTATGTTGCGAGCAAATAAGATATTTTATTAAACATTTTGAAAGAATCAAGATAAACATTTCAGATTTGAACGAGTTCTTACAAAATGCTTTAACAAAGATCAAACTTAATCATTCTTTCAAAATATTCAAAGCAGCGATAGGCTTGCTACCTGTCACGTATAGAATACTAACAACTGAAAAATAAGGGTATGTACCAAATGTATTATCTGGACGTATCTCTGACTAGCACCCCTTAGACATCCTCGAAGAATCTCAAGTAGGTACTTGGTACTAAGAGATCGGAGGGGATATCTACCGTGCTTGGTGATTAAAGTCGTGATGCTAAAGAAAATATAATATATGTATTTTCAATTCAAAATATTTACAAAATATCCTGTCCTGCATGCGCAGGACATAAACTACATAGTTTGATAAATAAAAGATGATAATTTGATTAGATAAATCTTTTTGTTAGGTAGTTACTTATGCAGGCGTTCAATTAATAGAATAATTTGACAAGCGTGATAGAGAAACCGACGGTATTTGTCACACTCTTGTGGTATTAATAAAGGCCTTAGACTGACCTAGTTCACATAATTTTCTAATAACTGTATAATTTTATTAACTACCACTCTCATGGGGTGGAAATGAAAAATCATGACAGGCTTTACCTATCTCACCGAGCTTTCGGCAAAGATGATGACGATGCTAAGCATGGTTGTGAAATAGAACCAATACCATCGTCACGCAGCAGACCATTTGGCTCTAGAATGGCTGGCACGTTCACGGTGGTAAAGGCTCGCCGGATGATGTCATTAAAACTGGCGTGGCGAGACATTCGACCGGCGGCTCTAGTTCACGATAATCCGTGATGACCAAGCTGGTCAACTGCAGTACCGCATTGGCATTGATGAGGCGCACAGCACCGCGCACCCAACCGTAGACAAGTTGCAATACGGTACGTGATAGGATCCATTAAATTACCAAAAGCTTATAGGATAAAGCTAATAAAGAACCATGCCAAGTTTCATAGTTCCTGAAACAATTAGTTATATCAGACAAAATCGCCCCAGGTTCCGTTCCCTTGCACCACTTTGGTGCGGAATCCTAAAAACTTTTAGGATTCCGCACCGGTATCAATAATTATATTTCTGTTTTTTTTTCCTGACTATGTACTGAGTGGGATTTGAACCCACGACCTTATCCTTGGTACGAGAATAACTTTTGGGATTATAGAAAATAAAGAGATACGACGATAGAATTCAGGGGTGTTTAATTAATCCAAGCATAATAAAAATATTTTAATATCCGTTTTTGTGCTAACAAATCCTTGGTGCCTAAGCTTTATAATAGTTTTTCTTATGGAATGTGATCAAATTAAATTGCTTTAATTAGGCGCCGAAATACAATGTAGAACGCAATCTGGCCTAGTCGCCTTATCCCGGTGGAATTTTCCTTATCTCTTTACTTTCAATTTCTTTACTTAAAATAATAATACAGATCATTACCTTACTGCAACATCGACGCCTTACAAAGTTAAATCGTGCGCACGTAATCAATTATCTGTAGGTATTGCCTACTTATTTTCCGTACAGTGAAGACTTTTCAAACAACTTGCTACCCAAGCATAGCTATCGAACCATTATACGGAGTTACATACATCAATAAACACCACTTTATATTCAAAGTGAGTTTCCATTTACTAATAATTCAGGTAAGATTGGATATATGATTGAATATACTGACGATAAATGTGACATCCGTAACGTAAACGTCTATCTATCGTACCTACTGACATTCGAGTTACACTGCGCGGCATCGATCGATTATCGATAATATGGTTATCGATACCGCGCAATGCAGTTCAAATGTCAACACGATACGCTTACGTCACAAATGTCAAACTTATTTGTGCTAGGCCCTCAGGAACCAGCACTAGTTTCATAATTTAAACGGAAAAACTTAAATCAGTCAATCGTGATAATATCTGAAAACAATTAGTTAAGTAATTAGTCATTTGAAACGTTGTTTTTTAATTATCTACATTTTATATATATTTTAAACAGTACGATTTATATCTGACAGAGGGTACACAAGTTTTTATTTACCACCATGGTGTAATTTTCTACAGCTGTGAGCAGTTGGGTCAGACTCGGTTAAACTTTCAAGCATCATATCGCACTCCTATTAAGCGAAGTGGCAACACTGGCACCGCTGAAAGGGCGCTGTAACGTCTTCGTAATTGTGTTAGCTGTTGCTTGCTGAAGCGTAAACAGTTTCATATCCAATTTGGATTATAGTTTCGTTATTTGCTATTAATTTACACGTTACGTGTTCGCGCCTAATGCCCGGTTCCAATACATCACAAGCGTCCTTTGTGTTACTGTATCTTGTCAGATAAGCCTTCATCATTTTAGCTAATATTACAGTGACAGGTAATAATACTAACTAATAATGTGAGCATTTAACTGTCAGATAACGTCCCGTGATATTACCAACGGATGCTCGTAGCATAATATTAGAACGTTGTGCCTAGTGATCTACAGCAACACATCAAATTACTGGCGATATTTATCGATGCGACTGCAGGCACATGACCAAACACCCTTACGTCTCCATATGACAGATGCAGTGGAGTACCTGGCGTTGTCATACACAGGCAAGGTTGACAGATACTCCATCACATATACCTCCCCCCAGGAGACCTAGCATAAGTTGTATTTTAAAGTTATAATGCTTACTTAATTACCTCTCATGATGTTTTAATCTATATCTATCCACACTAGGTAATATTATAAAGAGGAAAGGCTTGTATTTTTGCATGTAACGAATAAACTTTCTATATCAGTTGTAACAATCTTTGTCCTGACTGACTGACTGTCGTATAGACAACGCACAGCCTAAACCACTGGTCGAAGAGACTTAAAAATTTTCAGGGTCTATTTATCTAGGTAAGTAGAGGTGTACTAAGAAAAGGATTCATAAAATTCAACCCCTAAATGGGTACAGGGGGGATTGAAATTCGTATGAAAATAACTGCATCTGGATTAAGTCACGCGCATTTTGTTAGTAGTATTATATTGTATATCCATACATATATCAATGCAAAAGTGTCTCTAAAAATAATTCACCAGCATTGTTAGTTGCACGGGAATCAATACATTTTTATGTAAATGAAAAACTACTCGTTTTTGCTACGAGATGTTCTGATAGACACACTTTCCCATTTATAAATGGAATGGATTATGAATAAACTTAGGTAACGGTACTCGTAGGGACTCCGTTTTAATCAAAATTTAATTTAATAAACTAATTGGTTTTGGTCAATCCTAACAAGTTTACCGGCTAATCTTAAGTTTAACAACGAATCATACGTCATTGAATCTATCGTGGTTCTAATTACCTACCTTATATTAGTTATTAGGTATCATGGGAGTGAATCAGAAACGAGGAAATCTGAGGTCACCAACATAACTCTCAGAATCAGCAAATTGAAGTGGCATTAGGCAGATCATATAGCTCATAGTACCGACAACCTTCGAGGAATTAGGTTCTCGAATGGCGACCATGAACCGATAAACAAAGCTTGGAATTCTCAGACTCGCTACATCGCGGGAAGTCGGTTGATTGAAAAAAAAGCAAAAATCTTTTTATTGTTATTTACAGTAAAGGCACATGCGAGAAAAGGTTCAAATTAGTTTTTTGTGGAAACATACAGGACCGCCGTAATTTTATTATTTGGACGGCGAAGGCGTAGAAATTGTTTAAATATTAATTAGAAATTTTGAAGATCAAAGGAATCGGACGGCGTCGACTACGACGGGCCGCCGACGGGTGTCGTCGACCGCATCATCGCTAAGCAACAGAGTGAGACTGCGGTGAAAAGACAGGCCCATAAACAAAATTGCTAAGTACATAATATATATACCTGCTGCTAAGTACATCGTCGTGCGTCATCAAATGACGTTATCCATCAGGAGCTATTGGCCTTAGAGAAAATTAGAAAGAAAGATTTTCAGTAGAGTTCCGACGTGAATTAGATAGCTCGCAATATCAATTCTTCATTAGGATAGAACACGACTACGAGCGCACTGTGTTTTTTAAATACTTTCTTAAATCATAAATCATAGAGGGAATTTCGCGAATTTCGAATTTTGTTTCAAATATATTTTGTTACGAAATAGGGCCGCAAGTCTTGTAAAATATGAATGAATAAAAAATAATTTTGGAAGTCGATCCTTATCAAATAACCGTCGATATTACTATCATTTTTCATTTTACATTGTGTCACAGTTTTATTTGTGGTTTGACATGTTCTAAGATTACATAGATGCCTACATAGGTGCACATAGATAATTGACCGTATTCAATTGCATAATTAATAACATACTTATAATAATAATAGGGTAGTATTGCACGCTTAGAATTAAGCAGAATACAATGCACAAATATAATAATACTTATCATCCATTGAACATGTATTTCGCGCAATAATTAATAAAATAAAATGAATAAAACCAAGGAATAAGTACTAGTAGGTTTTTATAAAACTTGCTAACTAACTATCAACTCGCTTATCTTACAGGTCTTCTTCTTCTTCTTTTATTATATGGCTTTTTAGCGGCTGAGGGTTGCCACGAATTTGCCAACGTCAAGTGTTTACTTATCTTAGAACAAAAAGACGGAGATCTGAGTACGGTAAGAAGGGAGACTCTAATACAAATCAAGTTGAGCTTACAGGTCATGCACACGTGGCCTGTCATGTCATTTACTGTCATGCGTCTATCAACTTGATTTGAGGCTCTTGAATATATTTGGTTATTGCTATTTTACATACTTACCTAAATGAAATAAAATAAATAAAATAAAACGTAAGCATATTTTTACGAAATGACTTTCAATGTTAGACAAATTGTGTTGTGTCGAAAATCACAATGGCCGAACCCAGGTCACATACCGGTTATTCCGTAAAGTGAAGGCCACCGGTAGGTGCCGCTTTTTCCGCTTCTTCCTCGAGGAGTAATTGTACCCGTTTGGTGATCATGTTACGGTGTTTACTTTATGATATCTGGTGTATCAATAACAGCTAAAACTTACTGTGTAGGTTTTTTCGACTTGCTGATGTAACAAGAAGGGAAATTCTTCCATTAAAAAAATGTATGTTTACTTTTGGATACACCCTAATAATAGCAAAAGCTGCCCTACCCATCGTAACACCCACCCATCACAGTGACCGTGTCTATCAGATAAGCTTCTAGAAATAAAAATATAACAAAACATAAGGCCTTATACGGAACTTAGGTTCTAATTTACTGATTTATATAATACCCTTGAGGTTCTTAAGCTTCAGCTTAAAAAAATTAAGATAAGCAAATTATTCAGTTGGGACTCGAATTTAAGTAACTTTGATTTAGTAGAGCAGTGTGTTTAACCCGGCTTCGCACAGGTTTTAGTAAGGATCTCTCATTTTTTTGAAAATATAATATAGCTTATGTCACCCGGGCATAGTGTAGCTGCCTCAACGGTAAAAGATTTTTTAAATTGGTTCAGTAGTTTCGGATCCTACTTAATGCAAACAAACAAACAATCAAATCATTCCTCTATATAGCATAGACTCGCTATTGCTTGCAATTTGCGGTCGCGTGCGTTAATATTCAAGCTGTGTATTGTGCCTACCTGTGATGTAGAATGTGATGACACATATTAGAAGATACTTATTCTAAAAATATTTTGCTGATTTTCTATGATCATTCATGACTATAAAATCACAAGACATTCGTATTCTTAAAAAAATACTAAGTAAATCCAAGTAATATAAGAGCTTAATGTTATTGTTAAAAACAAAAATAACTTTAAAATCTGTTTCACTAACCGGAAGCGCTCTTTAACAAAGAACTCTGCCCGGCGCCACTTGGTGGCACGGCATGGCAAGGTATTTTATTTTATATTGTTTCGTCAATTAAAATCATATAATATTCTGATATTATTAACATTTTATCAGAGGCTGTAATATGAAGATATTATAGATTATGAAGATTATTAGACGTACGAAGATACGAACGAGAGGTATCACGGAGGACTGGTGATTACATTGCAGGATGGAACAAGCATGTGAGACGTTTACATAGGGAGGCCAGACTTAAGTTTTTGCTTTGGGTGCAAGCTGGCAAGCCAACTAGTGGTAGACTGTATAGCGACATAATATGTGAGAGCAGGTGAGCATTCAAAAAAACAATTAAAGTGGTGTCAAGACAGGCAAAACCAAATTAAATGGACATACTTGCCAGATATCACGCTGCCAGGCTTTAAATTTTTTTGGAAAGAAACAAAATGAATGTTAATGATATTAGGGATCACACCATGATTGCTTATCTTTTTAAGAGCACTTTTCAGTTAGTTCTAAACCAGACTGTGCTAAATAGAATAGGGCAGCGCGCAGCGGGTGCACCGGATGAAGTTACATCAATGCTGAGATACTGGTATCGACGTCCGTTAAATTAGGTACGGTGGGCGGGAGCACTATCTAAGACATGTGGCTTAGAGTGTGGCGTACGGCAAGGTGGAATCACCGCTCCCCTATTATTTAACCTGTATGTTAACGATCTCATTCAACGATACTCATTTCACGATCTCATTTAACGATCAACAAAAAAAGGGAGGTTATAGTTTTGAAAAATAGAACCACTAAACCAGTACATGTTCCGCCTATTGTTCTAAATGGTGCGGCTCTACATATGTTTATTAGTTTAATAGTGACAGACGATTGTAAAGATGACCAAGATATAGAAAAGGAGCGTAGAGCACTCGCAGTCTGAGGAAATATGGTCGCAAGAAGATTTGCTCGCTGCTCGAGAGGAGAGAAAATCACCCTTTTCAAGACATACTGTCCGTCCTTCTACTTGAACAGCCTTATATGGGTAAATTACACCCATAGGGCTGCCAAAGCTCTGCGAATACAAATAACAATCTCTTCAGGATGCTGATGCGGCTGCCTCGCTTCTGCAGTGCTTTGGAAATGTTTGCGCAATCAGCGGTGGATGGGTTCTACGCAATTGTGCGAAAAAAAGTAGCCTCCCTCGAGACAGTTGCAACGGAATTCTACAAACGATTATCTTCCGACCGTTGTCCCATCCAAGACAAGTGGATGAAATTGACTATGGGTTTAATTGGATAGTTAAAGTGATTTTATAATATTTGCAATAATTTTGATTTGATCAAATAATACTTAACTTTGGACGATGATTGCTTGAAAAATTGTGTCTAGTTTCATCTTATAAAACACAAAGAAACAGTAAAGACTACAGTCTCCGCATATACTGTATATATTTATTATCTAAACAATTGTTTATTTGTTTAGTTAGATAGTAAATATATATGTACAATATATGTATCTAAACAATTGTTCATTTGAAATTTACCGCATACTTTACAAAACAGAATTTACATAAAGTAAGATCATTCTGCTTGTGGCAGTCAGCTCTACCTGCCTGTTTTATTTTATTTATACGAGTAGTCGTTAGTACATTAATTATTAAATTCGCAATGAGCAAGAGTAAACACGATGCCAGCAAACATGACATTCGCACAGCTGCATAAAATGTACATTCCATTTTCAGAACAACCGCAAATTACCTTTCAGGAGTAATACTCGTGAGTTTGACTGCTTTTATTACCTGAAGAGAAAAAACAGGGTTAAAAGGTTTCTATTTATCTATATTTTATTATTTTGTACGCTTTTACTACGCTTATCTTTACCCCTATATAGAGTTATATATAGGTTTTCTAGAAGAGATTACCATCAGAGTCATCAAACTTTGTTCTCTTTCAAACGTCAACTCGTTCAACTTTATCATATAAAAACTTTGAGTTGTCTATTAAGCAACAGTGGTCTGTTACAGGTATTTTTTTGTTTTCTGAGCTACAAAATCCTAAGCTAAGTTCGATTTCTATCAAGAGTTTGAGTGAAAGTAAATACGAATGAACTTGAGTCGAGAAGATCTGCTAAGCTAATGTATAAAAAGTAAATATTTAGACAAGGAAACAGTTAAGTAGGTGAGACGTTTGACAAAACGTCGTCATTCGGGCCACAAGGGCTCTCGCGATGAGTAAACGGATTACAAGGGTCCTGAACCCCCTTGTTAAAATCAAAGTGTTGCCTACAAACCTAATGGCTGTCAAAATACACCCAGAACTCTAGCCCTCTTATGACGTATTACCAATAATCTATATCGATGTTATTTCATTTCACGGAAAACATATTTTATGACACAAACCAAACATGGTATTCTCACTTAAAATATTCCAATAATGATCACTATGGGCTCATAGTGATCAGTATGATATGACCATCACGCTATTATCTAAAATTCAGTAGCAAGAAGACACATTCAAATAATAAAATTAAACTAATAAACCTATTCACGAATGAAACGTTGGGATAATTGATATTAAATGAAAGTTTCGTGTAAATAAATCAAACGAGAATTATTTTTAGAGAGTAGATGGAGGAAGAACATCTAATTTTAGGACTGCCGCCCACAACGATTAAGTGGTTTTGCACATGACGTCAATACATATACTTCGAACACTGCAGAAGGGTTGGCGAGAAATCAGGATTATTTTTAGCGTTTATGCTTAACTTATTCCTTTTACGCACAATCACGTCGCCAGTAAGCAAAGGCGGCGGCGGTGCGCAGTGTTGGGACTTATCGGATACACCGTGGACCAATAACCTCGATACAGGTGGCCTTGGTTGTCTCGTGTCGCGATTTGTGCAATACAGGATTAAAAACTTTTATTCATTTTATTCGGTCCTGTCAAAAGCATGTGACGAAATCGTCTGCCATTCGTAGAAAATGGGAATAGACCATAGAATTAGGACTATTCTATGGAATAGACTATACTTTAGATCCAAAACATTAGCAAGAACTCTGTCAACATAATATATATATGTAAACACTATGCTATGTAGATTGAACCACTAGCCTTATCTATTCTATTATCTATGTATACGAATTAAATAACCTTTGTCCAGACTGACATAATTATAGACAATGCAAAGTCTTACCCGCAGGTCGCAGAGACTTCATGTTTACAGGGTATGTACAGGGTATATACATATCGGTATGTACCCTATAGATAAATTTACGCAGAGTTAAGTCACGTGTGACTCTACTAGTTATTTGATAACACTATAGTTTGATAATTGTTATTTCTCCAATAGTATTAATGTACTTATTTAATACTACTCCTTATTTAAAGTCCAATACAAAAGCGAAATAGACATAATTTAGTTAAGGGAGAATATCGCATTTCAGTTATTTGAATGAATGTAATAAATGGGCCTTGGCGTCAGATAGCTTCACGAGGATTGGATTTTGAATCGAAGTGACAGGATGATGAAGAGTAGGGATCCCTTCAGCTGTGTAGCCCTATTTAGATTGGTATATCCGCGAGCTTGGTATTTATAATACGTTTAATAAAACTGTCTACCTTTTGACAGATTATTATTATTATTAGGATTATTTTGATAGTTATGCATGTAGTGTTCTTCTTTATCGTACGGTATTAAAGTATTGGATACGACATACGAGACCTCTTAATACAGAAGAAGAACCAAACATAAAACGTGATGTATCCGTGTTAGGCGTGGTTGACCCGGCTTAGAATAGAACCCTCAATTACCTCCATAGATGTCGTAAGATGCGATTAAGGGAACGCACTAAGAGATGGGCAGTAGCATATAATCTTATAGCTCTATTTATTGGTACAAAATATTAACACTGCGGTCACCAATCCGTCTGCCTAACTTGATGAGTATGGCATAAGCTTCCCACTCCTTACTAATGGGAGAAGCAGCAGTGAACTTATTTAGGCAGATTACGACAGCGCAATGAACTAGCAACTAGCAATTACATGTATCCGTAGCAGTTTGATAACCATCAAATAATCATCACTTACGTTCTTCCTCACTAACAATGGTCAAACCTCAAAAACCCTGTGGCGATACAACTCTGTCCATGTTATTCTACTTTTTCATAATGATGGAATAAACCATTCAGTGGCATGATAATCCTAAAGCATTAGTAAGATATCCGTTAAATGCCAGAACACACAGTGGCTTAGCTGAGTGAACTCTACAAGTTGTCTAACCAAGAAAGCTAATTTACGCTTCGAACTTTAGCCAAACTTTTTACGAGAGTCTCCGCGGGATATGCATTAATCAAACCATCACGCCATATAAATTTCAAAGGCTCAGATTTACTGCTTGTTACACGAATTATGTACTTGGAGACGTGGTTCCGAATTAGCATAAAATTCATTTAGTCAGGAGCTGACTGAGTTATACCAAAAGATTAAAATACAGCAGCCGGTACCTACAGCTTTACTTACTGGCTTTACGCTGAAAAGCACTTAAAAATTGTATTCTTTTTACGAAAATCTTAAGTGCTCGCTACTTGCGTTCACGGTTGCGATCAGTTGTTTGTTGGTACAGAAGACGATAAGGCCTCTCAGTACCCAAAATTCTGATAGCCTGATGTGCACACTACTATAGACGCAAGTAGAATAGAAATAGAATTAGTAAGGTGTATGCAATATGTAAAGGTCAATCATGTCCAGAGCATATCCTCAGCAGATGTTCTAAAGACAGCACACGCTAAGCTTAAAACTAATAATAATGCATATCTAACGCAATACAACTAAATAATACTACAGACATTGATGGGAATAGTGATTGGTGCTTCAGTAAGAGCAAGCCCACTCCATCTAAAATCCGGTCTCTGGCACTATAGCGTCCCCTACACTACACTAAATCGGGGTAAGAGTGAAAAGTTTCCACTGACGCTGTATAAATCATACTACACTGTACTATAGTAGATTCAAAAACACCTGTTTACTTTAAGTTAAGCTTAAGCTAAGTTATTATTATTTCAACATCTGCGCTATACCACCTTCCCCATTATGAGATACTACATTATATTTATAATAACAGTTACAATACAGTAAAACACGCTTAAATAAAGAGACATAATAATATTAGAAATCTGAGAGGCATGATACTATCGCGTCCTACGTTCTCGAGAACGAACACCTTTACATCAGAAATAGACATTTATTGATGCGTTGTACCGAACAAAGGGGCGAAGAAACGTAGCTCAGGAGTCGGTGACAAGAAAATAAATGTGAAATGGGTAGGTACCAAGTGCACGAATAAATAGGTAAAGCCTACTGTTTAATAAAACAGCGCACACTAAAGTATGCCACATTATAGCACTTCAATCAATGCATTATTTATCTTAGCTAATCAAGATAAAGTATACATTTATAATGGCATATTAAAGGGGAAGCGCTTTAATATGCCATTATAAATGTATACTACGCTATCGTAATTCTACTTTATAAGATAAGTTACATATTTTTGTCAATTTGGTTTCATAAGATATGAGATATGCACTAAAGATGCAGCTCTGCTGTCAAATTAAGTTAGCTTAGGATAAATGTAACAAAATAACATTGACAAATTTCAAATAATCTATTTTGAGGTCTATTGTATACCACTTGTTGATGGAAGAAGCGGATGGCTCAATTGATGTTAAGTGGTCACCATCATTTTGTTAAACAAAGCACGGTCTCGTAGGTCATGTTCTTGACTGCTCTGCGTCCATCAACTTGAGGCATAGAGATGTCATGTAAGCCTGTAAGTCAAAGAATAGATCTATTCTTGTTGATTTCTCTACATCATTGAATCTAAACAAAAATCCACTCATAGATATCACTTCAATGAACATTGCATTACGAGAATCGGTGTCTTCTTTTAATTTTTTTGTCATCTATGGAAGCAACACAGCTATATCACTTTAATCGTTTTTCTAGTGTTATTTGAAATTTTATTATGTACTTACTTTCAATAGTATTTTAATCGACATTACTTGAGGTCTTAGCGCAAGGTGTGAACCATTTGGTTAAAAAAAGCCGGCCCAACTCGATAGAACTTGAAACCATTACAATTAATTCACATGAAACTGACAAACTAAGGGGAAAATAGAAGAACGAACAAAGCAGTGTTTTATTTATAAGATTCGCTGTTTCCAGTATTACTCAAGAAAATGAATACAAGCTCATGTTTCATATTGATGCGAGTAGATACCTAACACAGTGACGAGACCTACCTATTTGTGATGCGGCACGATCCTAGCAACGATCGTGGCATGACATTAGAATACAGAGCTCGCGAAGCATTCAAATGGCCTTGCGAGTCAGAGCCCGCGTTGTTGCCAATAGCACGATCCTGGCGAATAATAAGTATAATACGTATTGTGAACTGTTGCTTAAGATTTGGAACGGAATAGCAACATCCTATGAATTCCTGTATAACTAATATTACTATATGCATAACTAGAAATACTTGTCTATTTTCAGACCCCGGAATCATTACAATGAAAAAATGTTTTTTAACCCTGTATTCCGTTAAATATAAACTAATAAAAATAAAACTTTTTGAGTTTTGCACTTTCAGTTCAAATAATAGAATTTTTTTCAAGCCCAGTTCTATAATTTGGTTTTGAAATCAAAATAACTTGGATGGCATACCCATAAACTTTACTGTTGCTGAGTAAAATGTACACAAATATTTATTTATATTTATTTTAAAAACGTTAATTACTTAGTATACTTAGTAACAGGGTTAAAATTAATATATGAATATCATCATTATTAGCTTGAGAAATTTACTGCTGGACATGGGCCTTCGTTATACGTTTACAGGAAACCTTCTCCATCCGCTGAATTCTAGACACTGATCCTGACATTTCGTTTTCGGTCCATATGATCATTAACTATAATAATAATAATGCTGGACAATCCACACAGCATCATCTAGCCCCAAGCTAAGCAGAACTTGTGCTATGGGTACTAGATGACTGATATACATAATACAATGCATTACATACTTTTTATTATACATAGAAAATACCCAGAACACCCGGAATAAATATTTACAGATCGTACAAACATTTATCCTTAGGCGGGAAATCCAACCCGCAACCTCCTGCAACACAGTCGGACATTCGCCCGCCGCGCCACATCGGTCAATGTGTGTATTTATTTAAAGAAAAACTAAATTGTTACCTGGTTCCCATATTATACTCTTTGCTTCGTTTGGGGATTGATAGTGTTGTTGTGTCAAATGTAGGTAGTTTTATTTATGTATTTTAAATACAATAAGTAGTAGCCCTGCCTTCTGCGTTGTAAGTGGTGGGTTCGATTCCCACCAAGGACAAACATTTGTGCGATGAACATAGATGTTTGTTCTGTGTCTGGGTGTTATATTATATTCTAAGTATGTATGTATATGTATAAAAAAAATAGTGTATAAATAGTCATCTGGTTCCCATAGTACGAGCTATGCTTAGTTTGGTAGCACGATGATGTAAAAATGTCCACTATACGAAACTGAAAAAGATAACACGAAACTAAATAGCGGCGTGATTTGTGTCACATATCCTCAAAATCGGTTCTCAAACAAATTCGTGTCAACAAGCGTCGCGTCTCAAAGTTTCGCAAATGTTATTAAAGTAGGGTTCGGTAAGAAAAAATACGGTTGTTTTTGGATTTTTATTAGTGGATAATTTCATAAAAACTTACTATAAAAGTGACTTGCAGATGGAACAAGCTTATGGGGCACCTGATGTAAAGTGGGTACAATCACCTATATAATAAAGTATTGTATGACAGGTCTCATTCGTTAAAAGCGTGTCCTACGATGCTGTGATCTCAGGCCATCAACCTAAGGTATATAGGTGTTAAGCATCATGCCTATAATTTCACCGGCACCCACACCCTTCAAACTAGAACACAGCAAACTGCTTGACAGCAGAACGAGCTGGACGAGCCCTTCACTAAGAGCTCTACTACTACTAAATGCACATAATATGTATATGCCAGTCAGTCAGGACAAAGATTCTCATAACGCGTATGATATCACATCGCCTTACTCAGACACAGTCATAAATATGACATGCATGGTTACATTACGACATCATTCATGTATTTGCTCTTTATGTCTAAAACCATTCTAAGATACACAGGTGTTCAGATAAGTAAAGACAAAGAAAAATATTTTTATAATGTGCGTACATGATATGCGACTAGTTGTTGCGTATTACGTTTAATCTATATTGTCAATTTAAACTACATTTTTCGGAGCAATAGTGAGAATAAACCCGCCTTCTAATCCTAATGTCGTATGTTTGTATTCAGTAGTGTTTCTATGGATTTTTCTATACGAAAATGTTATGGCCGCAATCAAATGCAGTGCTCTCAGACGGCGAAGAATAATATCGTGGGGAAACCGGTTAGTATTCTAGCTGCGACGCTGGACTTGCAACCTGTTATGGAATACCAACGACTGTTAAATTTAATACTTGGACGTACCTCTGACTAGCCCTATATGGCATTCTCAAAGAATTTTGGGTCAACTTGGTATAAAAAGATCTGAGGGGATATCTTAGGGCAATGAAGTCGTGCTGTTATTTCTTGTTTTCTTTTACTTAATTTAATTTTCTTTAACGACTTCCGGTCCGTTTAACAAGAAGAACAAAGGATGTCATGTATACCTGAGGCTGTAGACGAAGTTTTCTTTAAACGATATCGCTAGCACAAAATTGATTCAGCTTTAACAACACCACTTTAGTCATGTATAACAGTTTTAATTAGCTTGTTAACGAATCTAGAAATACAATCGTTTCCAAGCGAATTAGCATTGTCTAGACCCTTAGCATTCATTAATCAGTATGTATGTAATGTTCTGCAATATTGGTTTCTCCATATTGTGTTTAAGATAAATCCAGACGTACATTTGCCACAACGCCATCTAGCCCCAAACAAAGCAAAGCTTATACTACTAGTTGACTGATAGAATAATTAAATAAATACCTTTTTGTAAATACAATGTTAAAAAAGCCGCACACAGAACAAACACCTGTGATTATCACACAAATGATTGTTCTCGGTGATGAACGAACCCACAACCTACAAAGCAGAAGGCAGAGCTACTACCAACTGAGCTGTGAAGCCTGGGTATAGGTACCGGTTTGTTCGCAAGTAAGTAGATGTCTCTTTTCTTTACTTTATGTGTTATCACAGTGAAATGCGCCGTTAGGTGCATACCATGCACGTGGTGCTTTGACCGTTTTCTGGTTTTTTATGCATGTTTTTGGTATTTGTATAACTGTAATTTTAGTACCGTCGTTATAACTTTTCAATACTCAATACATTTATTGCTTACACAATACTTCATCCTCGATAAAGACATATATTAGCAAAATAAATATTATTTTATTTCACCTATGCTACTAGGATAGTGTACATAAAGGTACTCTGTATAAACTGATAATAGTGTAATTTATGTAATAACATAAATTAACTTCTAAAGATTTTTGAATTCAGAGTCAGTCAGAGTAGTAAAACTTTATCCCTGATAAATTCGATGAAACGTTGAAATAGTAACACTGTGTTTTGTCTTTTACATTGATAAGAAGTGTCAAATTAGATCGAAAGAGACAAAACACGGTGTAAGTAACTACTTTGAGGTTAAGCCGAGTTTATCAGTAGTAGAGTATATTTTTATGGTTGGCTTAACGGCTCCCACGCCTATGCCCAACTTGTGCGGTTTCTATACTCCTTTCGTAAATATGCTCCGCTATGTATTGACATAGCAGAGTCGAAAAAATATACCTAACTGAATAGAATTTTTATGATACTATTTTCTCACAGCTGTTCGTAGACTGGTATGTTTCGTGACAACCTTACAATTGATTATTTTAAGAAGCTCAATAAAAGCGAGGACGGTTCCTATAATTTATGTTATTTCGTTGTTGGAAAAATAAATTGTCTAAAAGTGTAGCATTTTTGTAATGTAACTGGTGTCTTACAAATTTTTGTACCATTAATTATTTATTTATTTACGGAAGACCAACAGCTTACTAAAGAATTATGCTAAGTAATCTATCCATAATAATCATGTAGTAAATATTTAATTCGAATAACACGTCAAAACCAACCCTATAAAATCATTCCTATAATATTGAGATCTTAGTAACAATAAATAACTTAACGTGTCCTTTTGTAAGGTATTTTTAGCCCTGGTATCCTCTTGTCCTAAATTAAAAAATCTGAGTATAGGAGTAATAAATAAAGTCGTTGAATTAAGTGTTGTTAAATAAGTCTAAGAATACAATACACAAAAGACAGAGTCCATCACACTACACTAGGCTCCCGTGTGTAATGCGCTTTAGTAAGAAGTTCAACTTCGAGGTTTCTTGGTACCGAATAAAGCTGTCGTAGAAAGAGGCTTGTAGTCTTATCGCATTTTTAAATAAAGATGGGTCGTGTTTAACCCCTAGCGGCGCCGAAGTCCCAATTTCTTACTTCAATCTAATTTAGGTTTACTTTTTTGTTAAGGCGTTTGCCCTAAAGACGTTGCATTAAACATTATTTCAAATCATCCCAACCCATTGGTAGGAGATGGCACGAATACTAAGTATTAACAATCTTTATCCAGTTTTATAAAAATCATGTGTAGGTTTAAGCACATTTTTAACTATTCCTTCTTATATGCCTTACTTATTACTTGTCATAAGTACCACTTAACATCAGGTGTGAGTGAAAGCACTCTAATGACCCCATGTGTGATATATTTATTATTATTATTATATTTGTGAACAAAGAAATATATCGTTGATTAAATTAATATAATATAAATTAAATTAATTAATTAATATATACTTATGTATCTATCTATCATCTTATGTACACAATTTTATGCTCTACAGCATTCATATTTATTGGTCTGTAAATTTTTAATTATTGTGTTCAGTATGGTAAAATTTAATACAAAACAAATTATACTTTCTTGTAAATATAATATAAGGTTAAAAAAACATAGAATATACATATTTTTACATTATTACTTCTTCATACATAAAAAATCACGGATATATTAGCAAGCAACGAAAATCAGAAAGAATATTATCATAGGCACAATCCATAAAGTGAACTGTCAATCTTAATATTACCCAAAATCAAAGTTAATATTTGGTTAGGATTTTCTTATAAATTGAGATTGTTTGCAAAGGGGCTGAAGAATATTTTGAGAAAATATAACAAACTTGAAACAGACTTTCCCCCTTGATGACAAGGGCGTTTTTTCTTTACCTATTTAAGTTTGTAGATTGTGCAATAAAGAATTTTAATTTATTTATTCAAGGGTAACAAGTCATTTTGTACTTTGTGTCTGCAGGATTGTGTTGAACATCACGGATCAACTTTTTATTTATTTTACATTAAATCAGAAATATTAGAAAAACCGAAATTTAACTCAATCTGTAAGAACTTAGATACAAGGAAACGTACCTCTAGAATATAAACGTGCTCTCTCAAGTGTAAAAAATATTCTGACATTTGCAAACGTGGGTGGTCATAAAAAACGGAGTTAGCAAACATGTTCGGTGTTGACGTCAAAACTTTTCTCCTCGTCTAATATGAAAGTTTCAGAAATCGGGGCAAAGTGAAAAACTATCACGAAACGAGTGGATTTTTTCGCGAGCACTAACGAAAGTAGCAAGTGAAACTTATCCGGCACTTAATTCCATTTACAGTAGCTTTCTGAACCTTTCTTGAGATAAAAGTTTCGTGAAGCGTAAAGGGGAATTTAAAAAAAAGGTTCTGTGGCACAGTATACTTACTAGATAACTTCTAATACTGTAAATAAATAAAAAAGAAAGAATAAAAATATCATGGATAATGAACAAGGCAGTTTGACTAACAAGAGTACTTATTATAATGAGATTGAGTCACAACACTGAGTCAGACTCACCTTAGTTTATCTAAAACGCGGTAATGACGTAAATATACTGGTGCCACTGTGATTGGGACATTGGCTGCATTTTACGGCAATTACAAAACTGTTAGATAAACAATTATAATAAACGGGCAGGATAAAACAGGAAGATATTTAAATAATTCATAGAGTTAAAGGGTAAGATACAACCAAACCAAACATTATTAACTTTCAGTGTAGTTACCTACTGTGTTTACATAAGCTAGGCCTTGAACAAATTAATTAACTGTTCTGAATGCTTTAACTCATAAGTGCTCGATACCACAACACACGCGAGGTACGCGACGTAACAAGGCAAATACCGGCAAGTCGCGAAGAAATTTAATTCATGTCAAGATACAAAGTGGAGGCACTAATAACTTAAAATAGAGTTACGTACCTACGTTAAAGTTCAAAAGTATCTTCAATATCTAACTCGTTTTCCGATATTATTTTTACAGTTGACTACAAAAACATGGTCGCACAATGTGGACGCGAACATGAACCTAGATTTGAGATTAATCTTGTTGATCATGTAGGACAAATCGCCTCATCCGTCACCGAGCATTTTCCATTTCCCCCATTTCCCAATGGTTCAAATGTGCCGCGAGTGGTGCATGTAGTGCGAAATGCTTTGGTAACAGATGAATACTTCATCAGACTGCTTTTGTAGATTGGATATCATTATTTTATTGACTTAAATCAGAGAAGAGTCCATGTTTTAAAATCTATATCTATACCAATTATAAGAACATTTGGCCTGACTGTCTGACAACTGACATAATAGACAATGCACAGCACTGGTCATAGAGGCTTCGAATTTTCTGGGTATATTCGTTTTGATGCGTAGAGGTGTACTAAGAAAGGAATTTCCGAAATTCAACCTCTAGTTACAGGATAAACTGTGTAACATGAGTCAAAGCAAAGATAACAGATATTTTAAAAAAACATTACACGTGATTATTAGCCTATTATTAGTCCACTGCTGGACGTAGGCCTCTCCCAAGACACGCCACTGAGCCCGGTTTTTGGTTCTTCAGTTTTCCAGTAACATTTCGCAGATCGTCGCTCCATCTTGCCGGATTGCGTCCTACACTACGATTAGGTACCTAAACATTACACGTGACTCGCAGTAAATACGAAAAAAAAGTAAGGTAGTTAGGGCCTGCCGATAGAAGTAAAAACTAGGCCACTAAGTACATAATTATATATACACAGTGTATACTGTGTACATATATGTGTATATGTATATATAGCTCATGGAAAGCGTTCAGTGACGATGACGCGCGTTCCATGCATGATTTTTGTTCACCCAAAAAGTGCTCAACGCGCCTAAAGTAATTTTCCCTTTAAAAACCAAATAGTTGACATTTACCAAAAAAATGAAAATGAGCAAGGTATAAACATTTAAAGCACTGAGCAGAGCAAGTAGTGTTGACAACTAGCTCGTCCTGGCGCATACATGGCATGGTTTCACTAAAATGGTTTCATGGTTTTTTTTTCTCGGAAGTGAAACAACTATACGAAATGTGTTGAAAGTGTTAATAAAGGTGTGCTCTTATTATTTAAGTAGTTGAGTGAAAGCAATGTAAGGAGAAACTTTATTCTAAGCATAGCTCAATGGGTTCGCGGGAATATGATAAAGAAGTAGTACATTATCGTAGTAAAACATAAATGTGTCTAAAGAGCTCAGGGTACTGTTTTCCGTCGCTGCCGCCCATTGCGTAGTGTACCCTGAAATCTATGAATAGGCTCTTTGTGACCGCGTTATTGTGTGCCGTCACTTCAATGGAGCCCAGATCCCGATCCTCTTTACACAGGACCAATTTTTATTACTTACCGAGTGAGGGAGTGTGAAAAGTAATTGGGTGAAAACGGGTCCCTGTAAAAGCATAAGAACGTTTCGTACCGGGTTGAAATTTTAGAAAAAATATTTTTAGTCATTAGCTCTTGTAAAGCTACATCTTATTTTGATAGTAGGCTTCGGAATAAAATTATATTATAGGTACTATAACGCCTCCTACCACTATCACTGGGAAGTAGTTAGCGTGGTGGTAAAAATATGGTAATATTCTCTGTTTCATGTACCTACACCTAGCCGTAGAATAAGCTTTTAAGATTTTTTTCGTTCGATAAAGAAACGGAAAGTTCACGATAACCCTTTTATTAAATTATCGGTTTGAAGGGAAAAATTGGCAAAGGTCGTTACGATATTCGATGGAGATAACATTTGTCGGAAAGGCGTTCCGAAAAAAAAGTGTATGGAGCCTGTGTAATCCAGGCTTAGAAGCCTTCGCGGGGTACGCTCTTTCACATACTGTATAGGCACGTTTACTAATTTTACTAACCACATTACATGGTACCTACGTTTCTGGAGGTGGACGTTGATATCTGCGACATAGTTTTACGATTACGGCTATTGGCCTGGTCATCATAGTTTACCCATTTCTTTCTACTATACCTATACCATTTGTTACTTTTTACTATACCTTATCTGTAACTTGTTCTGAAATAGCCATATTTAATAGTTTTTAAGTTTTAACTCTATGTTTTTAAATGTTTAGATGTGGTGGTAGTGATCTCAGAATACCTATCCTAAGAATAGAACCCCTCCAAGACTTCTCATGGATGTCTTATATGGCGAAGGCGACAATGGGAACACACCAAGAGACATGCATCAGCATCTCTTTAGTGTTTAACCATGATGATGGTCACCAATCCATCTGACACGCATTAATGACTATGGCTAGCTTTTTCATGGGTCTTATGTCCAGCACTGGACCTATTTAAGCTGATGACGAAATGATCAAATATACCAGGTGTCAATGTTTATTGATGTAAGATTGGCACAATCAATTATCCCAACAGGAGCAGTGTAAGAATGTTTAGGACTCTGTGCTTAGGTAGGCTGTTACGTAACGGGATTCTGCGCCCGCGACATACAATTGATTTATAACCTACTATTATAGTGCAGTTCTTCATGGTAAAAAAATCATCAGAATATTGTTTTCTTTTAGCTATTTTGTCTATTGGTATATGAGAGGTAATTGGCCTCATCAGTTTGATTTTTTAATTCATTCTTATTAGTTATCTCTATGGTACAAGTGTTCATGCAAATTTTCATGTACCTCGGTAATAATAGTATTCAGTACAATATTATGACCTAAGATTATAATGACATATGTACTTACGGTAAGGCTAGGTTTGTCGAACAGTTAAAGTGCTATACCGTAGCATGCTACGTGATGCTAAGTGAGTACGTTTTTTTCCAGTTATCTGCGTAACAGCTGAATGAGTTCGGATGAAAATTTGAATTTACATAGTTCGTGAACTGGTCTTTCATAATCACTGTTTATGTTTTTTTTATCCGGCTATGAACCACACGGGCGGAGTGGCGGTAGACACTAGTTACAAATTGAATAGATGAGAGAGAAAAACTAGTAGTTTACGGATTCGCAACATTTCAAAGTAAAATAAGGAAAAGTACAAATGCTCCACCAGTCTGATAAATTGGTCAAACAAAGAGAAGAATTATGAAACATGTGCATATGCATAATCAATGTTTTTTATGTTTTCTAACCAATGGCAAAACTAAGATAAAAAAATAATCATACCTTAGCCTCAAACGTAATCCCATATGTGAAGGCCTCATCCGGATGCAGTGGGATTCTCGTGTCATACTCGTCGTTTGTCACCAAATCGTATTCCTGGTCTTTCGATGTCATTTTCTTCTTCCACTTTAGTAACTTCATCGGCACCTTCTTCCACGCTCTTGCCTTTAGAATCACCCGAATGTAACGAGTCTTGTATGTTTTTTTAAACATTGGCACTCATTCTTCGTATAACGCGCTCAAAATGTTTCTAAGGGTTTGGTCCTCTCTGGAGTAAAAGTACCTGAAAAAGAGAAAGCAATGAAATAGTAATCTAAATTCCGACTGGTACTGATTTGGATCTGTTGTACGATATCTAGATAGTTTGCGACGGTCTGCAGATAAAAAAAAAAAAAAATAAGGGGATAGGTAGGGCGATCAGAACACATATTGACCACTTATACTACATGAGTGAGTTTGCACGCGACCACGATTAACATAGCCAAAACATCGGAAAAATAAATAAAAAAGGTAGTAAGCGATAGATACCCGTGTTATATAAGTGATCAATAAATGTTATATTAATTTAGGGAGAATACAAGTATTTGCTGCAACAGTCGACTTGTCGCTGACTCATTGGGAGGCAATACGGTGTAAATATTCGTCCGATAACACACTGGAGACAACTTCAAAAATACCCCGATGAACTGACCCAATTACATTTGTTCGTCTTCAGACGTAGGTTGTAATGTTTCCTATCGGAACATAGAATACGCAATAGAACCACAGTAAAAATCTCTTTTTTTATGACATCATAAAAGATTTATCGCTAGTTTTCAGACCTTTTCGATCTTGCAAGCATTTTTTTATAACATTCAAACTATGCGCTTTTTAGCCGTTTACGCAGTTAGTCTCTAAACGCATCACGTACACCATTCCAATTTTATGTAGCGAAATATATTATGTCTTGTTTGATTTTTAACTTACAAAATTATAACAGAGCAATACTAACGAATTAAAATACAGTTTTAACCGAAGGGAAGAACCTTAGTAGAGCAGTAATTTAATTTAATTGTGTTAACGCTTCTGTTTCCAGCTTCTAGGCAAGACATGTTAAGCCAGAATACGTCTTTCATTAATTACTCAACTGAGCTACATATATGCAGTAATTACTGTAGGTAGTGGGTATATAGTAAACATAGAGTAAAAAACTACTTCTGAAATAATATATTGTTGTCATTATGGTCAATCCCGATTTCAGAACGAATGACAACGATCATGGGCAACATAGATCTTTGTGTAACTCACAACTGCAGTGCTCATTTAAATACGAAACCATTTTATCAAGCAAGACCCATTTTAAAACTGCTAAGACACATCCTGAAGTAAAGTATTCCATTCTCTGAACTTCAGAGTCTGAAGTATCTTTTAACAACCTGCATAAACTCTGCTTTTTCAAATAAGCAAACACGAAAATAGTAAGCTGGAAGCTAACATGTGGATGACAAGGATCAAAAATATATGATCCGATTTGAATAATATCCCACCGAGATATATCTCCAATGAGGTCAATGAGACAAAACCAATTAGCAGCCAATCAATGCTAACCGATGGTCGAGAGCCCTTCAATAGATGACGTGTCGCAATACACTGCCCTATCAATTAGTGCGCGGCTGCAGCTCGTGACCTATGATGTAGGTAACTGGACATTGGATAATGTGTGGAACGTGGGCGAGAATCATTTTGTGGTAAAATTAACTGTTTGTTTCAGTGCGAAGCACTCCGGAAAAATCTATGAAATTTAAAGTTACCTTCAAACCACGTGTCATGTGTACGAATAGACAACAGTCTGTTTCATAAAAAATGGAACACTAAATGTCTCTGGTTCCTAACTTTCCGTTATTAAAACTCTAGAGCATTATAAGATAGAAGGTCTAGAAGAAGTTTAAATTTGATTTGGCCCAATGTGAAAGTATAGTTATAAATTCGGTTTAGTGTAAAGAACTACAATGCACATTTCACTGCAATTTTCTGGCAGGTAAGCAGGTATTAGTTTCACCTTGTTTTCAATAAGTCAGTTTGGGTAACCAACCTAGCCAAGGTTTACAACCCAAAACTGGCTATTGAACTATTTAAGCAAGGGCCTCTCAGTTTCAAATTACGCAGTTGTATTGACACTGTAAATAGGCAAGTTAATACGGGTAGTCGCGAAGGGTAAACTATTCTGCCCCATAACTTGTATGGGCTTGAGCTTATTTCAGTCTCAGATCTCATTACAGGGCACCCTTTTCTTTGAGCTAGCGAAGAAATGTTATTTTGTGCAAAATTGTTAGCTAATTTGTATTAGGTACTTTATTTTTTGACTCGTCAGACGCATTATAACGTTTTTCTGATAGTAAGTTCGTCCGTCTATTTGTTTGTTCTTGGTCAGAATTGTTTAATTGCAAGGTATCATGACTGCTAAATATCACATGAACATATCGGGTAAGTGTACTTATTTCTATAAGTGGTGATTTTAAGTTTAAAGACATTTATTCTCATACAAAATTGATAATTTCTTATAATGAGATTTTAAAAATATATATTATTTAAGCCTGTACAAAGAGATAATCATCGGATATAAAAGCCTAGTGTAATCAATATGGGAAGTGTGATTTTAGTTAGATACGATGTGTAAGATAACAGCATATTTATCTAAGGTGGAACTTATTCTCTTTGTAGTTTTCATATGTAACACGTTAAACTCAGCTCATTCTGGATAGCGGTGACGACAGAGGGTGAAGTTGTTTCAGCGAGTGAACTTCCTACTAACTAGACCGATTGATAAGCAATCAATTCCATATTAATTGGTTTCCCTTTGGCTTGTTTCAAAGGATTTAACTAGTCATTTTTGTTTAATAAAGGGATGATTTAGAATACTCCCGAAAACCCGTTCTTGTTTTTGGTAGTAGTTTTTTTATCGCCCGTCACACTCGCTTATAGCCCAGCGGCATAACTATCGGAACTACACACAGGCTTCTCGCTACTCGCCGGCGGTGGCACGACTGCCTTAATAGGGATGGGTATTCTATTGACAACGTTACGACAGGAAAATTGCTTTTTGTTTTTACTGGATGGACTCTCAATTCAAACATTTTAATCATCCGAACCCCACTTCGAATTCATTTAGCGACCCTTGATCTAGAATGTTGTCACTTCGAGTCATATTGTAACTCGAACAAAATTAGTTATTTATTTATTTATTTAATTCTTTATTGCACTAAAATAAATTTGTACAAAAGGTGAGCTTAATGCTCGATGGCATTTTCTACCAGCCAACCTTGACAGGTAAGAATCAGTGGTTGGCGTGCTAAAACTAAACATTAAAAGGTATATAACATATTATCTACTTACTATAACCTAATTATACATACCTACATAACAATTTATCTAATTATTATTTATTTATTAGTTTTCACAAGTATAGCTTCTCAAGAGAGCGAAGCTCGGTCTTCACTTAGATTGGACGAATTTCGAGCGATGTATAATCGAGAGAGAAGATGAGTTAGGTAGGTGTTTTAATTTTACTGAAACGTTGTGCAACAGCAATCTTTTAAAATTGCCACAAAACATAACAACATCCACTCCACAAAATTCCACTCTGGTGGATTATCCAATAGAGCTTTCCAATAAACTAGATTCAACGTAAACAACATGAAAAAGAATGCGATTGTTTGTTACACAACCTTCAAAGGCAGGGCACTGTGACCTTCCATTTAAACAAGCAACGCGATCTCGGCTTTCATGTCTGCTATTTAATATACGGGGTTGTGAAAGGCGTAACACAAGAAAGCCTTAAAATAATATAAAAAGTCAGAACAACACGAAAAGAAGCTAGCTCACATCAAGTCAAGCTTGTATGTCGAGATATCTCAATAAAATAAAAATAAGTTACATTACTCTGTTATTAGTAAACAATTACATAATATAATGTTTTTTAGGTATCCTAAACCTTTTTATACAGTAAAGACCAAATTAGCAATAATTATAGTTTAACAAAGCCTTGAAGACCATGTCGTCAAAAATATAAATAGTTTTACAAAGCTAAATACATTTATGTAGGTATAAGGAAAACGCGTAGTTTATCAAAGATCAAGCCGAACGTAATAATACGAGATCAAGAAACACAAAGCTGTTTTTCTCATTACTTTCAAAACGTTGATAGAATACAATAACGTAAATCTTATATGATAGTTTGATAGAGTAACGTGCAATATCTTCGAGATGGAGGATGGAAATTTAAGCTTTCATCAGGTTGGATACCTTAGAAATGCAGTATAAAACTGTAAATATGATTCGTTCTAGCACTAACTAAAGTAGATCCGAGCTTCCCATCTGAAAATGAAAATATAAACTTTTGATAGCAAATTAATACGGTAGGTAGATGTTGTTTGAAAACAAACCTTCAGCAAATATTCTGACAGATATAAACTCTGAGAAACAAATTATAATAAGTTAGACCTTTGTACATTTTTCTAACATTTTCCTTTATTTTATTTCTAATTATTGTTTGTAGCTGATTCGGAAATGTTGCTAATTTTATTTTCTTCAAAGTTTCCTTAACATTCAACCCAGCAGAATTACTTTCATTACTTCAAACGATCTTAGATTTATGAGTGATAAAACATCAGGGTGCTTAGGCCAAATGGACTGTAACAAATAAAATACAAAACTTTCGTTGGTTTAACAAACGGGAGGAGATACCTTACTTGTAAACATTTTATTTTGTAGGTAAGTAGTGTTCATTACTCGATCATCACAAAATAGTAATTTAGTCAATTTACTTTAAGTTAAGGGACAGGTTTTATAAGATAATTACCTACCACCATAAAGGTATACTGAAACTGTTGAACAAAAGATACCTATATTGTTCACTCGGAGTACAATTTATTTTTTGTACAAATACTATAGACAAATGTCTATAAAGAAGATATTGGAAGCCTCGTTATATTTCGATTGTGTCAACTTTTAATGAGACCATAAGAACATTAGACAACCAAGTGTAAGAGCTAGAAAAGCCACGACGCGGTTCAGTGTAATGAACAAAGGATGAACATTATTGAGCAAAAGTTGATGTTATTACAACTTTCTGGTAAGTAGACGTTCTTAAAAAACATCCGTTCTAGAGTCATCGTTTAAACCGGTAGTAATAAATTCATATCATCATCATTAACAGCCTGAGAAGGCCACTGCTGGACATAGGCCTCCCCCACACGTTTCTAGGAAGAACGATTCTGAACCTTTTCCAACCATCGACTTCCCGCGGCCCTAACAATGTTGTCAGTTCATCGGTTAGCAGGACGTCCTACGCTTCGTCTTCCGGTTTTAGTCGCCATTCGAGAACCTTTACTCCCCAGCGAGTCCTTTTTGGTTCTACGAGCTATATGGCCTGCCCATTGCCACGTCAACTTACTGATTCTGATTCATATTTCGTATTCTTTCGTTTATATGCCATTATTACCCCAATTTTAGCCGAAAATTTAATAAAATTAAAAATTCGTTTTCTTTTATCTTTGGTAGCAACATAACAGAACATTGTTATTTGTATTGTTTTTTTAGGTTCGTTTGAATAATGAAAGCCCTCACAGCTCAGGTGGTAGTAACTTTATCTTCTACACTGTACCTACGTTACGAGATCGATTCCTACCAAAAACAAAGATGTATGATGAACAAACAGTATCAGTGAGTATTTATTAAAAAAAGTATATAATTATTCTATCAGCTATCGGGTTCCCATAATATTACAAGTTATACTTGATTTGGGACCAGATGCTGCCATGAAAAAAGACTGCAAAATATATTCTTCTAATCAAAAAACCCTTAGTGGCATTTTAATCAACATATCTTTATAGTTCTCAGGCGCAAAGTGTGAGCAATGTAAGACAAGTGTATTATTTGTCGCATCATGATATGAACGAGAATATTTCCTCACGTTTTAGAAAAACACCATTATTTTTTAGGTTCCAAATGACATCAATATCATTATTAACCACTTGATCACAGATTAGAAAAGGAACTTGACTATCAAAATTGTCTCTCGAATGACAGACTGATACCATATAAAGAAGAAAAGAAGAAGTTATCTTATCATAAAGTCACATGTCATGCTACGCGTGTAGAACTATTTGCAAAGTTCAAGTATTTGCGTGTAGAACCTCTGCCTTTGCTTCTTAGGTAATTTAATTGCTAATAATTTGACTACCAAAAGATCTAGGACTGCGCCTAGGGTTTACAGCATAAGTCTAGTTGAATTTTGTTAAAAAATATACTCCGCTTCAACCAAAACTGATACCAGATTATTTTTATTTTCAAAAACTGCCACAGCAATCGAATCATCTCAGTGGAGTCTTTGTAAATCTTAGTTGATTAAATCTGAATTTTTTTTTTTTCATAAAACCTTTCTTTTTTATAAACCAAATTACTCGAGTTTTATTTTCAAAGCAAACAGATAAGACCAGAAAAAATATCCTTATCTAAAATACTCGTTATTTGGGATGGATTAAATAAGCAGAAAATTAAAAATATGCTTCGTTCTTTACATTTAATAAGTAACAACTTATTCAGTTTGTAAAGCTTTTTGATTTGAAGTAAAATTCTTTAGAAAAAACCAGACTTAACAGTATTTTATTTTCAAATAAACATTGTCTCCTATAGTTTAACATCGAAATTTTTTATTATGTCAATAGTTATACACAGAGTGAGATTTCAGCCCACACCCATTTGATATGGGGATGCGTTATCCACCTGCGTCATCGAAAAATAACCCCACTCGACGAAAAACTCTAGGGATTCCTTTAAGTCCAGATAAGCACTATAAAACGTATAAAATGCATGTCGACTTTAATTATTCATATAATCTTAGCTCATCTTGTTCTAATACATTATAATTGCTCTAGCCTATAGTTTAGCTTTGATAGACTTAAATATAAAGGATTGAGCACATGTGTTCTGTTTCTTAAAAAACTGCACTGAAATACTAAAAACAAATACCTTGTTGTTGACCTTGAACTGCAATCCTTGCCCAAATAAGTTGACCTTCAACTTGACTATTTCGGTTGTTGCTAAAGACAGAGTCTATGCCTCCGTTATGTAGGTAATAAGTATTTCGGTCAGCCGACGACGACGCGGCGCTCGATTGAGAGCTAAAACCGGAATAGCGACCCCAATCAAAACTTTTCAACGCTTTTGTTAAAACCGAAAAGAATTTAGACAATTCAATTACATCAAATTGCAGTTATTTATTAAGGAAAGGCTGTTGTGGCCTACCTGCATGCATATATTTTCAGGACTCTGTGAAAAAATAAAGCCATTCATGTTTCATTTCACCAACAGGTTACCTACAACTTAAAAAACTTGCGAAACAAGTACATATTAATTAGTTCAATCATATCAAGAGAGGTTTCACCTCGGACCGAAAGATAATAATATTATAATTTGGCGTATTATATATTCTTGATTAATAAGAACAAAATGATTAATAAGTATTAAATCGTTAGAAAACAAAAACACAAAACAATAAGTCTATTGTCAAATATATGATTTATTTGTAGGTCGATGACTTTTCTACAAAATAGAAACACATAAAAAAAAACGAGCATCGATCGGCGCAGACTTTAAAAGAGTGGATGCTCACTTTTGTGTACAGATGGATTTCTAACTAAAAATGACTTTTTTAATGCCGTTAGTAAATTGCATTGTTTTTCGATTAAACGATCAAGTGAAACCCCGTAGCACCAAGTGGTCAAAACATTAATTTGAATAAACCGATAAGGCTATTGGGTAACATTAAAAACATATATAAGTAAAATAATAGTTACCACGGCAAGTGCATCGCAGAACGCAACAGATGCTGCTGCCCGTCCCTTGATTCATTCCTCAGGGATCCTATTCTAAGCCGGGACCACCATTATTGAATACTGATATGAGTATAATAAAACACTAAAAGTTTCACGTACGTGTAACAAAAAACGTGCTTAAAACTAAACTGTCTTCTTAAGTAGGCGTGATAGGGATAAAACACAATGCGATGACAAGTGGAAATGTTAAAAGCTTTGAATAAGGCCAAGTAATAAAAGGTCCATGTTTTTGGCACTTTTACTAATTTATTTATTTTGTCTTTAGTTAGTCTTCCCCATAATATATTCGAAGATTGTGAAATAGGAGCATAAGAAGATGAAGATTTGTCGTAAATTATGATCCAGCACTACAAGTTCGCAGACCAATCTGCTCAAGCAGCACACAATGAACCAGCAGACAATGAACCACCCCATTTGCTACGTTTCTAAGGTAACATTAATCAGTATTTAGTTTCTCTACGTAAAAAGTTCAACTGTATAAAATTAAACTTAAGACTTCTCTCAGCCTAATCAGATAACTAAATAAATCTCAGCTCTAAATTGAAAATAGCGCATACAGCATTTTTAAATGCGCTCGAACTTCAAACGAAATGAAAGTATACGAGTATAACAAGGGTTACACGCTCGTGAGACGTACCTATTGGCGTACCAAATACCTACATACAATCATAAGTACAATAAAGTATTATGAATAAAAAAACCTCGATAGTCAGTTGTTTATAATCTCAGTTTTCTCCAACCAATTTATTTCATACAATACCTAGTTACTTGTGTTTTATTTGCCCACCACGGTAAAACAACTAAAGAGCACTTGGTTTGTTTTTTGTATATCGGTTAAGTGGTAGGATCTGGTTTATTTGGCTATTCTGATGAAATAATAGGTAGTACCCGATGATTTTGGTAACAGGCTATTTAAGTAAAGTGCCAGAATACTAAAACCCCGATGTAAAATTACTTCGTTTCCTGGATCGTAAAAAATATTGTGACGTTTCTACATACAGTATTGTTACACCCCTAGTGAATAGGTAGCTGGACAAACACTGTGTACAGAGGGCCAATCACGAATAAATTTGATATTTGTGGTGTAAACGTATGGTACCGACTGACTATAGAGTTATACTGCGCAGCCACTACCCCTGGCACCAGGCACCCCTCCGCAGTTGAGTTATCGATACCACGCAAACGTCAACACGATGGGCCACAAATGTCAAATTCCTTCCTGCGAGGAAGCTTTGCTGCTTATGACCCGACACATTTTTAAAAAGCTACAGTAAACCATTTATTTTACTAAATAATGTAAAGAATTCACCCCCGCTTTAGCAAAGATTCATGTTCATTCATACAAAGCCAGTCATATCACTAACAGCCATATAGGTACAAATTAGTTTGCTAGCTACCAGGCAATAAATATAATAATTTCAAGAAGTTCTGAAGTTCAGTACTGAAGTACTGTCGTAACCCACGGAACTCTAATTAAAGCGAGACAGTTGCGGCAGGCAGGTGTACTTGAGGGTCAACAACCTGACCACAGAATTAAATATAGTTTTTCCACAACTGAAGGTCAGACGTAAAAGTGCAGTGGCTTAACAACTTTACAATCCATGAGTTTAAATTAAAAAGTGTTAGTTGTCGCCTTTTTTAACCCGGTACGTAACTTTTGTAGTAAGATCTTATAATAATTATGAAAGATATCTTATTGCAATCATGCAATATTCTGAATATTCACCGCTTTCAAAAACAATTGATTGTATTTTGTAACTTCAGGCATTTTCAGTGTATTGTCGTTCCAATTTTATAATGATGGCTCGGCTATTTTATGACAGAAAAATAAAAACTAAATAAGAACGTAAGTACCTATAATTACTTACACAATAAAAATATAAAGCCCGTTCTTGGCGAATGTGCTATTCAGTGATGCAATTGTTATAAGCAGATGTAACTGCTCATCATCAGGTGGGACATCCGCTTGTTTTACTACAAACACTCTTTAAAAATGCATTACATGCAGTCTTACCGTTAGACCAGACATTTTTTCAATGGACTGTGAAATGTACATGCGGTACCACATTAAAAGTGTGAAAAGGCTTCGAGCTGTAACTTCCAAAGCCTAAAATTTATTCTTAGTGGTAGGTTTTCTTTAACTCCATCGTTTTTGACAATAAATTACGAAACGAAATATGCCGCAAGTTAATTATTTTTGTAAAATACGGGGCATGAATTATAAACAAACAAATATCGAGTGCCCAACCCGATATTGTTCTGCATACTATGAATATTCGAGAGAAGTTAGCTCCGCCTGATTAACGACACTACGCCTTTGTGAAGGAAATTAACAAACTATCAGAAAAAACCACCAACCAAAAAAAAGAAGACTAGAGTTCGCGAATCAACCCGTGTTGTAAAAAGTATTTATATGTATTATCTTTGTCCTTTATGTACATACTAACCTCATGATCCACAATGGAAAATACCTATAAATACTGCCATTATATTAACTGAGGACAAAAATGCTGGTTTATTTATTCAGTAACGATTTCGTGGCAGCTTTCAATGAGATTCTGTCAAAAATTCATGTATGCTTTTGTCGGTTCAATGATTTTTAATAGTTTTACATGCATAATACTTATGTTTGTATATCCGATTAATTTGAGGAATTCCAAAACGTGAATATGCAACGAATTTAATATTTGGACGTACCTCTGATTACTCCCTAAGAGATCTGAGGGGATATCTACTGTGCCTAGGGATCAGGGATAGTCGTGAGGCTGCTTCTGTTTTGCTGATTTTTTTAATTTGTTTTCCATCAGCATGGCAAAGCGATAGATAGATGGACGTTTCTCTCGTGATTTTACAAAATTTCCGCTCTGAAAAAGGCCCGCTGAACTATGTTTCGCATCCAATTTCAGATTTCACAACGAGATACGTCGTGTGAAACCGTGTAGTGGTTGGAAACAGTTGGTATATTATCCAGATTGAAGCTCTGCATGGAATAGATTGCTAGCACGTACGTGGCATAAAAATATCTCTAGATTTCTCGGGCGAGCCTGCCCGCGCCAATTACGACCGATACGATACCGGGAACAATATCATAAGCCATAGAGTTCGTAACGAGGGATTGAGTCGTTCTGATTTTCGCCTTGGAAAATAATTGAGATACCTTTTTACTTGGGAAAATTTTCTGTAAAATAATAATTTATTTAACAACCTCACACATTTATGAACACATTTTATATACACTCACACAAACGCAACCTTCAATTTATAATATTAGGTACAGGCAATTAATGGTTTGCAATGGTTTCGTGATGGTTGTTACAAGGTTTTAACAAATTTTTAATACGGCTCGCTTATGGTACAAGCAAATGGCCCACCTTATGTTAAGTGGTTACTATTATCTATAACAAAGCATTGCTAACCTGTAATTAAATGAAAACCCGTTACTGGCTTTACGATGTGTGTATATATAAATAAATAAATATTTGTAGACATGTTTACACAACATCATCTAGCCTAACTTGAACTATGGGAACCAGATAACTGACAGAATACTTATTTTTTTGTAAATACATACTACATAGAATACAATTTAACACCCAGACAGAGAACAAAATATATCTATGTTCATCATACAAATATTTGTTCTCGACGGGGATCGAACCCACAACCTACATCACAGAAGGCAGGGCTACTACGAACTGAGCTGTGACAGCTGTCAAACGTATGATTCATTTTACATATTTTTAAAATAAATAATACTTATAAAAAAACATTTGGAAACAATCTTAAGAAAGTTATTTATCGATATTTTATAACAAATTTACCTTGTAAAAAGATTAATTTGCGAGACTTGCTATGAAATGTCTTTTGCTTATCTAGAAAAAATAACACAAATGGATCAGAGGACTAAACACATTCCATTTACTTGTTCGCTAGAGTATTAGAACTTCAAGAACCTAGAACAATCACATGAAATGTTATGAAGTTTTTTCTACTCGTACTAGGTATGCCTAGTCAATTAGAAAATAAATCAACTAGAAAATTTCTTGTCTAATCTCTAGTATCTACAGTTACATGCTAGATGTGACGAACTAAAAAAAGCAATTTTACCAACACTAAAACACTAGAGTCGGAAGCAACCGGTTCGGTCCGAACCTATTCAAATATTATGTGTGGTAAGTATATTACCCACCCCTATAAGCTTTAGTACGTAGTTCATCTGTGCATTACCCCTCTGACCCCTAGTTGACCGCATAAGCTGTAAGACGTTGTCGGCTTCCTCATAAGCCGTTGCATAATAGAAGCGTGGTTAGCGCCGTTGCTGGTCAGAGCGATAGAGCACGTGGCCTTGCCTTGGATCCATTCATATGAAACGCGGGTACCCGTCTTTTCATTAACAGCGTTCACCGTTATTTCGTTAGTTTGTGTGTGGGATAATTTTATGATAATGTAGATTTATATTTATTTTTTTATTTTTATTATATGTATAATCTATATGAATTATACGAGCAGAGGCAGACTCACTCAATACAAAATACGTGTAAGTCGCGCTGAATCTTTTATACTGGTGCTCTCTCTGCTCTGCTGATGGAACTAGCAAATGGCCCTCCTCATGTTAAGTTGCTATGACATTAGCACAGTATTAAGTATATCTTGCAGATTACGTTGGTTAGGACAGAGCCCTACGATGCATTGTTTTGCGTTCATCAACCTGAGGCATATAGGCGTTAAGCCTCATGTGCCTGTAATTTCACCGGCATCCACACCTATACAAATACAAATACAAAATGTTTTATTGCTTTTCCAAATGATACATTAAATTATAAAATACGATGAAATCTCCTTTTAAGTAAAATAAATACTTGTCATAGGAGATCTCGCACTTGCCAATGTCTAGTTTTAACAACTTATTTACGACGGCGTTAGCCCTAAAACATTTGATAACAATTTTTAACATATTTTACTTCTGTGGAGAATGTGTGAGTGTGTGTAGAATGTTGTAAGGGGGGGTGTGTGCGAATGTTGTATGTGGGATGGGGGGGTGGGGGTGTGTAGGGGTGAGTGTGGGGGGGGTGTTAGCGTAGTGGGGTATATGTGTGGGAGTAAAAGATGCGGGGGGGGTGTATATGTGTGTGTGTGTAGGGGTGGGGGTGTGTAGGGATGGGGGTGTGTAGGGATGGGGGTGTGCATGTATGTATGTGCAAGATGTGAGTAGGCTTCCATGATTCCCCCAGTCTCTTAGGAGTCTGGTTATCACAGAGGGAAGCCTACAAGGGGGTGTGTGTGCGTGTGTGTTGTGTGTGTGTGTGTGAGTATGAATGTTTTATATTAAAGGCGTTGGATTTGCAAATATTGGTGTTTATTATATTTTATGTAATAGTTTTCAAGAGATCTTCAACATCGTCATAACTTAGAGATAGTAACCAATTGGTTATATTGATTTTGCAGTTATGTTTATTCATAGAGTATATGTTTATATGTTTATTTGTTTTATTGTAAAGCTGAGCAGATTGATTTAAGTATTGCCGAGTTGCATAATTAGATTTTACGTTAGTTATATTTACTATGGTATCATTTCTTCTTTTATTTAATTTTGTGTGGTCATATTTAAGCGTTTTATGTAGTTTGAGTACAGAATTTAAAATATACAATTTCCGGACAGATAGTATATTTAGTTCCGAATACAGCAATTCAGTTGAGTACTTATATGGCTTCGAGTACATTACTTTTAGAAGGGACCTTTGTGCTCTTTCAAGGCTAAGAAAATAGGTTTTGGTAGCTCCTCCCCAAATAGGTATACAGTAAACTAGTGCTGATTTTACAAGTGCAACATATATTTGCTTGAGAATAATTTGAGAAGCAACGTGCCTCAGATTTTTAAAAATCCACATTAATTTTCTTACCCTACTCATGAGATGCTCTATATGTGAATGCCAGGATAAGCGTTGGTCTATGATGACCCCAAGATACTTAACAGTATCTGCTTTTTTAATCGTTGAGCAGTTACATGGTTGACCATTAAGGTTACATGTATGAATTTTAATATTAAATAGTAGATCAGGCTGAGTGCGATTGTACTTTGTGAAGCAGATATAGTTCGTTTTTGCTATATTAAGAGATAGTAGGTTTTGTTTCAGCCACAAATCTATCTTTGCAAGACCTTTCTCTGCTACATCTTTAACTTCATTCCAGGAGTTGCCAGAGAACACCTTTTAAACCGGAACATAGCAAGCTGCTTGGCGGTAAAAATGGTATAGTGTGCAACCTGCTTTTTATATTAGAGTAGGCTTTGCGTGCATGAGCCTTTGAAGGGCTGCCAAAGCCTGTCATTGAACCCACCATTTATATAACCGTCCTATTAAATTCTTACTCTTGATATACGAGTACTATGCCGGGCCTCTTATTAGATAACCATGTTAAACTGACATGTGCTGTGCAGTGAGCTATGTTGTTGCCATGACGAGTGTATATATTTTTTTCAATTTGTCTTCTGAATTTATTTCTTCAGCACTTTGTTTTGCTACCGCATTCTGAACGGTTTTGCGCTTTGCTATAATTAATCTAACTGGGCAGTAAACTTTGGCATGAAATATTAAGTTACAGATATACTATAAAAACAACGGATACTCTTGATAGAGGAAAATTTTGGATAGGTTGGCGTTTTCACGGGTTTTTACTGAATAATATAATATATAATAATATATAGCGGATCGTTTTTAATTATACATCGCAGTAATGATTTTGTTACATTCGCGTAAAGATCATTCGTAGCTATTACCAATATTTGTAAGGAACTAGAGTAGGCATCAAGAGATCTGAGATTTGTACTCCGTAGGGAGTGAGCTCATTTCATTTCATATTTTATTCCTGATAGCAAGAATTATTTATCAAGACCGTAAGATTCAAAATAACAAGCACTGCAGCTTAGAGGATAGTGTTACGACATTTGTATAATACCAATCCCCTGCATATTATCAATGCACCGTTCGTTTTGAATTTCTAATAAAGGTGACACTGTTATCTGTGTGGGTTGGGTAGCTTACAACACAAAATTCTAAGTTCAATGCACAAATGTTATTTATATTTATTATAAATAAGTTTGGCCACGTTATATCGTTACTAAAATCGAGGGGTTCGAAGGGCGTTTCGCCATGTCTGTTTGTATTGTGTAAAGCATGTTTATAAATGTTTAAAGTGGTCATTTCGGTCAGAAATTAAATTGATTTCAGGGTAGATACAACTGTTACTTTACAGTATAAAAACAGGATTCATTTTTTATAACTAACAATTAAAACTCATGTAGCTAAGTAATACTACTAGTACTACACTAACCGGTGTCTGCTTCTAGTCTAAGTTACGCTATAAGAACATATTATTAACCTATCTGTTATTTGATGATGACAGAGAATACATGTTAGACAGAATGTAACTCTATAAATCTCAAATGGGTACCTAGCTAAATCAGGGGTCTATGCATAGAATAAGGACCAAAGGTCTATACTCTGTCATCTTCAAGTAACAAATGAGAGTACATATTTCTTGTAAGGTATCTCGTATTATTCGTGTTGACAACGCGTCGTGGTCCGTCACGATTTGGTCAATTTATTTGTTTACTTGGATACCTCTATAAAAATATGATCCAAAAGGAATAAAGTCAATAATATGGCGGCGGCATTGAGGAAAGAAAATCATAAAGATGATTTAACATTGACGCACATTTCCTTTTGCTTCCTTTGGCTCTAATCCACTTTGTATCAGCAAATAGAAAGTTTTCGATTGTTTTCTTTATCACTAGGCAACTTAACTTCTGAGTGCTGTTTCAGTAACTGTAATGTCATAGAAAAACTAACTTTAACCATTAATATTTTAATGCGTTTCAATTCAATTCCGTTACATAAGTAAAAATAATTCTAAAACGTCTACCAGTCGATTGTTGTACGTGAAAGAGAGTCCACTTACTGAAATCTGAAAGAGAAGTGAAGTAACCAATATGAATGAAGTACTTGATATGTAGGGTTTTAGGAATCTGTGTGTCTTTTCCGGAGGAAACAATAAACGAAACTTCGTTTATCGTTTTCCGCAGTGATCCCAAAACAAAGCATATTTTTTATATTGAACGGTAGGCTTTGAAATTCGAATGTATTTTATTAACTGGCATCGTAAACCACTTGGATTTTATTTAAGTCCTGATGGTCATAGGTCGAATCCTGCCTGGGATAAACCTTTGCTATCAACCTATATGTTTGTTTTGTATAACATCATAATCATAATGGTAATATATAATATAATAAATACGTAAAAAACAAGGCTTAAAACGTATATTTTACGGGATCTGGACTAGCGTGCCCTCATATAACATTACTTGCAATGTTTTCCCATCGCATATTACTTGTCATCACCAAGATGCTGATGTAGGTATGTGTTTTTCTCGTCACTTATTTTCCCTCGTATGAAGTGGATTTCATATATTACGTGACTGTGTTCAGAAGTAACTAACAACGACTCTACTTAAAATACCTTGAAAAAAACCCGTTTTAATTATAAATCGATACCTTAGATTCTGATGAATGCTGAGCAAACGAGAAATGATATACGACTGGCCATCACCAGACACAACACCGCGCCATTGATAGCAACGGTGCGGTTCATATAACTATATTTATTTTAGTAGGTAAGTATTTAATCATCTGGGGCCCAAAGCACAAGCCTTGCTTAGTTTGGGGCTAGATAGCGTTATAAAAAATGTCTAACTTTTAAATTTTTAACATTTTTACTGATTTCGTACATTGTGTAAAAAGTGCGAATGCGTCGACACAAGAATTGTATAAATTAAATTATAAGAATTCTTGCAAAACTTGTGCTAAATTGCCTGAGTATAGGTGAACGATGTTATGATCAGTCGTCTCTAAATTAATTTCGAACCAGATATTTTGAAGCTACGTTTAAAACTTTACAAGTATTTTTATAGTTAGGTACTTCTGCATGCTAGTGTAGTCTGTCATTATTCCAAGTAAAAAGTTTCGCAATAAGTATCTATTCTAAGTTTCTAGCTAGCATCTAAGCCGACCACAGCATCCAACATGATTTTTTATTTGTCCGGTCTTCACAAATTCATTTCCTAATGTTATTCAATACCAGAGCAAGTGCAGTTCAGCATGTGCCTCAACTGCGAATTTTCTGGAGTGCACTCACATTGAGGACTTTCTACAAGTAAGAACTACGCTTTTACTAAATGCGATTGCTTTAAAACCGTTTTACTCCAAACGAAAGGACATCATCAGGCTTAGAGACTGGTATATACATCTGAGACTTCATGTGAGATAAGTCAAATATGTTAGCGTTTTATAGTTTGCTGTCTTCTCAAAATTAAGGTACTAATGGACCAGCGGTTTAGGCTGTGCGTTGTTTATATGTCAGTCACTCAGAACAAAGCTTCTTATAATTAAAATATTTATTTTAGAAGCAAATACATGCGATTCTATTCGAAGAAGTTGGTCTACGTGAGGTTTTACGGCTCTTACTGATACAAGTGGGTAGCTAACTTGACAACCGATAGCTAACGGAGTTTTATTTTACAATCGCATCTAATGACATCTTTTTTATTTTAATTGCCCCAAGCATTCAAATTTTGAATGACAAAATTATGCATAAAATTTTTTTTTCTTTCAAGGCAGTAAGAATTTGGTATCATCTCCGGCTGTCGTATATTGAACACATTTAACCCATGATGGTGTGTTGTGTACAGCTATGGTGGTTCCGGCATAGAATAGGACCCTTCCAATACCTCTCATGGATGTCGTCGGTGACTAAGAGAATGCATCAAAAGATGGGCAGCAACAACTCCTAAGTACCTACTATGTAACAATACTACGGTCACTAATCTGTCTGGCAAGCGTGGTGATTATTGCAACCATTATATATGTTATATATATATATTATATATAGAGTACTATCTGGTTTCATGACGATGTTTTTTTCAACGTTTGAGAACACTGGTAGATACGTTTTTCGTATAGCAAAATCCATTGATGCAATCCAGATGGCGGAATTACTCCTAATAGCCCAGCAATGCTGCAGTAGACATGGAGTAGACATAATTTATAAAATCAAATTAACTATCGATAAAAAAATATCACTGTTACATTTGCAGTTTATTTTGTGATACATCTATTACTTAAATGCTTATAGCTGGTCAACTTGACAAGACTTTATTCTCAGGTTGTGGCTACCTACCTCACGAAACTTTTAATAATAAACGGGACACCGCAAATTCAAGTCCACTACACTGCTTATTAGGTCATAAGGACTTGGTTTTAAAGGTTTTTGATATTTTTCATAATCATTTAGTTAAATACAGTATAATACTTAACTTCCATTAAATAAACCCCACACAAGCGATTCGTGTGAGAAGCGACGCGACGCCCACTTGACGCCGAACTAGCACTTGGTTGAGTTGAGTGGGCCCTAGTTTCGTCTGTGATTTTATTATTTGCGTCACTTATGGAAAGTTCCTATAAATGCTTTCAATATATTCAGCTGTAAACGCTTCATAAATATTCAGTGAAACTTATATACGGCATCTGATAAAATAATAGGGGTTAAAATTGTAAATTTAGACGACCTCCTCAAACGACCGACCTCAAAAATTTCGAGAGATCTGATGGGATATCTACATGGTTTTGAATTGTAAAGATAAATTTAAATTATAATTTAGGTTCGGGCCCCTCAAACTATTTGCACATACCTTATTTATTAAATAAAATAATTTCACGTAAATTTTACTGTAAGGTTTGATAACTTACTACTAACTTAATTTGTAATCATGAACTTTATCTTAAGCTAGACTTGCGAGGTTATTCCAATCGATACGCAAACACCAAAGACAAACTTGCCACAACGTTGTGTTGTGCCCTAGATGCATGGAAATTTGATCAAAATTATAATGATGTGCCTGTCTATTCCACTACCATAATCATATAGCAAACATAGTTCCTTAGTCTTGTTACGTAGACTAGGTTCTTAGCTTTATGTACATAGCAAAGTAGCTTCGTATGAGGGTACCTATTCAACTCTGGTGATAGATATTTTAGGCCGCCCTACAGCCTCTTTCTTGATGATCGACCGCTAGAGCCGGGACCGAAGGATTAACGTGCCCTCCAAAGCACGGAAGCAATGTAAATGCGGTAGCGGTCACCCATCACAGAACATTATAAATTATATAATAATAATAATGCTGGACAATCCACACAGCATCATCTAGCCTCAAACTAAGCAGAGTTTGTGTTATATTGACTCATATACTTAATAATATACATTACAAACATAGATATTTTTTAATAGGTATACATAGAAAATACCCATAAAACACCCGGAATAAATATTTGCAGATCGTACAAATATTTATCCCAAGGTGGGCATGGAACCCGCAACCTCTTGCGTCGCAGGCGTACATTCGCCCGCCGCGCCATATCGGTCGTCATATTTTTTTATTGTATTTTGTAACCCATCTATTCCTATTTTTTCTGAATCTGGTTCCTTTTCCAGCGGATTTTTTTTTAGCTAATTTGAAATCGTATCCTAGTAAAAGCGTGGTCCTGCAGGATGTAGTTTTATTTACATCACGATGTTTAACAAATATTTGAGTAAACTTGAGTTTCGGCTAAAGGTACGAGTGTTAAACACTGGCAAGTATGAATCAAAGTCATGGAATGCGCCACTGACTAATCCGCTCGGAATGAAATAGTTCGTTCCTCAATGCGACCAGATTCAGCAGGATATTAAAGGAAATTGAAAGCAGTTAAATGAAAAGCGAACGAATCATCCAATGGAGGTCAGCAGAGTAACCCAGAGACGCTAGCCCAACCACAGTCACGATCAACGAAAGTTTATCCCACGACCTTAGGCCATTAACCAGAAAACATTATTTCTAATATGAAATCAGTTTCGAAGCTTCCCTTTCAAGATTGCTTAATAATACAAATTATTTAATTATGGCTGTAAATAGGCTAGACATTTTAAACAACTAAATAATTACTAGCAAACCATTAAAAGTTTTATAACAAAGTAGCTTTGCAAGTTTTGAGAAACCAATCTGTTGAAAGCTTTTTCTTAGTCAAGAAATTAAAGTTGGCCGAAAATCAAAACCCAATCAAAATGAAACGTTATCCGAAATTGTGCCAACTTTTGGGTAAGTAATCAATATTCCACCTACTAAGTAAGAAACTTCACATTCACCACCACTTCTTCGAATTAAGTTGAAATGATTTATTGCGGTGTCATTATATCCCGTTACTTAAGGGTAGGCTGGTAGAAGACTGATGGCGGTGTAAGACAAGGGAGTTCTGCCGAAGAACAATTACCTTCGGGCGACGGCCTCAATTAGTGCCGCTCACGTTCGAATGACTGGCTAGCAGCCTCAGCTGGCAGACATTACCCGCTCGTGGTCCGTGACTTAATACTGACTGAAAACCGGTTCAGCAAGTTACTGAAGTTGACTCGATACAACACGTCCTTTAAGGCTTTACGGGTTCAGCTTTGGACCGGACTAAATTAGCTGATATCTTTGGTCGGCAAGTTAAAATAACGAAATGGTGCAAATAGATATTCATAACATAAATATTCTTCCTTATTTTAAATTATATTTTTTAATAATGATCTCAACTCGAGAACGATCTTTTTTGAAGTGAGTGTTCGGAAAGAATGTTAAAGTTCTGCTTATTCGTTCTGGGAGCACAGCTAGCCAAAGAAGCGTGGATGGATACACAGCTTATGTAACAGTAACTTGGACCTCCGTCTGGTGACTAAGCGGTTTCCGATTCAATGCGCTGAGAATCTTTAGTCTTGGTTTTTTGAGTAATGTTTATTGATGATTCCGTTTTATAAACATAGATGCATCATAGCCATTATACCATCACATAACACTACCTGTAATACGACCCATACCTACTAGATAATGCAGTTTCAAGTTTTAGTTAGGTACTTATAATAGTTTTGAAGTAGGCACAGTTTTTCTTGTATTTTTACAACAGCAACTCGACATGAGTTGAGACACGGTTTTAATTTATGTTTCTTCGGTGTAGATAATTATGCAGGCTCTTGGCTGAGAAGTGGGTTCCAGTGATTCATAGAAGAAGCAACGTCAAAAGTATCTTAGATACCTATAATAATATACAGCTACTGTTGTACAATAAGGAATATCCTTCTTACTAAAGATCTCTTTAGAAACGGTGTCTGTATAAATTACTTGCACTATTTTATCTATATACCCATCAAAAAACCACATCGAGCTGTTTTTTACAAATCTATATCACCGAAACGTGGTTTTAATCATAGTTAAATAATTGGAAAATTTTATTCATTGTCTTAAAACCTATAAACTTAACAATTATATAAAGGTAACAGTTTACAATATGCCTGAACTAAGTAAATCTGTGTCTCAGATGAAAACGACTATAATAATATAGTAATAACATTTTAAATAATCAAACTATCTACAACGTAATGGAGAGGGGTCAAGATTACTTGATGATGCATGGCACAAAGGGAGCTTACCTTTGTTCTATAAGTGACAGGCATGTCAGCCTTGAATATTATTAAAATCTCTCTCTGAAACGTGCAACTGAATTAACGAATTACCTTTTCCCGTCTGACAACCTAAATTTAAGGGTACCCTAGTCACCATTTTACTGTACAAACTCGGGGTTTTGTACAGTTCACCATTTAATGTCCACTGCTGGACATGGCGTGCAGGCTTTCCATAGTCACACTTGGTAGGCGGATTGGTGACCGCAGTGTCTGTGTTTAGTAATCACGAAATGCTGCTACATCTCCTAGTGCGTTCGCTTAGTCGCCTCTTATGAGATACATGGGAGGTAATGTAGGTCCTGTAATGATCCTATTCTAAGCCAGGACCTTCTCGCCTACATACTCCTCAGTTTGACAACGAAATTAAAAATTACTTACATTTTCAAAAATTTAGGCTCAAGGTAGAAAGGCCTAAAGGGCTTCTTCTGTTAAACTTACATAGAGACTACTTCTAAGTACAGCAACCTTTTACCAGTAAGACGAGTGATGATAAACTTTAAACATATCCATCGAATGTTTTTTAGCCTAAGTGACAAACTGATTTTTACTTTATTGGTATTCATATATTAGAAAATCTATATTATAATACCCCGACAGAATAAAAACATCTATTTTCATCACACAAATGTTTATTCTTGGTGGGGATCGAACCCACAACCTACGGCGCAGAAGGCACAGCTACTACAAACTGAGCTCTGAGTTAAATAGGTATTTTATTATTTTGTATTCTAGCAACAGCGATGCGCTTGCAACTTGATACGCGGAAAACTATCTGCTGCAAAATGTGGGCATGTGCCAAAGGTAATTACTTTATGGACGTATACATTACCTAGACTACTCACATTAGATGAGCTTAATATTATTATCTATCTAAAATATTGAGGAGATGTCTCTAACATGTACAGGGTGTCCCAGAGGTGCGCGCCAGGAAAATTAATTATTTTTAGATTTGGATTGCATAGTTTCTCTTTCTGACGACAATTTTTGATGACCGATGTGGCGCGGAGCGACTCGCAACCTCCTGCGAGTTTGTACGATCTGCAAATATTTATTCCGTGCGTTCTGGGTCTTTTCTTTTCATGCAACTGTGTAGTTTCCCCACCACACCATTCTTTCTACACCACACCTCATTTGCTAGGTTTTTACTATATGGATACACAAGTATATCCATGGAAACACTAACAAAAATGAAATTTCATTATATGTTTTTGCAGCTTTATTAACAAACGGTCGTATAAAATACATCTACGCACTACGCACACAGCGCACGAGAAAGTCATTAGAAGGCGACGACCGCTGGGATGGGAACAGTTGTTGTACAAGATTTTTTATAACTCGTCCTGGACTCGAAGGGAAGTAATGACGTAGGGAAAGGCAACTTTGTCACAGATTACTTTACAGATTGTAAGTTACTCGAGTGTTGGCCACATAGATCGCCCTACACACAACACACCTTGGAATGCGTATTACAAACTATACACAAAGGTTCACTTTATGATGCCTAGAATCAACGGTAAAAATGCATCATGTGTTTTTAAATTAAACATTATGAACAATTTATCGTTATTTAAAGAATAATGTTTCTAATTTATAGATTACAAATTCAAAGGTTACTTCAAGTTATATAAACTTCTATAGTAAATCATTCTTTAAAGATGAAGAAGAAATCATTCTTTAAAATGAGAAGTTCGCAGACTTAACAAAGAATATTAGATTTAAAGTCTTGACTCACTTCCAAATGTTCCAATATCCTACGAGCGTTCGTTAGCAGTACTAAAGATTGTCGTCAGATAAACTTATTGACCTGAGTGTAACCCACCTATCACTAGCATTAGCCAATGAGACCCACGCGATAAGCAACGATCCCTTGTACTAATAACGGATGTTCGTGGGGTATTGGAATATTTGGAACCCTGGTTACAATTTCACATTCATGCCTGCATAAGACATCTTTGTGAATATGAAGTAACGGGTGATATATACCCATGTCGTAAAGTGCTACAAACTGATATATAGATTTCACCCAAATTGATACTGCGTTATTGAATCACAAACATTTATATAATATGTATTTGTTAAGTAAATATTGGAATCTAAATCGATATAGACCATGAAATACGAAATACGTACTTTCTGTAAGTAAATCAAATAACCAAATGATGTTTTTATTCAAAGCTCTTAACTTTAAGTTGAAAGGTAACTTTTATCTTACCTACCTTTTATCGATTCTCACTACTCTAATTTTAGAGGCATGCGGGCTCCAGCGTACCACGCATGAGTGCATTGTACGCAACCTTACCAGTTACTATTAGGGAGTAAATAGAAAGGCCCTACCAGCTGACTCATCATACGTTGCGCTACAATTGAATATGCACTCAACCCTGAATAGAAGGGGCTTTATTTCCAACAAAAATCTATAGTTAGAGGCCGAACTTTTACAAACATTTAATAAATTTTAAAATAGGTTACTACCTATAGGCCGAGTATGAAAATAAAATATTTAACAGCAAGTGGTACCTTAGTTTAGACAAAAAGTCATCTGAACTAGCTTTAACTTAATTTTAATAAATATTTTTTTATAAGCATGTATTGATTTTAAATTAATTTTCTATCAAACATTCCATAATATTCCGTCTTTACAAGGTCTCTACTTCATAAACTGTACAATTTGCTGAAAAAACAAGGACATATCACACCTCGTGTTAAGTGGTAACCATGACCAATAAACAAAACAATACCTTGCACGTCACATTCGTTAGGAACGTGCCTGCTTAAATCTCTTCAGCTTAAATACTTAATAGCTATGGCTGTTCTAAATTTTAGATATAAAATCGCGGAACTAGCAGTTTCTTAAAATCACAATAATGTCTTATTGAATGTAGAATATGATTACACACATACAATTAGCATTTTTATTGAAAAAATTCCTTGGTATAATCAGATCAATTTAATAAGGATTTGAATTGAAGAAATTGATTCACTTCTTTTTGTTATACCAATGGCTAGATGTGTATAAATTAGTCCAATATATTCATTAGTACAAATAAAATCAAACGTAATAGTACATGTCACCTCACATTTTAAATTCAATATTACTATTTGCATACTGTCTCTATGCACTCAGCCTGTGTATTAAAACTACGGAGCTCCACTTTATATGCAAATTGATTCCTCGCCTAGAAGAAAGCTCATATATTTACTTGACTGCTTTTTAATGGCAGAAACTAAGCCATGCACGAATTCAAGAAAATATAAAAATATCTAGTTTAAATTTCATAATCGATGAATCAATCAAGATCTCATACGTGCGAGTCGGACTCGCGCACGAAGGGTTCCGTACCATTATCTATAATAAAAACTGCAAAAAATCACCTTTGTTGTATGAGAGCCCCCTTAAATATTTATTTTATTCTGTTTTGTATTTATTGTTATAGCGGTAACAGAAATACATCATCTGTGAAAATTTCAACTCTCTAACTATAACGGTTCATAAGATATACAGCCTGGCGACAAACGGACAGACAGACAGACTGCGGAGTCTTAGTAATAGGGTCCCGTTTTACCCTTTGGGTACGGAACTCTAAAAATTAAGATGCTCACAATAAGATCAATGATTTGTCGAAATTGACAAAACACCTGTAGTATCTGAACGGTGAACATATTGGCGCAGGTAGTTATGAAGTGTGATAAGGTTCTGTGTTCTGAGGCAGTATGCTATTCTCTTATAAAAAGTTACGTCAAGAATCATGGAAATGCAATCGAAAAGTTTTAGTACCTACCACCAATGAAGGATGAAGATTTCTACTCACAAGTAATACGTCAACAAGTAGATCTTTTTAAGTTGAAGAGAAGTACAAAGGAGCCTAGTCCCATATCCAAGTCCATCCAGCGTTATACCGTACTATTGTCAGCTTTAAGTAGGTACTAAGTCGAGCTATTTGTGAAAGAGTTCGTTTGGAAAGTACGAGTACTATCTCGTACCTACTATCACCGTACCCATTTTTGTCGCAAATATTTACTACTACTATATTTCTGTTTCAAGTCAAAGTCAAGTAGTGCATTGTAAAGTACGTTTTCTAACGTGTTTAACGAGGTAATACATTGTTATAGGGGTAGATAATCTGTTTCATTTATTAGCTAGTTGCATAAAAAATATAGCAGACTGACGACCATCATATGCATGCTCTGAACTTTACAAACAAGCGCCACATACAATATGTAAGCATAATATCTAAATTTTGGTCGAAGCAAGATTCAATTGGAAGTGCTGTTCAACTAGGCTAAGTTTGCGCCCCTGTTTTGGTGAAAGTTTAAAGAGCTTGCAGTTTTGTTAGGAAAGTATGTCAAATCAAGTCTAATGAACGTGTTCTATCTCACTACGATGCATGTTTCTGCATTGTACTCGTTCTTTGTGGGATCTTTTCATACATAAACAAAAATCAAGTCTTCTATTGCACGTTTTAAGTGTACAGTGCCAGGGGCAACTATTTACTCATGTCTCTATTTACGGGACGCTATAGTACCTGGGCAAAGTTTTAGATGGAGTATGTTTGTCCAGCATCTTCCATTACTAGCTTACCCTCGGATAATCAAACGCATCTCAGATTTAAGCACGTCTCGAGTGACGAATTTTTGAAAGATTTTCATTGCAAACCTACCTACTTATATCTGAGATGCGTTTGCGTATTCGGGGATTAGTCTACCTAATTCACAGGAATAGCATGGTCAACGGGTGGAGCTCTTCGATCAATAATAATTATACCTCTAAATGACGGGTCACATACAAAATCATAGCTAAAAGCTGTCCGCGTGAATATATACCTAAGATACCTACTTAGACAGCTACATTTGTTTACTAACGACATCAGAAAAAAATGAACCTAATTAGAACCATGTCACCTTGTAAGTAATGACATTATTTGTCAAAACAAAATAAAAGCTCACTTTTCAAGTGAGAATGATGTACATAGACGTTCGTTCTGTGCCTATGGGTGTTATATTGTATTCCATGTCCAAATTTACTATTAATATAATAGCTGTCTGGTTCCCACAGTCCATGATTTGCTTAGTTCGGGGCTAGATGATCTTTGTCAGTATTATGTCAGTATTAATATTATCTAGTTTTTCGTTGGGATGCTTGAAATGGGAGTAATTATCTTAGTAATTCTAAAACATGTCGAAGTGACGCCGCCGAGCCGTTCTACCTAGCTAGTACCTACCTATCTGTGTTTGTATAACCATCAGAAAGAAGTATAACCATGGCTGTTGCTTGAACTTTAATGAAGCACCACAAGTAAACGTTGATTATTCTTGGAATAGTTCTCCGAGTTGGAGTCAAAATTAGTTCTCATAAATTAGAATAACCTTTAAATAAAATAGGCTAGCTGTCAAAGGAAACTATTATATTTCGGTACCTACATAATCTTTCCGTCCAAAACACATCCTTTATGGTGAAATCTAGAGATCATTATTTAGTTTTCTATTTATTACATACAAGCTGTTGCCTGCGACTTCGTCCGCGTTGTTCCTTTTTCTCGTCTTACTTAACAGTTATCGTTATATTTGGGTTAATTTATACAATATCTTTATAAGTTATAGAACTAAATCATATATCTTTCATCGATAAGGCAACGGTTGTAAGAAATGTTTTTTAGGGTATCGTCTTGGTGCGTATTATTACGCGCCTGTACTTATCCCTATTCTCGTCTCTATTCTCAGACGTTTGTTAATGTAGAATGAAATAGGTTAACAGAAAAAATTTTTAAGCAAATATAATGTTGAGTTCTGTCGTTTTAAAATAGATTTTAGGTTTTCAACAAAAGTATTGTTTGATTTTTTTTAAGTCACCTGCTTTTCGCTCGCAATAGACAAATTTTGTGAGGTAATGCAATCGTCATAAGCAAAGGTAACCGGTCAACATCCAGTGATTAACATTATGCAACAATAGTCTTGTGATTTGTCCATCCCTTAAACTTACTAATATAATCGCAAAAAAAACAAATTGGAAATGTTAAAAAAATAACAATTTGGAATTATTTTTCTCTTCCAAACGAGCAGGCGAGCTGCGAAGCACTCATTTCACCCACCAGTCGATCATTTTTTAAATCCCTACCCAAAGCTCTTAGTGACCGTGCAATTCCTTTCCACATCGTAAATCCCTAGTGGCATTTAATAAAACCTCATACGCTTGAATTTATTTAGCGGATTCATGTTTTATGCTCCACTAAAACCTCTTCAAATTGTTGAAAGTATGTAAACTCAATTACTGTGCACTCGTTGTTCAATCTTATTGAAAATAGAAAATACTTAATGTGAAACTACATTCAAAAATTGTAGAATTTGTGTACCTACACACAGCACTATCCGACCCCAAGTTAAGCAAAGCTTGTACTATGAAATCCCGATGATGAACACTCACATGCTTTTTTTAGAAACGCATACTTAAATTACAGTATCAAACCCAGCTTTTTAAGCTAGAGAGTACAGACTCCTATTTTTTTGACAAAAGTAGACATATTCAACCATAGAAGTTCGTTTTAGCTACTTCAAATTGCTATTCGATATAGGCCAAACAAATTTACCAAAGAGCCAGCCATAGCAAATATCGCGAGAAGTCAGTGGATGGGTTGAGGAAGCACAAAATCGTGATATCCAATGTCCAGCAGTGAGCTTCTTTAAAATGAGAATGATGATGACGATCAAGTAATCATATTTCAATTTTAATAAATACATCTTTTATATTATTATCTATAGTTTCTATAGCTTATATTTTTATATTTTTATAGCCATTAGAGGCTTATCCAGTAGATATCGTTATTCCACGAATCTATTAGGTATGTACGTAGGTACTTAAAAAAGTTCCGATCATAATGATACTTATTTTCAGTATAAAACCCTCGAGATTTGTATCTAAAATATTCGGAATGTGCAAAATATGGCCACGACTAAAATACGCGTAAAATCCTCTCAGATCTTCCTAATCCAAATGTAGAAAAAACAAATTGATAATCAATCGGTATGATCGGTATGAAGTACTCTAACGCTTCGCACGAAGTAAATAAACTATAGAGTGTCTATCTACTTTAAAAAACAATAAACAAAGTTACATAGCGACGTTTCGAGTCACACTGCGCAGCATGCTAAGGCAGGAAAGCAACAAATTGCTTCCCATCTTATTACAGGTCTTCCAAGTTTGGGTTCCTATGTCATCCAACAAGGATTGTTATATTTTTTATTAAGGTCAATCTGTTATAAAATTTGTATACGTAATGTTTGTTATAAAATTTATCTTAATATCTTGACTGCAAAAAGGGTGGTAACCGAATCATCCTGCAAAGTAACTCAAAACAGAAATACGAAACTTCGCTTATCGTTTCTCAAAGTAGACACCCAGCGCTAACAGAATACGGGAAATGATTCAAAATTTACAAAAACAAATTTAGAAACTCATTAATCGAAATAATTAATTGACAAAGAAGGCTGAAGGTAAGGACTGCTCGAATTTCTTCTTAACAAATTATGATTGAAGAGCCATGAATAATTTGAATTGTTATACAAATAATTTCAGATATTTAGTAATGCTAATAATTTTAATTTGTTAGTCGGTAACTTTATCTGGCAGCCTCTATTGAATCGCTCTCTTGCCTCCGTTGCTGGCTCATCTAGATGGATAAACGCCTCATCCCTACAGATAAGCAGGATGTTTTATATTTTAGGTATATGTTGTTTTTTATGGTGGAGTTTCATTGAAGCTTAGGTATGTTTTTTTTAAAACCGTATTAAAATCTACTCAATCAAAGATAATATAATTAGTTAATAATTTCCTATTTAAGCTTAGTCGCCGTCTCCCTTTTTATTTGCAGAGAAAACGCAGTAAACGCGTTCGTACATCATTGTTTTGTCATTCGATCTCTAAACAAAAGCAGTTTGTTGGAACTTACGAAACAGCGAAACTTGAAACTTGTAATTGATGACTAATTCCACTCCTTGGCAAGCATTGTAAGGCAACATTGTAAGGTACCATAGTATGTCTAAATCTAGGTAAGTCGGAAGGTACCTAGGTACCTTCCGACTTACCTAGATTTAGTATCATACCTACCTACTGAAAAGCCTATTATAGTAGGTATTTACCTTCTACATAGAGAAATCCATCTAGAGTTGACTTAAGTTTAAATTAAGTTGTTTTTAAATACTAGTGCCAGATACCATTTTTTAATGAACCTTCTCGGATCTATTGGTGTCCAAGATGACTAAAGATGTGTATGGATGGTAGTTAAAGTAGGTACCTCAACAAAGTACCTACGTTCAAAAACATCAGCACTTTTACTAAAATCTAAGCGATTTACAGAATCAGAAAGAAGAAATGAAGCTAGCATTGTTAAACGCAACAGGATACATACCATGCGTGATACGATACCGAGAAAGCGATAACAACAGACAATACCGTCTCACTAAACACCGACACACTTCGAAGAAATAAAACGCATTTAAACATGCGACTCTTGTAATAGGCACACACTAGCCCTGTACCTAACCGACCGACTGCAGCCTGACTCAACCAACCAGATCGAATCGAATGCCCCGTGCATGATCATTAGTCACTAATTAAAGTAACCAATTTAAGCTTTTTGTCGAGGAACATTTCAAATGCACACCAGTGAAGAAGCAGTAATCTTCAACGCGTGTAAGAATTTAAATAAAATTTCCAGTAAAATCGGTTTTACTTACCGGTTTAGTGAGGACTCGGTCCAGCCATGGTTATAGATCTATTCACATGCACACGTAAACCGCGAATAAACAAACTTCTAAAAAGTTTTTAAAGCACGCATGAAAGTTTCAATAACACCGTGTCTGGCATAAAGTAAATGCGTGGGATTCGGGAGTGAATCTCCCGCTTGATATGTTGTAATAGAACTTTTTTGTTGTCGGAACAGGTTTCGGACGGCGGAATGCTAGTTTGTAAGTTTGTCGGAAAAGGAGCGCGCCGAGCGAGCGAGGGAGTCGCGCGGACACTCGGAGCAAGGTCCCGCACGTTATGAGCAGCGCCGCTCGGCTCGCTTTTGCTGCAGCCCGCCGCCGCCACCGCGCCGCGCTTCCAGGCGGGAGCAGAGCGATGTCGCTTCCCGCAACCCGCCGCCCGCCTTCAGCCCGCACCCTTTTTATACGCTTACCATGGACCCGTCCGTCATGTCATCGCTCTATCATTTTGTTTGTTACCTCCTGAGCTCCCAGGGGAGTATCTAAGCCTCCGCACGATGGCTACAGGTGCCTGACTTACCTACGCACCGCGGACGCTCCACTTTCTTGACTTTGAACTAAAGAGCTTTAAGTGCTTTAAACTTTCCAAAGTTAATGGAATTTTAGCATAAGTTTACGATAGGGAATATTAAATCAGGTAACCCAAACGAAATTTTACCTCACTCAGGACTCACTTAGTCCTTGTTTCAATGGGGTGTTGGCGGACTTTGTAGTTTGTAGTCGGGTAGGTATTTTCTAGTTTAAGTGCTTTTAATTATTGTCGGCTGCTAAGTTTTAGGTTGGGAATTTATAGGTAACTACTAAGACTTCTATACCTACATGAAATATTTATAAAAGTCCAGTCTGAACTTATGATGGACACGCAGAAATGATGGAAATGGTTTTTCGCAACCCTGATCCTGACTAAGCACAACACTAACGCCTCTATCAAGGTAAAGTTTATAGTAGCACCAGGAAAGGGATTAACTTTATTTTGTTGAGCCTACTAAACTAACTCACGACGACACAAAATGTGTCCACGAGGTGCGTTATGTCTATCGTCAAAGTTCCGGTGAGTCACGCCTGCATACTGATCAGTGCATGCCCATTGGTCATCGGCTGTGATGACACAGACTCTACATTAGGTTTCTAGCTTTCAGTGTTTTGTTTGAAGTCAGTATTTTGTTTAGTCTATGAACCAGTTTGTTGTTCATAATTTGAGTTGATGAAAGCTGTCTCAGTTCAGATGGCAGTAGGTCTGCCTTCTGCGCTGTAGGTCGTCGGTTCGATCCCCACCGAGAACAAACATTTGTGTGATGCACCTAAAGTATGTTTACAAAAAATGGATACAAATAAGTATTCAATCAGCTATCTGGTTTTCCTAGTTTAAGTTTTGCTTATTTTTGGGCTAGAGGCCCAAATATGTATTTAAACATTGAAGATTATGACGCACGTGGCGTTGAGGGTGAAACAAGCCGGTATTACAATTACGCTAGTGCATCCCTTCATACCTAGATGGTCGTGAAATTGAATCCCACTCGGTTCATAACTTTTTTTTGGTATAATATAAAATGTAAATGTCCCAAGTAATAGTCAAATAATAAACCACATTATAGGAATATTACAGATAAGCAAGTATTTGCTCCAACACGGTATCGAACCAACAACACAACTTTCACATCCATCCAGTAAATCTCCCGCTATGCCATCGACGTTGTCCATTACCTACAGTGCAGTCCAGGAAGTCCCTATAGTAATTTGTGCAAAAATGTAGGTTTGTCATATTAAATATTTCATTGCATTCATTATTTAGCTTTATTTTTCTAGTTTCACCATCTTTATGAAGTAGGAGTTCAAGTGCAGTTGTGCAGTTTTATTTAAGTATTTATTTCTTCTTAACTGAAAAAACACTGATACTGTATAACATTAGTAGATAAGATAATAATAATGTCCTCCTAATCGTATTCGATTATGGCGAACCCTTTGCATAACCTAATCTTTATCATGAGCCCTAATATGGCTTGACAGCCCGAATTTAGTAGATAAGATAGGTACATACCTGGATAACATCAACTAGTTCGCAATGTTTTTTTTGTTTACGATATCTCTAAAATTTCTTCGGAGACGACAACTAACGTAGTAGGTATAACTATTGGAGAATGGTATCAACAGAATAACAAAGCATTGAGCTTTGTTATTCTTAATTTATTTTATATTAGCTTAATTTAACTTTAGAGCTAAGTACTTTAGGCTGAATGAATGGAAATAATCGAAAAGTATGTACTTTATTGTGGACATACACCACACACTAATAAAAATAAAAAGAAGACAATTATATAATGGAAAGTACAATGGGTGGTGTAGTGTTTGTGTACTAGACATAACCTAGTACATGCACGGTCTCGGGTAAGCGAGTGGGTAAGGCGGCACGCTAGTGCTACGAGAGCTGCGGGCGAGAGTAGACGTGCCGCTTTTACATACCGCCTGTTGTCGAGCCTGTGATATCCTACCTATACCTATACCTAGTAGGGACTGTGGTAGGCCTCGTACTTACCATCGGCCGGGGGAATACTACAGGCGGCCTTTTCGTACAATATCGATCTCTTCCAGGCAACCTTGAGATGGAGAATACTACGACTAAACATGAAAACTGGTCCGAGGCGCATGCAAACAATCTCGCAAGTTATTTTTTTTTGTGCATACATAAATAGTGTAGGTATCTTCACACAACTAAATATCACACCTATACAATACATTGACAATTACCATAAGCGCTATGTCCTACTGGACTTGTACCCTATCGAGATATCCACGCTTTATAATCTTGAATATGGATAGTAAAACCAATACAAATGAAATAAATTCCTTTATCGATGAGCTGAGTGTTGCTGTGGTTCAACAATGCGATCCGGATGAATGCAATTCAATAATCGATGTTGGCACCAAAGATATGAATATACTGTGTCAAAACATACGAAGTATCAATAGGAATCTCGGAGCGTTTGAATTGCTGCTTGCTAGGCTCGGTTTTACCTGTGATTTTCTGATTCTTACAGAATGCTGGATTCATGGAAACAAAAATATTCCAGCATTAGTTGATTATAGCACATCCTACACTGAAAATTGCCTAAACCAGAATGGTGGTATAGTTATTTATTATAAATCTAACATTAACTGTCAAATAGAAGAACCAGTTTTCCATAATGCTAATTGTCTTGTTGTGAGAATCGGAAGTGACAGAGCCATTATAGCACTGTACAGGTCTCCGTCATTTGCTAATATCGATAATTTTCTGAATTCCCTCGACACTGTCTTGAGCACGGTTAGTACTTGTGATACAGTGACGGTGGTTGGTGATATTAACATTGACATTCAACCAAATAACAGCGATCCCCACTCCTCTGGGTACTTAGAACTACTGGCCATGCATGGCTTACTTCCTGGACATACATTACACACCAGAGGATCCAGATGTCTGGATCACGTTATTATAAAATCAAAAAGCCGTTGTAGTGTTGTCATCCTTCAGACATCTATAACTGACCATAACCCTGTTCTTTTGAATATTAAAAACAAATTAGTAGATGACTGTGTGGTGACAAAAGATATAGCCAAAACAAATATGAAAAATATATATGACCACATTAAGTTGGAAGACTTTTCACATGTATTTAATGCTAAGGATGCAAACTTAGCCGCTGAATTATTTGTAAATAAACTCATGAATATGACTAAATTAAGCACACGTATATTAAAAATACCACACAACCAGCGTATCAAAAAGCCCTGGATTACCCCCGGACTTCTTCGGTGCATACGCACCCGTGATAGAATGCATATTAAACTAAAACTTACCCCAAATGATAAAATACTAAAGACTACTTATACAAGATACAGAAACTTCTGTAACAAATTATTAAAAAAAGTTAAAATAAATTTTGAAAAAGCTGAACTAGAAAAACACAGACACAATATAAAAAAGACCTGGCAAACCATACGCAGAATCACTTACACGGAAAAATCTAAGTCTAATAACGAATTGCTTTTAAATTGTATGCCAAGCCCACAACAATCGGTGGATCACATAAATAGTTATTTTGCAAATGTAGGTAAGAATTTGGCCTCTAAAATTAACCCACAGGATAAAACAATGCCTTTAAAATATCTGCCATCCCAGGCTAATACAATTGGTATCCTAATGACTGATGAAGTGGAAATATTGAGCATAATAAATGGCTTAAAAAATGAATGCGCTGTAGGCTATGATGGTGTATCTGCTAAGATGTTGAAAGAATCATGCCTGACCGTTGTACCGTTGATAACACACATTTGCAACATCAGCCTTTCCACAGGAGTGTTTCCTAATGCCTTCAAACCCTCAATAATTACACCAGTCCATAAGGGTGGGAGGAGAGATAGTGTCAACAATTATCGACCAATTTCAGTTTTGACTACGCTTGCAAAAATACTAGAAAAAGTTATTAACAAAAGAATAATTTCTTACTTAGATAAATTCGACATACTGTCACCCAATCAATTTGGATTTCGATCGGCAAGATCTACTGAAACTGCAGTAACAGAGTTAATAGAGCTAATAGTAACTAAAATTGATAAAAAGAAAAAAGTTTTAGGAATATTTCTAGATCTTGCCAAGGCGTTCGACACTGTTTCGACTCCCATCCTCACTAAAAAGCTTGAGAAGATTGGTATTCGGGATAAGTCTCTGAGTTTGTTGACTGATTACTTAGCAAACAGGACCCAAAAAACCAAAGTCGGTAATGTGGTCAGTCGTGAAGAGTCGGTGACCTATGGTGTTCCCCAGGGAAGTGTCTTGGGCCCGACTCTTTTTCTGGTTTACGTCAACGACCTTTGTAATCTTAGACTAGTCAACGGCAAAATATTCTCGTACGCAGATGACACGGCGATCGTTTTCGAAGGAAATACTTGGGAAGAGGTTAAGGCTCATGCTGAAGAAGGACTCATAACTGTCATCAAGTGGCTGCAATCTAATCTACTGTCGCTCAACGTGGAAAAGACCAAGTACATGGTCTTTTCTAACGCCCGTAGTAAGAAACCGCTGCTACAAATCAAGGCACATATAAACTGCTTACTTGGAGAGTGTAGTTGTCAAGCATTAGACCAGGTGACCAGTATTAAATACCTAGGTCTTATAATTGATGAAAAAGTCAGTTGGAAAGCCCATATTGAGACACTTTCTATGCGTGTGAGGAAGCTTATATTTATATTTAAATACCTGCGGGAAGTAGCTGACCGAAAACTAATATTAAACATTTATGACGCTCTTTGTAAATCCTTACTCACTTACTGCAACACTGCCTGGGGGGGAGCCTGTAAAACATACTTACTGCAACTTGAACGTGCCCAGCGAGCAGTGCTGAAAGTAGCTACCTTTAAGCCCTACCGCTTTCCAACCACCAATCTACACATTGAGTGTGAAGTCCTCTCTACGCGACAGTTATTTATTACTGATTCTATAGTTTTATATCACAAAAAGGTTGATGTCAATGATAACCGCTCAACTGGCAAAAGGAGAAAGGACATAATAATGACAGTACCTAAATGCAACACTGTATTTGCCCAACGGCACCAATTCTTTCTTGGTCCATATTTATATAATAAAGCTAATAATCACATAAAAAATTTGGTAGACTTTAATAAAATAGAGTGTAAAAAAGCTGTAAAAAAATGGATGATGACATTAAACTATGAGAATACGGAAAATTTATTAAAAGTAACAAAATAATAAGAAACACGCAGATTCATACACACAAAAAATAACAATACAACACCCACATATACGAGTAGTACACAACAACAATCACCCAAAACTAAATTATTATATTTATTATTAAATTGTAATTTATGCATGTATTTCATATATTATGAGTGGCTTTAGAATTAATTGTAATATTCCTGGAAGGTAAGCAGCAGCTACAACACAAGTTTAACGACTTAGTGTAGATGCTGTAACCACAAATTTACGCAAGCCATTCTTTCTCTGTTTTGTTAATTAGATTGTTTGTACCTATATTGATTATGAATGTGCTTAATTTGAAATAAATGAATTTGATTTGATTTGATTTGACTTATAACTAAAAGTGCTGACCATACCTACATAAGTCGAGATCGTTTTGCTGCTGTAGGTCACAGGCATATTTTTTCTGTGCTTGTTATTCTCTTCATTTGCATCACAGTATAGATACAATACCTATTTCTTGTATTATTGCGCTATTTGTTTTGAGGTAAGTAAGAGCATTCTGAAATCTCAGTTCGTGGCGATCCACTTGTTTATTCTCAATGAAGTCTCCAAAAATAATACAGGTTGAGACTTTCTTGCTAAAAAAGTACAAAAAACTACTCAGTTGGATATTTTGAACACGAAAGTGAACCCTTTTTCCTTTTACTATAATTCCTGCAATTTGAACGCTTGTTAGTGCGAAAATAGGCTCTTACATTTATCCTGAGGTTATACAACGGTTGAATTACGGATTCCCTGCAGAGCTTATCAAGGATAACGGCTTTGAGGTCATCACATTCTGCAATTTGCCTACCTACACTAAGCAAGGCAATATCTTTGATTGTGTTTTGTTACAACATTATGTTACATAATAATAGATTAATTTTTAGAAACAGAAATTGCATAGTGCTTTATCTCAAAATATTTTTTTATTATTAGTTACGTAGAATAGCTATTATTTAAAAGAAAGGCATTCATTCATTTGATCTTAAAGATCACTTAGAATACTTATGAATCTAGGCGTGGCCAAGAGAACAGGGAAAAGTCTTACGGTTCCTAACGTTTTAATATTAAATAAAGCTCCAGTATGGTACCAAATGCAACTTAGTAAGGTGCATATATGCAAGAGAAGAAGAGAACTATGTAAACGTAAATCATACCATGATTACACCTGACCTGACTGGCCTCACAACTGAGTTAGTATAGTAGCTCTGCTTTCTGTGCTGAAGCTTTTGAGTATGATTCTCACCGAGGAAACATTTAAGTAAAAATCGTACAGGTATAAGTATTCTATCAGTCATCTGATTCTCATGTAGTTTAACTTAGTACAATGCTTAGTTTGGGGCCAGATAATGATGTGCAAACTGTCCTTAAAAAAACAGCTTAAGCAGACGTTTCAAAAACAACATAAGATACGCTTCAAAACAATAATAAATAATGCCTCATTCGAATGCAGTATGTACAACTAAAGAACATCACAGATATTACAATTTTCATTTTAGCTGTCTATAGGTAGAGCGGCTAGATATTAAATCATCGGTCTACGTAGTTTTAGTAGCTATTATATTTAGTAGCTATACGATAGCTCGTAGATTACGATAATTATATTTTTCTTATTAGATCACTTTTCTTAAAAAGTGCTGAAAGCATTTAGACTGTAGCATCAGTTATCAACAAGCCAAAACAAATTTAACTTTAGCAATACGTAAAATTAGCAAGAGGCAGGTGTTGCCTTCAGGACTAACAAACTTCGCCTATAAATGGGTTGAACTGGCAACTCCGCGGGGTATTAACACAAAGGTCAGAATGTTCAAAGCGTTAAAATGCCCAGGTGCTACAATGACAACTACTCAACAAGTGCAGAATTTCCGAAGTGTTTAGAGTGTTCGTGTTTCGTGTCCCAAAGTGTTTCAAATTCATCATAAAATGTATAAAAAAGTTTCAGGTCTCATCGATATTACCACCAACCAAGTACCTACGCTACAACTTGGTTGGTGTATATTGAAAATTAAAAGCACTTGCATCTTATTGGAAAACAATAACTCTGATTCCTTCTTAGTAATACCGAAAATAGGCCACTTTTGATAAAAAATGATAAAAAAAAATTGTAACCTCAGAAAATAATGTAAATAACAACAAAATGTAACCTCTGAGATTATTTAACTCATTAATTAGTCATATGAAACATGGTTTGTTTTAACGGCTTTTCAAGTAAGTGGTGGGGATCGAACCCACAACCTCCAGTAAAGAAGGCAGGGCTGCTACTACTACCGATGATGTAGGGGGATGTTTAATAGTAGGGGTGAAGTTTCTATTAAAATATCCTCACGTGAGTGAAGCCCTGCGTGATTCCAATATAAAATGCTAATCATCCTATTGCTTAAGAAGGCCTAAGGTCAAGAGATAACATAGGCCTATTTCAAAAAGGATCCTTTATACGTTTTATAGTAGCTGCCACCAACAAAGAAATACCAAACCTCAAAAAAGCTGATCCCTCTGAGCTTTAATTTCAACTGAAGTGAAAACGACTGAAGTGTACACGCTTTCGCTTTTATTCCCACAAACCTTTCTTGGGAAAAAATGTACCTACCTACACCTTGTTAAAACTCATGCCGTTACTAAGTTTGAACAGGCCGTATAATATTTTTGAACATCTTTGTTTGAGAACCTTAAAAAGTCTTAAAGCCTTATAGAAGAGTATCATATAAACGCCGAGCTGTGTTACCCACTCAAAAGTCATTTTTCAATATAGGCCAAAACCGGACACTAAGACATTACAAGTAGCATTTTACATAAGTTTACCAAGAGAACTCGAGTTGTTCCATGCATATGCGCATTGATCGATGATAATACTCGTATGCACGATAAGTTATTTAAATGACTTGAAGATTTTGACATATAGTTTTTATTACTTCGAAGAAACATCAAGTAGGTAGAACTTATACTTACTAATATTAAAATAATAATTTCTGGGAGAAAATATTTTAAGACACTTATCACACCAAAAATGTCAGTTTGGGGATTATTTATATTCAACTATACAAATACTAACAAACGAAGAAACTGTCGCCATTACATGAACGGTGTCCCCGTTTTTTATTGAGCTGCTCTAAATAATCAATTGTAAGATAATTACACCTAAAACGCTCCGTGGGACTGCTTTGAGTGAAACGATATCATAGGAATTTTAAAAATAGGCACATTTATTATATTCCCCTATCGTTTATTGCATATTTACAATGAGTGAAACCCTCTCAGTAGAAACCACAGTAGGTAATCGCCGCGGGCAAGGTAGCAGTATTATTGATCCATAGTAATATAAAGTTTTGCTACTCTGGCCTGGGACTCTGACGGTGCCATTTCTTAGTTTACATTTTTAGCCTCAATTAAAAAAAAGCAGTAGGTACCACCCTTACTTGGTTAGCATACCACCCATTCGCACCAAGCGCTTCGGTTCCACATTCATTATGCGAACCGCTAAAGAGTGGAACTCATTGCCAGCTTCTGTTTTTCATGACCACTATAATCTGGATCTCTTTAAGGCAAGAGTGAATAGGTGTCTTCTAGATCGTCCTGCTTCATCGTCACCATCAGGTGAGATTGAAGCCAAAAGATAGTCTATTAAAGTAAAAAAACCAGAGTATAATAATGACGCATGTACCATCAAATTGGTTTAACATCCTTATTTATCTTTACCCTCCTTATAGGGTACCTAAGTTAGGTTCTGTTCTGTACCTGGTTTTATTCATAATGGTCCCTGAACCCGCCCTTAGCTAAAACGGCTGATAACTCTGTTGCTATCTCTTTTTGTTGACATAAAAGTGGCAGTAACAACATAATTTTAAAAAGCCGTTACAAAGTGTCAATATGAAAGTCATATTATGAACTAACTTCTTGATATGACTTTCATGGAATATGACCATTATGGTTTTGTGTTGGTTAAGAATTTCATATTGTAAAAAAAAATTCTATCATATTTATCTAGTGATTACAATAACAGTTGCGTTTTATCTTATTATTTATATATACAAAGAACCCGCGAGGCAGCGCGGCGCGGCGTGAGCCGAGCGCTTGGCTGTACACCACACGCACTCAGGTGGAAAGACGTCTTTGAGAAGGACGGGATCAACGAGGGTACAATACCGGGACTAGCGAAAAAACGTTTTGCGAGTGTTTTGTTTAATTCACAAAGCTATTTTGGCTTTAAGATAACTGGTATTAAAAGTGCGTAAAAATTAAGCTTTAGTACAGTTCAGCAAACAATTAGAATATCCAGCTAGTCGAGGTAGTCCCCTCTAATTCCTTTTGTTTGGAATGCGTCCCTTTCTTCGTGAACGCCCGTTATAATGGTTGTAGCAAAAAGTCTTGGGCGCAATTTATTCACAAACTCCAAGGCGCACAGGCTCACATCATTATATAGAAAGCACGTTCATAACTTTTGACTAAATAGCCTTGTCCGTGTTTTTAAAATACTTACGTACAATAGTCACCATCACACCACCTAATTCAATCAACAAAGTGCGTGTCAAATCAAAAAACTCAAAACAGAACACGTTAGAAAGTATAAATTTGTTGACACTTTTTGGCGCTTTTTTCCGTGTTTTCAGAATCAATCGACAATTACATCATAAAATAAACAGTAGTACCTAATTATCCTGTTTAAAAACGCGTGATAATTACAAAACAACAAAAACAACAATTTTTTTTTTCAAAAGAAATCGCGTCGGTTTTATACTAAGAATATGGACTAAAGCAAATTAAAGGTCAGCCATTTCCTACTCTACAGATTCTCTACAAAATCTCTCTTTCAAAATGTAGACGTACTTACTGTGCGTTAAGTCTTTATGCTGCGACTAATTCTAAAGCAACACAAACTCCGTCCACTAGAGCAGAAGAAGCGTCGTAATGACAAAGTCTTTAGTAGTACTAGTTTTAAAATATCCCTTATCAATCGCTTTTCTTGCTTTCTGGGTGGGCTCATGTACAATAAACTTTCAAAGGACTTCTCCTTGCAACATCTTAGTACCTTCCAACTGAAATCACTTATTACAGAGATCCTTCGCACCTATTCGTATGAGGATACCGAGAATTTGCTTGTAATTATGAAATAAAAGGTGTATTTACTACCTATTTTTTTATTTTATTCGGTCTAATAATACACACATGACCCACCCACACACAGCTATCACACTATATATGGTCATCACACAAATATTTGTTATCTGTGGGGATCGAACCCCTACCTACAGCGCAGAAAGCAGTGTTACTCTAACTGCTACTTACTTGCCTGTAAGGGCTGTCTAACATTGCTAGCTACGCACGCGATAAAAATGGCTTTTGGAAAACGTCCATGACTCGAAAACTAAATGCAGTGATAACTCACAACTTGAAGTTGGTTGAACGACATTACCCATTCAGGTCATTAACGTGTACTATAAAGAAAGATGGATATCATAATCATAAAATAGATAAAGCCTATATCCTGGGAGGCCTATAAGAAGGTATGCCCAGAAGCGGGTGAAGTCGTGCCGGATAATACACGGACGGAAAGTGCCGACTAAAAAAAATGAAACAGCTCAAGCTTAATCCCCAGATCTTATTAGTATCAAGTACCTACTTGAGATAGTTTAAGGATGTCTATGGAGGCAGTCAGAGGTACGTCCAAATGACATTTGATACATAATATCTTACAGTAGATACAAAGTTGGTTTTCCATACGTGACAGGTTGCAAGCCCATCACCGCTGCTAGAATACTAACTAGTTTCATCACGACGGTTTCCTTCACTGTTTGCGGGACGACTAACCTGGAAGATATGAAAGATCTTAACAGAAATGTTAATTAATAAATATTGGCAGACACGTAACGCCCTTTAGCCTCAAACTTAGTAAAGCTTGTACTATGCGAACCAGATAACTGACTAGACTAGTAAAATTTCTTGCTAATTTTAAAGTTAATATGTGGCTAAGATTAGTGTTAAAAATATTTAAAAGTTAGCAAGCATATTACAGAACTATTATTATCATAAAGTAAATTCCGCTTTAAATATAATTACATAAACCATTCTATTTCAGAGATGGGCCGGAATATTTCATTATTCGCAACGGTTTCATGGAGATGCGGTTAATAAGGGATCGTTAGTCAAAGCAATCATTCTTGTAGATAGTAATATTTTGGCCCTAATATATATAATGAGACATAGCTTCTACGGTATTCCCTCTTTCAAGTATAAGCAGCGATATTATATTTCCAGATAAGAGAAAAAGGCAGGGATCACTCAGATAAAGCTTCAGACTATTTTACGGATTACCAGTTAGCTGTCTTAACCGTAATGATAATGAACGAAGTTTCTTCTAAATGCTTAGGTTACTTACCATAATGTACTTGGAATACGTAATCGGTGGTAGGGTGGCGTCTTCACAATTGCAATAACTTTGCCGAGTACATTAATACAAACTCTGAAATGTAAACCAAACTGCGTCACTAGGCCGGCACTATAAAAATTGACATTGCAGCCCTAGAAATGAAAGTGGTCAACCATTATGTAGGCATTATGTTGGTGTATTACGGGCTCAGTGGCACGTCTTGGGAGAGGCCTACGTCCAGCAGTGGACTGATATAGGCTGATGATGATTACGTAGGATTTTTTCACACCATCAAAAAATAGAGATTTCAACGAATATAAAACACGCCAACTTTTTGAAACAAGCTGATATTTTGACAGGTGAATTTTCGATTGAAAATTAGGGTGCTTTTTCGATTAATTAGTCAAAATAAGGTGAAAAAATAAATATTTCAAATCAAATAAATTGCAGTGTATTTGGGTCATAAAAAAATCAGTTTTTACCAAAGGTCGTGAAAAAAAAATTGTTTTTGAAAAAGATACAAATAAAAAACCAAAAACTTAGTTTTTTGAACTTTTCAGATAAATTTTGAGGTTATGTGAAAAAAGTGTGTAGTCAAAAATTGTAGATCTTTTTATTACCTACAACTTTGCCGTTCAATTTTTTTCCATAGGACTTGTAGTTTTGCCGGAAATCAAGATAAACCATTTTTTACCCTTAAAACCCCACCCCCACCCCCTTCCCGACCTCGGATCGGCCTGAAATTATTTTTCCTTTCATTTTTATAATATTCTCTTCCTTTTCCAATGGGTTTCATCCTACTATTATTTTTTTGGTTTCAGAAATTATCTACCCTGGTCTATACCTTACCTATTGCTAAGATTCAGGTGAACAAAATCTGGTAGTGGGTTTCTAGAATAGTATCACATCCTGTTTATGTAGTCACATTTTATTTGAAGAAAAAAAAGATCAGATTATAATTTAATAGCTTTTATTACGGTAGATACAATAAAAATAAATAAGTTCTACACGTGTATACTTATACTTAGCGGTTGACCATGTCTTATGAGAATAAACAAAAACCGAAAACTATAGGTAAATGCAAATTCGTCATGTAGTTATTAAATAGGCTTTGTAATCTCAAATTGCTTGTGTTTTTAGTTAGGATCTTCCTTTATATTTAGAGCCTGTTAACGCCTGCAAAGTGAAGAACTGTTTTAGTGCGCTAAATATCTTCGCGTAGTACTTGGCTGAGCCCATAGACGTGTCAGATTTCAATTTCCTGCATCTTATTTTTCTGCCGCCTGAAAAGGGCAACGTGCTTTTGCTTACAAAATATAAAAATAAACATAGCAAAATAGTGTCTTGTATGGGATTGATATTTACATGTTCTTACCATCTCGTGTCGCATCTCTTCGTTGATTCGGTCGCACAACTCCGAAGGTATATCGTTCTCAGCCATGTCTTGTAACACGTAGTTCAGTTGAGAATTCCTGCGGATTTCAACCATTGCATTCGGGAACGTTTTGTAACATTGAGACCAAAATGGGCTGGCGCGTGGTGTAGTCAATTTCCATCAATGAGTTTTAAAGACCTACACTGCGACTTCGTCACAGTTATATCAATTCTAATCATCTTTAATAAAAGATACTAACTGTATGTAAATAAGCATGTACGCGCTAGTAGCTCTCCTCGCAAGGTACGGTGCGTGCTCTTCACCGCCGTAGTTGTATTCGATAGCCTCTTGCTTGCTGCAACGGGACACCACATCGTCGTCAAACTTGCACCACTGCAATACAATAAAAATGCATTTATGAGGTTATATCGGTACTCTAGAGGCAGTGATGGACATTTTACCTTGCATAAGCCACTAATTATTATGACTGACATAGTCACTATCCGCTGGAGAAGCCCTCCAGCGTGAATGTTCCTCCACTAGACCTACTAGTTCAGTTGGCCAGCTTAGTTCACTCGTCACGTCATCGTCCTAAATAAGTTTACTGCTGATCTTAGTCTCCTCCCATATATTTTGTTGCCATAGTCATCACGCTTGGCAGACGGATTAGTAACAGTAGCGTAGGTATTTTATACTCAAGATATGCTAGTCTGTTCTTTAGCCGCCTTTTATCAATGGGAGATAAAGGAGCGGTCCTATTCTAAGTGTCCCCGCGCAATAAGCAGCTCGTCTGTGGCAGCTGTATGAAGGCTCATAGCACCCTTTAAGCACTCGCCGTTGCAGCCACATGCATTTTAGTTCCAAAAATATTAGGACACGACTGACCGTTGACTGGCTTATAAAACCAGATGCTTAACCTAGTTGCTCAATTTTTCAGCTGCCACAGCCAGGATGCGTCAGCCAGGCTGCCCAGGACGTGACTATCCTAAGTCAGAACCACCGCGGCACTTTTTTCTTACTAGTCCAGTAAGAAACTACTTTTATAACTTTTTTAACTTTATAAATTTTATAACTCTACTTTCATACACACGTAAACCACACGGTTTTCAATGAAAAGTAGGCTTGTTCTCCCCGAACACTCATACAGAAGTGAGAGAGAGAGAGAACTGGTGTCGCGAACTGAGTAATAGGTTCGCTAAGCTAACTAAGTACATTGGTTATTGTGTACCTTTCCGTCTCCTTTGGGGTTGATGAAGACCACATAATGTCCTCCGTGGTTGTCTCCAGAGTGTACCAGCACAGCATGTAGCGTATAGTGAGAAGGAGACGAGGGAATTTCCTGCAGGTATGGGTCTAAGTTGATTTCTTCGTAGAATTCAAACCTGAAAAATTTACACTATTTTCTCTTCTTGCATTGCATATTTGTTGCGTGAGATATCGGTACATCAATTGGGATCATAATAACTATGAAATCACAAAAACTCCTTCAGCAGAGTAGGTTACAAGCATAATATCTTACTCGCTATGTCAGGATAGTCTGTTGAATAGGCATACCTGTCGTTAAACTTTACGGAAGCATCGCTCTGTGGATCGTACTGGAAACGCATGAGGTGTAGGTGCAGTATGGGTGGAAACTGGTCGAATCGGACTCCCTTCTCGGCTTCTTGTAGCCCATGCTCGCCTGCGTCATATTTATTCTCCCCATCTAGTAACTCGGTGCTGATGTAGTCTTCAAAAGACTCGAAAACTGGAATGATGTTCGTGAGGCATGACATTTCATTGTAATAATTACATATTATTATATTCTCGGATAATAGTTTTGCTTTATCATTTTATACTATCACTTATCTGCAGCATTTTCAAAAATATCTTCGTGTGACTAAGACAACACAAGGTTGTAGCAATACGACACATTAAAGGTTTGTTTTATTAGGCTTTGTGTGTCATTTTGTCGTCAAGGTAATTGCACTTACTGTTCTTCTTTCCTTTTACGCTGAGCTGGATGTCATAGAAAGTTTCACTTCGAGAGCTCGTGCAGTTGACATTCTTGCATTTAATGAAAGATGTCATTTTGCCTTCAAACAAACTCGGTACTGTGTTTTCGACAACTGTGGCTTTCATTTTATTGTCGAGTTTCTCCAATAGCACCTGTATAATAACAGTAACCATGATAATAGTCGGGAAGTTAAATTACTACATTTCTAAGTTCTTAAAAGCTACTTACTCGTAAAAATTCTTGGACATCATGTTGCATAAATGAATCTAGAGTCTCCCATCCGAAGCTTTTCGTCAGTTTCTTTGTGGCTACAGGCTTTTCAGAAAACTCAAGGTCGTAAAAAACTCGCTGTAGTGCAAATGCTACAGATTTTGAACTGTCTACACCTACTGTAGGAATTTTGTAGACTGCTTTTCGAAGCACATTTGTAAAGAATAGAGTTTGCAAGAGTGAGTTCATGTAGCAAGTGGCTCCTTGATTTTTCAAACCTGCAAACGAAAAATACCTCTTATCCCTAGTTCTTAAGTGATTTGCTAATCACTACTTACTCACCAATTGGATGAAGGAAGGAATAAAAAACAGTGTCTTTTGTTATTAAAAAGATAACGAGAATGTACGATGTGATGCGAGTAAAGAAAGGTACTATGCCAAGACGGTTTAGGTTAAGTTTATGTAAAAAGGACGAATGAAAATGTGTGTAAAGAGAATGGATGAAAGAAACAACAGACATTTTTGAGAAAGTCAAGTCATGAACACCCTAACCTGACAGGTATGAAGAATGGAGTGAATGAAGCCAAATAACGTATTTCAGGGTTTTATTCATGTGCGCAACTAGAAATAGTTTAGTTATAATAGTTTCGCAGGTAGCCTATACTTTGTGAAACGAGCGTAATTTTATAATTTATACTACTACATTGCAATGACAGCTTTAAATCACTCGCTTCTGTGGCACGTCTTGGAGCTTGACGTTTTCACCTGGCAACTTTCAGCCTCCTGAACAAGACAGGAAATGTCTGAACATGGAACTAAGGCGTAGTCGCTAGCTATTGGCCAGTTCACGAACGATCAATAATGAACCAAACGATGGTATGAAGGCAGTCCATCGACCTGTGGCAGGCCTGCATTAATTCTCGCACTGATCACCGGTAGATGGCACTGTAGACTGTTTACTGCAAATTAGTCTTAGATCTTACTAAAGCAATATTCTAAGCTATTAAAATTAAACATAATTATATTGAAACAGCTAGTATACTCGCTTGAGTATATTTCTTTACCAACTTAAATATATTTCATTGTTTGCGACACTCGAGCTAGGGACCTAATTGAGCCCACTAATGCTTTACTTAGTGTTTTTAACTAGTGCTTTACCTTTCCACTTATTTATAATATACCAGTCTCTTTTCTATTCAGTACCTGGTAGAAGTGCACTGCACACATACTTGTTTTAACGTTTTGCCATCACATAGTTTTTCTGTGTTTACGAATGTAAGTAGGTATGTTTGGGTCAAAAAAATGCTTTTCTTTCTTTCTTACTTTTTCCAGGGTGTCCTCGATGGACCGAAGACATTGCTTCGATCGCGCGAATTCGGTGAATGGAAATGGTTGAAAACCTTTCTTCCTGGAAACGTATAGGGGAGGCCTATATTCAGCAGATGGCTTATTATGGCTGATCACGATGATGATGAAGGTATCAAATAACTTACCCACATATCCGGTATGTTTTTTGGAGTCCCAACACACTCCGTGAGGAGCTTCTGCCATAACGTGAGCTTCGATTGTGATACTATCATTGCTTACAAACCCACTGTCAGGGTTCATCAGGTTGTCCCAAGAAATGAAATGTGCGAAGCCCCAATCATTTTCTTTGCTGTAGATTATATTGAAAGATATCATAAAGTATTAATGTAACTGTACTACTATGTAATGGGCATAAAATTGACAGCGCTAAAATTATAGCCGTCCTTGTTGGTGTTTGTTAAAGACGATATTTTTTTTTAAGTTGTCAAATATGGTAAGTTTAGAAAAAAATAGAATGAACTCCAAATATCTCACCTATGGTACATATGATGGAGCTTTCTGCAAAGGTTATCCCCGCCAGGTGTGTGTGTCAAAAGCTTTAATTCTCCGAGGCCGTAGCACGACCATCCAGGCGAATCACATTCCGCATTGCACTGTAAAAATATACCCAGAGCTTTCTGTTGCCGCCGTTCTGGAGTGCTGGTTTGGCGGATCAGAACGAGTATCCTCCATGGAAGGCACCTCACATAGCACGAGGGTGACAGAACTTGCTCCGTTAGTTCACTGATGTTTTGAACGGTGAAGGAGAATGATGCTTCTGGACGGGCAATGTCATCGTCTTCTTGGAGCTTTGTCTATAAAAATGGAAGGGATTTTATTTAAGTTGTGAAAACTGAATCTCGGTTTCATAGAAACTTAAATGTATGGATAATCTGACTACTATCTGGCACAAGCGCTGATTGAAATCATGGTTGCATCATGCACGCCGTCGCCACGTCGCGGTGACCGACGTGGCAATGTGCGGTAGTGGCGTCGCTTTTTTTAAATTATTCATGAAATTTGCTTCTAAATTTAAGTCTTTCGTAGCCCTTGATTTCTTAACTATAATTTATTGGATTTGATAAACGTGGGAAAAGTACTTACCGGAAGATTCGTCTGAAGAGTGGGTGCAGTTTCAACGCCGCCAGGTTCAATCATTTTGCCAGCAAGTTGAAAAGTAAAACTGCGAAGACAGTAAAATTATGGTTTAATTACGTACATTTCTTGGGTTGGAGCATTAAAAATTCTCCCAGGAATAGATACTTACTTTATTTCCAAAACTCTATAATAATGTTTGATAGCAAAATAAAAAACAAGAAATAATAGAAATTATTATTGTAAATTTATCAGGTCCATGACATGCGTCATCCACCATTTATGACTATGTCAATTTTGATGTTCATAATTCAAAAGTTTAAAAAAAAAATGTAAAGTGGTTTATATGAAACCTCCAAACATTTTTTTATCATTTCCCCGCTCATGAGCAGGTCATTTAAAACGCTTTTAGCCTTTGTAGCAAAATGCCCACGTTTGTGAACTTTTGTTGATGATGTATATCGTGCGACGCGTAAAAGAACACTAAAATGCTGTTTTTTTTTCGTAGAAAATTGTATGACATAACTATACTCCACTTTGCAATCATCGTCTAATTGGTTTTTAGTATTTTGGGGTTTGCTGTTAAAAAACAGAGCCCTTAAACAATCCGTTTTTTAATCATTGTTTCCTGACTGCTGTCCCCGGTCTGATCCTTTTTCTGTGCATAGAGATGCCTCAAACTAATTGATCTTGGAAATATATGGAGGCCTATGTCCTACATGGACTTCATGCAGGCTGATGACGTAAACTATGCAATAAAAAAAGGTGATATTTAATTTGAGGTTTTTGCAGTTCAGAACTAATATCTAGTTATTCGGCACCCTTAAGACACAATTCCAGTTCGCACTTCTGTTATAAGAACATATTTATGTTGGTGCTTTTAAATGTAACCAAACTTTTACATCTATTTGTAGATTATTTCACACGTCAGGGGTAATTTTTCGTCCATAATTATTTTTGCTGGACGCTTATAAAGATTAATGTCTCAGGCACTAACTAGCTGAAACTACTACACTAAGCGAGCACTAGAAATATTATATTAAGGAGTTTGCTTTGTTTCAGCCTTTTCCATACAGAAATTCCGCGATCTTTTTATTGAATGTCGGTCATTCGGGTGGAGGGACGACTTTTATGTTTATTCAAGTTGATACAGTTAACCGTTCTTGCGAAAAAGGATCTAAGGTTTGCCAAAGATAAACATGTTTAGCGTAAACGTAATGGCACTTAATTTTCTTTGTGCAAGATATAAAACTTAATTAACTACCTAAATGCATTTAGTGATCGTTGTGAAAGCGGGCCCAAAAGTATAAAATATGCTATAGAATTTCGTACCAAAATACAATAGTTTAATAGTTTTCTTATTGCTTTTTACCGCCCATTGTACATTATCTGCTGTTGGCTACTATTGTTTTTTGCTTTATTTTCTAGCTTGTGAGGTATACAATAAAGAATTTTCATTCATTGAATAGTTTTCTATTCTTTTCGGTTCTGCTAAAATCAAACTTTTTTGTACAACTTCTTTTTGACAAATCACCTAAACACTGGCCATCTACATTCAGCCCTAAAACGATCGACATCAGCGAGATTTCTAGTAAAAATGTACCACGCGAAAAAGGGTTAATCTAGCCTAGTAACCACAAGGAATACATTGTTTGTTTGATGTTTTCCGCCACTGGCATAGCGTAGGTACACAAAACTTTTATCACCAGCTTTAGGAAATTTAGCTCATATAATTATGTGCTTCCTGAGAGAAAAAGATGTAGAATGTTCATTAAACTGATTATATCAAAGGAGTTATAAGGGAATGGAAGAAATCGAGTAAAAATATCCCATATCCTAGGTTGTTACGTTATTTTGTAAGATAAGTATATAAAATATTTAAAAAAAAAAACAGTTTATGAGGCTGCAAGAACTTGCCTGGTAGAATGTAACCACAGACTCAAGCTTCAGTATATCTCCAGTGCAAAAAAAGATGTTAGCTTTTTTTTACGTATGACATATTCGCTCGTCCATATTCTTTGGACAGCTCGAGGATCATTTGGTCTTCTTATTTTTTCTTTTTGGCATCTGTTTCGACGGAAAATATGCCAGTGTCAAGTATATGATTAAAAAGTATTTAGTCAAGTCGAGTCAGTAAAAAAAAAGTAAACTCAGCTGTTAATTGGTTTTGAAGAAAAATATGGCGTTTTTCTTCAAACCTCAAGGATAACATCTGCACAAAATCCACTCAAAATGTACAATCGACGCTCCTGTCATATACATTTATACCTTTGAGTTTTAACACTGGTCGTCGCGTCGTTTTGCGTCATAAATAGCAGTTAACTTTGAGATTACATACTTGTACTTTGTTTGAGCTATTCTCACAGATTTTAGTGCATAATGTAGGTATCCCATGGAAAGATGGGACAGGCCAACGACTTACATAGTGCGAATAAAACTAATTGATCTGCGAGGTGTTTCACAAGGTCGTTACTGTCAGAGGACATATTAGGATTACATTCTAGAGTTTGGATTTCTTTTTGTTAAATTAATATTTTTATCTCTCTGTCACGATTCTATCTATCTTACCAAATACCCGTGGGTGTACCATGAGTTTCCCAGACTACACTTGCTGACAACTGCAGTAAATAAATCGTACTTATAATACACGAAAAAGAGAGTAAAACTCAAATTGGTTCCCGCTTACTTTCGCTCAGTCAAGTAATAAGTAATATGAACTGAAATCGTGTGAGGATATGAAGGTTACATTATCATAAACGTTTCCCGGGCCTGAATATCGATGGAATAAAGAAGAAGTAAGCTTTATTATAAGAGCAAATACTGAATGCTATTTTACCGTGATTCCCTGGAGTTTTCCGAGGGTCTATTCGCATATCTTTCCTGTTTACTTTGTAACGCGTGAGCCATATTTGAAAAAAGGTTAGGTGCCCAAGAGACAGTAAAAATTATGTTTACACTGTATCCAAATAATTTCCTAATACAACCGAGGGTATTAAGATACAAGACATCTTTATAACTTAATTGTAGAAGACCCAAGGTCACCGACATAGCACTTAGAGTAAGAAAGCTGAGTAAGAAGCTGGCTGAAGTAGCAATGGGCAGGACATAAAACACGTAGAAGCAAGGACCGTTGGGGAATAAAGGTTCTTAAAATGTGAATATGAACCAGAAGTTACAGCGAAGGACGCCCTCACACCCGTTGATTCAACGACATTGTTAGGATTGCAGGATATTAGTCGGTGGGGATGGAACAGGCTTTAAATCGTTCTTCCTGGAATCATATAGAGGAGGCCTATATCCAGCAGTGGGCTTCTAGAGGCTAAGGATGATAATAGATACAAAGAAAGAAATAGCATCACGACTTTATTCCCCAAGCAATGTTTTTCCAATTTACAATGAAACCCTTTCATCGTCATCATCATCAACCCTTTATTGACGTAAACTGTTAAGAGTAAGTACAATAACCTACCTTGCTTTATACAACTAGCTGACGGAACATGCAGATGGTCCACCAAATTAGAAACGTGTCCTTTACTGCACTGACTGGTTTGCGTCCATCAACCTGAGATAAACAGATGTTAAACTTTTATTTGGCTGTAATTTTACACACATTTCAAACTGAAACGCAGCTATGCAGCAAGGCAGCACTGCTGTTTCGGTTTGAAATAGGTTTGGTGGTAGCATTTCCCCAGACGAAACCTACACAAAGAGCCCTACTTCTTCTACCAATCTTCCAACTATATTATAATTTTTTCTTACCCGTAGAGAATGCGTAGCAAACAAGTGTATAGCTATTCGCGCAACTTGAACGTAGCAGGCGCGTAGCGAGAACGTAGCGGGTGCGTAGCAAGTACGTAGCGTGTGCGTAGCGATGGCGTAGCTCGTGCACAGCAGGCATAATATTTGTTATGGGTTAGATCCCCACCCAGGACAAATGCTTGTATGATGAACGTAGTTGTTCATTCTCGGTCTGAGTGTTATATTGTATTCCAAGTACCTATGTATTTACAAAAAATACGCTAAAAAATATTTATTACGCTTAGTTTTTTTTTACTTTTTTTTTTAATAATGCTGGAATGAAGAACTGGTATTCTACAAGACCTTGTTCTAGGTAACTTTACACATTCCTGGAGTATTCGGAAGTGGTTTATTACACCCAGTATAGGAACTAGAAAGCTACATTCATACATTACAATGAAAAGAAAGTCAATGTATCTCAGAGGGTCATTTAATGTCTCTAAAATTCTGTGATCGCTGCACAAACGGCGGTGCAAATCTGCGCGTTAGGGAATTTATTGTTATTGCCCCCACATCCACTGTAAGAGAAGCCTTTACAACTACGATGATTTATATCGAAGTACCACCTGCAAATAAAGGTAGATATTCAATTATAAAGTACCAAATATAATTCCGAATTAGAAACCAAGATCGCTTGTTAAACTTTCAAACAGGGGTCTCTAAAAGACAAATAATACGAAAGTATTTGCAGAATTATAAAGCCTAGCAACTAAAAGACTTGATCCGGTTTATATCTCATAATAAAGTCACACTCGTATTTTCCGAAACCACATGGAGATCAGGATCACCCTTGAAAATGAGATAATTTGATTGATTGTTTATCAATCCCCTTGTCTTCTAAACACGCGATATAAGATATGCAAGGGTGTAGAAAAGGGACAACCTAAACCCTTTCAAGATTGATAAGGGCCACCATTTACTGGATTAGACTTAGCTTTGGCACCAATAGTGTTTGCTCTTTGTTAAACCTTAGTTGGCCTCTTAACTATTAATAGCTTGCTTATCTTACATAGGTAATTAAAAAAGTGATTAAAAGTATAGACCATGCAATTAAAAAACATTTAAAATACACTTAAAATAATATCTTACATGGGATGATATCCATCACATAGTCCAAATTCGGGTTGCAAGCGGCAAGATACTTTGTCTGATACGTTATATTTTATCGGGTGTTCACCAGGGTCTAAAAATAATAAGGTATTGTAATATACGACATTCATGTATATGTCATAATCGAATACCTTAAAACCCTTCAAGAGCAACCATACGTGGCCATAGACTGTATTCATTTTAATTAATAAAAACATTATTTCCAATAAGAGTTTGTCACGTACCTACTTGTACTTTACTTACGACACACACACACACACACACCCCTACACAGTTCCTCACCAGGGAACAAATATTTGTCTAATGAACAGATGCTGACTGGGCGTTATATTGTATTCTAAGTATGTATTTACGTAATGTATCTAAATTTTATATCATATATGGTTATCAGCCCCATTATAGTACTTAGTAGTCCGGGGGTTCTGACGTTACAACCGTTTCTAGTTAGAAACGGTTGTAACGTCAGAACCCCCGGACCAAGTGCGATATTTTATAATTGGTTGTGTGAAAGGTCCACAAATACTTGTATATTTACTTTTTGAGGCATTTTCATCTTATGCATAGTATTAGTCAAATAGGATGAGTCGTGAGTTTTTCACTCAGATAGATAAATTAACTCTTCAAAGACTTTCACAGTTGTGAATTACCTTCAGTTTCATTTGAAATTTGATATACAGTACAGATTTTTTAATTAATGGAATGATCCATGTTCTATAACAACACGAACATTAGAATGGTTTGAGTGGTTGATTACTTACCTCTACAAATCTCGTGGCATGTAGATAGCGTTCCAAAGTTGTTAAAGTTTGTTGGGCAACCTCCGAATGAAAATGTCTTGCAATCTTGCATTTTAGTATCGTAATAAAATCTGTGAAAACGATGCGTCAGCAAAAGTAGGTACATAAAGAATATCAGGCAAATTTACACAACAACAGACATAACTTGATTTATTCGATGGTTTTTATATATTTTGGTCAATCATAATTTTATTGTTATCAATAGAATATTTATCAATTCTAGTAGGTAACTAGGTAGGTACCTACATTTTAAATATTATTCATAAATAACTTTTTTAATTTAAATAAAACTTGGCTCAAAGGAAAGCACTCTTTAAATTCCACCCATAAGAGATATAGCAGTGGATGAAGATTTGTATGAGGATAACTTCACAAGATCTAATACGCGCGCTATTGCACTAAAGTAGGTACCTAACTAATAAAACGTGTGATTAAATGTATAAACCCACCTCGATTGTTCACCTTTTCCACAGTCAAACCCATTAGGCTGGAATTTGCACCAAACGCTCCAGTCATAATCTTTTAACCTTAGCTCTAAAATTAAAAGCCATTACTTTTATAATTTTCTTATTAAATTGCCTTTACAAAATATGATAGGGAATTTAGTTGAAGTAAAATGCGTACCTTTATATATCTCGGGTATTGCCTCGGTGCTATTGTCTTGAGCAAGAAGTACATTAAACGTTAAAAGCAAACATAAAATCTCGGAGAGCACATAATATAACATTCTGAACTAAAATGAAAAATTTCAAAACATTTTATTGCCAACAAACATTCTAGGTATATTTTACGTGAAATTTTATTTCACAAACATTTGATATCACACAAATGTAAATTTCAATGTACTACCGATGATATAAAAAATGTTTAAGAACGCCCTGCAGCAGCGGCTAGATCTCGAATAGCGCTTTCTAAGGCCTGTTTCTCAAAGTCAGAGGTGATAGATTTTCTTACGTTTTCCAATATCCAACCTATCATCCATTTCTGTTGTATACGCACTTCTGATCTATACTTCTTCACTTGGTAATCCATTCTGCCCTTCACGGTCTGATAGGCATACATCATTCTCTCCCGATATATAGCTTCAAGTTGCATTACAATATTCTCTTTCTTGGCGTCCATGAGTAACTTCTGTCCCTCGGCTCTCGATTGAGCGTCCTTTGCTGCTTTAATTTGTTCTTCGTAATTCGCTATTTCGGTGTTCCTACCCTTTTGCCATTCTGCAACTATGTCATCAACTTCTTTGTCCAAACTGGCTCCAATATCCGGACCCAGCTTTGTTGTCACTAAGTAAACGATGAGCGCCACGGAGAGGCCGCCATAGTACTCGTGCTCCATAACTAAAATCTCCTTGCTCAACATGTAGTTGACGAAGACTAAGCCAAAGACGTATGGACCCGAGACTCCAGTTTTGCAGTGGAAGAAGGTAAACCACTCGTCAGGTAGGAACCCGAACCTCACGGGACCTGACTTTTCGGCTCTTTTGAAATCTGGTAGCTTGTGGGCCGAGGAGCCGCTGGAGCCAGTGGACCCACTACTGCCACCGCACACTGGCTTTGCAGCCCGACATGTTTTGTGATGGATAAATACCGCGTTTGGAATTAGATATTTATTTTGTAAGCCAAGTTCCGTTAAACATCGAACTAGCATTGTAATCGTATCGTAAAAATATTTTCATGAAATACCCATACGATACTTGTCTCCGTTTTCTTTTGCCAATTGCATTGACAAGTGTCATGAGAGTTAAATAAAATAGGTTCTTACCACAAAAGAGATACAAACAAGAATTGAAAGGTTTCTAACCGCAGATGTCTAGTCATAAGATTTCTAATCGTCGCGTATCTATGGAAAGTCTAAAGACAGTTAGGTTTAGTCCATATTCTTAGCAGTTAGGTACTGCTATGGTATGTACCATAGAATATTTGCTTTAGTCCATATTCTTAGGTATGTACTACTTGTAATTATTGTAAGAGACAGTCAGTATTTATTTACGTCTTCTTCTCTTCTCTATGGTATCTGTCCGTCACTCAGACTAAAGATAAAGGTCGGATTTGTTTTCTGTCATCTTTGGAAGCAACATTGTATTTTCATTTTAACTGTTTTTCTAGTGTTATTTTAAGTTCTGATGGGTAATTTTGGTGGTATTTTAACCATCATTACTTGAGGTCTTAGCACAAGTGTGAACAATTGAAATGAAAGTGTGTTATGAGGCATCCTGATTTGAACGAAAATGTTTCCCTTTGGTTTTGAAGAAAAACGCCATCTTTTTCTTCAAAACCGATGACGGCTGACTTTACTTTTTTACCGACTCGACTTGACTAAAAAGAATTTATTCAATCCACACTTGACATTGGCAAAATTGTCCGCAAGACGGACAGATGCCACAAAAAAAAAAAAAAAAAAAAAAAAAAAGATAAAGGTCCGTCACCTGACATTGTCTGACGATTCTTAGGTCTGACGGGTGACCACAAAGTACTTTTTATATACTGAAACGGGTGACGGACCTTTGTCCTTAGTCCTTAGTTTTGCCAGTATAAAGTGAATTATTTGTCATAGTTTTTATTAGTCAGTGTTTATTTATATGTTTATATATACTGATTGCTATATGGATTTTTAAGGTAGTACTAAAATAACTTCTAAGTCTTACATAAAAAATCAATCAATTAAGTATCTAGTGGTTTCTTTTCAGGATTTTAAAATCTGGTATTCAGATTGGTATTCTTTACTACAATAAACGCGTAAAATAAAATACAACATCGTTAGCATAACCTGTAATTAAATATCGATTAAATACCTATGCTTGTTGTTTCGTACAAACCTGAAGGTATTTCTTTAACTTTTTATATATTATAATGAATGCTTCCCTAATGGGTCTCCCACACTGAGGGGGTTTATGAAATACAACTTTAGGATTAACTAACTGTAGAAGCTCAGTGTGGGAGGGCCAAGAGGTAGGTCCTTAAATCTACTGTTACACATTTTTTTTAAAACATTTTAAAATTTGAAGCTTATAAAGACTTAAAGTCGGTATTTGGCTGCACGAAGGATTGGGTACTTGTCCCCAGTGCAAAGCCCACGAAAATCGTCCATTGACAGGTCAGAGATGGAAATACCGCCGAGGTTTTTGGATCTGGAAAAAGCAATGGGGTTTTAAAAAAGGTACTACTTATAATATAAATGATTAAAACATGAACAAGCAGCGGGAATCAAATCGACACTTCTGAAATTTTAGCCTCACGTTACGCAACATTTTCAATATTGGATTGACTACATTTTAAACTTATTTACGCCAAGTTTGCATAAATGATTTTGCATTTATGCAACCACATCAATTCAAGCCGCTTCAGAATTAAAATTTAATGATTTCATAAGACATTGTAGTCAACCTGAATACGAACAGATTTGTAGAAGAATCGGCGAAGTAGTAATGAATAGGTCAAAATAAGTAGGTAAAAAAGAACGAGTAGTTTATACTTACGACCAAAAGTCGTAAAGTCATTATAAGTATACTATAAGTATAATTATAAACTTATAAGTATAACTTCACACCGATTTTCCAATTCTCTGAAGACAAAACGATACTTTTTAAGGCTGACGGTGAGAATAGACTTACTTCGCGTATGCAGCCTTCTGTCCAGCGGTGTCAGGGTCTTCGTACGACACCCAGATTCCGTCTTCACCGTTTTCGTCAGGCAGACGGAAAGCGTAGGTTCCTGAAATCGCATTAAACCATTTATTTATATAGTTGGACACTTTAAAACGGGTCTCGTGATCAATCATCTTCTAACTATCATTCGTTTAGGCGCATAAGGTCCCACTTGCAAAACGTCCCTCATTCGACGACCGATGTGGCGCGGCGGGCGAATGTCCGCTTGCGACGCAAGAGGTTGCGGGTTCGATTCCCGCCTTGGGATAAATGTTTGTACGATCTGCAAATATTTATTCCGGGTGTTCTGGGTGTTTTCTATGTATAATAAAAAATATCTATATATGTAATGTATTGTATTAAGTATATCAGTCATCTAGTACCTATAACACAAGCTCTGCTTAGCTTGGGGCTAGATGATGCTGTGTGGACTGTCCAGCATTATTATTATTATTATATTATTATTTTTATGTCAGCAAAAAAAAGATGACACTAAACTTAACGGTTATTTTAGCTAAAGGAGCGCTCAGTAACAATGTGTATGAGACTATTAATTTTCTGCGTGCGTCCGTTAGTAGTACTAAGGCTTGTTGCCTGTTCGATAAGCTCTCACCTCATTAGCCAGTATAAACTGTTACATATGTTAATGAGATGAAGGCTTATGCGACGCTTGTAAGATTTTAGAACTGGGCATTAGTCGTTTACCATAGCATCACCTGTTTAAGTTCATAAATTGTGTTTTTTTTAGCGTGCACATATGCACGCGGTCTGGTTTTTAATTGACCACATGATCAAGAAAACAGTGTTATATAAAAAAGATACAGACTTCTGCAGTGCAACGCTTGTGGCACCAATAAAATATGGTGACCGCACACCAGCCAACACGATGGTATTCAAATTTGTCAGCATTTACCGCTTGTTTTGTGTGTTTCAAAAAGTGTGTGGCATGATGTGATTCAAAAAGTGTAAGGCTGAATGCGGACTTGGACAAAATTATGGTTAAGCAGATGACGAGTAATATGAAAACTCCGCACAAAATTTATTATCCCTGCTAATATTATAAATGCGAAAGTAACTCTGCCTGTCTGTTACGCTATCATGTCTAAACTACTGAACCAATTGAAATAAAATTAAATACAGAGATAGTCTAGAGCCTAAGAAAGGACATATGCAACTTTATAATGCGAAAAAAGGGTTGTAAGGGGTTGAGATAAGGAATGAAAGTTGTATATAGGTATGCATTTTTTTTGCAAAACAATAAGCCTAAAAAAGTAAAAATACTGCCCAAAGTCACAGTCGCCCACGCGGACGAAGTCGCGGGCACAGTTAGTATATTTTATGCATCATAAATAAATACTGATATAGGTACATTTGACACAATGCCGTCTAGCCCCAATCTAAGCATAACTTGTACTATGGGATAGTTAAGTGATAGTTTTTGTAAGAAATACATACAGTCAATTAAAAGTATGTGTATGTATTTGGTGTACATGTGCGTGCAATGCTTACAGTGCAATAAAGAGGTGGAAGTTAAATCTAATATGTAGGTAGTTCAAATTAAATAGTTCTATGCTAGCACAAAAAAAAAGCAACAGATGTCGCAGCAATAAGCGGCAGTAGTCTTTATAAAAAAATCGCGAGTATGAATGACGCTCTAAAACATAATTTTTAATAGAAGTTGCGAAAATCTCTGCAAAAAACAAACAGTGTGCATAAAGATCCCGAATGTATGGAACCAAAAAGAACAAACATACATAAGAAAGAAATAGGTATTTCGATATCTAGGACTATGGTTGATATTTTTAAGTGTGTTACACGTGTTCTTGCATTGCAAATTATAAAGTCTGACTCAATCCGTATCAACAAGGTGTAACTTTCACCTCGTCATCTCATCTCATAATCGTTTCTTTAATAGAATCGAAACATGTTTTGCGAGGACATAATTTCAAGTGTTTGAGTTGAAGATGACAGCTGCATCACTGTATCTATAGCTAATGAGAGCAATCGAATCCTTTCCTCATCCCGTCAGCTCACTCTGCTTGTTTCTCAGGTAATGTACCTAACTATAATCTATAACCTTGAAAAACGCTTTGTGGTCGACGTTGAATGTATTCAGTGCCTTGCAACGAGATTGTATTCACGAACATACTAGTGTGTGCAAAGCAAATAAAACTCTTTCAATGTAGTAGTAAGCTTGAATCATCTAGTGCCAAACGAAGTTAATGGCCTCACGCCTCCATGGCTTTAGTGACTGTTGAGAAGTACGGCCTACGCTTTTACATCTGAGGTTATCAAGGTTACGCAAGCTAATTGGCAAAGGACTCAAATAGTCTTAGGTATGTTAAAAGATCTGAGGTGATGTCTACCGAGCATGGTGTCATCAGTTCTTAGCCTATTTTATTTCAGTTAGAGAGACCCAGTTAACTCAAATAAATGATAAGTTTGTGCGAGCCTGTAACACCATTATGAGATTCCCTCCGCAAATAAGCCAATAGGCTTGTAACGACGTGCGTGTTCGAGTGATTATGTTTAAAGTTACTATTTCATTAGCATGTTCTGTACCTACTTCGATTTGCCATTATGTTCTTGCTCTCTAAATAAATATAAGGAGATAGCGCAAAATGGTATACTAAGCAATCGTCAGGAATGTCAATACTTTTGTATGACAGCCATCATTGCTTAGTTGGTACTAGTTTTGCCTTCTGCGCTGTAGGTCTTGGGATCGATCCCTAGCGAGGAAGAACTTTTTTGTGATGAACTGAGATACCTATATTTGTTATGGCCTTGGTGTTATATATTCTATTCGTTCTATTATTTATTATATATTTATAAAACAAACTTACCAAGGTATTATATCAGTTACCTGATTCTTATAATACAAACCTTTCTTAGTTTTAGGTAAGATGTCATTGTGTCAAATGTATGTCAATATTTATTACGCAGTTTGTAGGTCTGGGTGGTAGCACCCAGACCTACAAACTGCAACAAATGGATAAACTCGCAAAAACGGCAACTTGGTTTATTACACAGATTGTCTCTGAAAATTGTATTTATAATGCCAAAGCCATATATAAATATAAAGAAAGTAGGATAGCAATATATAACACTACAGGATGGGCCAACACATTCTTAAAACACCGATACCAGTTAGTTAGAAGCTAAGCTATGATTGAGTACCAACCAAACATATGAGATAATTCTGCGTCCTTCGTTAAGCCCAACTCTGAAAAGTTAAATTAAGCATCTGATTCCCAATATTCCTAAAAAGATTCAATACTTGATGAATGTTATAAGTTAAAAGTTCATTATACAAATACTGACGTCGAGCATTTTTAGATTTCTATAGGTAACTTTAACATTACATAGGTAAAGATACGACAAAGAAACAATTTCAAACAAGTAGATTTGGTGCCTGCCTTTAGGATTAGATCTATGAGTTAAATAATCGAAAGACTTACCGAAGCGCTTGCTAGGGTCAGTGACCTTCCTGAGATGCGGCTTCATGCCCTTCTGATGGGCCGGGTTGATCAGCATAGTGCACACTTCAGGGTAACTGAGAATACCTTCTGTCTTGGTGTATGGACCTGTTGAAAGTTTTCATATATACATTTGTTTGCTGAAACTTACCTCAACGCGTTTGCTTTGGTTTATATACGGATAAAAATACCGATACCGAGATAAACCGCGAAGTTTATATATTAAAGTAATAACGAAACCTGCGCGACTTGGTCTGTGTGAAGTTATATTTATACAAACTTCGAACCCGCTTTACCCGTTTAAGGGTTAAATTTCGAGAATTCCTTTCTTAGTATATTAAGTACAATAAAGAGGTGTACCTCTACGCACCATAAGACGAATAAAATTGAACCTTCTGCGTGTGGCATCGTTGATGCATATCTGTGCGACGACGGCGGCACGCAGTTTTATGTCTGAACATCACTTACCAGCTTTGCCAGGCCCGTCAGAGTGTAATGGTGGCACACCGGCGATCTCACTATCAGAATCCAGTTTCCAGGAGCGACCGAACGTAGGGATGCCTACCACGAGCTTGTAGCTGGGAGCTCCGGCATTCAACCTGTCATCAAAACAGCAGATTTCAGTATCAGTGAACGACTCTGTAAATGTCCGAACGTAAAATCAGCATGAACTGCAGATGTAGTGGAATAGGTCAGCTGAGAGAAAAAAGGTTCTGGAGGAGGCTAGGACAATAAAATAATACCACCAGCACTCGTAATGGCGTTACGCTGTAAAAACTGAATGATTTTTCATCGTAAATAAAGTTTTATTGATATGGTTTTATGCATCGATTTCCTGAGCATAAAAGCTTCATTCGTGGGGTTTATGAGGCATAAAGCGACAATTTTCATGATTTTTAAATCGCTGAGCCATTGAAATTAACACAGTGGTGCAATTGAATCAATCTACCGTATGCATAAGCGTATTCATATATTTGATTAATGTCACCATCACCATAGAAGCAACCTACGCGAATTACGCGAATATACTAACTTGGTTCATTTGTTTAGTGTTGTTCGTTTAGGTAATATTTTGTAGAAACATATTTTTATTATTATCCTGCATGGTAGGTCATAAGATTACTCCGAAGTTCTGCAGCTTCTTTAGGGTATAAATCTAAAATTAGTTATTTTACTAAATAAATCTAAGATTATTTATAGACCGAGGTGCCTAGCAGCGGCATCTAGCATTTTAAAACCTATTTGTTTATACAAAACTTTATTAGAATTTACCTCATAACCTTCATTTAAACAGGTACGGATGAGGTAGTAAGTTAACATCAAACCGGAATTACGCGACTCCCGAAGGAGGGAAGCGGTCCATGGCGAGCGAAACGGGAACCGTTTCTACTATCTTATGCAAAATTACTTTTAGACCTTTTTTGCTGAACACGCTCGCATTTCATACCCGTGCCAACTATTATTTAGTCTGTGCCCGTGCTCAAAATAATATCAAGCCAAATGTGTTGTAATAAAAAATACCTGACTTTGATGGGAAGTCATATGAATTACATAAGTATATATATATTTACACATAGTGCACGACTAGTGATGCACGAGCCCGTTTAACCCGACACTACACGGAAGATTTCCCGGACGTCCGCCTGTACGAGATTAGAACTGCTCTCAAGGAGCTTAAGAACAACAAGGCACCGGGGGAAGACGGAATAACGACTGAGCTTCTGAAAGCGGGTGGAACGCCGATACTTAAAGTCCTTCAGAAACTCTTTGATTCCGTCATCCTCGAGGGCACGACGCCAGAGGCGTGGGCCAGGAGCGTGGTGGTACTGTTCTTTAAGAAAGGTGATAACACCCTGTTAAAGAATTATAGGCCCATCTCACTGCTGAGCCACGTCTATAAGCTGTTTTTGAGAGTAGTTACTAATCGTCTCGCTCGTAGGCTAGACGACTTCCAGCCTCCCGAACAAGCCGGGTTCCGAAAAGGCTTTAGTACCATAGACCACATTCATACGCTCCGGCAGGTTATACAAAAGACCGAAGAGCCAGCCACTTTGTTGAGCGTTTGTGGACTATGAAAAAGCCTTTGATTTAGTCGAAACCTGGGCAGTGTTACGGTCACTCCAGCGGTGCCAAACTGACTATCGGTACATCGAAGTGTTGAAAGGCCTATATAGTAATACCACCATGTCTATCCAACTTCAGGACCAGAGTACAGATCTAATCCAGTTGCAAAAAAGGCTGACACAAGAGGAGGAGTTGAGGAGATGTAATTTCTCCGAAACAGTTCACATCTGCACTGGGGGATATTTTCAAGCTCGTGTCCTGGAATAGGTATGGCATATTAATATCAATGGCGAACATTTATCTCACTTTCGATTTGCCGACGATATAGTGGAAGACCTAGAAACAATGCTCAGAGACCTCAATATTGTCTCCCAACAGGTGGATTTTAAGATGAACATGAGTACGACAAAACTTATTATTATTATTATGTATTTTTGGGCCAGACGGTCCAACTAGGCAAGTCCAATTTCGACAAAGAGGTCAGCCGACGAATCCAACTCGGATGGGCAGCACTTCGGGAAATTACAGCACATCTTCTCGTCATAGTTACCGCAAAGCCTCAAGACGAAAGTCTATAATCAGTGTGTGTTACTAGTGATGACTTATGGAACTGAGACGTGGTCGCTAGCTATTGGTCTCATACACAAGCTCAAAGTCGCACAAGCTATGGAGGGAGCGATGCTGGGAGTTTCACTGCGAGATAGAATCAGAAATGAGAAAATCCGTAGAAGAACCAAAGTCACCGACATAGCTCTCAGAATCAGCAAGTTGAAGTGGCAGTGGGCAGGCCATATAGCTCGTAGAACCGACAACCGTAGGGGAATAAAGGTTCTCGAATGGCGACCACGAACCAGAAGACGAAGCGTAGGACGTCCTTTTACCCGATGGACGACATTGATAGGACCGCGGGAAGTCGATGGATGGAAAAGGGTCAGAATCGTTCTTCCTGGAAACGTGGGGGGGAGGCCTATGTCCAGCAGTGGACTTCTACAAGCTGATGATGATGATGATGATGACACATATATATATTCAAAATATATTTATAGTGAAATCCGACTGCGGTTAAGCTGGCGATCCAGGCAAACTCAGGTGAAACGACGCACTATGGGCGAATTAGATAGATAGATAGATTAACTCTTTGTTGTACACAAAGAAGTAAAAACACAATAGAGATAACTATAAGTAATTAGACATGAGAGTAATTAGAGTAATTAATTAGGATTAGAGCTTCACTTTCACATTTAATTTCATATTATAAAAGTTTTAAGCACGTGAAAAACATCATAACATCAAATAATTTAGTAGTTTGGGGTCTTTTATCATACGCTTACAGTAGATACTTCACAAGTACACCTGTCGAATTAGTGTTATATACTCTGAGACATGATGAAAAGTGTTCAGTTTCCATGTGCTTCAAATAGGAGCAGTACTAGCAGTACTAGTATCACTGCTTGGCGAAAGAAACAGGTATTGTGGTAATACTTCCAAAGACAAACTCTTTCACAAAGGATTCTAATACTAGTAGATATTTATTTACTAAAGCGTTTAAATGCATAGCGTAAGTAAGAGCATGGTACCACTAATTAGATATGAATACAGATTTTCCTTGGATTGTAGTTGAAACGTTGTCATCATAAGTTTATACGAAGTGCAAAAACAAGGAACGCTATAAATAGCAAAGAGTGGTAGAGAAGATAGTAACGCTGATATGAATACAAAAGCACTAACCAGTAGCGTAGTTCGGCGTCCGTGTTGAGTTCAGGGTTGCGGTTCTGAGGCGCATAAATAGGGGTCGCGTAGTCTGCCTCCTTCGGGTTACGCTGTGGAGTGGAGTAGTCGTATGTTGCTAAGTTCACAATGTCCACTAGGTTAATGATGGCGGGAACGTCGTAGTAGACTGCAACAACATTTTATTTATAATAACTCTTTTAAGATAACGTTTGTTTAACAATCTAACAACAGAAAATAACTATAAATTAGAGATAATTTGATAAGAAACATTTTATGTAGCGCATCAACGACTGCTGTTCTAATGACAAACAAAATCATCGAAGTAACTTATTTTATCATTTTTGTATATCAGGCGCGGGTCTACGCAACATTGTTTCAGAGTAAACACATATCTTCGTGCTTTACTAAAATTCATAACCACAGAATAAAATGACCTGAGACAAATAGGTAGGTTCAAAGATCACAGTCATATGATACAAGGTCAAACTGATATCCTCTCCAATAATAAAGTGTAGTTAATAAACAGTAGGTATACGTCCCACACAGAACGAAATTGATATAGGTACCTCTAATCTGGATATCAGTTTATGAGTCTAAAATAAATGTAGTTATAGAAAAAACGCACACGCAACCCTATCATCGTCATGTCAACCGAAATAAGTCCAATGCTAGGCATCGGGCTCTCCCATATTTACATCCATCATAGGATTGTTCCAAAAACAAGTCCTATAAAATTTGTTTGCTGTACTCTGTTTGGGCGACGGATTGGCAACCGTAGTCTAAGTGTTGGGCACTCAGAAGATGTTGCTGCCCATGTCTTTGTGGTAAATCAGTAAGTTTTTTGACTCACTGGTAGAATTCACATTGGGTAGCACTGTAATTGCTAACTGCATGTTAGGTTTCACGCTGAGCGCCTGTTTCATCTCGCGCACAAGAGCGGTGTAACCTTCGCGGTGCTCTGCCTCCTTTTCATCTACGAGAGTCGTGCCGAACGTTTTTTTGATACCGTGCCAGATGGAACCTGAAAAAAAATTGTCACATAAGATGATATTTAGCTTGAGAGAAGTGGTCGTGCACATTTGTACTTATTTGCATTATATGTAACTTTTTTGCAACACTACACAAAAATACGCATAACACGTACCCCAGGCGCTGCGGATCTTCTTTGGCTTGATTCTGGCGAACTGCCAGCCCAGATCGATGCCGTCAAAGCTGTGTTGATTTACCAGAAGCACGGCAGAGTTTACGAACGCTGTACGCGCCTGCGGTGACTCCAGCTGTGGGAAAAGTATTACACATAAGTATTATTTTTCTATTCGTAAAAATGGTTGTGCGCAATAATATATTTGTTGATTATGCGCAGTTGTGCGCAATTTTGCAGTGCACTCAAAGTGAACTACAGGAAAACATCGTGAGGAAACCCGTGTTTTAATAAGCTCCGCACGTATTGTCCATGTCTTTTCTGTGTTCTAGGCCGAGTAATCTGTGACGATGGTATATGTGCTGGGCAAGCCTACTCCGTTTTTTGTCCTGTTTCAGATAGTTAAAAATTGTTGCTTGTGCTGTTTAAATCATCTACAGAAGACGCAAAGACCTAATTACTTTATAACATTGTGCATTTATTTCATACTGATCTGATTTATCACACCTAATATAAAGCACTAGCGGCCGCTCGCAGCTTCGCCTGCGTGGAGGTTTTTTCCCGTTCCCGTTAAGCTTTCATCCCCTTGGGGGTAGAATTAATCAAAATTCTTTCTTAGCGGATGCCTACGTCATAACATCTACCTGCATGCCAAATTTCAGCCCGATCCGTCCAGTGGTTTTTGCTTTATAGTCCATATTCTTAGGTTTGGGCTGTGCGTTGATTTGATAGATCACTATGTCAGTCATCAGTCAGTCAGTCACCTTTGAGTTATATATATTTAAGATTATAGGTTATATTATTTCATATAAGGTACAACTCTTTATTGCCGGCGATGACACCGCCGACTTCGTACATCGTTTGTGCTTAGTACAACTGGGCCCCTTGTTCACATTTATATTTTTGTTAGGTTGACATTTCTTATAACTTAGATCATCAAAATATTATTTTGTTCATTTACAGCCAGTAAATGAACGTTCACGATTGTGTGGAGAGTTGCCCGATCATGGCGGCAATGATGGCCGATCATTTGATGGGTCATCATGGCCCATTGTGAAGAGGAGCCATTCACACATAAATTCTATGGAGATCTAAAATATTGAACAAATAACGGCATGTAGATATGCTCAATATCAACGAGTATTCCATTGCTCATTTTTCGTTCGCTTCATTAGTAAAAAAACACATGTGACGTATTACCGTATCAGTTCCATTTCAGAAGAGCATTGTCACCATCATCATCATCAGCCCGTGGAAGTCCACTGCTGGACATAGGCCTTCCCTATACGTTTTTAAGAATAATTATATTTTTTTTGAGAATAACCTTTTCCATCCACTGACTTCTGACTTAAATGTGTCCCTCTTTTTTCCGATTATGTATGCAGCATAACAATGTAGTAAAATAACTGAAACAGTTTTACACTCCAGACCATACGAACCTCACTACTATTTTTCATAGTATAACCTGCCAGTGCAAATGTTTGAGAGAGTTTTCGATTGGATAGCGAATTAGCTTTTCATCCAAATAATGTTTCTATACATTATTACAATAATGTTTCTATACTTATAACAACAGCTTATTTTTTTTTATAACTTGTGTCAGTAACGTACCAGGAGGTTGTACTTCTCTTGGTCCTCGGTATCGGCATCGCCACCAACGGAGAGCAAGACGCGGAGGCCAGGATATTTGGTTTTAAATTGGGTGATAGTCTGGTAGTTCGCGTGAGCGCGATCCACATCCAGGTTTTCATTGAGAGGCACCATCTTGTAGGTATCGGGCTGGACTCCGGCATATCCATAGACCAGGTGGGAGCAGAAACTTAGGGCTGGGTCCAGGTCGCTGGGCAGCATGCGGGCTTGGGCTGGATAAATACATCCTTCAACTGAATTACGATGTAAGGCAAATTCTAAAGTGTTACGTATTCAAATAGCATAATTAATTTGAGGAGCTATTTCTTCTTGTGCAACTAAACGATGGACATGCACACGGCCTACCCGATATTCAACTATAAAAATGCATTATTTCACAGATCACGCACATAATGAACGTGCCCTACAATGCACTGTGTACGATTAGGAACGCGCGTTGTATTTCGTCTATCAACTTGGAGCCGTACAGGTGTAAAGCCTAGTGTGATTGTAATTTCATCGGCGCTCACCTCCTCAAACCGTAACACCATATTTTATATTTTATATTTCACCAGACGAACCCTTCACAAAGGGCAATTCTAATTCTACTAGTTAATCTATGTATCAATTTATTAGATACCATACAAATTTTAATTCTTATCTAGTAGGTTGTTACAAAATTTCGCAAAGCCTAGAGCTATAATTGTAGTTTTTATAATTTTCATTTCAAAAACACCTTCCTAGGGCTTGAAAACAATCCACGTTAGATCAACTCGATGATGTTATGAAACACGGAATTGCAGTGGTGAAAACGACAATCAGCAGAGTAAAATGAACGCTCAGAGACAACGCTCAGCAATTCAACCGGGACGTTTAACCAATTGTATCGATTACCAGAACCAATTAGAAGTAACGATCGGACTGGTCTGTCTTTCATTACAATTACCTACCTAACTACTCGTTGTTTTGCATAGAAACAAAAGGCAACGACACGTAACCCAACAATGATTTCGTTTTATAAAAACTGTAGCAAAGAAAAAATGATTGAAAAATCATAGAATGTCTCTAGGTAAATAATTTGTTATTATTATAGTTTCTAGCTCAATGCATGAAAATGCTATTGATTCTCTGATATTCTGTTGTCAATTATGCAAATATCATCTTATCAATAGTAGTTTATTATCTTAATAATAACATGGGTAGTTATATCGTTTGTAGCATAACGCTATCAGAATGGATGAAATGAAAGCTGCCAAAAGTTACTACTAGTCTGGCAACTAATATATAATGATATATATATATATATATATATCCAGACCAATTACATAAACATATGAGACTTAACACTTTTGCGTCTTAGACACAATACTACGCCTGCACCTATGACGCGTCCTGTATTTATGTGTATCATCATAATTATCAGGGTATGTGTTTCGTGGGTGGAGAGAGATTGTTATAGGAAAAACCTCGTTCAACATGAGGTGTCTAAATCACAATTATCGTCTCGTGGCTTAGCATTACTATGATAAATGTATCTGTTTTTTATTTTCATTAATTCACAATGAAAGCACAGAAATAACACTAGAATATTCGTAGGATTCTCAATAATGGGAAAATGAAACTTCTCTGATACTTAAATAGACCTAAGAAGTTTCTTCCGAATTTTCTGAATGACCACTTGGAAGCTGTAATGTGAGTAGGTGTACCAGTGGGTTTGCTTGTTTGAACTAAACACTACCTATTGTTCACAATGTTCACATCATAGTTATTTACCACTTAGCGCTTCACCGAGTAACGTCATTTACGGCTAGTAAGGATAATGGAATGGTTATATGGAATTCAAATCTGTTATAAGTGCTTACCTAACTCTGCTATAGGCAAATTATTTATAAAGCACCTTTTTTCAGTGGTAAGTATGCAACATAGCAGAAACATGGTCTAACCTTCCAGGTAAGTCTTCGGGAGTAATTTAAAAAGATTACTCCTGAGAGTACATAGAAATATTGTAAAAGAATGTATAAAAATATCTTTTTCGTAGCGAGCCAAGTTTGAAAGCGACAAATATGTTGTTTAGTTACTCGTTTTAATCGTCCATAACTTATTTGAGATTCAGAGCCGTACCTTCGTGATAAAAAATTATTTATTTGTGCCAAAAGTATTGCAATTAAACAAACCCAATAAAGAAGTAAAAAATAAATGCTAATGTTAATTACCAATTACCTAATAGTTGATTATCTATGATCTAGAGGCTACTAAATATGCTAGCGGCTGCAAGGCCGATCCAGATAAAGTCTCTTTCATTTCAGCCTTCGCTAACTATTCGGTAAGAAACAAGATCCAACAAAACTTACTACTCTAAGTTAGAGCTCAGATGGGTCACTGAATACTTATTAAAAAAGTAAGCAGTAGAACTATTTTGGCAACTTTACAAAAAAGAAATCATAAGTTTCCCTGTCTGGTTACTGTGACCTCAATAAATTTTTATACTATGAATAAGCCAGCAAGAAAAACTAAATAAAGTTGCCAATCCACCAAATTGAAGATTACCGAAGTGTGACGATGTATTTGGTCGCAGCAATCTACTTACAGTTTCTCAGCCTACCTCGCCCCTTTCTCGGGTACGGTAGGTAGGTATGTCAAGTCAAATCAGAATGTTATTTGAGGGAGGGAATTTAGGGGACGGAAACTACTAAACCATTACTTTACTTGTAATACAAGAGGTACCTACTACATGTACCAGGAAAGGAATCTATCGATCTAACTTGATCTAGGTTTCTACAGAGCTACAATGTTTGAAATAAAAAAAATGTGTGAAAAGTGAGCGTAATGCCCGCAAAGGGTAAAGGAAAAGATCAAGAGGAAACTAGTTAGTATTCTAGCGGCTGCGATGTACTCACATACATCCCGGAATTATGTTTCATAAATATTGTGTTCATATTTATTGCTGTTATTTTCTTTGTAAATAAATGTATTGTATGTAGTGTAAATAAATGTATAATTAGAACATTTATTTGATATCAAGTCCCGTGTTGACTCTTGCGATATACAGGGTCGCTGCTGTGATAACTTGAATTAAATAGGTATTTAGACGTTTAATTTAAACAACAAGTAACCAAGAGCTCTAAGTACTTAATTGGTTTTATCTCATTAAATAAGTAGGTAGCGTGTGGTACCGCCTGTTACGTAAGCTATGGGAAATCCTAGAGCTAAAGAGGTCTCAAACTCTACCTATAAAAATAAAATAAATATTTTGTAGACACACAACATCATTCGGCCCCAAACTAAGCTATATCTCTATATAGGCTTGAAGCGGTTTCAATAAACTCTACTTCAACTCACTACGAATTAGCTAGTGTTAGGTAGGTAATTAATTTATGTAAGTATTAATCGTGCGCGAAAGGGACGGATGAGAGAAGAGTGCATGCACCAGAAATGCGAATGTTACGATGGACGTATGGAGTGACAAGGATGGATAAAATAAGAAATGAGTATATTAGAGGAAGTTTGAAAGTAGCGCCTACGACGGATAAGTTGAGGAGCAATAAGGTAATAGGTTAGCGTGGTATGGGCATGTCATGCGGAGGGAAGAAAGGCATATAACGAGAAGAGTGTTAGATATGGATGTGGAAGGTTATAAAAGCAGAGGAAGACCAACGAAAAGATGGATGGATTGCGTGAAAGATGATATGAGTAAGAAAGGAGTGAACACTGAGATGACGACTGATAGAAGAGAGTGGAAGAAAAAAACCCGTTGTGCCGACCCCACTTAGTGTGGGATAAGGGCAGGAAGATGATGATGATTAATCGTGCGCTACTACGTTTGCGTGAAGTTATTTGCATACAAACTTCAACCCACAATGCGCCCTTTCCTTTTAGGAATTCCTTTCTTAGTATACCCCAGGCTACGCACCAAGCCAAGTATACCTACATTGAAAAACTAAAACTCAACGGCCAACAATGGTTTTGACTGTGCGTCGTCTTTGTTTTAATCTAGAAAATATACCAATGTTTTTTATACCTAGTGATTTGCACGCCAACTTTGACTGGTATAATAATTAATGCTATAATATCATTGAGACCTCCTAGCACTACATTGTTTGTGTACAAAGTTTAAGATGTATAAATACGTAGGTTAGGTACATATTGACACACACTACACATACACACCTTCTGATATTGGTAATCTACATTGGGTAGAGGCATATTCTTATGTCAAACAATTAACAATTCTGGGCTACTAATGATAGTTGAAACCTAGTCTATGCCTATACAGATAGTGATTCTGGCACGTTCCCCTATGGCCTCGATTCAAGTTATCGAACTAATTTGTGCATGTACATTAAAGGTTGCACTAAAACAAAGAAATTAAGGCGATTGTGGCGATGCGGGTTCACGAGATTTCCAAAACTCTTAAAAAAATCGATATTTGAAGAACAAATTAGGCAGATACGAAAGAAAATGACCAGTTACTACCTAAGTAACCTACATAACCGATCATATTATAAAAAAGAAAGTTCAAAGAATTTGGGAAGACTTTTGCAGCAGTACAAGTGGGGCGGAATAAGTAAATCATAAACAGAAACAATTATGTAACATGTGACTGACTTGTGATTTTTCATGCATAAGTCAAGACTATTATTTGGCAATAACGTCTATAGTGCGTTTCATCGGATAGTTCCTATGCCGTAATGTTGGCACCCCTGCCTGTCAACAATGTAAACACGCTAAGACGTATCCCCAGGTTTTTCAAGGTTTTAGTAGAATGTCGTGAAAAAATTATGCCTAAAACATTAAAGAGTGGTGAAAGAGTGATGGTGTTGAAGGTGAAGGAGTTTTGTGAAAGAGAAAAACGTAACGAGGCCCCACTTATTCCATTTAGCTGTGTACAAGCTCGGGTTGCCGCCATTACAGGTTAGTAAAAAGGGTTACCAGCATCAGTTTAGTTAGGCCCTTCATCTATACTAAACTCAAATAGGTTTTTTGTATTTACTGTTATACTATCTCCTCCCGATGTTTTAAATACGGTAAGTAAAAGTACTGACAATAGTCAGAGTCAGAAATACCCATGTAGATTATACATGTACCTACAGCGTTCTCTAGAGTTATCTCCCCAAATAGGAAATAGAAACACTACTTCAATTTAAATTTGCCTAGTTAATATATTTTTATAGAGGTTTTATGGTGCGCTTTCCTATACACTAACGATATAAAAATCAAGGGTTTGCCTATAATGACACTACTGAAACGAATTTAAGAGCTTGACTGATGTCAAAACAACGAAAAAAATAAGTAAATAATAAATATCAAAGTTTGTTTTAGGTACTTATATCTGAAAATATCTGAACAGTATCGAAAATCACCAAAGAAGGTGAGGTGGCAGCTTCAACTTCGATAAAAATTACAACACCGCGCAAAAGTGGTCTTCGAAGAAAAACTCACGAACTGGATGACTTCGAACGGTGTGCTACTATAAGACATAAAATACATGAATTTTATACCGTAAGAAAGGAGTTATTACTGAATAAATGATTTTTTACTTTGACTTTGAATAAAAATAAAATTCCATTTTATTTCTCATTGATCCTATAATTTTAACTTCCCTACTTTCTTTCAAATATATTAATGATATGAACTAGCTGTTCCCGCGACTTCATACGTCGTGTTGTAATAGGACTTTCATAAATGTACATGACTTTTACGACGGTTATGGCTATGAATCGTATCTTATTAGTATAACAGGTAGTAAGTTGTAATGTGGATGAAATTTTGAAAACGGACAAGTTTATGATTTACATTAGTAATAATTTATAGCTAAATGTTCGAAAGAGGAGATCGTAAAAGTCATTACCTAAGGCGCGTACGAAGTCGCGGGTACTACATAGATACATGATTTTCCTGATTTTATGGTAGCACAGAATGGGTAATAATGACAACACTTATTTGCACTACTACCAACATGACGGCATAGGAACTATAAGATGAAACGCACTATAGCTGGTTTTTTGTCTAAATAACTGTGACAATACCAGTGAACCAAATGATCTATGTAAAAGTATCTCTTACCTTATATTATGGCTAAGTTAGAGTTTGTGGAATTTATTTTCATACAAACTTCAATTGCCGGTAGGCATATCATAAATTTACAGTTTACATTTCATAAATTCCTTTCTAAAATATCAATATCTACGAACAAAACAACCGGTTTGGCTGTGCGCTGTCTAGAATGTCAGTCGCTCTGTAGGTAGGTACTGAGCTTATGTGTAATTAATACACGGTGTATGTGTAATTTGCATATGACAAAATTACATGATTATGTACACGACACTCACCGTATACATCTAAAAATCTGAGACTTAGAGCTCTGGTACTCGTACTTATTGAATTTACTACCTAATCTAAAGTTCTAAAGTGCCTTTCCGCCACGCCGCCGCCGTCGTCGTAGTACTTTCCTCTACGCCGTAATGGAAGGTGAGCAAATAATGAAGCATAATATCTCTCATATCATAGGTGCCTTACTCAGTCAAAATTTAATCAAGTTGGCCTCAAACACGCAAAGTTGTGTACCTACCCTTCCTACAACAAATAGCTCTTCGTTAATATCAGGCAGATAATCAGCATTATCCTATGTGCTAATTAAACACTACCTACCAACAGAATTTCTTAGGCACTAAGTACTTACTATGTCCTTAAATACCTCTTTTTTTAATATTTGCAAGTGTCCTCAGACTAGAAGGCAAAGGAAAACACTGTATAGTAAGCTGTTACCTAGTCCTGTAGCAGCGGCTCTAGGGAATACTAACAATTGCAAATGGGGATAGAGTGCCAGATGTATTATTTTAAGTACCTCTGATTTACCCCATTACATATCCTCAAAGAATTTCGAATGGGTACATTGGTACTAAGAAGTCTGAGGTGGTATCTAATCTACCGTGCTTTGGAGTCAAAGACGTGAAGATAATCATTAGCGTAGTCTAAATAAATCATGCCAAACGCAGAGCAGTATGGTTACGAAGAAAGTAGGTAGGTACCTACTTGTTTTGAGCTCGCTTCGATAGCGCAGCGTTTCGAATTGCCATGCGACCAAGACGTGAGTGTAGCAACCTAACGTAACCTAACCTAAGTGAAAATGCAAAAGGGAGTGATATAAGTATACAAATACAATATATAACATATAAACCATTTTATACCTTCACGTCAGAATGTCTAGCGGTTTCAAGGTAGCTTAGCTAGACTAGTACCTACTAATTAGATCTACTTTATAGAATAAAAATAGCTTCATGTAACTTTATAAACATAAAAATAGAAACGCACGACTTGTTATATGCAAGTAAATACTAATTAGAGCGAATCTGCATAAGCAGACAGGTAAATTTAAAATTGATTATTGGTAGTGGTGGTTTTAATTATATTATTTTATTTTCCAACTTCCGTGATAGTTTTTTGATTAATCCATTAGAAGGAAACCTTTACAAAGTTCGTTATTATTGTTACGTGTGGGTAGGTAGTACAGGTACTAGCTGAGCATGAATCTATGGTACGGTATGGTATGATACGTTAAATAAAAAAGGCATAGACGCAAATTCTCTATTTGAGACAGACACTCGCCGTCGTTGCTCGTCTTTGCTAATAAAAGCAAACACAAATTCGAGTTTGTATCAAGTTTTAATTTAATCGTTCGAAACAATGTTTTTGACAGATGAATAATTACAGCAGATCGATCTTCTATTATAAGTGCCCCCTTTAATTACCAGATACTCATGAATTCGAGCTTTGTGGACATCCTATCTAGATACTATAGTTTTCCGTAAATATTTTATAGGTACCTCAACGGAGAATAGCAAGGTCAGGGCCAACACAAGAGCAGTCTTGTATCGTCTATACGTTAACTGATATAGCGAATATGACGTCAGCTCTACGCGGCCTTTGCTCCTTCAGCATTTAAACAATGAGCCCACATTAATAATTCCTTACCTGATGATTAAGACTGAAATAGCCCTTATGAGAATAAGACATAAAATACTGAAGATGATTCAAGGAACCTAGGTTAAAAGTAAACAATGATAAATAATTTAAATAATAACTGAAAACAATAGTAGGAGATGCATTTGTGAAAGAGTTCGCCCGGGGAAGTTACCTTAAAAATTAGTAGGTACACGATGAACATCCAAAAAAATATGTGAACTGATCCGGTAAGTACTACTACCCACCGTATTCATTGCTGCCGCCAAGCAGGATGCTTGATGAAGTTACAAGCATGTGAGACTTAACACCAGTTTGCCTCAGGTTGGTGGACGCAGGAAAGTGCATAGTAAGGCCTAACGTGCGTGGCCTACATACAAGGTACTGCTTTGTTATAGACGGTTACTACATAACATCATGCAGGCTTGTTTCACCAGTGGTAGGATAAAAAATACTATGTTCCTGTTTAAAGGGTATGGTATGAATGAGTAATTAATTATAGGTACCATTATGAGACAACACATATGCCTAACTAATCTGAAACGTTGATTTAATTAAAAAATTTAAGAAGTTTGTTCCGTCACTTACTTTTCTACAAAGACCATCCTAACTAACCCTTTAAAGTATAACGGACAAATTGAACGCATTATATAAATATATAAGATAAGGCTGCCTCATAAGAAAAAGCTGTAAATGAGCCGGTAAACGCTAAACCAGTTCTTAAAAAAATAAACTTTTAATATCTCGCCAAAATTCGCAAGTAAATTAAGAATTACTCACATTCTCTTACGAAACTCTTGCTGTCGTAATAGCACATCACCTTGGAGGGAGTGGCAGGAGGGTTGCTGGCAGCCACCAGGGCCAGAAGCCCGGTGAAGGCAATCAGGGTCTTCATTATGTTTCAAAGCAAGACTTGACTGATCCGCACGATGTGTATGTGCCGAATGAGCGGCTAGCACAACCCGCCTTACCAGATGACCATGCCACGGAGGTCAAAGAGTAGCTAGCGACGCTGATGTCCACATCGACTGGTTTCGCCGAATCTTATCTGTTGTTCATTTTCAAAGATAACCGTGACTTACGAGAAAACTCATAAAAAGCTATTAAATAACAATAATATTAAATAACTTAGGTACCTATCTAAATGAGTTCAATTAATAGGTAGGTAGGGAAGGTAGGATCGTTAAGTAAAAGTAGGTAGGTACCTAGGTTTGCACGACTCCTATACAAATCGGAAGACGATGCGGCAGTTCTTACCTTCCCGATGGACCGACAGCATTGAGAAGGCTATAAATCATTCGACAGGAATACATCAACCAGCGCAATAGCGCAGCGGTATCAACTTTAATGGCCTGCCAGAACACTGTCGCTTCGCGTTAGAAAAATATTTTGTTACTTTTTTACTTTCTTAACCTTTTGCATTCGCAGTCGAGCGGTGGCCAGTCAATGACTGGGTCACCGATCAGCCACGGTGAGAGCAACGCACCGATCAGATGATCGCGGGTAATTACCTACGTGTTTCATATAGATTGCTGTTTTTGATGTTTTATCGTTTTTACGCGTTTTTAAATAAGATAATGAGGCACATATTCTGTTTATTTTACGATGTAATGTCGAAATTAATGACAAAAACACAGAAAAAATGGACAAACAGTGTAAATTTTTTTTTTTTATTTTACTGAATTCGCAGTTTCACTTTTCGGAAGTGGTCTTATTACTCCGCACAATCTTCCCTCTTATTACATCACACAAATGTTTGTTCTCGGTAGGGATCTACGGCGCAGGAGTCAAGGCTACTCTACAAACTGAGCTGTGACAGCTGTTAACTCAACAATATGCACATATTAATATGGAGGAACCTATTGAGGTAACTCAGCAACCCATTCCACAGTCAAGTTGTCGCTGCTTAGCATGCCGCGCAATATAACTCAAAACGACGAAAAGAAACTTCGTTTAGACATCTGACACCCAGGCCAGATGTAGGTATAATTTACCTACTTAGGTACCTCCCTATTTGTTTTGCGAGAGAACACCAACTGAGGATGTCATTGACATATTTTTTTAAGGAAAAAATAAAGATAAGTGAGTACCTAAGTACCTACCTACCACCTTGACAGGCTGTTTGGTGCCCGGTAACGCTGTCGGAAATCGCTAGGCGATTATACCAGCATTTTAGTCCGTTCGAAAATAAAAAAAAAGGCTGTTTGGTTGTTTGTAGGTCTGTCTCTGTACCTACCTACGGAATTGTTCCGTTCCGTTGATATCGTCTCACTAGATACCTAGTCAGTAGTCTGGACCTAACATAGGTAAAAAGACTAAGGAAATACGTGATTGTAACCAATGACTCGTGCTTCGTTTGTCCGCCTTTAATCATCGCATTTTAGGTAAAATCCTACCAAATAGTACATTTTATTTTTATATTACTTATTGATTTTGATAAGATAATAGGATCTAGAAGTTATTAGTTAGTTAGTCTGCGACGCAGAGGTTGCGGGTTCGATTCCCGCCTTGGGATAAATGTTTGTATGATCTGCAAATATTTATTCCGGGTGTTCTGGGTATTTTCTATGTATAATAAAAAATATCTATGTATGTAGTGTATTGTATTAAGTATATCAGTCATCTAGTACCCATAACACAAGCTCTGCTTAGCTTGGGGCTAGATGATGCTGTGTGGAGTGTCCAGCATTATTATTATTATTATGACTAGGAAGATAGACAAGACAAATACCTACCTAGGTTAATAGGTACTATGCGTCTACACAATATGAGTCAGCTCCATTCTAATCGGTACCTACCTAACTACGTGCCTACCTAAACTATAACAAACAATGGAGAATGATATCACCTAAGTAGGTACCTAGGTAGGTACCTACATTTGATTTGAAAAGGCGTGCAGGCGTTCTTAAGGCTTCCAACTTGACGTCAAGCCTCACCTAACAACTTAAATACATATACTTATCTAAAACTATAGGAGCACTACTTCAGTGCTTTGGGCAGTTTTATAGCATTTTCGAAAACTACAAATTCCATTACCATACCCATTCTATTATTAGTACATACCCATAACACAAGCTCTGCTTAGCTTGGGGCTAGATGATGCCGTGTGGATTGTCCAGCAAGGTGGTAGGTAGGTAGTACTTCTCCGGACGAATCCTTCAATAAAGAGCTCTACTTTTAAATTTACTCTAGATGAACACCAATGTAATGTTTGTTCTCTGTTTGGGTGTTATTTCTAAGTACTTACCTATGTATTTACAAAAAAATGTAAGTAGGTATTCTATCAGTCATCTGATTACCATTGTACAAGCTATACAGTTTGGGGTTAAACGATACTGTGTAAAAAATTAATACAGATATTTTAATAAAAAAAAGGAAATCGACTTATTTAGGCATCAATCATATATGGTCACCATGTGGGAGTAGAATTTCTTTCCTTGAAAACTACACTCATCCATGTTTTTAAGTATGTTAAGGATACTTGTTTTATTTTTGGCTGGGTTTGTATGAAAAAAAAAACTGTGATGCGAAAATGTCGGGTACTGGGAATTAAAGTAATAAATGAAACATTTTTATGTTGCATAAAATTTATAATTGATCAAAAACTTTTACACTAGATAATTTTGCTATCTAAAACTTTACATATTACTATTTATGTAAGCGTTAGCTAACGATAAATTTCCATACTTATAAAGGTTATATTATTATTTAAAATTGCTTAAAATGTGTCCTGTCACTGTTTGTCATTGCTCATTAGTAATAGTTTAAACATAGTTTATCTATTGTCGGATTTTTATAAGTAAAGCCATAACTGTTTAAATCATTGGATATACATCTTACTAGCTCGTAATATAAGAGATGGTCAATTAAAAAAAATATTGGTAGGTAAGACAAAGCGGAGGTGACTTATAGATTTGTGATAGACTTGTCTGCATAAACTTCAGGTCCCAACTGCATTAATTAACGTCCGAATAATTTTCAATGAAAGTCTGTTAAAAAATTCTCACTTGAGACGTGATTAAATCTTAGTTGCGTTTGAGTATTCGGGGGTAAGTTCATCTTAATGTATAAGTGCTTTGCCATAAGCGACGAAAATTTCAAAAAGTTTAAAACAATTTGACGACATCTAACGCACGTATCAGCCAGATTCCCGCGACGTAACAAATTTTTACATATTGTACAAATATTTTATCGTTCACAGCGCGTTTGTATAAAATGTATTATATTACCGACTCAAAATTGCTGAGGCAAAGGTCTATTACTACTCGCGTCGTCGTACGCGCGTATTAAATACGCCGTGTGAATAGGCTTTAAGACAGCTTCACTTATTATATATAAAAGTGTTAATAAATGGATTACCTTAAAAGCAAAACATTTTATAGAATTATTTTACTACAGTGCAGTGTAGGCAGTTAATATAAATAAAAGTAATTAAATGAGTACAGGTGCCTGCAATTTATAATATAATATTGACTAAATTTAAAAAATGTTAAGTATTATTTTATTACATCTTATAGATATATCGGTAAAAAATACAAAAATAACAACACCATTTTGAAAATTATGAAGTGTAGCCATCTTCTTTCTTGCAGGCGATTGTAGGTAACAAGCGTGAGAAATTTTGGCACTACATTTCGAAAAGGTAGCATAATATAAATGTATAAAATCATGGATGCTATCGAAACACGTTGTCAAACTAATGATTTATATTTGCTGGTGGGATTTGGTTTGATTGCACCTGACCCTGGCCCTGTTGGTTTTGACCTTGTTGGACAGGTGGTGATGCCTGTACAGGCTGCTGCACTCCTTGAACTTGGGGAGGTACTTGACCTTGAGGGGCTTGAGCTTGAGGCACTTGTCCTTGAGGAGGTTGAGGAGGTTGAGACGCTTGCCCTTGAGGTACAGGCTGTTGCGCTTGTATTACTTGAACTGGCGGTTGTTGGCTTTGCGGTACTTGACCCTGAGGTTGTTGTTGAGCTTGTGCTTGGTATTGGGCTTGACCTTGCTGTGGTTGCGCGTACTGTTGGTTACCCTGTTGTTGGTAGCCTTGGTTTCCTTGTTGTTGGTAGGCTTGTTGGCTACCTTGTTGCTGGTAACCTTGGCTGCCCTGTTGGTAGCCTTGTTGATAGCCCTGTTGTTGGAATCCCTGAGGCTGCTGGTATTGACCAGGCGCTTGTACTGGAGGTTGTCCGTTTGGCGGAGGTGCCTGACCTCCTGGGTATTGGTTGATATGCTGGATAGTCTTCTGCTGGAGATAGTAAGCCTGGAATTGTTGCCGCGCCTGATGGATTTGGTGCTGGGCCCCTGGCACTGGGTTTCCGTAGGCGTCGACCTGGAATTTTTACGGCTTAGTTAGTCCCGTATTAATCAATTATGTAAAAAAATAGTAATTCTGTAATTAAGCATTGGGTAGATAGTTAAGGCCGGGCAATGGTCTGAGTTCATCAGAAGTTAAATCGTAGAGCACCTACGATGACGTAATAGAACAGTTTTCAATGATATTAATAATTACCATGAAAGTAACAGACTGTTCAAAAGTGACTCGGTTTTTAGGATCAAAATCACTTTGTAACTCTGACACCTAAAATAATAGATAGTTAAATAGTATTAGAGTAGTTGCATAATGATAAATCAATGAAGAAACACTAAAGTTAACAAATTTCATGCACAGACAAACCTTTTGTTACCGCGCGATTTTAATAATTTTTATGGCGGCGGGTTTTATTATTGTGATGGCAATCTAGAATACTAACCAATCCTCGCTGTTGCAGGTATTTAAGTTCTTCGAGTCTCATCTTTTCGAATTCCTGGTACTCGGCCTGAGTGTACACCGTGTTTTGATCGATGGGTTGCCAGCCTGAAAACAGAATTGTACAAAATAATAATATGGATTGGCATCACTAATATCTTTAAGTCTAGCAGTATCTTTTAAAGTAGTATAGAAATCCTGTTAAGTATTCATAATTTACAAAATCTTTTTAATATGTAATAGCTATTCCAGTGAATACGTTATGTTAGTTTGAAATGTTACCTTTATCTTCATTGAAATCCTGTTTCTTGGTGCCCATCATGAACTCATGAAAGTCGATCAGGCCGTCGCCATTGGCATCGTTTTCCTTAAAGACGTGTTCTCTCATTCGCTCCATTTCCTCGTACCGTTCGTGCATGTCGTGGACTGGTGCGTCTGGGCCGTACATCTTGTTGAGCTCCTTCACGAACAGAGCTTTTACTTCGTCAGCGTCCCACACACCATTACCGTCGACATCTATATAAACACATGGTTTGGTTGGTATACGTGCTTTAATTAGTTCATGGTTTTTTCATGCTGGGCCCATATTATACTAGTTTTCTACCATGCACGGAGATTAGTTGACAATTAATTTCAAAAAATTGTGAAGAGCATATTATCAAATAAATATAAAACAGGTTTTCAGTTTTAATTCTAGATTTTGAGTTATGAGTTCACTGGCACTTGTTCGTTTTGTGTTTGGTTTTATTCGGTCAAACTCATCTCTCTAATGTTTTATTGGAGTGATCGCAGTCTGAATGAGCGTGTAACATCTTTTGTCGATGTATCAATAGGTCATCAGCCTCACTGAGATCTCTAAACTGACACCGCCAGAATTATCGTGTAACCTTTGTCTAAAAGAGCTCAGACTGACTAAAATATGTTACAAGAAAAATGTCTTAGGTAGTTTTTGCGTCTCATATTCTAGCTCAAATCCAGTTTCTTAGCAAACTTATTTTTCAGTTCAGTTTTAACTGCTTGGCCGTTATTTGAATTCGGTTGAAATTTGACAGCGCTTTAATTATAGCTGTCCTTGTTGTTTTTGTGTTTATTGAAAGGGACGGGAAAGGTTTTAAAAAATTTAATGCAAATAAAAGGTGCAATTAAAAAATTAACCTTAGGTTAGAGAAATGAACTAACAGAATTGACACAGTTAACTATGTAAACATGCAGACCTACGTAACCTATGAAGCAATACTAAGATACGTCGACGATACTAAGATAAAAACTAGCATGATAGAACTACTCGGACGAACACAAACAAATACAGTGTTAGAAAACACTTACTCGAATAATTGTCAAACTACATTACAAACGCATGTCAGCACAATACAGTGTAAATTGTATGGAATTTAAACCGCGCATCTAACAGCGATCCTAAGAACGTAGGTTCAATGGATCAGAATGTGGTAGGTATATGGTACTAAGAGATCTGATGGGATATCTATTACCTACCGCACCTTCAAAAGGTCGTATATTTTTTTGTATTTAGAATTAGAATCTGTTAGGCCTTAAGATCTCGAGCTGAATCATGCGTTTATAAGACGTTTAATCTCAAACAACAATACTTTTTGTAAATGAGCGCTACGTGCAAAAAACGCCAAATTAATAGCAAATTAGACGCCTATAGAAGCGCTCATTGGCGCGGCTGTGGTGCTACAAACGCGCGTCTACAGCATCTCAAGACTCAAGTGGCATGGACGTGATATTACATTAGAGATACGACTGCGCTTTTAGGATCTCAATATTGTATGAAAATGAGTGCTCACGCGTCTGCCGCTCCTCAGTCACACCGCTGTTTCAGTGTTTCTATAAGCGTCTCATCAGAAAGGCGATGTAGTTTATCAAGTACACAACAAAATCATGTTAGTGACGCTATACTTGGCACGACACACAATGCATCTTACCATGCATCATGTAAAACACCTGAGGGTTGAAATCTTTCGGGTCCATACCACCAGTTCTCCATATCTCTAACAACTGTTCTCTTGACACGGGGTGATGAAGCTGTTAAATTAAAAATTAAATATCGTATTAATAATGATCGCCGGAACTCACCATGCATCATGAAGAATACTTTAGGATCAAACTCCTGGTCCATATGGTCCTGTTTCTCCCAAACCTCCTCGTACTGTTGTTTAGAACCGGGGTGATGAAGCTGCGTTTCATGAAATATGTTAGTGATAAACTCTGGCGGAGAATTGACACTAACCAGCAACGCCTTCAAAAACCTCTGTAATCTTTTTACGGAGAACGATCGTGGCCTTCAAGCCCGGGAAGGCCCAGTCTAAAATGCTAATTTCTTTAACTAGCATAAATAATAATAATAATAAAGGACGTTCCTTAATTTAAGTAAGCGGTAAGGAATGAGCGCCATGAGTGCTAAAACAATAGCACGGAAGGTATAAGGAAGGCATTCCAGAAAATTCCATGCGGTTAATGCACCATTGGGATAAGTAGGTAGCTAGGTAAGTACAATACAACGTTATCGCTTTCTTGGCCGTAACTCATAGATTCATAACATTATTTACGACGCATGTTTTGTAAACATGTACGGGGAACTTTATTTAACAATAAGCAGTCGGTCGATAGCATGCGTCAGGTTACAAAGGTCAAATCTTATCATGCAATTTTACTGCTTATGTGTCTCTACCTACGACTCGCAATTTTAAATTATATAGGTACTTACACAGAATTTTCTTTTAAGTGAATTCAAAGAGAGATTTAAAGAAGTAGGTAGGTGAAAAAAAGGCGTTACCCTTTCATTAGTTCATGCTTTGTAATTAAGAAAAAAGAAATAGCAACTCGACTTTATTCCCTAAGCACGGTAGATATCCCCTTCGATCTCTTAGTACCAAGTAGGTACCTACTCGTGATTCTTCGAGGATGTCTAAGGGACAGAAGAGAACGAATAGAACACTTGGTACATACCCACATATTGCAGCAGTTAGTATTCCATACGTGACAGGTTGCAAGCCCATCGCCACTGCTAGAATACTAACTGGTTTCCTCATGATGTTTTCCTTTACCGTCTGAGTTTATTTTTTTAGTTTGTATTAAATTGGAATACTAATTTAATTTTTACTGCTGAGTAAGAATAGAAACACACAAAAATATTTTCTTTGTTTTATAAGGACTTTATCATGTTCAAGTATACCTTGATACCATTTTTTGTTATTCTTGTAGAGGTTACTTTGTAGTAGTAGTAGTAGTAGTAACTCTCGAAGAGTTTAATAGTGTTTTACAATAGTTTTTCGGTCAGAGCATAGTTTTCTTGAAGACCTTTTATTGTTCTTTTACCTTTATTTGACCTTTTATTAACAACGACGATTCTAAACACATTAGATTTAAATCAGCAGTGACCCCGAAATCGAAACGGTAAAGTGAATAAAAACCTTGATGCTCATAATGATGACAGACTTCAAATTTCAGTTGGTGTAGCTTTGCCTTCTGCATTGTAGGTTGTGGGTTCGACCCCCAGAGGATATAATTTTGCACATAGATTAGATTATAGAGGAGATTATCTTGATCCCCAGAAACAGAAAAACTGTTTTTGGGTATCAATATAATCACCTACCTACTAACTTGTGGAACGCGACAGAGGATATTGTAAAATGAACATTTAAGTGAATTACATTACCATTTTAGTTACAGCACTGCAGATCTGTTTCAGTAGATGATGGGTTAAAAAATGGGTTATACAAGAAAATTAATATTATACAAGCGCAAGCATTGATTGACTGAGGTTCGACACTACGTGTAACAGTGATTGTGCTCAACGGACAGTTGGTGCACTAGGATAATACGAAAACACGTGCAAAGAAAACAAGCACAGGTTCTCAAAAAGACGCATAGGTTTTTTTATATTCACAAACGTACTGACTTTAAGATAAAAATACAATATTATTTAGAAAATGATGTTCTTTATCCAACTTAGGGCAGACGACTGTACCACGTTCATGAACCCAAAATTATAAATAGAACATACAGGAGACTGGTGTCTGAAACCCCGAACCCAGTTTTAAATTACTGATAGATGGAACATGCAGGATGCTAACCTAATGCCACCACCTACAATATACTACTGCCTCGCAGGTCACGGACAAGACGAACATGACCTATAACGCAATGTCCATCAACCTGACGCATTCAGATGTTAAGCCTCATGTGCCTGTAATGGCATCGGCACCCACACCCTCAGCAACGTTGTTTCGCGGCAGATATAAATAGCGACATACATCTAGCCCTACACAGCAAAGAGTGTATCTTCTAATATGCAAACCATGATGAGAACACGCAGACACAGAAAAAACATATGTGATCATCACACAAATATTTGCTCTCGGGAGGTCGAACTCATAACCTACGCGCAGAAGGTAGAACTACTATCAGCTGTGATGCTGTCTTGCATAGACAGCATCAGGTATGAGTTCTACTACTACGAGAATAGTGGTAGCATAAAATGACATCGGCTCTTGACGACCGTATTTGTATTTGTTTTTATCAATAGCACCATGAAAGTACTAGAAGCGAAAAGTAATTTGAAAGTGCACAAACAGTATACACCATACTACACAGTACCAAATAAAAAGAATAATTAAGAAATAATTTACATGCAGGAAAAGCACGCTAAAATAATTTTCCTATTGTTTTTTCTATACCTAAAATGTATCGCCATGCAAAGTTTCAGGATGATTCAAATAAGGGATCTGCCTCAGAACAAAACGACAGAATGACATGGTAAGCTTCGGAAAATATAATAAGTTTACCGGTTGGTGATGTTTTTTAGCCTCCTCTTCGTTTTTCAATTTCTCCATGTATTCCTTTTTGTGTGGTTCGTCCAACTTCTCTATATCTTGATGCTTTTGGAACTCCTTTTCCAATTCGTAATTCTGAAATGAAAAGTGTAAAATGACCGTGTGTAAAAGAAGCAAAGCAGAGAGGCACCGGACGCTAGTGCCGTGCGCTATTTTGGGACATAATTTCACATTGAGAAGACTGCCTCCCAGCACTCACACCGAGTTCAATAAGACCACTCCTGAGAACTTGAGAGGGCTAAAGTACCCAAACCCATCAGTATGATCAACTTGTTCTATAGAACCAACAGTGTGAGAGCGAAGTAAGCCAGCTGTTCCATATAAAACTTGGCTAAAATGTATGAAACAGCAATTTTTTTGCAATCATTGTTGATTATAAAGAAGAGCTTGTTCCTATTATATATTTTTTAATACATATAGTTTTGTAGGGTATCTGTGATAAAGTTGTTTTGTTGCTGCCTTACATCTAAATATATCCATTACTGACCGACTGACAATAACAATAATAATAATGCTGGACAATCCACACAGCATCATCTAGCCCTACGCTAAGCAGAGCTTGTGTTATGGGTACTAGACGACTGATATACTTGATACAATACATAACATACATAGATATTTTTTATCATACATAGAAAATACCCAGAACATCCGGAATGCATATTTGCAGATTGTACAAACATGCATTCCAAGAAGGTAATTGAACCCGCAACCTCCTGCGTCGCAGGCGGATAATCTCCCGCCGCCGCGGCATATCGGTCGTCACAATCAACGCACAGCCTAACCAGAGATCCTAGGGATATCAAGTTTGAAGGGCAACTTTCTGTTCAGTGTAGGGATGCACTGAAAAAGGAATTTCCAAAATTCAAAAGTGCAGCGATGGTTGAAGTTGAAAAATGTATAGTGCACTAGTGAACGAAGTCTCGAAACAATGTTTACATAAGGTTAGTAAGGTTAATTTCAGACGTACTTTGAATTCTTCCTTGCGCTTCTGGTCGGCAATTTCTAAATCACTGGAGACTTTCTGGATGAGTTTCTTCAAATCATTAATCTCGAAAGTATTCGAGTTTCCATGGTCCAAATGATCCGGCGACTCATTCTTTAGGTCACCATCAATGTTATTGGTGAGCTCGAATTGCTGAAAGTTAACAAACATTTTAGATTATCGTCGTACGAGTCATAGGACGTTTAGTATTAATAATAATAATAATAATGCTGGACAATCCACACAGCATCATCTAGCCCCATGCTAAGCAGAGCTTGTGTTATGGGTACTAGATGACTGATATACTTAATACAATACTATATTACATACATAGATATTTTTTATTATACATAGAAAATACCCAGAATACCCGGAATAAATATCTGCAGATCTTACAAACATTTATCCCAAGGCTGACATTCGCCCGCCGCGCCACATCGGTCGTCAATATTGTCGTCAGTATTGTTTATAACGTTTCCACAATAGATTTCTGAAGCAACAAAACTACTTAGTTCGATTTGCACTGCACCCAAAAACTCAGCAAACGATCGAGCAGGTGGTCTTTTAATCTTGTGTTTTCGCTGCGCTTTAGAAAACACCGACTATGAAAAAACACGACTCAAGTTAAATTGAACGCGTTACGTAACTCAACTCAAGCCAGCAAGTGTACTCTTGAGAACGATGAACGAAGTTTTTATATTATCGTTATTATCCTTTTGAGTTACACTACAATGCCAGACAGCAACCACTAGACTGTGGAATGGATTACCAAGGCCTCACAGTGTAACTCAAAACGACAATACGAAACTTCGTTTATCGTTTTCAGAGAAGACCTGCAGCAATATCATAACATTTGTGTCACGAATGTTACGATATTGCAGTTTTTGAACTACTTGTCAATATTCTAAGATTTTAAATTTGGTTTGATATTATTGGAAAACCTAACTCGAGTTACTGAAGCTAAGCTCAACTCGAGTTAACTCAAGTTAGTAAGTTGAGTTGACTCATTTCTAAATAGAACCAAATCTTTAAAATAAGAACAGGATAAAAGTGAAGAGAATTACATACCCGCTCATGACTCAAATAGCCATGCGCTGTATACAATAACAGTGCTCTTTAAAAGTGAAGGAAAACAATGTGAGGAAACCAGTTAATATTCTTGCAGCAGCAATGTCTTGGCCTTGCAACTTGTTTCCTTCGGAATATTTAACTTTTACAAAATGTGGATATTATGCCAAATATGTTATTTGCACATCCACACCAAATTATTGTTTCTGTATTTGTATTGCTGGTTTTTGTCTTGCGTTTCATGTTTCCGGATTTTTAAAACGGATGTTTTCATGTTTGTGAATATTTGATCAAACATTTAAGGAAAACATAAGATAGGTACTTTTACACATAGGTATCATGAAAAGAAAACATCGTGGCATTCTAATTAACGTACTATGGTGACGTCATTAGTATAGGCTGACTAACTATCAGGAGTCCTAAACAGGAGAGCCTGTTTAAGACATAAATTACCTACGATTTAACATATTGGTAGTGGGTAGGTAACACTCATGTATTGTTATACAGAGCAACACCTCACTACATAAAAACAAGTATAGTATTACGAAAGATACGCATTCAAATTTACACACAAAATTTCGTACTATTACCGTACTACTCCTCGGTGGGGATAGAATCCACAACCTACAGTGCAAGGCAGAGTGATTATTGGATTCAATTTATGTTCATTACACGAATATTTGTACGCGGTGGGGATCGAACATATGTCATCGAACAATGTACATCGAACCCACTCTACAGTGCAGAAGACAAAGCTACTACCAACTAAGCTCTAACGGCTGTCCAATTTATTAATAGAACATGTTGTAAAACGGAGTATAAGTATACCTTAGTGGCCAAGTGACGTAGTCTAGATAGCTCACGTCGCTTAATTTCGTCCAATCTTGTCCGCACATTGTGGTTCACCAGATCCAATTGTTCAGCTATTTTACCGGACTGTAACACAAAATAATTTTATGTTAGTAAATAAATAATACATATAAGATAATCTTCTCGTAATCTTCGTACATATTATTATGTATTCTTATACATACATATATATTTACATTAATAACCTACTAATCAATTAGTAATATTTTTTTAATAATAGCGTTTTTTTATGTTGCTTCTTACAGTAATATCTGCCATGATTGGGTGACTACTTATCCATGTATTTAAATTCGGAGGCAAAAAGGTAAACGTTTGATAATCCATAAGCAGATCACTCGTGGTGGTGTTCGGGCTACAAGCTTACAGTCGGAACAGTTCCTTGCTGCCAATAACTTTCTTGAAGCACCGCGCAACATGATCTAAGCTGATACTTAGTTGGACCGTCTCGTAGATGGCAACAGTACTCTACATATGATTAGACGTGAGCTTGAAGAAGCAAACGCTGTTCTGCTCAGACTTTAGAAAGGATCGTCTTTTAGTGACCACCACTTTGGCTTAGATTCTATAAGAGAAATGAAGTTAAGTTAGACGTTAGAAATAGTTAATAACTGCTTATTTGTGTATAATCTTTGTAGTAGAGCTCTTAGTGAAGGGCTCGTCCGGGGAAGTACTACCACCATGCCAATTTCTGCCGCTAAGCAGCGCTGCTGTGTTCCGGTTTGAAAGGTGTGGGTGTCGGTGAAATTACAGGCACGTGAGGCTTAACACCTGTATGCCTAAGGTTGATGGACGCAGAGTAGTGTACTGTAGGTTACGTTCCTAACGAACGTGACAATGCCTTGTTATAGGCGATGGTAACCAATTGATCAGTGGGCCATAAGATTGTTCCATCAGCACATTGTATAAAAAAAACAAAAAGTAAAAAAATACCTTCACAACTTTAGAGTTCCCTGTCTAACTTTGGAGCTAAGTTTAGTACTCATAGAACTTAACCTGGATAATTACTTACACGGATGTCATCTTCATCAGCCTTCTCCAGCTGAGCCTTGAAGTCTGGATCACTTTCCAACGCTTGGACCACCTCTTTTAAGTATCTGTGGTACTCCAATTGTTCTTCCTGTCAAATGAATTAATTTCGAAATAAATTGAGATGTTTTTTTCTCAAATAGTCATGGGTTGGTCCACCCTCTGGTGCCTGCTTATCGTTGAATTTTGAGACAATTTATTTATTTATTTATAGACGAGCAGCTTTCGCTGATATGTCAACATCACACAGTATTGAAATGTAGTAATTTTTGGTCATTGTCTTTTATTTTAGTTGCACTTTTTAAGCACTGTTTTACTTAATCGTAACCAGTTATCGAGCTTGTTTTTGAAGGCATTGACAGATTCAGCGGAAACAACTTCCTCAGGCAGCATTTTCCAATTGTGGACCACTCTATTCCAATTGTGGACCACTCTATAATTATTAAGTTGTCCATTTCATCCTTTTTTTATCATGATTATTTTATGTTAACTGTTAACATTAAGGTACTCAGGTGTCTCATGTAATGTGGTATAAAAGTATATTTAAAATTTTACTATCTGGACATACTCTGATTTTTCGAGGATGTTCATAGAACTTTCAAAGAATCTGGAGTAGGTAAGAGATTGGAGAAGATATTTTGTTCTTACTTATTAACTACTATAAAAAAAAATATTTTAAAAAAACATATCAAACAGTTAAGCTATATGCAGATCACAGCATATGATATAGAGATAACTCAACTAATCCATATCAGTACCAGCTGGAAGCATTCCATTATCCAACATACTGGTTGCATAATGTTCTGAGCCTGCCACTCACCGGGTTTCAGATCATGTGTCGCTTCAACAAGACACCCTGACCGAATTTAAAAAACTGGGAGGGCTTTAATATAACTTTGCCCCAAGATGAGCAAATGCATAGGCTCTGCTGAGATCCAGTGACAAAATCTAATAGCAAGTGTGTTTTTGATGTAAGTTAGATACAATTCTTTATATACTTCATCCAAGTAATTATTAACTGGATCATACAAATAAAACAGGGCAAGTGCGAGTTGGACTCACGCACAAAGGGTTCCATACCATTATCAAAACTGCATTATCATAATAAAAAAAGCAAAAAAAATCACGTTTGTTGTATGAGAGCTCTCTTAAATATTAATTTTATTGTTTTTTAGTATTTGTTGTTATGGCAGCAACAGAAATACATTATCTGTGAAAATTTCAACGTTCGAACTATCACTGTTTATGAGATACAGCCTGGAGACAGATGGATGGACGGATGGACGGAAACACCCTAAAAACAGTAGGAACCAAGCCTTAAGTATCTTGGCTGTTTTTCTAGGCTTGATCACGAGGAACTGTCTCTTAGATTCACCTAGCTTTAATACGTTTCAAGATGATATCTGTGAAAATACTGAATTGCTTTTTGACCTCGACTGTGAGAAAACTGATATGAAAATACTAATTTAGTAAGTTGTAATTGTTTCATAGATTAATGTCTATTTAAGCCTTCAATGAGTAAAAAATGATTGCTATTAGACTAGCATTTAAATAGAAGAAACCAGATTTTCAAGACTGATTCCCTTGTTTGTTCATTATTCAATAACTCAAAAAATGAAGCTGAAGAACTGGTTACATACCATGGTTTTCTAGTAGGATTAGAAATAGAATTAAAATACAGCAAATTCTCCATACTATTAAAATGATGAAGAAAAAAGATTTTTCCAAGTTACCCAATCAGAAGCTTCCTCTCCTTTGTGGCCTTCTTTATTCTCATTTTGAGTCACAGGGGGTGCAAATGAGCAGTGCAATAGTATCATCATGCAGAATATACTTGCTAGTAGCCTCATTTTAATCTGTAATAAATATTATGCTGTGACACAAGTGGAAAGATTTATCAACAACTTTGAGATGGTATAGACTTCTATAGGCTGATGATGATGATAAATACTAAAAGTTTGTGCGTTTGTGATGTTGTAGGGGCTAATCTCTGAATCTACTGAACAGATTTTTATAAATATCTTATCATTATAAAGCCACGGTATTTTAGAGTGTCATAGCCCAAAAGAAAAGTAAAAGTGTTTACCGCATAACTAAGTAAGTGGGCACGGGTCAGCTAGTTTGATAAAAAAGTAAATCGTGTTCAGTTAATACCTACCTACTGTGCCAAAAATAAATTTCAATAACTACTAACTACTTCTTCTCTTCAAAGTCATCCTGTGAATCCATATGTATGTTAAATGTATAGTATTATAATAATTGGGAGGTACAGACCCGTGCTTTTACTAGTCCTTTGAGAGGAAAGGATCTAAGTACAGTTTATTATCAGATAATTTAAGATTCGGGCACTAGGCAAAGGTATTCACCGAAATGTATATCGCTATACAAGTAGGTACTAAGACGATTACGACGATGTAGACAAGATTTTGGTTCAATACGAAACGATAATTATGTAACTTACCTTTAGAGTAGATAAATTCGGTTGGTAATAAAAAAATTTTGTAGTTTCAAGTAGTTTAGTTTAACCCTCGAGTTTACAGCTTTCTTCACGAATACGTAGCGTAGTGAAGCGCGCACAGACAGAACAGACAAGACAGAGCAGAGCACTAGCGCGTACCACCTAGTAGACGAACCTCAAAAACATCAAAACCATTATGCATGAAGCTTAGTCCAAAAATAATTCAACAGTGACATGGATTATTTTATTTCCCAACGTCAAAATCCAAAATGTCTGAAAGAAGTCCATGGTTGTTCATTAACCGGAGTCACTCTCGGTTAATGAACAACCATGGAATACACAGCTCGAGAAATCATAGCCATAGAGTGCGCAGCCAAAATAAACACGATACCAATAACACGCGTTAGGAACGTACAACCATGGTGACCATTGCTCTGATTGGTCGAACGAAAGTTTAGGCTTCGTTTAGACGCAACTAACGAGTAAAGATAAACTAACCCATTTTGAGATTAGATCGTGCAGATTTTTTTCTGGCACTTCGGCGGCGGCGACAGGTGCCGTTTTTTTATTGCTGACCTAACTATAGTATACCATCCAAACTCTTAAGATGTGATCGCTGTGGTATCTTTGTATTGTAATGTCGCTTATGTCTAACTTATTTTATCAAATTGCGTACGTGTCGTCCATTTTGTTGATTAAAACCGTTATTCTAAAGGTTTATCTTATTACAATTTAATCAACAAGAAGCTTTAAAAGTTTTACCACCATGGAAAAATACTTAAAACCCAAAAAAAGTTTGGACATTGATCCTGTTGATAGTTCCGCATCAAGGAAATGGGAATGTTGGAAGAAAACATTTGAAAGCTTTTTAAGGCTTCGGAAGCAATGATGCTTTACTAAAGATAACATATATTCATACTGAGCGGCGCTCAGATTCTGTTCCTCTATGACATATTCATACTTACCTCTGGCGTATCCATAGGTTATTAGTCCATATTCTTAGGGTTACAACAAACAATGCAACAGACGATATAAAAAAGATAGCTATCTGTTCAGTTTCTTTTTAGCACCACATAAAAATGTGATAATTTACCGATAATTTGCTATAATTTCAAAATAAACGTAAATTACTAGGTGTTTTATGTACTTACATGTGGAACGTAACTCTTTCATCCTTTTTTACTTTGGCACCGTAATTTTTACAGTTTTGACGTACAATAAGACGCGTGATCACTCACTCGCTGCTACTAAGCAACTAAATGAAATTGTGTCAATTGACTCAATTTGGCCGCCGCAGTTTTCACGCGCTAGTGCGACATCTACTTCTTTTATAGTATATAATATCATTGTTCGGAAGGCGTCTTGACAGGACAGAGGGCTGATTCTGAGTTTTTTTCGTTTTCCGGATACCGGATTTCGGTTTGCGAGCTCGAAATTTTTGTATGGAGATACGCTAGTGCCCCCATATGCCGCTAGAGGCGCTTATCATATCTCCATACAAAAAGTTCGAGCTCGCAAACCGAAATCCGGTATCCGGAAAACGAAAAAAACTCAGAATCAGCCCTCTGGTACCAACTTCCTGGAAATTAGATCTTCTCATAAACCACGTTTCATCAAACGTTTTCACGTATATCAACGAGTGTACAACTTTTCCATCCTAAATCGATACCTTGGGAAAATTATTCACAAAGCCTAAAAATATAATTTATGCCCGACATGCATTCGCATCCAGGAAACAACTGGGCGACGAAACAATAGACATCAACAAGCACTAAAACAGTTAGGCAAATACTGCGACTCCAAAACTGTGGATGCTGAAACAAATAAAAACGACAATATACGCAACGCATTAATTTCTGGAATAAAATCTAGTACGATAAGACAAACGTTACTAGAAAATCTGACGTTAACACTAGAAAAAACACATAATAAAGCGCTGTCACTAGAAATGGCTGAAATTAAAGCAAAAAACTTTAACTCTTCAAATCAAAGTCTTATTACAATAACCTATCCAAGCCCGATCCACCCTAGAAAGTGAGTGCAAACGAAGCATAGGTTTTGGCACAAATTCCATGGTAGCGTACAAGATTTTTCAGGTCGTACATTTGGAAAACACAAAAACGGAAAACATGACCATGGAATTTAATGTCAAAATGTACACGAATTTCTGGCTGCGTTTTCCAAGGTTGGACATTTGGTTGGTTATTGTAGTAGGTAAACGTGTAATGTGCAAAGAATATAGTACTCTCTAACGAGAGAAGAACGCCAACTCCATATAAAAAAAGTGTAGACCATTTATCGCATAGAAGCGTACGACATCTATTAATGGTCCCATAAACTAAAAGCCAGTAAGCGGAAAATTTTACCTACCTATATATACACCTACCTATATCTATATCCATACCTATATCTATAGCTACCTATCTATTATGTAGGTAGGTATCTATAGCCATACTTATAGGTTAGTAATAAAATAAAATTATGAATTCTAAATATGTTTATTAGTTTAAATAGTATGAACAATAGATACACGGGGTAACAATTGCATTGGTGTAATAATGTTCTAGTTACATATACTGGCACAATGGATTCCTAGTTCAGTCAGATTCACTAAAAGTATACAATCGGTAACTAACTTTACAAATGAGGGAATGAGTGGAAAGAAAATGAATAGGTAATGTTGATTAAACATTACCTATTCATTTTCTTTTCAAACAGGGACACAGGCACACTTAACACACTTTCTATTTGATTTGATTTATATTTTTCGGTCATGCTTGAATGTCCAAACCTAATAATTTTCAAAGTAGTTTTGGAAGAGTCACTATCTCACTAAACTAGGTGTAGGTACAAAATGTCACTGCCTTCACACATTTATATTCACCTCACTTTGGCTCAAAAACTCAACAACAACTCAAACGAAAACAAAAAGCAAAACTTGATGAAAAGTTTTTCGCCGACATTTTGTTTTTCTTATCAAATTAGGGTTGCTATCTACTATACCTACAGATTTCGATTCTTGACATCGCACTAAATTAAAATAATCGATTAATTTTGTTTGTATGTATTTAAACTTTCTAAAGATAGCAGGATAACCTACATTTACTTAAATTTAGATGGTTTTATACCCTATTTAGACTAAAATTAGTAAAATTAACCAATAGACAGCAAAAACCTGTACAGAGAATAGCTTTAGTATCGATACTATAATTAGGTTTATCGATTATAGATATTCATTAAAAATAATTGTGTAATGGTATACCTATCTGTGTTTGTTTCGTTTTCTCTTGGCTAATATCGTATCTCCTACCTCACTTATTTTGGGCCCATATCGAAGTCTTCAGGGCGCCCTTCAGAGTTGACACCCCCTGGTAACGTGGCCCTACGATTAGTAGCCAACAAGTGGTGGCCTAACAATTTACTCCATCTCGAGTTGGTTCATTTATTTTTATGTGGTAGTAATTTTGTGCATCGTTGGCAAGGGCTTACCAACTTTATGTAATGGTATACTTTTATACCTACCTACAAATTTTAAGTTCACTTAGCCGTCGGAAAGATGGAGGTTGTGCCTCCACTCCGTCCGCCTGATTTTAACTATCCTTCGGATCCTATTGATGTGGTCTAAATCGCTCATGCTCTAAGCGTAGGTTAATGTCGGATGAGTCTGATGTTACAGCATAGCCTGTTTTCTATACCTAGCTAGGTACCTCTTTGAAGCGTTGCCTAGCTGCCAATGTTTTTGATTAGTAAAATATACTTAGGTGTCAAAAAATAGTGCGAAAGGTATTCTGTCATCTTTGGAAGCAACATTGTGTATTTTCATTTTAATTGTTTTTCTAGTGTTATTTTAAGTTCTGATGGGTAATTTTGGTGGTATTTTAACTATGATTACTTGAGGTCTTAGCACAAGTGTGAACAATTGAAATGAAAGTGTGTTATGAGGCATCCTAATTTGAACGAAAATGTTTCCTTTTGTAAAGTCAGCCGTCATCGGTTTTGAAGAAAAAGATGGCGTTTTTCTTCAAAACCGATGACGGCTGACTTTACTTTTTTTTTTGACATTGGCAAAATTGTCCGCAAGACGAACAGATGCCAAAAAAAAAATAAAAAAAATAGTGCATATTTTATAAAAATCTTTTTATTATAAATTATAATAAATAATTTATAATGTACAGTCAGCTGCACTAGAATGTATACAAGTTGTTATCTTTAAAATGGTTTCACAGCGGTGCTAAAAATATTTACACAGCAATTATTCGAAAAACAAGTGTGGTTATCAACTAATTTAATGACTTTTTAGTTTTTGAGGTGTAAGAGTTCATTGTTTTGCTGTAATACTGTTGTGAACGTTACAAATTGTATACATTCTAGTGCAGCTGACTGTACCATTACATTGTGTACATTATGATGAAATTATAGCCAAATTAGCTTCCGTGGATCTAGCTAAACCACGCTTAGACGGAACAATAGGTTATGGGACCCACGTAGGACATCAAATCAAATAGAATTATGCAAGCAATTTCTGGTAAGATTAACATCGGACTTGCGGCCGAATACTGAAACGCTACTTGAAAAATCAACTTAGTAGTATCAAGTACAACTTATATAAAAGGTTTAGGCGCATAAGGTCCCACTCGCAAAACGTCCCTTTCGTCCCTTCTGCAAAATATCCCTTTCGCAAAAGGTCTCTTCACATAAATTACGTCTCTTTCACAGAACGTTCCTTTCGCAAAATGTCCCGCTCGCAATATGAACCGGTTAAATACAACGATTAACAACAAAATTTGTTGTTAATCGCTGTATTTAATATAAAAAAACATATTTTTCGCTGTTTTCTCGTGGTCCCAGGATTTTGTCCCATTAATGGGACCACAAGGGAGAACTGTTTCTCGTAGTCCCATTATTGTGTAATTACATCCTGTATATAAAAGTAAGTGGTTACCAAAAGAAACAATGATAATAAAAGTATCAACTTCATATTATTTAGGTAAGTACTTATAATATTTTATCTAAATTTTTCTAAAAAAATGCCCCACCGAAATATCACCGTGGATCAACTGTAGTTGGTAATTCATAACGTCCTCATCCCGCCTTACAAATTCTCGTCTCCTTTCTGATGATTTAGAGAATTCTAAAGATTTCGGATGGCGTTTCTTCATGTCTTCTTCAATAGCGAATGCCAACATTCCACTACGTTATTGGTGCGGTGTCTTTCACCATATACCTACGTTCCACTGTGAAATAAATCCTTAATTTTTAAGCCAAGTCCTTTCTACTTATATATTTTGTGAAAATTTTAATTTTGGCAGTGCTGGGACTTTCGTTTTTATCTACACCATCGATGCTTTTAGTGAAGTGATAATAGCACTTTTTCAAAATAATGCCCGGAAAAATGGTCATTATTGCATTTGCAGGAGCTACTTCAAAATCTAAGTGAAGTTTTTTTAGCGACCACTCTATTTGTGCTTTAATAATTAGAAATAAAGCGGTGTATGATTTTTTATTTTTGTGCGTCATCAATGCGTGAATGGAATAACGTGAGTTGTTGATGGTGACTCAGATATATCACCATGAATACAAGTTGGGTAAATGGAGCTGAAGCTGAAGCTCTTTGAAACGTCCCGTCAATAAAAAACTCACCAACTTTCTCGATAGTATTTTTGTTTTCTTTTGAACAAAAAATAATAATACCACAATCTTTGTCGTAGTATTCAGCAAGTACAAATTCTGAGAATTTCGGAGGGATAATCACTTCTTTAATACTTTTAAAGTTAGTACGTTTGCAATAAGTGTACAAAGATTTTTGTACATTTTTAAAAGAAGGTAAAGTTGATACAAAATTAAGACCCTCATTTTCTAATTCCGTCAAACCTTTTTTAAAAATTTGTGCCACTGGTGTGGCTTTGTTCTTTCATTTTATCTATTGAATCGTCAATTTTATTCTTACTGTAATCCAATTTACATGAATGTGTTTTATTTTTAACTATTTGTTTACCCTGAAACGCAAAAAGGAATAAAATATCAGGCAATCTAAGGCATTCTACCCGACTCTAATTATTTATTTCCATGCGGACGAATTCACGGGTAAAAGCTAGTCATATATAAAAACCCAAAATTTTACCTTGAGAGTTATAGATCCACGGCATTTTATTTTCTTGGCTTGGCTACACTTCCAAACGACATCGATATTCCCACTTTTATAAACCATATGCCTATAATATTGTCTCCCATCATATAGTAATACGGTCCTGCCGGTTTCTTTTAAGAAACAAAATTTCTTCCATGAGTATATTATTTCGTGTTTACTTATCAACAGAATTCTAAGTATTAACTTATAGATCATATTCTTAGGTATTATGATCTAAGTACCTACCATATTCCACTGCATAGCATGCAATATTTGGTAAAATTCAATAGCATTTTAGATTTAATAAAGTAAATGTCATAAAATTACAAAAGGAAAATAAAAACCAAGAAAAAGAAAAATATTACCAAGCCACTTAAGAAATTATTATAACTAGAAACCATAAGCTCCTCAAACTTAAATTAAAATCCTTTATTTACCCTAGTACCCCTCCCCTGCAGGAGAATTCATGTAATCCTTGATTTTGTTGCATAAAAATTATTGTAATTACGAAATCCCTTAGTTATTTCGCCTCTTCGTAATTTTTTTGCCACTTTTTTGTATTCTTTGTTGAAATATATATCCTTATTTTTGTGATTTTTTTTAAGTGTGCAAGCCAATCCTTTTTGTGTTTTTTTGTCCAAACGCTTCAGGTAAAAATTTTTGTATAACCTATAATAAACCTGGATGCTTCATCAGTTTTTTATTAAATCGGATATTCCAGCCTTTTACTGGATTTGTAGTGCGGTGCATCTGGGCGTAACAAGACAAAACTGATGGGCTGTGTCTAGGATACCAATATATTTGTAAATATTCCCAAAAACTTCTTGTAATTTACCTCCCTTGTCCTGTCAAAGTGACACTTAACGTAGCATATTTTTTCCATACAACGACCTTAAAGTGTCTGCAGGAACCACTGACTTCAACTTCTGGAAACACTCTTAAGATTGCATTAATCGGAGCAATTTCGTAGTCACACTTGTAGTGTTTTATTGTAATAGGTACGTAGTTTGTTTTTTAGTAATTCGAAAAGTCTGATATAAGTTTCTTCAGTTTTATCTGGAAGTATGGCAAAAATTACTGATACAACGTTGGAAGAAGATTTTGTACATCTAAATGTATAATGTACACTTGATAAAAATTTCTGGGTGCTGTTTTGAATGTCCCGTCTTCAAAATATTGAGCTTCCTTAAATTTTAGCATTGTTTTTCTTGCACTTTTGTTACAAAACATAAACATTCTATTTCCATCTTCATGCTCAGAATCAATTCAAAGCAGAAGCAATAAAAAGTCGTTAGCTGAACAATCAGGTATCTAGTCTATGGCGTCTGATAGTCTGAAGCTAAAACTCGGTGCATCTACGTGATTTATATTCTCAAACTTTTACTTCAACTGGGCCTAAATCACTGCAGACATCTTCTTTTGCTTGATATAATGCCAACAAAATATTGTTGCTAATGTAATCTCTTTGACACGTATGACCCTTGTCAACGCCTCGTAGAATCATCATTGATCGTTATCGAAGCACTGCAGACATCTCGATGGACACAGTCATCTCCATAGCGTACTACCGTTTTTATTTTTTCTATTAAAGTTGAACCGGTAACCATCTTTTAAGATAGTATTTTTGTGTTTTTGGTTTGTTGTAAATTCAAATGGAATATAATCACTCATATTCATAGCAAAACAAAGAATAAACAATAATTGAATGTTAATACCTCCTCCTTACCTTGTCTACAGGCACCTTGTAATTTCAAATAATTTCTGACAGAGCCATCACAAGCCGTCGTTTAATTGCTTTGTTGTATTGTAAGGTATTAATAATAAGATAATTTCAATTTTCTATTATTTTTTTATTGAAAATTGTAAAAAAGTTACCTACGTTGTTCACTGCTATCTTGATTCATTTTGTAAATATTATCGAGAATGTGGTGACGAAACTTCGTCTGAATGAATTTGATTTGTCAAACAGCAAATTTTTCTATTGGAGTGATCAAAAATATTCATATTTTTTTTTATGATTTTACCTAAGTAGGTACTCATAATAGAACTTCGCAATCTCTATCGATAGATAAGGTAAGGATAATTTGCCAAATAAAAAGAAAGCAGTGTAATTGAACGTCCTCTGAAAGGTTGATGTTTGAAAAGGGTAAGAGCGTGTGTTACGTTAGTTTATAAAACGTAAATATAAACCTATTTTTTAGTTCTTTCGAACCAAAAAAATCCTTTTACCAGGATATTTTTTATAACTCACCACTTACCCCCTGGGGTAATATGTCGATTCGGTGGAGGAGCAGTATCTTGGTTAAGGAGGTGGTATCCGCCAACGAGAGGTTTTCTCCGTGTTATTTCTCTTTGATGAGTGAGTATAAATGTCCAAAAAAAATATATATTGCTTATTAAAGACTAAATTTTAATTTGAACAATTGTAATAATTCTAACTATATTATTACTTTATGAAAAAAATATCCAAAGTGAAGCAATTTTTATTTTAAATTTGGTTATTTCTTCTAAACGGTATTGATTTTTAGTATTTTTTTTTCACACAAATACCTGTCAAAGTTTTTATCACAAAGTGAACAATTGGCAGTTCGAACTAATAATTCATTAAGCTACAAATAATTATTTCTTGAATGCGATATGAAATGGAATGCGCGGGTCCCTGTGCGGGCGACGGGCGGCAGTGCAACTCAGACTAGGCAGACTCCTCAAGGTCGTTGGCGAGTACCACCGCCCAAGCTTCAGTTTCGATATCTACAACAGAAGAGGCAGAAATTATGGCTGCTAGTGGAGCAGCAAGAGAAATAATTTGGATAAAAGATTATACTGCGAATACACTATGTATTTGGTAGATAGCCAAGCTGCAATCAGACTGGCTCACAAGCCTGAGTTCCATAAGAGAACGAAGCATATCCGATTACGACATTTCTTCTTTGGAGGTTTTGCCTAGACTTGAGTTTTGAATTTTTAAGAAAAGCATTGAGCATGTCTGCTGTTGATAAATTTACCCAATTGGAGGGAGTGTTACAATAGGTATAACCTGTTTACTACACCTAGCTAGGTAACTCTTTGAAGCGTTGGCTAGCGACCAATGTTTTTGATTAGAGATATAGGTGTCAAATGATTGGAATAAAAAGAAGTGCATATTTTCTACGAATCTTTTTATTATATATATTATAATGATAAAGCCAAGTCAGTTTCCGTGGATCTGGATAAGCCACGCTCAGACGAAACAATATCGAATACTTGACAAACCCTCCTTTATTAAAACGGTCACGTCACCGGAAATGGCCGTTGCCTCTAAAGGTCCATTTATTGTTCATGCTGCAAGAGATCAACCTGACTCTGCTGCTGGTACAACGATGTCTTATTAAATTCGGTCAATTGGGTTAGAAGCTTTATGACATCTTGATAAGACTAGGCATTGAATGGACTAACTCGTAGTTGGCCTAAATCTTGATTCAATTAAATAGCAAAGTGACTATATCGATATTTGACTAAGTCTCAGTTGGTCTACATAGCGATATGTCGTATAGCCAAGTTGAAAATTAAAATAAAGGACTATAGTAGGTACTATTCACTTGTAAAAAGTAAATGACACATTATAATTTTCTTATCTCTCTAACATCCAAAGACATCGTGTGAAGTACAGGCTTGCTAATGTTATTTATGTCTTAGCAAGTACCATGTTGAGACTTCTTTAAGAAAATCATTAGATGGTGATAATAAATATGCACATTTCCTTCCTACTTTTTCAACTTGGGGCAACAGAATTTAAATTTTGAACGATAACTTTCAACATTTTTGAAATCGATAAAAATGTTGGAAGTAGGTATTCGTTCGAATTTTAAATTTTGTTTTGTTTTGCTTGTTCCGCTATTGTGTAATAATGGCGTATCAAGAATAATTCGATTTACTAGAAGCTTACTTTTCAAACAACAAGAATTGCAATTTAGCTATGCAGTGGTACAGTGAGAGATATCCAGACAGACAAATACCACCTAGAATTTTTTTGTCGCGAATGGTGAAAAATTTTGTGAATATTGGAAGTGGCAAAAATGTCTAGAATGCCCACGGCAGCAAAATCTAGACTTTTTCGATTTTGATTTAAGCGTTTTGATATACTTTAAGTATTACCTACCCGAAAACACAAAGGTAAGCTGCTCAAGACACCAGCCTTAGATCATAGCACCAGCCATACTCGTGTGCTTAGTGTTTTGAAAAAGTACTTACAAATACAAATGTTTTCGTGATGGGCGATTGGTGCAGAAACTACATCCGGGGGATATTCAAACTAGATTAGAGTTCTGTCAAAATATTGAAACAAAAATAGCCCGCAACCCAAATTCCTTAGACTACATTGTATGGTCCGATGAAACAAATTTCAGCAACAAATTATTTTTTAATTTTTAGTTGGTTCGATTTCCAGGTGAGACAAGCAATTTTTAGAAGATCTTTGAATGCGGTTTTATTTCTTTTTAAAAATAAAGGAATGTTTCCTATCAGTATAATGAGCTAGCTAAAGGATTTAAGGTAGTTCCCCTCCAGGGCCCATAGATTTTTTCCACCCTGTATATTTATAAATAAAAAAAAAGAAAGAGTAACAAAAAAATAAAAGCAAAAGACAAACAAAATTAAACATAGCCGGAATTTTATACGAATAAACTTGGATATAGGATAAATTTTATTAGGATCAGAAAAAATAAGTTTACCAGTAGGTACGTAGGTAGGTGGTACCTACCTAGTAAATATATTTTATGCTAATTGTACAACTTAGAATTAGAGTTAAAACTTATTATTATAACAAGCCTATGCCTTATGCTTACAATTTCGTATCTATGCAGGTACGTATTTTCATGCATACATTACTTACCTATTTATACCTATACTGCAACTACTTCTTATTATCTAAGCCCTAAGCAATGGTGGGTTAGATACCGAACTAGAAATATCTGTGTCCCGGCCTCTAGCACCCTCCAACGGACAATGAGTTTTGTTCTGCCTGTGAATGGTAGGTACCTACATAATGATGTGATGTAGGTTTTATATTCTAATAGGTATACCTAACCTTCTTTGATGTACCTAACTATAACTAGTACGTAGTTATAGTAGGTATAACTATTCTATAGTTAGGTACGTAGTTACTACCACCAATAATAATGTCATGTGGAATAAACCCTAATTCAAAAGCAGGGCAGTTTTATTACAACATTTTATTCCACATGTAAACGAATTGAATAAGGCTCCAGAAATATGGAAAAGTACCTATATCCGTCCAGAGCGGTTCGACCCGCATTATCGAGGCAAACTAGTGATGTTTCGGCCCAGTGGAGACATTGGAGAAAAACTCTGATAAAAGGCTGATAACACCGCTTCATGTATTCCATTGGCATCAACAACTGGCCATAAATGTATAATTTCAATTCACGTAAATGGAGTAGGTACCTACCAGTGAAAGCCCTAATAGACACTGGAAGTATCTACCTACTAGGTACCTAGGGTAGTGGCACCAAAAGTTGACTGCCCCCCAAAAGTTGACTGACAGTACGAAATTTCAAATAATAAAAAATATTCCGCTGAGTACATATGTGCAGTATTTTTTTCCGCATATGGTAGCATTTTGTCGTCCCTTTTCAATCAAAACATCAACAGTTTCTCCACGGAAGGGCTCGTAATCAGACTTTGCGCGACCAGTTCCCGCCAAAAACCAAATTTCTATGGAAAGCTACTTAAGATAAGTGTCTTCCAAATTTAAGCATTTTGTCAGATTAAAGCAAGAATTAATAATCTATTTCAGTGGTCGTTGTTTTGAATTGAATCTTGATGTATTAAGCTTTGATTGTTTTGATACAGATACACAATATTTAAAGTATTTTAAAAGAAATTTACTGTTCAAGTAATGGATTCAATTTTATTTACTTGACCCAATAAATGACTGGTCCCCGCAACCCGTTCAACTAATGGAGAAACGGCATAATTTTACAGGCCGCATAACTCAGAAACTACTGCCTTAAGACAAAAATAAAACCGCACATATTAATTCTTAGTGAATCTATGAAGTTAATTACCAAAAGTTGAACATGTTTTTATTATTTTAAGTGTTTTATCTAAGGACGAAATCTTGTACTGTTCAACTTTAGGTTTCTTCATGCCCAAAACTTGAACTGAGGATTTTGCTGACATTTTATTCGTTCAACTATTAGGTAACGTGTCTAAAAATGAACGTTCATTTTTACTTAGTTCAGATTTTAGTTGAACGGATATTTGTCCCAGAATATTGTGGACAATCAATATTTTTTCTTTTTGATGGTTATGTATTTTTTTATAGATGCTATTTATTTATTTCTTACAAATAGATAAAATAATTAGAACCTATGTAACCTTAATTAGGTGCATTAATTCCTATGAAAATGTTAGTTCAACTATTGGATAAAAATTGTTCATAATAAGGGCTCAGCGTTCAACTATAGGTGAAACATCCTAAATTTTCGATAAATAGTGATTTTACAAAAAAACTATAGGCGTAGGAAGCATTTTTCTTGCATAAATCGAATCTTGAGTATTTATTTAATGCACAAATCTTATCGGCAAACGATAATGTCACGAAGTAACGGAGGAAAAGCTTTTCAAAGTTGTCAAAAACCCTTAATCGTTCATCTTTTGGTGCCACTACCCTACCAGTTTTATTGATAAGGACGTGATACGACAGTATAGACTGCAAACAGAACCACGGAACCAAAAGGTTTTGATGGCATCAACGGCGTTACAAGAAGAAATAAAAGAAGTATCTTATGCATCTGTTCAGATAAACGATCACAATATGCCAAACATTTTTGGGCCACGACATTTTAAAACATTATAGTGAGCTGACCATAGAGTTTGGTGGAGATCAGCCCAAGCTCAGGCTGTGTGCATTGGAACCAGCAAACATAGAACCTGTCAACTTATTTATGAACTTATCAGCAGACTGCAAACCGATAATTATCAAATCTCGCAGATACACGCCTAATGAGTATGAGTTAGATGAATTTTAGTGTTTGGACATTATAACCATGCCATTTGATGCTAGATGCTACCTCAGTGGCGTGGGCTGTCGCTCTTATCGACGAGGGTTTTAGTCAGTGTAACGTGGCGCTTGGTGTGGCAGTACCACCCTGAGGAATGCAGTAAAACGGGTCTCAACGTTCTCAAAAATCGGTTCACCACAGCTGTTGAAGCACGAAACCAACTGCGTGAGGTTCGTAATGTCCATGTGAGTGAAAGAACAGTTAGAAGAAGGTTAGGAGAGAAGGCCAATTTTTTCACATTTGCTAATTAACAGTAATTAAAGGTCAAGTGCATTTAATTAATTTTTTTAATAAAAATGTACTAATAAAAAGCAATGTTATATTTTATTTCATCACAAATTACCTACGCAATAAAATTTTAATCCAAAACATGAAAAATCAAGGTGGGCGGTTAATTATTGTGCCTGTGAGTGTATAAGCAAGTACCTACCTACCTAGGTATACAAAAATTATAAATATATTAGATTATAATTATGTGTAACACTACACTACCTACATACCTACCTACCTACTAATATAAAAGCGAAAATTTAAGCTTGTGGCTGAGACACGCCAGAAACGCTAGATCGTTTTTGAGGAAACTTGGAATAGATCGAGATCATGGAAGCGCATTGTGACCCCTTATAACCTGCTTGTTTTCGAAGTTAAGTGTCAATATTGTGCGCGAAATTAAGGTGACACTTGCCACCTATTTTTCCATACAAACAGTTGACTGACTTGCGGAGTGATTTCTGTTTGACAACGTAAGTAATGTAGATACGGCCAAAGTATATCTTGACATCGACTTGTCTCGTCATAGTCTACGCTTCTAAACCACATTAGTACCTACCTATATTTCATAGTAAAAGATAAAATTAAATAAGACCTGTTACTTCTAACACAACTTTGAGTGTAAATAATTACCGCAAGGAGTAGGTATAAAGCTACTGTGTCAAAAATATTTGCCAAATAACCTAGTTAATTAAATCAATATTTCAAAGTAATTAAGTTGTTTTTTTTAAAAACATGATATTTGTAAAATTTTAGACTGTTTTCTCTATGAGTGTTTAAGTGCGCGCGCATTCGCTTTTTACTGCTCACCACAGTCCAACCATTTCTCACATGACTTATGGTGATACAGCTTGCATAGTAACCACACCCATTAACAAGTTCAAGTTGGTGACTAGTGTCACCTTAACAGCTAATTCAGAAACAGGCAAGTTTTAAAGGGGCATATTACGGTCCCTGGAATAGTATATAAGTCATAATAACTATCTACCACACAAAGCTGCCTGTGAATGCTAACCATTAGTAAATCTAAGAGAGTAAATCTAAAGCATGTATAATATGTTCTATACCAATTTGATTAGATAATTAATACTTTGATAAATATAATATCCACAAGAGGGATCTTATACTAACAATTAGCTAATGAGGAAAAATATTTACTTCAATCATAATAATTCAGATAAATCAAGAAGTAAAAAGTCATTACCTACATACCTACAGAAAATTTTTAAACAGTGAATTGTATGTGTAATACCTACCTCTAGCATAATATTCTATAAAAAACCTTTGGAATAGAGCATGAATGTAGCAGATCAATTATAATAAAAACTTATGAACAAGATATGTCTTGATTAATACTTTCAAAGTACCTACTTAAATTAAATTTAAATAGTTTTTGTAACCTAAGGTTACACTATCAAACAAAGGTGATAAAGTCTGTTATATTTGACAACAAGAAATTTTGCCGGTCTTTATAATTTAAGCTCTACCAAACTAGGTTGATTAAACAACAGAATCAACACCATTTTTGTGTAACATATAGGTAAAAATAATTAATAATATCAAAATAAATTTAAACGTCTCATACATACAACATAAACAATAAGTGCTTACTAAATAGGTACCTTACTTATGAAACATATTTTTTGAGATAAACATAGTAAAATTTCATAAAAATTAAGGACATCAACAATTTAAATGTCTTCTGAATTTTGCAAAGTCAACAGCCCCAGATACTCCATATCTTTGTACATTACTTCTTGGTTAAGTGTGTGCAATGTGTCCTGGAATCTTTGGCGGAGTGTCAGGTTTTCCATCCCAGCTATTTCTTGCTGTGTGCGCTTCTTTCGTTCTTTAAGCTCATCCAGCTCTGCTTTTACCTGTTCAATTCTTATAGTCATACTGTCTTTAGAATCTCGAGATTGATCCCCCTCATCTTCATATGAAATACCAGATGTGCCCGGGTTGTCATCATTCCGATCACTAGCATACACCTTGCTTTGCAGATCACGTGAGAGGCCAAACAGCTGAGGGTCAAAGTCTAATGGTTCTGCCTGCAGAATTTCACCTAAACCCATCATAGGGCCAGCCTCAGCAATGTGTATAGCATATCCAGCTTGACTGTCCTCATTGTGGGTATGTATATTGTGCTCATCTTCCAAGTCACTGTCACTCACAGCTCCTCCAAATATATCCACTACATTTGAAGTTGAAGCAGTATTCTTGGAAGTAGAAGCTGTTTCGCATTTAGAAGTTGAAGCATTTCCTTTCTTAGAACCACGACCACCTTTTCCTTTCTTTCCACCTTTTGCATTACCACCCTTACTGGTTGAGGGCTCTTGTAGTTTATGATCTAGTTTTGTTGGGTGCAGTAGTTGCTCATCATCTTCATTAATAATCTCATAAGTAACACTCTCTGCCTCATTGTCAGCCCTAAGTAAACGCTTAACTTCTTTCTCAATCTCAGGTGCTTCAGCACATTTCTTTTTCAATGTTTTACGAAAACGTCGTTTACGAACATTTTTTGTGGGTGGTGTAATTCCATGAGGGTATAGAAACTTTTTGTCAACCTTGTACGGATCTTTTTTTTTGTTTTTAGTAGGCAATTCTTCATCCGTTGATTGGTCTGGTTCTTCTTTGCATATCATCATTTGAGAAATATCAGCAGTCTTGTAGAAGCTTTTATTATCTATCGTTTTCAAGGACTCTACAATGGTGGGCAGATCAACGATTTTTCCATGCATTGTCCGATGATCAAACTTTACCTCGCCTTTCCTCATATCCGGCTCGAATTCAATCGATAGGCGATTTTTCAAGTTGTCGCCATTACGAAGCAAATCTTTAAGTTCTTTTGCAGGCTCCTCTGGGAGTCTCATTATAAACTGTGTTTCCAGTTCGCCTGGGTTCTCAGGTTCTCTTTTGTCTTTACTCATGTTTCACAATATGGATATGGTTAGTAGTGCGTACAAATTATGAATAATTTTATCTCAACAAAACATTTTATATTCTGAGATCGGAACTATTCGGATGTATCTTCTTAAGGTAGGTATCTTAATAAAAGGTATTGGGCAATAGGAAGGACGACCCATAAAGAAAGCAAGCCGAGCGAGCGCGCGCGAAACTCGTTGCGTTGGAGCCGAAGGAAAGAAAGAAATTGTTGGCTACTGTCGGCTAGACCGATCAATAAATTGAGTGAAAGAAAATATTTGTTTGTTTGTTTGTTTACTAAACTGCACAGACTAGCTAAATAAACATAGAACAGACTGCAAAATACTAAGAATGAACAGAATAGGTTGTAGCAGATTGAGTTAAGAAGTCGTGTTTTTTTGTTGTAAATGCATGCGTAGGCAGCCCGTACACGCTCAATCTAGATCGCGATCCGCGATCACGCGCGGATCGCCGATCGCGCCACAACATTACACAGTCAATCTTGCTTGATTTCGTCAGTCCATGTATCGTAACCGCCGTGTTAACACAACACCTGTTCATTTTATGTTCGATTTTGGCGCAGGAAGACGTTTTGCTGGGAATATGATTGAAAGTGTTTTGATGTGGAATTAAGGGGAATTACATGACACCGCCGCCATGTGGTTGCTTTATGTATGTCAGACGATATTAATTATAAAAACTCTTCAAAGTCACTCTCTGTACAACAAAAATAATTTTTATTTCCAAATCTGTGTTTTTTGTCGGTCAAGTTTTGAACATTGTTTAGTGAACATTGCTAAAGTCGCAGCAGACGGAAAACGTTTTGAACAAACAATGTTTTCGAACAATGTTCTGTTCAAAATATGGCGCAGCGGACGCGCCTTAAGGGCCAAAACAAGTGATACTCTGTAGCTTTAAGCTATAATGTCTCCTGCCGCTATGAGTGAGGCAATCAAGGTTACATGCCGAGCTCTTGTTTGTGTGCTCAGGGACTATATAAATAATAAATAAATAATGCTGGACAATCTACACAGCATCATCTAGCACCAAGCTAAGCAAAGCTTGTGTTATGGGTACTAGATGACTGATATAGGTACTTAATACAATACATTACATATATAGATATTTTTTATTATACATATAGAAAACACCCAGAACACCCGGAATAAATATTTGCAGATCGTACAAACATTTATTCCAAGGCGGGAATCGAACCCGCAACCTCTGCGTCGCTGGCGGACATTCGCCCGCCGCGCCACATCGGTCGTCACTATATGAAAGTAAGAAAACGTTTCTTTATTTTAAGTAGGTTTAACAAATTCAAAACATTTAAATATAAAGTACAAAACAGCGAATTACAATTATTATTATAACAACTAGGAAATCAAGTTAGCTATTTTTAAATAAGATGCAATTAGGTACTTAGTTATCATTCGGCTTATAATTTGCAAACAATGAGCCTGCTGTATAATCTTCAGTAGGTATCTGATTCGGTATCTGGAATATGTAAGTAAAGTAGAGACATTCGTATTTTGATGTATTATTATTTGTGATGCAAAACCTACTGACTTTTAGTTTATAGGATTATTTGTAGATGGCGTACGCTTCGACGCGATAAATGGTCTACACTTTTTTTGTATGGAGCAGTTGTTCTTCTCTCATTAGAGAAATATTGTATTCTTTGGGACTAATAAGCATTGTGTGTAGGGGTGTCCACTTTGAAAAAACATCGATGTTTTTTTCGATTCAATAAATCAAAACTGTACATCGATGTCTTTCGATGTATCGGGTAAAAACATCGATATTTTGTACGCATCGAGTACTTTTTTAGGGTCTCGTATCCAAAGGGTAAAACCGGAACTCTATTACTAAGATTTCGCTGCTCGTCTGTCACCAGGCTGTATCTCATGAACCGTGATATTTACCCTGATAGACAAGTTGGTGAGTCAGTCCGATCTAATATGTGAGCTCACAAAAAGATGAGACGTTATATTAGTACTTAGAAACCTACTGTAACGTACCTATTTATAAGTTTAACTTTATTTTGGTGAATAAAAATGATTATTATTATTATTGTAATGAGTAGGTATATAATTATACACGATTCACTTTGATCTTATATCGTCCACAAAACCAAATGTAATTCAATTCGTTATTTTTAATCATAGAAGCTTGCCGGCCGACACGACATAAACCGTTTTTTTTATTGTCAGTGACTCGTGCGCCGTGCTGCCAACATAATTTTTTAGTGTGAAGAAACATCAGATACCTTGATAAATTTGGTCTCTTCCATAATCATAAAAAATAGCCAAAATGTACATATTTCTAGCCGCAAGCGCATAATAAAGCCATGGATCACTCCTGGGGTTCTCCGATGTATACGGCAAATGACACAGCACTACTCATCCACGGTAAAACCTGGCATGAGACTCGTAGCTGTGCTGAAAACGCTCTTAGATCTGTAATAAATAAATAAATAAATAATGCCGGACGATCCACACAGCATCATCTAGCCCCAAGCTAAGCAGAGCTTGTGTTATGGGTACTAGATGACTGATATACTTAATACAATATTATTTTACATACATAGATATTTTTTATTATACATAGAAAATACCCAGAACACCCGGAATAAATATTTGCAGATCGTACAAACATTTATCCCAAGGCGGGAATCGAACCCGCAACCTCTGCGTCGCAGGCGGACATTCGCCCGCCGCGCCACATCGGTCGTCGTACATGTAATGTATTGGCTGCGTACAAAACTTCTCACTTTAAATATTTTAAAAAGTAAATTCATTCCCTTTTCAGCCTCTCTTGCTTCACAGCCACCCTCTTCTTTTTCACTCCGTGCCCATGTTTGTCTAAATCATACTTCTCCGTCCAATTGCAGCTGTTTGTATATGGAACGCATGCATACCTTCAAATACCTCGGGTAATGTTAGACAACACACTCTCATGGAAACAACAGATTGAAACAAACGTTTCGCGGGTAAGGAAACTTATTTTCGTCTTTAAAAACCTACGCTCAGCTGTAAACTTTGATTTATTGAAAAATATTTATTTTGCTCTCGCCCAATCAATTTTATCATATTGTGTTACATCTTGGGGTGGCTGCATAAAAACACAAATGCTTAGGCTTGAACGAGCTCAGAGAGCCGTTCTCAAAACTATTTTAAGCAAACCAATCTGGTTCCCTACGTCCGAAATTAATTCCCTCTGTCAAGTCCTCACTGTACGTCAACTGTTTATCCTTCAAACTATAATTCGAAAGCACTCACTGCTTTCATATTATCCTAGCAACTGTCATTTAAAGCGTAGGTCTGACTTGGTCTGTAAAACTGAGAAACGACGCACGGCTTTAGCCAATCGCCATTTCTATTACATCAGCGCAACACTATACAACCGTATTAACAAGCAAATAAATATATATCCTTTACCGTTTTACGAATGCAAGCAAAAATGCCTACAGTGGCTTTTAACTCTGTCTTATGAAGACACAGAGCACCTCATAAAGATTGTTGAATGACAATTGTTGTTTTGCTGTTTTGTTTTTATTTTTTCTCTCACTCTGTTTTCTTATTTTCACACTCAAACATTCATACACACCTCCTACACATACACTCACCCCCACTCACTCACACTCAAACTCACCCCCTCGCCCTCACTCACACACTCACTCTCACTCACTCTCACTCACCCCCACTCACACTCACTCACACTCACACTCACAACGGTCCAGTACAACTATTACAAATAACAGGAGGGCCTCTTCTCTAAAACCTGACTCATAAAAGATTGGCGTACCAAGAGATGCCTTCCACATATTTCAGATTTTTTACACATGCATTGATACCTACACAAACACTCACAAGCACATCAATTACAATTACATTACTCTTAGATTTTAATTATTTTTTCTTGGTAAACTTAGAATACCTACCTAAATCTACATATTGTTTGGATTTTTAATTCGGAGGAGGGCGTTAATGTTCGCGACACAGTTTTATAAACTTCTGCGGATGTTATCGTTTCTCTACAAACCTGTGCCTTGTTTTAGTTCCAAATAAAGATATTTGATTTGATTTGATATTAGAGTACATGTTAGCCATGACGGCATTATATTGTCAGTAAACTGTTGAATAATAAACTTTTATTTTTTAAATAGACAAATAGGAAAAAAGAGTTTAGGTAAAATTTTTATGACCCTGAAAGTTGTAGACATCTGACGAAAACTTAGTTTAGCTAGGGATATCTAGGGTAGTAATAAAGTTACTCAAATTTGAGTTTTTATGAAATTAGTTGGTTATAATAGATTCGATGTTTTTCTACTAAAAACTGAAAAAACATCGATACATCGAGTATATCGAAAGTATTTCAAAACATCGGATCGATTTGATGTATCGCATTGTAAACATCGATGTTTTCAATATATCGATGTATATCGAATATCCCTAATTGTGTGTCTGTGGGTTGCCCACAACCGTTGGAGTCACAGACAAGACAGAGTACGTTGGAGTTGACTTTGATTGAGTTGAGGAGAGAGCTGAAGAAAAGAACAAAACAATCTCTAGTTGATTGAGAGGGTGGAGTCATCCATTGAGTTGTTGGTGCGCGCACGGCAGTTATTTTGTGATAAATGTGATAGCCTCGTCTCTACTTTGCTCCGAGCCAGAGTGTAGCTGGAGCCTCTGCTCTGCCACCGCTGCCTGCCTGCACGTTTTATTGATCGGGTTTTAAAGCTGTTGTCGTATAGTGTGTGTTGGGTTGACGCACAAAGTACTCTTATACCTAGGGTTGTTCATGCTTCTTCGTAGAGCATACGGGCACCTCTTGCTATTGCCTGCATTAAGTATTCTAATACATTTCCTACGTTGGTAGATACGTATAAACGAGAGTGCAGACACAGAAATACTGATTGACAAAAATTAAAAATGGCCAGTGGATCTGCTGTATTTAAAGAAAATTTCTACACTCATGCAATTGTCGGTATGGTAAAGTCAACTGTCGCTGCAGAAGCTAATGTCGAGTCTTATGCATTGAAATATCAGCACGATTATCTGCTTAGAATTCTTCGGGATATGAACATTGATGTCATTGAAGTGGATTTCCAAGGACCTTTCACTGGAAGTCTTCTGCTGGATAGAGTTGCAGTGTCAGTAAATGGAGTGGTATACATGCCGTCACCAAAGTCAGCTATTGAAGAATTTAATGTGAGTTCAGTTTAAAATCTAACCTTCTGATTAGGGTACATAAAGTTAGGATGTTAATTTCTTTGATGTTTGTGACCTTTTTCCTTTTAATAAGCACCTTTACTTATGCCCGGGTTACACGAGGCTAGTTTTTTAAGCCAGGATAGCAAGCTAGTGTCAGTAAGCTAGCAAGCTAGTACTTTTGGCTTTGTGTAGACAAAACTAGCTTAATTTCTAAGCTAGTAAGATAGTTGACAAGCCAGGACAGTTTTTAATAGGATGAAGTTCTATTTTTTAAGCTAGTAGCGCCCCCACCACTGATTTTACTATCCTGGCTTGTGTACTAGCTTCATGTGGCCGGCGAAGCTAGTTTAAAGTTGACTTGTAAGCAGTAACCACGCGTTTTGTTTGTTTATTCCGCGACGTGTTTTTGAGATTTTAGGATGCCCAAACTAAGTACGGAGATTAATTTAAAGTTCGTACAACTGTACCGTGACCATGAATGTCTGTGGAACGCCACCCTTCCAAGTTAAAAAGACAAGCCTAAACGTGATTCAGCGCTACGAAAAATGTGTGACGAATTAAAGACGATGGATATTAATATTATTATTCAGTCGAATAGTGTTTTTTTTTCGCGTGCAGTTCATTTTGGATGTGTGGTTACCTCGGTCACAGCAATAATACTAGCTTAAAATAATATAGCCTTATGTAAACAAAACTAGCATATTCCAAGCCAGGTCAGCTAGCCAAGACAGTTAAAGAAGAGAATATCCTGGCTTGAAAAACTAGCCTCGTGTATCCCGGGCATTATAGTGGAATGATAGGAAAATCTATTGGTTGTCATTAACCTGAATGAGTCCACTGCCACACATAAGCTACTCCCATGTTTTAAGTGGGTGGTTTCCTATACTTAGTTAAAATTTGCTGCTAATTAATTAAGATTTACTGCTTTATAATGGAACCTATACATGACATTATATAAGCTAAAAGTTGCACAACTGGCTAGGAGAGAATCATAAATGAGAAAATCTGTAGAAGAATCAAGGCCACAGACATACCTAGCTTTCAGAATCAGTAAATAGAAGTGCCAATGGGCATACCATATTACCTCTTAGAACCATCAGCCCCTGGGGAATAAATGCTCCACTAAGTGTAGGACATGCCATCTACCTGATGGACCATGGTTACCTGATTGTTAGAATCTCTGGAAATTAGATATGGGAAGGAAGGCAGGTTTAAAATCTGGAAACATACTGGAAAGGCTCAGAATTCCTTTGTTTTATGTTTCATTCATAACTTTAAATAACCTAGTTTTTACATAATCATCAGCCAGTAAAGTTTAACTGATGTTGTACACCACTTACTACCTAAACACACTCATACTAATGTTCATTATTTCTTGTAACTACACTTAATTGATATCTAAGATTTATTATTACCAGGTCATTTACATAAAAAATTTACTCAATTATAGAAAAAAACATGAATGAAGTAAATATGAATTTGCAACATAACCATTACCGAAATCACTCATGAAATAATAATATAAATAAAATAAAAATTAGTAAAGCATGTTACACATAAAGTAAGGACCGGATTAACAATCTCAATCAAGTTGAACAATAAACATAGCAAACTACACAAAACCAACATCAAAAAGCTTCCGGACAAAAAAAAGCAATAAAATATCTTCCTCAACAGATATTCTTAAATCAGTTAACACGTTTACTGCTTCAAGTAAAATCATAACTCTTCATTTGGTGCGGCGGCGGGCCAAAATGCGCCCCCAATGATATTTCCGCCAGTGCGTGGCAGGTCGTTCTAGACCCACCAGCACTAGGATAGATTGAAAATTGCTATAACTTTGTGGAAACATAATGTATACATTTTTATTATATTGTTAGAATGACCTTGAACCCAACTTCCTTAGGTTTGATTCGCCCTGGGATCTGCCAAACAGGAAATGAGAAATAAAGCATGAAAAGCGGCAGACCGATATCGACCTGAACCGCACTAGAAAGTATTTTTAATAGTGATGGGACAGAGAAAAATACTACATAAAAAATCCCTACGTCATTATGAGTCTAAGGCTGATAATGTTGATATGTGTAGGTAGTAAACAAAACTTACCGCTTGTGCTTCGTTTTCCAAATTATTTTTATTCTTAGTGGAAAATATTTCTTCACTGCTGTCACTATCACTGTCAATGCACTGCAGGGCGAATTACTCTATTTTCCAAAATTTGTATTTTTCTTTTATTGCTTGCCATCGTTGATTATAACGAACGTGACAGATTATAGTTGAGAAAGAAAGCTTTATGTCAATGTCAAAAGATATTATTATTATTATATCATGGCAACCCAAGAGCATGTTTTAGAATAAAAGAACTATAAACATCAAAATAAGTAAATAATACATATTTGTGGTAACAGTGTAAATTATAAATAACGGTTTAGTTTATAATGGCTCATGCAAATAACATAAGGTTCATTATGCGATATAAGATATTTGAGTATAAAAATGGCTACCTTACCTTATTGACGACCGATGTGGCGCGGCGGGCGAATGTCCGCCTGCGACGCAGGAGGTTGCGGGTTCGATTCCCACCTCGTAATAAATGTTTGTACGATCTGCAAATATTTATTCCGGGTGTTCTGGGTATTTTCTATGTATAATAAAAATATCTATGTACGTAATATATTGTATTAAGTATATCAGTCATCTAGTACCCATAACACAAGCTCTGCTTAGCTTGGGGCTAAATGATGCTGTGTGAATTGTCCAGCATTATTATTATTATTATTTGTTATTGTAGTGTTTGAAGTATTATTTACTTATTTTGATGTAGTTCTTTTATTCTAAAACATGCTCTTGGGTTGCCATGATATAATAATAATAATATCTTTTGACATTGACAAAGCTTTTTTTTTCAACTATAATCTGTCAAACGCTACGTCAGATCAGTTCGATAGCACAACACTAACTGGCGGGGCGCGCGCTCTGTGCGGTATCGGGTCGCCAGCTGCCTGTTGGGAGGGCGGGCCGAAATAGACCCACTGCCGCACTCAGCGTATGTTTTTCACCGTCAGTGCGTGGTAGGTCGATAATACCCTGCCGTTATGTTTTGATGGGAAACACCTACGATTTTGACCGCAAGATGAAATATATATTTGTCTCTGTCGAATTTTTACAAACACCTGAGATAATCGTTTCGCACAAGCGAGAGAGACAAAGGTTTCTTTGTCCGCACCAGCTGAAGTACCGCGGCAGGCCGATATCGGCCTGTTACGCAGTGAACGTGTTAAAAACAATGTTGATCATATGTATGCTCCATATGTTTTATTTCTTCCAGCTCACCAACCTGAAGGTCATCTTACAGAATGAGCTTCATCAAGTAGTCATTGATCAAACCAACCCTGATGCAAGAGTTTGCGGAGCTGATGTTTTGGTTCAAGGTACTGACTCTCACTGCAGAAAGGTACTGCTTGTCAAATTATCACATAACTCACTCTAACCCCCAACTTAGTAAAGTTGAAAATAGATAGATGATATAATACTTATATGATTTTTTTGTAGCTCCATACCTACTTAGCACATAACACCCACATACAAAACAAACATCTATTTTGATCATACAAATGTTTCTTGTAGGGGAACCTACTACATACAGCGCAGTTGAGCTGAGGGTTGTCTACTTAAAATGTTGATAATCTAAGAATGAGAATGTTAAGAAAACTAAGAATGTTTGTGCCTTCATTTAAAAACATGATGTATTTAGACCTACTATACTTAGCATCCTCACAAATTACAAACATGCATTAAATTCTCAGCATACAAACTTGGTTAGGCAATGTTATACGAGTATAACCAGTTACATTTTGTGATAAAATATTTCCAGGTCGTGAGATATTTGTGGGCATATCTGACACCACAAACGAAGCAGGGGCTGTTGAATTGGCTGAAGCCTTCAAGGATTTCCCAGTGTCTGCTATTCAGGTAAAATGAGCAACCACTTACAATGTACTACTTATTATAATAAATAAATGCATGGGTATTGATAATATTTGAATGACTTAATATTTTTAACCTTTGCAGATGCCACGTGGCACGACCCACCTTAAAGACTACATCACCAGCGGTGGTAAAGGCATGCTGATTGTGGGACCGAGCAGTGAGGCACAGGAGATCCTGTCACTGCTAGAGAGAGAGGCAGAAGGATTTTTCGTGAAGTTGCAGGTGCCAGAACTAACTGCTGCCAACTGCCTTTATCTGAACAAGACACTCATCCACCGCGCTATTGAAGAGATTCCAGAGTCTTTCAGGGTATGTTGAAACTTAAACATTATTTTTGAATGGATCCTTGACCAAAAGAAGTCTTGGTCAAAAATCCATTCAAAAACAATGTAGTGTTATCCTGAATATTATGAATTTAGTTAGAAACTATTACTTGTTTAAATATCTACTAGCTTTTGCCCGCGTCTTGCGACTTGCTATGTCTTATAAGCAAACACTACTTTAAGTTGCCACCTACAATCCTCTTTACCTATACCTCTTTGCTTCAAGGCTTCTTACGTAATCACCGGATTAGAAAACTCTAGGCGGGTAAAATAATATAAATAATATAAGCGGGAATAAAGATAATAGATTAAAATAAATTGGAATTTGTGACATTTTAGATTTTCTGTGAAAAAACCAGCTGCTCTCGCCGTTCCATCTGCTTCTCCGAGTTCGACAAGCTGGGCGCTGGTCTCTCTTCCGTCTGTCTGCTCATCAGAAAGTTCACGTAAGTTATAAACCCATAGCACTATTACCTATACTTTGCAACTGGATTCACTCTAAAGCCGCAAGAACTAGAAAGTATTCGGCTCTTCAAATGCAATGCAAGAGAGATAATTAATCTTACATGACATCGCAAAGTTGATTTCGTACCTACAAGCCACTGACATGCTATTTGCAGATCGTAGAAACGTTTATCCCTAAGCGGGAATCGAACCCGCAACCTCCTGCGTCGCAGGCGGACATTCACCCGCCGCGCCACATCGGTCGTCGTACTAGGTAGGGCACGATCTTAAGATCAAAACTACCATACAATAACAAAGCATTACCTCGCAGGTCACGCTCGTTATGAACGTGTCCTACAATGCACTACTCTGCGTCCATCAACTTCATCAGAGCTCTTCTACTACTATTATGTATATTCATTGAATTATTTAGAATAAGCATAAATATTACTATAAAAATATACGTTATTTAGGCCACATTCAGTAGTTGCCTTTTAATTCACTCTTAGAATTTCTTGAATAAAATCTTGTATAAATAATAATAATTATAAACACATAAATCATAAAATGATGTCTCTTCAATAATAAAATGTTTCAAGAATGTGCAAAATAATTTATTATTTTAAAATTTCATTATCAAACTTTGATTAATTAGTGTGATTTAACGCGACATATTTTATTTATTTATTCCCATTCAGTCACCCCTGTGACACAACTCTACTTCTTTTTCCCCATTCAGTAACAATGTGACCGAGTGGGATAATAAAAGTAGCAATGTGTAACAGGTGTTACTCAACGGGAATAACACAAATTATTCGAGACAATTTTAAATTACAGCTGTACATATTTTTATTTTCAGGGACTTTAACAAACCGTATGCTGCTACATCGCTGGGGCACAGTTTTCTTTAAGTTATGTCAATCAAGCTACTTGTTATTATTTTACCTGTAGGTACTGCGCAAATAATCGTTGGTATGTACCTAACTACCTACCTACACTTCATCTGATTGAATCTCAGTTATATTATTTATTATATTAAGGGCTGATTTCACCACTCTAGTTAAAACTTAACAAAGGATAAAAATTACTAAATCGACCTAGGTGAAGAAGCATTTTAACGTTCTAAGTATGATGGTTGTTTTGTGTTCCATAATACCCTAACAAAGGAATATCTTCCTTAACACACTGTTAAACATTCACATGTATTTTATATGTCATGGAAGAAAATTAGCGAAGTAATACTAAATTAATAACAACAGATAATCGGACATCAAACCTGACATTTTAATAAGGTACAATAAAGAGTACTATCTATCTATCTATCTTAATGCTTTGTTAACAAGAGTTGATAAAATCAGCCCTCAATTTGATTTCACCCAGCGTTTCAAGTAAGGTCTGATATCTGTTTCTTGCGTTTCATATTTGGATATGATTTATGTAAAACCAGATTTAACATATTATACATTTGGAATTTAGTTTTTAAACTAAAAATTACTTTAATGAAATTATTCTGAGAGCTTAGTATGGCGTTAATGGAGTTTTTGTTACTTTTTTAATAAAATAAGATTAACGCCACTAGTAAAACGCTAATGTTAAAATTGTTATAAGATTAAATCTTCAGATAATAACTGTTTTACGTCCCAACGACTTTGTGTTACATAAATATTGCCTATTTGTTGACTTTAATATCATTTTGGTAATATTTTTCTTTTATTACGACATTTACACATCACTGAATGCGGTTTTATTTAAATTGTGCATCACTGTGTTATTTAGTACTAGAATCAAAGCTCTCATTTTAATAAATTTCAAAATGTTCAATAATATTACAAGGATACTTTATATAAATCTTATTAGCCAGGTGAATCTTAGCCAGTTTTATGGCTCCCTTGCATAGGTGCCTTATTGCCAATACTATGCGTATTTTGCTTTCTCTGTCAGTAAAACCGTAATTGAGTCCCACTTGCGTTAGAAGCACGCATCCTAATTTGATATGTACTAATAACTTATATCGCAAAATTGCAGGAAAAGAGGAGGCAAACGTCATGCACTCCATCGCGTAATTATTATTGCAAAGGGAGGCCTATACTCTTAATGCACGCGTCCTAATAGGTGCTAATGTGCTGAAAATGCAATAACGCACCTACGAGTATGTTGGGGAGCCTTTTTAGTCATTCCCTTTTAAGACTGATTCGAAAAGAACCTTCCATATTACAGTTAGATCATTTTATTTGTAAGACACTTTTTTCAACAATTTCGATTCCCTTAAAAATACATTCCCTAAGAGTTGTTAGTATTAGTTTTTCTTCTTTGTTGTGTTTGAATATTTTTACACTTAGGTAATTCGCTGATTTTAAGACCAGTAACTTAAGTTTTTGTTATAATCAATGTTAATAAATTGTGAAAAAATATTTCGGGTTGTGTTTATTGATTCTTAATATTTTATGACTGTTCTCATATTGTATTGCATAATGATTTAATTATTGACGTTTCACAACTTAGTATTGATGTTAAGGTACTTATCTGAAAGTAGTTAACATATAAAGGAAATTTAATATATTTTATAGTTCAAAAATGTTTTATCTATCGTATTTAAAATCATTATAATCTGGATGTTGTGGTAGTTGAGTCTAAGAGCATTTAATCAATATTAACCTAATCAATGACGTAGGTTATTCTCTATCAATGTTAGAAATAGAAACGATAATCTCTTGTAGAATTTATTTTACAAAATACTCAAGCCCATTCATCAGAAGCGTTAAATAAACCTTTTTTTTAGTGTCGTGATTTTTTTTAGCACTCAAATTATTAAATACTTTATAGGTATTGAGTTTATTGCACGTACTTATATTATTTTGTAAGCATATGTTTTGTTTGTATTTTTATGTTATTTTAAGTAAGTATTTAATTTATTTTGCACAAAATGCTTAAAGCAAAATGTTTTACGTATTAATTGGCGCACTAAGCACATGCTGTCCTAAGTATTATTTTATGTAGATATGGTATTTGATACAATCGTGGGTTGCATCGAATAGTAAGACTTTCAATTAAACATATTATGTATGTACAACCAATAATATAATTTTAATTATATGTTCATTATAAACGCGCAAAAAAAATTGTTTGCTTTATTTGATCTGTTCCTTACCTGAAATAACGTTGTGTAAAACGTACTTCGGTACATTTGATATTATTTTCATTCTTTCACTCATGCAAATTTTAATTTAACGTAGTTTTAAATACGATACTGTATATTAATCGATTTTATTGTATTCAATGCGTAACCCCTAGAGGAAATGACTGTATCGATTTAAGATAGTAAAGGTAATAACACCTAATTGTTGTTTTATTTAGTACTTAGGTACCTACCCTTTGCTTTACACAACTAGAAGTTGTTTTAAATCGTACAAACAAATTAGAACAACTTCTAGTTTCATAATTTATTAGTTTTGTAGTGCTTATATCTGCACATAAGAAATGCAAATTATATTAGGTATTCCAAAAAGGTTGCTCGAGTGGGATGTGGGAGTGGAACTTTTAGTTTGGTGTTGGTATGTATATAATACCAAACTTTCAGTTTCTGCGCCATCTCACGGTGAGATGTTAAACTTTGTAGGTAAACAGATGAAACGCTTCGCTGCCAGTTTGAACCCTTCATTTCTGTATCCTAAGTAGGTACTTGTACAAGTTGAATGCACACTAGTTTTGCACAAGTGAAATTTCTCATGAAAAATGGGAATATGATGCAATATTTTTTCTTGACTGTATAAAAATATCTGTACCTAAGTAGTAAGTACCTACTTTCAACCTCTAAAACAAAGGCAAGGCACGTGAGTGTACAAGTATTTACCTAACTGTACCTACTTATTAGTATTTTATTTCTGATATCGATCGAAAGTAGGCCAAAGAATCTGAGAGTATCACGCGTAGCTTTGAAGGTTTATAAAAACAAAGTTTGTATGAGCCAGCTGGCCAACTCAGATGCCGCCACGCCGCCGGCCGTGTCTTCTTTCTCCATATCTACGCCATCTCGCGAATCGTTGTTTAACTTTGTAAGTACATAGGTACCTATAGCTCAAGAAAAAACCGGACAAGTGCGAGTCGGACTCGCGCAGGAAGGGTTCCGTACCATTATCTATAATAAAAATGCAAAAAAATCACCTTAAATACCTATTTATTTTATTATGTTCTTTTAGTATTTGTTTGCAACAGAAAAACATCACCTGTGAAAACTTTAACTTTCTAATCATCACGGTTCATGAGATACAGCCTGGTGGCTATGACTATTTTTATAACCGGATGACTATTTTCATTAACTTTTTACATTCCAAATGTTTACTTAGTTATAAATAATTGAACTTCATATCTTTAATCCCCAGACACGGTAGATATCCCCACAGATGTCTGTCACCAGGTAGTACCTACTAACTCAAAGTTCTTTGAGGATGCTTGGATGTCTAATAAGAGTAGTCAGAGTTACGTCCAAATTAGTGTTAGGACTACTCTGCCTTATTTAGTTGCTGGTATTCCATACGTGACAGGTTACAAGAGTATCGCCGCTGCTAGAATACTAACTGGTTGCCTCATGATGTTTTCCTTCACCGGTTGAGAGCACTGAAATTGGGCAAATACATTTTTCGTAACATAGAAAATGAATTGGTGCACGACCGGTTTCGAATCCACGACCTTTAGGATCAGCAGGCCGGGACACTCCTACTAAACCAACGGTGCTCTCTTATGTTGGCATCGTAGGTGCTTCTACTCACTTCAAGAGTAAGTATTTAGAATAAAACACACAAAAAAAAACCTAAATAAATATTTACATATGTAAGAAAGTATATTATATGTATATTGGTTTTAAGTAGGTTATAGTTAGTTTAGATTTAGAATATAAGAAAATTACTTTTTATTAGATATCTATAAATAGATAGGTACCTACTTACTTACTAAATAATGTTGATCTCATTTTCTGTAATAAGTATGTAAAGTGTTATAATAAGCCACCTAGCTAAAGATTGTCTTGCCCTAATCAAAGATCGTGCCCTACCATACAAGGGAAACGAGTCGCAATTTTTTAACCCGCGAATAAGTAAAGGAGCTTTTACTGTAAATAAAACAACTGTGAACTACTGTAAATAAAAAACTGCGCTCTCTGACCCAAATCATAGAAAAGCCTTCAAAAGCCGCTAAGCTGAAGTGGGATTGGGCTGGCCATGTCTGCCGCATGCCAGGTGAGCTGTGGGCAAAGACAGCCACCAAACGGAGATGGCGGGACGAGCTCGACTGTTTACAGTGGGACCGGCAAAACTTAGCACAGGATCGGAATGTGTGGAGGGAATGGGGGGAGGCCTTAGCCCAGCAGTGGAATACGGAGGCCTAATAATAATGATAATAGTAGGGTTCCGGACACGATCCGATATGAAATTCCCTGCCCAAGGCAGTATGCTAATACGTACATGTACGTCTCTACACCCAAAGAAAGCAGGTTATAATTTCAACCACGTTCTTTAAATTTACCTTTTAACAGCCGCCTGATCTACTACGTGTCGCTTCTAAAAATTTCTGTACAGGGCGTAAGAAAATAAGATAAAAAAGAGATAAAATTCGCGGAGCTTATTTCAGTTTGTTGATGCAGGTCACGCCATGAATTTATCACAGGTCTACCTTAGATACTTTGGGGTAATTGAGCGGAACAGAGGGTTCCTTCAAACTGCGAATCACAGTTTGCTGTGCCGCTTTAGAGTTTCGGAAATGCCGCTCTTATTTGCATGCTGTTAGTGCTGTATTGATTGGGGATTCGTTTTGAGTTTTGCCATGGTACGGACCGAGGCATAGTGGAATGGAAAAAAATAATTTCGTTAAAAGATGTTTCCTACAAATTACATAATATATTGTATATAAAATATATTATACCAAATTGATATTGATGCTATACTTACCTATTCCAGGACACTAGCTCCAAAATATCCTGTAGTGTTCTACGAGTAGTACTTGTAAGGAAAATAGATTCGGAAAATTACATCATCAGTAATTTTGAAGTCAAATAAAAGCTTCGAAATGGTTTATTGCACTGCATTTTGATATTATCAATGGCTACTGATTAACCGACGATATATGATCATGGCAGAATCACTAAAACAACTATGGACAATGCTTGATAGACCTATATTTTTTTGTTTGTTACTTAACATGCGGGAACATAAAATACTTATGAATTCGCGAACATAAAATACGCAAACGTGTAAGGGAGCCTAGCCCATTAGTGGACTTCTTCAGGCTGATGATGATGACCCTCAATCCAATAATGGTTGAAAAAATGTTACATAACATTCGGTACGTAATAATGCAGGGTAATGTTGTTTATTTCAGTTTTCGTTTCCTGTAAGTAAAAATGAAGTGGCGAACCGAATATCCCAATATATTTTTGGTCTGAGATCTTTTCCGTTTTACCGGAAATCGCTGAGCCTAACGAAATTGTTACAACCCAAGGGGAACGATAATGCATCTGATACATGTTTTACACAAAAATTGCTCTTTTTCGAAAGACGATAAAATGTAATAACGCGTCACATCGATTAGCTTTCAGTGAGTAGACAGGAGTGGTAACAATATTACTTATCTACAGATATTGTGAAAAATAATGTCGCCTCTCCAGCGAAGCCTTAACGTAAAACCATTTCTCTTTTATAGCTCTAATCTACGTTATTATACTAAAGTGTGCTGACACTGTTGCATGGTTATCCTTTTTTGTGTTATAATTATTTTAACGCAATCTGTAAAAAAAATATTTAACAGAATGTTATATGACGCTATTAATGGTTACGTTCTCAATAGTCGGAAGAAGTTCTATACCTAGATGTCATAGAAAGAAAATGTGTGATGATATGAATTCTTGACACCTATAATATATAAGCACCTATCAAGACAAGCCTACCCTAAATGTTTTAAATCTCTACGACCAGCCCTTTAGGTTGTGGGTTGTGTATATGTTAGACAGTCAGTCAGGATAAAAAGTCTTATGAGTGGTATAGCTGATCTAAACACATTGTGCACTGGCAGTTTGGTCACCGATAACCATTTGGTGCTGGGCCTGAAGTCTTCCTACCAACTGGCGAGTTGTAATATGGGGCTGCCTTCTTGCAGCCTTTTGCAGAAATCGATCTTGTATCAGTGACCCTGTATTTTCCTTAGTGACGTTCGGTTACATCTTCTTTAAGCCTTATAGAGTGCCCATAATCGGCAGATTACGCTTGGCTGTGTGCTAATAGCGTCTGAAATATTGAGTTGACTGCGTCTAGCTTCCAACATACTCACAGCCCGAAGCATCTTTGCCCACATTAAATGACGATGTGACATAACGCTTAGACTCAAGAATGTCGAAAAAATTGGGGGTAATGATTTTTCACAAGTAAAAACACAACAATACATGACAAAAACCACTTAAATACTCTGCGACTGAGTTTAGTTTTTCCTTCTTATTGTGAAAAGCTTATGCTTTTTTGGTTATAATTTTTTGAATTCGAACTTCAAAACAAATTATGTAATACTCTTCCAGCCTACATTTATAGATTATATTTTATTGCTTCATTAGAGTATATGATTACAACACGTAGTTTCCTTCTACCTGCTTGGTAATACCGCACCTTTTTTAAAGATTAAAAACTAAACTCAAACGCATTCTCTGTCATCTCAACCCCAGTCCGCTGTCATGGTCTTTTCTCATTCCCATCCCCAGTAATCTTAGTACAAAAAATTTGGGAGAGTAGGCAGTGCAGCACTATCAAATTACGAAGCACATCAAAAACCTTTATGTTGGTTCGTACATAGCGATTTTAATTTTTGTAGTATTACAATAATTGCAATGTTTCTAAATAATATGAGTAATAGATGGGAACTGCTATCATAGCAGTCAGGTATGTCACCAATGTTATCAATAGATGTCACTACTAAAAACGGCTGACTTTTAGGTACTGTTTTTACCGACTCGACTTGACTAAAAAGAATTTATTCAACCCACTTGACATTGGCAAAATTGACCGCAAGACGGACAGATGCCACAAAAAAAATAAAAAAATGGATGATGTCAATAATCAATAATTTAATATAAAATAATGTAAACATTGTTTAAAATATCTATACTTCCTTTATTTAATTCAAGCACTCAACCAAAACGGAGAAAAGTAGACAGGGAGAAGGATAACTTTATATTAAAATCGCGTTTGCAATTATTGTCAGGAGATATAACAGTAAATCATTTTCTCGACAAATCTTGGCTTTTTTAAGTTTTTAATAATAATTGGTATATCTCCTGATCATAGGTTCAACGCAAAGCAAATTACAATGCCATCTTCTATTTGCTTTAGTATTTTATTATATTATCGTTCGTTAAAAACCGTGTTTTCATTAAGTAAGTTCATTAAGACGTTGGTTGCCATGAGCATGAAAGTACTAGGAGTACATGACTCACGAGAGCTAACTAATATATCTTTTGAACCTACGATGGTACCTATCTACGGTGTAACTAGGTGGAACAAAAAGTCTCATTAGTTACGTTAAAGTTACATTTTTAAATAATGTAACTACTTGGAATAAAAATGTCCAGCTGATTACATCAATGTAACTACAATGTAACCAGGTGGAACGGACGGACATTTGTAGACATTTGCAGGCACCAAATAAAATGCATAAAATGTAGTACCGGGCATGACCCGCAGCCTACTATACAACCAATGATATTGTATAGGTACTATAAAACATCATTGTATAATACTAGCAGCATCTCAGCAACAACTCTGTTTGAGTATCGCTGCCATCAATAGAGACGTGGATGCTATTCAAGAACGATTGCAAGGTAAAAGCATTTAAACATTTCAGCAATGGGTGCCGATTTCAGCAGAGCTATAAAGATAAAGCTAGTGACACCTGTAATTTAGATAAATCATTATTATGCATGATCAATGAGTTTGGACGAGATGAATCATTGCTCGGCTCGAAGCTAGAAGACAACATAAAGGTGGCTAAGGACATCGAAAAGCAGTCTTTCTATCAAGACCTGATAAACCACCAGGAAAACTGGAACGTGCCTCCTCGGTATCTGGCAAACAGGGGGGGGAGCAAGGAGGTTACAACAGGAGACCACCGGTGACATTCAGAGCTCACCGCCCTTATACAGCGCCAGTCCAGCCGCCATGCGGTGCGACTCAAGATAAGTCCTGTGCCCCGGCTCAAAGTCACCACTAGCACAGGTACATACAGGACAGCTTACTCATTTATACCGATTATTGGCATAACAAACAATAGAATGTGTACTTAATAGAATTAAGAATTGTTACATTCCATTTTGATTCAAAGTCGACAATTCAAAATAAGTTATCTATGGACTAAGATTGTCTGAAATAAAAAGTTCATATTATTATTATTGTTATTATTATACGAACAATATGATTGCCATAAATAAGTTGACTAAAATAGGCGCTATTTTTTGGTGTTACGATATAAAGGTTTTTTTTTTGTGGCATCTGTCCGTCTTGCGGACAATTTTGCCAATGTCAAGTGGGTTGAATAAATTCTTTTTAGCCAAGTCGAGTCGGTAAAAAAAGTAAAGTCAGCTGTTATCGGTTTTGAAGAAAAAGATGACGTTATTCTTCAAAACCAAAGGGAAACATTTTTGTTCAAATCAGGATGCCTTTCATTTCAACTGTAATTTTATTTCACGAAATACAATAAAAATGATGACATTTATCATTGACAGTAACAATCAGTTCCGTAGCAAGCAAATAGGTATATTTAAAACAAGAGTTCTATACCTACTGCAGTATTTTGAGTTTTTTTGGAACTATTATAGAGTTTAGAGTGGTTTTAGGTTAATTCGTATCTATCTTTCTCACTCCAAAACCTAACGGCATGGCTTATGTGTGGGATTGCATGCAATCTAACATCACGTGATGGATACCTAGCCACCATCGACTTGAAAGATGCATACTTCCTATTCGGTTTTCTGACCGTACGTAGGTATGTACAGTCAGCTGCACTAGAATGTATACAATTTGTAACTTTCACAACGGTATTACAGCAAAACCATGAACTCTTACACCTCAAAAACTAAAAAGTCATGAAATTAGTTGATGGCTTCACTCATTTTTTGAATAATTGTAGTGTTATTATTTTTAGCACCGCTGTGAAAGCATTTCGAAAGTTACAAATTGTATACATTCTAGTGCAGCTGACTGTACTAAGCTTCCAGTTTCAGCCGTTAGATTCTACTAAAACGTATGCCTACTAATGTGTAACTTTATTTAGCCCTCAGGGTCTTCTTTAAGGTCATGAGAGCAATCATAGCTTAGGGTACCTACCTAAGATATCGCGGTTTTCAGTCAGTGTGTTAACTTAGATGATATTAATGTACCAGTAGTGGTACACTGGGTAATGACGAAAAGTAATTTTGATGATACGCATAAAACTCGGACGTATGGTGGTCAATGCATGGAAAACGTTACTGAAACGATGAAGTTGCTCCTTGTCTGGGGTTTGGTGTCAATTACAATGACAATTTGACCGAATAATCCTCTCGATTTCTAGATTTACCTATACACAATTCTAAAATACCTAAACGTATGTATTCTACTGATAAACGATTTAAAATTTCTAAGTTACCTAATCACAAAGTTTTCTAATCGCCATCATGCTTTATTCGCGAGTTCGCTTATACTAAAACTTAAAACTGTATCGGTCGCCGCTTCACCGGCAGCTACCGATATAAGTACCTACGAATGGATGAACATCGAAATATTAGAGCTACCAAAATTCCTAACCTTACTTAGGCATGATAACAACTGTGAGAACAAGATTATACTCTCTAGCATCGTATTAGATTATTTGCATTGGTGGTCTATAAATTAACATTAGGTACATCTATCTTTATGAGGTAACCTAATTTTGTACTCGGCATATTTTTCCAGATACGCTTCCAAAAAGAGCTGGGGCGTTCTCTATAAGAATGTTGAAGTCAATGTTAAATGGAGAGTGACAGAAAAAACATATAAATTACCGAGAGTTGATAGTGGTTTTCTGGGTTTGGAGTCGTTAGTTTGTAATGTTCATAATAATTTTGGTACTCACTTTTGGCTATTATTATGTTTATTTTGTATCATACTTTGTCTTCAAATCATAGCATTGTATATACATCTTAGTACAGCAGCCAACAGGCTCTGCATTAGGTTAAATCAGCTATTTTTCTTGATATTTTTCTCATTGGTTTGTTTACCTTTTAGATGTCAAAGATGACTCATATTAATTTATTCTTTATTTCCAGCGTTCGAGTTATGAGGCTAGGTTTTATGCCCTTTTAGATCATACTTTTTCTAAATCACTGTATTTTCTATAATTAAGAAACTTATATTTAAAATTTCAAATAGAGAGGCCGGTGGTCTGACATCTGTCTGGATATCAGAAAAATCGAGGACTTGAACTAGAACCCTGGAGTGGAACAGTATTGTTTTTAAAAGTGATACCTTGGAGCGGAAAATAAAGTTGTGCGTTATAAAATTAGACCATTCCCGAGGCCCGGAAAGCCTCGAGGAATTGGACGTTCCGCAAACGTATCCGATGAGAGAGACCCTTACACCTCTTCTCCACAAGGGAAAACCGTTCTAAACTTACTACCTTCGCTTCAGATTGACCCAGGACGTGTCGCAGCTGTGGTGCCTAGCTAGAGGCACCTCTCCTGGATACCAGAATCCTGAGCAACCTACACCGAGCCCTTTAACCCCTTGGGCGTCGGCAAAACCTGGCGCCGATGTCATCCTGATGCTCCACTAGTTCTGTGACCCGTTACTACCTTGACTTTTTAACACTCTGGTAACCTTGAACATTCTAATTTTCCCCATACCCGGCCTCTCTTAGTAGGTAGGTGGTAGTGTTTAGTAATATTTTTTATATTTTAATAAAACTTTATATCTAATACTATTTTTCTCTTAAGCCAGGACCCTACCAATCCTAAGATAGGTAGGTGATAGGCCTTTTTAATCACTTGTACTTACACTTTTCCCCTCCGGAAAAGTGTAACGTTACAGTTTGGCGCCCAATAAAAAACGAACCCTAAAACTCTCTAAATTCTAAAAAAAACTTTCCCAAGCTCTCCCTTATTTGATCTAACTTTTATTTTCACATCATCTATACATACTTCAATCACTACTCGTACTTTTACTCTAAACAAAAGACAACACTACGCTACACCCCCACACACGTGCACACCACCACGGCTACCCAATGGTAGTCGTCCCAGTCTTCACTTGTAAGTGTTTTTAAAACCACTAGTTGGTCACTTGCAAGCAGGGGACTGGTATACTACACGTCGTCTACAGGACAATATCCTGTAGATGATAAACACTAAAACATTCATAACACTGTAGACATTGCTACACTTATACTAAACTTATTATCAGTCGCTCGCGAGTCGCCGCGCACGCTGCACGATGCCGACGGTTCGGTCCCCTAAGGACGACGCAAGTACCCGCGGAAGTAGTGAAGTTGTGGTCAATGAATTCCAATGCAATGTATGCAAAGTTGTTGTGAACGAATTGCTTGCTTTCGTAAGTCATAAAGTGGATACCTTGCCGGAACCAGCCATCATTCAAATATGTATGAGTGCCTACTCCTACGAGGAAGTTGAAACTGCTAGATCTATAGTGCTGAAGCTACTAGCTCCAACAAAAAAGTTTATGAGGCGTAAGGATGGATCTGAACAAAAAAGCCTTCAAGAAATCATCAAGCTTATTAAAGAGTTCGAACCTGACTGTCTTCCTGCCTTTGTGGCTAGAAATTTGAATAAATTACCAGCGGTTTCTTTTGACCATATTGACGTTACCGCTTTTTTAAAAGAAATGGCGGTACTAAGAAAAGACGTGGCGACTATTAAAGCCAAAAATAATAACTGTGATAATTCTGACGGAACAACAGATATCGCCTGTTTGAAAGCGGAACTTGATGAAGTTAAAACGATGTTAAGAGAACTTCGATTCTGTGCTGAGCAGAGAAGCGGAACCCAGTTAAGTACGGTACCTATTGAGGAGCATGTGGAGTCCCGGGAACGTAAAGATATTACTATCTCGTGCGCACCCATCCCTCACATTAAGCAAACGAACGACAAGGACAGTAAAAATGCATCGGTGATAAGCAAGCGCAAAAATATGCCTATTGTTACCGCATCTGTAAGTTGCACACATAGAAGCGCACGGTCAAGGTCGCCCAGTCCAAGTACAGACAATATGCATGTACCACTATATCGAGATATGGTTGTCCACGCGAAACACGACCGTTCGTCTAACGAGCGCAGGAATAATGAGAGCTTTATCTTGGTGGAGCGTAAACAGCGAAAAAGATTGAGTAACTTCAGTGGCACTGCGCAGGGGTCTGGTAAACTGCAGTTAGCGGAACTTACATCAGCCATTTATGTCTCGAGATTAAACAAGTCGACAACTACTGATAATATTCGCGAGTACATTCGAGATATGGGACATGAATGCAAAAATGTTGAATATTTGACACAAAAGCAAGAAACTGATTTCAACTCATTTAAAGTAACTGTACCTAGGCATAATATACAAGTATTTTTGGATAAAGATTTCTGGCCCAAGGGGGTCAAATTTCGACTTTTCCGTGAGTACACGGCGAAAGGAAGGACGAACAATACCAACCAAAATGTATAGTACACCATCTAGCATTTCTATAGTTTCGTTCAACTGTAAGAACATAAAGAGATCTGAGCAGAGCATTCGTGACTTGTCCAGGAACGCTGATATAATCGTGTTGCAGGAGACTTGGCTTCTTCCGCATGATCTTAATTTTGTACATCAAATAAATAGTGGATTTGGATGTGTTGCCAAGTCTTCTGTAGACACGTCTGTAGGAATACTGAAAGGAAGACCATACGGTGGCTTGGCTATATTGTGGAATAAAGCCAAGTTTTCTAATGTTTCTTCAGTAGATTGTGCCTGTGACCGCATTATGGCTATAAAGATATCAGTTGGATCTGGATCCTTTTTGGTGGTAAACGTTTACATGCCCGTAAATGATGAAAAAAATATTGCTGAGTTTACGGAGTGCCTGGCATTGGCGAGTGCCATTGTTGAAGAGAGTGATGTACAAGTGGCTTATGTAATGGGTGATTTTAACGCCCACCCCTCCAAAATCTTTGGCCAGGAGCTAAACAGGTTCTGTGAGGATCTTTTGTGGGAATGCGCCGACATTAACATCCTTGGTAGGGAATCAAATACGTATACCTTTTTAAGTGAAGCGCATGGGAGCCGGAGTTGGCTGGACCACTGCTTAACAACTAAAGCCGCGTGGGATACAGTAGTATCAGCAAATGTCATCTACGAAGTCACGTGTTCAGATCATTATCCGCTTCGTATTGAGTGTAATATTGCGGGCTTGGCAGTTTGTTCAGCCAGCTCTGATAAACATGATGCTCTAAAAGATATTAGATGGGGGGAAAGGAGTAGCGATCAAATTCATACATATAGTAAATATTGTTTTGAAAACCTGAACGCTTATAATGAAAATTTTAAATTTACATGTAACTGTGATAATAGTTTAAGTTGTACCCATTTACACGAGTATTTTAATTATATAGATAAATATTATGATTATATTATAAACGGATTACAAACTGCAGCTATAAAAAGCTCTCGTTCGTATGCATGCAAAAATCGACACAGGGTGATTGGTTGGAACTATCATGTCAGAGACAGCCATCAGGCAGCTAGACTGCATTTCAGCTGCTGGGTAGTGGCAGGAAAACCTTCAGAGGGTGAAATTTTTAATAAAATGCGCACTACCCGTTCAACATTTAAAAATAAAGTCAAATGGTGTCAAAGAAATGAAGAAATGATAAAAATGAATATATTAGCAGAACATAGAAATAATAAAAACTTTTCACAATTTTGGAACGCAACTAAGAAATTAAATTATAAACAGAACTTGCCGGTATCGATAGATGGTATCCAAGAGCCATTGCCCATAGCTGAAATGTTTGCTAAGCGATTTAAAATTAACCCACAGCCCGTAAGTAGTGTACCAGCTGTTAAGACGAGTCAAATTGAAAACATAAAACAGTTTACTGAGAAGGATGTAAAAATGGCAGTTAAGAAAATGAAGCGTGGCAAGTCACCTGGACATGACGGTCTTAGTATAGAGCACATTATCTGGGCTAGTGATAATACTTATGGTCACTTATGTACATTTTACAATCTGTGCATTAAGTATGGTTATCTTCCGAACGATCTCATGCGGACAACAGTAGTACCAATCGTGAAGAATAAGACAGGCGACCTAAGCTCATCCTCGAACTATAGACCAATATCTTTAGGTACAATTATGGGTAAAGTTTTGGAGCGACTTATCTATCCAGATCTATTGAAACGCATAGTTATTGATGATGCACAATTTGGTTTCTGCCCCGGTCTCTCAACAGATTCGGCAATTATGAGTTTAAAAAGCACCGTGAATTACTATACTTCACAGGATACATCTGTCTTTGCATGTTTCTTAGACTTAAGCCGTGCATTTGACCTCGTGAATTATGATATTCTTTGGGCCAAATTGTCGGATGCGCAAGTACCAAACCATGTTGTGAACCTGTTGAGATACTGGTACGGAAACCAAGTTAATAATGTGCGATGGGGCGACACGACATCTAGTGATTATAGACTAGACTGCGGGGTTCGCCAAGGGGGGTTGACCTCTCCCGACCTTTTTAACCTTTACGTTAATGACCTGATCGGGGAGCTGAGAAGGGCCAGGGTCGGTTGCCATTTGGGCAATGTCAGTATAAACAATTTAAGTTATGCTGATGACATGGTTCTTCTCAGCCCCTCAGTCAAAGGTTTAGCAAAGCTTCTTTTAATCTGTGAGCAATATGCGGTTGCCCACGGGTTAAAGTATAATGTAGCGAAAACAGAAATGATGGTATTTAGGTCGGGACGAGGTCCAGAGAGAGTGCCAGGGGTGAAAATTAATGGCTCGACCATTAACGTGGTCAAGCAGTTCAAGTACTTGGGACACCTGCTGACAGAATCTTTAAAAGATGACAATGATATTGAGAGAGAGAGAAGATCACTCGCGGTCAGGGCAAACATGCTCGCACGCCGATTTGCTAGATGCAGTGCTGATGTAAAAAACACCCTGTTTAAGGCATACTGTTTGGGTATGTACACATGCCAATTATGGTCCAACTACACGCAAAAGTCTATCAGCACCATAAGAGTCCAGTACAATGATGCCTACCGGGCTCTTATGAGGTTGCCAAGATACTGCAGTGCGTCGAGCATGTTTTCCGGGGCGGGAGTGCCTGATTTCTTTGCTGTTATTCGGACTCGAACAGCGGCTTTTTGGAATCGATTGGGTCGCTCTAACAACGAAATCCTGAGGGCTGTATCTGGCTATCTGACCAACCCTATTTACAAACATTGGATTTTTATCCACATGGGCAAAAATAAGAAATAATTCGGACTTAACCCTAACTTTATTTTATTTTATATTTTATTTTTACTTTAGTTTTATTTTTATGTTTTTATGTTTTTTTGTAATATGGGTTAGGACATAATTTGTGTACCTGTGCCTGAAATAAATGACTTTTATTTATTTATTATTTATTTATTATACTTGTTTATGTATATATGACCAGTGCAACCTATAAAACCCAACGTTTAACGTTATAAATTTATGCTTCATAACTTTAACTAGCGAGATTCGTTAATTTTTTTAATATTTTTAAACTTAAACCTAGACTAGACAACTTAATCCTAGACTAAACTTAAACTTATACTAGATATCTTAAACCTAGACTAGACATCTTAAGCCTTTAGACTTTTTAACTATGGCTAGACCAATAAAATACTTATACCTTAACAAACTTGAACTTGAATACGAAGTGTCTATCAGAGCCGAAAGACCAGCTGAAACCTTGACGAACCTTAAGGATCAAATTACCAAACTAAGTCATGTTTTAGCGGAAGATATAAAATCCTCTCCTATTCCTCTTCAACTTGACTTGTCCCAAGCGGAAACAACCTTAAACTATATAGAGGATAAAATTTCAAATCTTGAATCATCTGCAGATCGTAGTGGTTTAAAAAAGCTTGATACGTTTATCAATCATCTCTACTATCGTCTAGAACGTATTAGTGCTGTTCCACCGCTGATCGAATTATGCTCAAATTTAAGGTCTCGTTTCTTCTTACTCGAAAAGCGATTTGAAGCTTTATCAAGCTTAGTTTACGTTGAAACTCCTCAGGAAGACGTGTTGGTTGAATTACATAACTCCCCTCCTCCGACTCTCTCTGACCCTTCTTCACAAAACATAGAACCTGCCGAAGTGTTCACTATTTCTTCTCAACCTGCTCCATATCCAACTACTGCAAGGTGGAATATGCAGCAGCCTTTAATGATGGAACAAAATTGTCACTCTTCGTACAATTTCATCAAGGATTTTAAAAGATTCTCATTCGACGGAAAAACATGTCCCAGGTCTTTTCTCCAAAAACTAGAAGAATATAAAATCTCAAGAAATATCTCTGAGGGAACTCTAATTAAACATGCTTTTGAAATTTTTACGGGAGATGCTCTACATTGGTTTAGATTTCAACATAGTCGCAATCCTGCGTTGACTTGGAACCAAGTTCACATTCTACTGATTAGGGATTTCGGTATTCAGGACTACGATTATAAGTTATTGGAGGCTATAAGAAATAGAACTCAAGGGACATCAGAGAATATCATCGTTTACGTATCAATTATGTTTGGCATGTTTAACCGTCTCTCGAAAAAACTTTCTGAAAACGATCAACTAGAAATCTTACTTCATAACATAAAACCGTGCTATTCAGTTTTCATTGCGCTTAAAGATGTAAAATCAATTGATTCATTGATCTCAACCTGTCAAAACTACGAGAAGGTTTCCGAAAGAGATTTAAATTTCCACGAACCAAGATTTTCTGACATCCCCTTATGTGCCGCGGAATTTGCTTATCGTCCTTCGACTTCAAGAAATATCCCGAATCTAAATCAATCTAACGCAATGAGAGACAAACAAATACTACCTTTGTCACATGCGCCCACCTCATCTCAGGATCAACCCAAAGAAGATTTCTGTTGGCGATGCCGAGTCACGGGTCATCCTCTAAGAACTTGCACTCAACCTAGATTTTTAATATGTTTCAAATGTGGCTTAAAAGGTTTCAAAATCTCTAATTGCCCTAAATGTACTCCAAAAAACTAAACAGTGACTTGGATAGTTCCAAAACAGGAAAATTTGACCTAAACGATTGGAATCAGTGGTTAGCCACTATCCGAAATTTTATGTATTTTTATAAAACAACTTCTGCGATCTATGACAAAGAGAAAGATTATAATAGACCTTTCATCAATGTATCCATTAACAACGTAAGTTTTTCTGGTCTCCTAGATAGCGGAAGCTGCTTTACAATTTTAGGCAATAACTCTCACAAGGATATTCAAAAATTAGGTTTCGAACTATTCAAGTCAACAACTCAAGTAATGGTTGCAAATAAGCAAACATCATCGTCTTCTGGATATTTCCAGTTACCATTAAGATATAATAATCAAACTAAGATTATTAAGGCTTATGTTTTTCCGGAGATCTATCCATCTTTGATTCTTGGCTGGGATTTTTGGAAAAAATTCGAGCTGTGTCCTAAAGTACTTTCACTTGAACTTAATTCTAAAAGAAAAGATTTTACAAACAGTGCCATTGAAAATAAAATCATGTCATTTGATCACCTTTCTGATAATCAAACTAATATTGCTAAAGATATAATTGAACGTTTTAAAGATATTTCTTTTGAACAAAGAGGTAAATTAGGTCTTACTAATTTAATTTGTCATCGAATTAATACCGGCAATGCTTTGCCTATAAAACAACGTTGCTATCGTCTCTCCCCTGAGAAACAAAAGATTCTAATTAACGAAACTGATAAAATGATTGAATTAAAAGTCATTGAAAAATGCGAAAGTCCTTGGTTATCTCCTGTTCTTATTACTCCTAAATCGAATGGAGAATGGCGTTTCTGTGTTGATAGTAGGAAATTAAATTCAATTACTCGTAAAGATGCTTATAGTCTTCCTTTTATTTCTGAAATACTTGATAATCTTAAAGACTGTAAATATTTAACTAGTATAGATATTGCCAAAGCATTTTGGGAAATTCCTTTACATCCTGAAGATAGAGATAAGACTGGTTTTTATGTGCCTGGAAGAGGATCGTATAGATTCACGGTGATGCCATTTGGCCTAACTAACGCTCCTGCGACTCAACAAAGACTAATGGATCATTTATTTACTCCTGAGTTTGATAATAAAGTATTCTGTTACCTAGACGATATTATAATCATCAGTTCTACATTTGAGGAACATATTTCCCTATTACTTAAAGTCCATCAAAAGCTTTCTAATGCTGGGCTTACTATTAACTTCGGAAAGAGTAAGTTTTTTCGCAAAGAACTCAAATATCTCGGTTATGTAGTTGACGAGCAAGGACTACGAGCTGATCCTAGTAAAATTGAAGCGATTTTAGCTTATCCTGTTCCTACGTCTAAGAAAGAAGTAAGACAATTCTTAGGTACATGTAGTTGGTTTCGCCGCTTCATTCCCAATTTTAGTTCTATTGCTTCGCCTCTCTGTAAACTAACTGCTTCTGGGAAAAATTCTCCAAAAAAGTTTGTTTGGAATTCTGAAGCGAATTTCAGTTTTACTAAGCTAAAAAAGTGTCTAACTTCAACCCCGATTCTAGCTTGCCCTGACTTTGATCTTGGTTATTCTGTTCATTGTGATGCTTCTAATTATGGTGTAGGTGCTATGTTGACTCAAGAACAAAACAATGTTGAAGTGGTTATTGCATATATGAGCAGAACTCTTAGTAAACATGAACAAAATTACTCTACTACTGAACGCGAAACATTAGCTGTTATAGCTGCACTTGAACATTGGCGTTGTTATCTTGATAATGGTAAACGATTCACAGTTTACACTGATCATGCAGCGTTAAAGTGGTTTCAGAATCTATCTAATCCTTCTGGGAGGCTAGCACGTTGGACTCTTCGTTTATCATGTTTTAATTTTGATCTGAAACATAAGAAAGGAAAAGATAATGTAGTCCCAGACTTACTTTCTCGTCATAAGATTCCTGAGGCAGCCATTTTTAATGGGGTTGCACCAGTGTCTAGAGATAATGCGTCTCAATTAGAACAATTTAATAAGCTTATTACCAATTGTCGTGAGAATCCGGATGACTATCCGAATTATAAAATTCGCGACGCTAAACTTTATCGTTATTCTAATTCACTCGATTATCTTAACGAAGATTTTTCATGGAAAGAAGTTCCTCCTCCTTCTGAGAGGCTAGATCTTATCAAATCTTGCCATGGCTTCGTAAATAATAATCCCCACATTGGTATCTTTAAAACTTATAAGAAACTTTCTTTAAGATACTACTGGTCTGGTATGTTTAGAGAAGTGGCGAAGGTGTGTTCTACTTGCGAAACATGTCTTGCTTATAAACATTCGAATCATTCACCTTATGGTCTTATGGGTAAACCAAAAATTTGTTCAAGACCGTTTCAAAACATTTCCTTAGACCTTATGGGTCCTTTACCTATGACGCGACAACGTAATCAATTTATTCTCGTGATTACGTGTTCTTTTTCTAAATATTGCCTTACTTTTCCTATTAAACGTGCTACGGCTACTATTATTATACAACATCTCGAAAACTTTGTATTTTTAGTACATGGTGTACCACAAACCATTATAATGGATAATGGCTCACAATTTCAGTCTAATGAGTTTCAAAGGTTTTTAAACAAATATAAAGTTCCTTTTATATTTTATTCACCTAGATATTGCCCTCAAGTTAATCCCACTGAACGGTATAATAGAACTATTATCACGGCTTTATCACAGTTAGTCGGGGATGATCACAGATCATGGGACATCCCGTTACAAAAAATTCAATTAGCACTAAATAGCTCTGTAAATGCTACGACAGGGTTCTCCCCGTCTTTTCTTGTCTTTGGTCGTGAAACCATAACGTGTGGTTCACTCTATTCAAGTTGCTCTAACCTAGATGAAATTATTTTTCTACCTCGAGATATCTATGCCTCTAATATAGGATTACTATCTGTTATTTTCGATAAGGTACAGGTTGCACTATACACCGCACATACAAAAAACGCTTCTCATTACAACACAAGACACAGTTTCAAAGAGTTTAATATCGGTGATACGGTCTGGCGAAAAAATTACACTCAAAGTAATGCCGGTGCCTATTTTAGTGCCAAGTTAGCCCCTAAATACATAAAGTGTACAGTTGTTGAAAAGCTGTCACCACTTGTCTTTATTTTGGAGGATCAGAACGGCTTAAGAGGAAAATGGCACGTAAAAGATTTTAAAATCTAAGTTTCATTTTTACTGACTTGTTTTTTTTTTAATAATCATGTCTTTAAATTTAATCCAATTGAATACCTTTTATGCCTTACTGTTTTTCATTTAAACAGCCTCATAACTTGAACCCAACGCATATTTTTTTTAACTAGAATATGTAATTTTTTTTTAATACCTATACTTGAATATTTTAACGCTAATAATGTTATACTTAAGCTTGTATATAACTTGAACGACTTAGGTCATTGTAAATAACTTGAACGACTTGTATATAACTTGAACTCTAAATACTTGAACTCTAAGCGTTCTTCTTCGGTGCGGATAACAACACGTAAAATAAGCCTTCGGTAAATGAACTCTAAATACTTGAACTCTAAACGTTCTACTTCGGTGCGGATAACAACACGTAAAATAAGCCTTCGGTAAATGTTTTTTTTTTTTTTTAGGTGCGGATAACAACACTTTAAATAAGCCTTAGGTTTTTATAAAAATAATTCCTTGTGGAGTATGCGTCATCGAACGTGAACCATATCCCCTGCGTATGTTAGTGATGTATGATTGAAAATGGGTGATGAGGTATGAAAGGTGTATGAAAGAGCAAGGTCTTATTTATCAAAGTAAAATTTTCTCAATAGTATCAAAAATTTTCCGGGGTTGTCGGGGAAATGTAATGTTCATAATAATTTTGGTACTCACTTTTGGCTATTATTATGTTTATTTTGTATCATACTTTGTCTTCAAATCATAGCATTGTATATACATCTTAGTACAGCAGCCAACAGGCTCTGCATTAGGTTAAATCAGCTATTTTTCTTGATATTTTTCTCATTGGTTTGTTTACCTTTTAGATGTCAAAGATGACTCATATTAATTTATTCTTTATTTCCAGCGTTCGAGTTATGAGGCTAGGTTTTATGCCCTTTTAGATCATACTTTTTCTAAATCACTGTATTTTCTATAATTAAGAAACTTATATTTAAAATTTCAAATAGAGAGGCCGGTGGTCTGACATCTGTCTGGATATCAGAAAAATCGAGGACTTGAACTAGAACCCTGGAGTGGAACAGTATTGTTTTTAAAAGTGATACCTTGGAGCGGAAAATAAAGTTGTGCGTTATAAAATTAGACCATTCCCGAGGCCCGGAAAGCCTCGAGGAATTGGACGTTCCGCAAACGTATCCGATGAGAGAGACCCTTACACCTCTTCTCCACAAGGGAAAACCGTTCTAAACTTACTACCTTCGCTTCAGATTGACCCAGGACGTGTCGCAGCTGTGGTGCCTAGCTAGAGGCACCTCTCCTGGATACCAGAATCCTGAGCAACCTACACCGAGCCCTTTAACCCCTTGGGCGTCGGCAAAACCTGGCGCCGATGTCATCCTGATGCTCCACTAGTTCTGTGACCCGTTACTACCTTGACTTTTTAACACTCTGGTAACCTTGAACATTCTAATTTTCCCCATACCCGGCCTCTCTTAGTAGGTAGGTGGTAGTGTTTAGTAATATTTTTTATATTTTAATAAAACTTTATATCTAATACTATTTTTCTCTTAAGCCAGGACCCTACCAATCCTAAGATAGGTAGGTGATAGGCCTTTTTAATCACTTGTACTTACACTTTTCCCCTCCGGAAAAGTGTAACGTTACAAGTTATCGATATAACAAAGTGTGCATTATTATTGCGCGATAATATGACTGCAATTATGTAATTCGTGTGGAGAGGCATACAATATGCTTACCTTAATAAATTATCTAAGTCAGTGTGAGCAAGGCAATATTTGGATATTTACCTCATATGTAAACACCAAAGACAAGGACGCGAACGCCGCCGCCCTCAGAATAGTCAATCTGATTATGGATTGGTCATTTTCATTAGAGTTGCTTCATTAGAGTATATGATGACCCACCCACCCTGACGCATAGCGTGTCCCAATAGGAAGTTTTGTTATGGTTATTACTCTGAAAGAATGAGAAAAGACCATGACAGCGGACTGGGGTTGAGATGACAGAGAATGCGTTTGAATTTAGTTTTTTAATCTTTAAAAAAAGTGCGGTATTACCAAATAGGTAGAAGGAAACTACGTGTTGTAATCATATACTCTAATGAAGCAATTCATATAATAATGATCGAACTTCACTTGGAAGTTCGTTTGATCATATATTTTAGTGGCCAGTACTTTTTTTACTAGTTTCCACAAATAAGTTGAAGTAGTTTGCTTGTTCCCCAGATTCAATACACTTATGTTGTTATCAGTGGAAACTTTTAATAGGCCATCTGCATATATGTTTTTAATTTAATTACTTAGCTATAAGTTTACTTTATAATCATAAACATGAACTCCCAACTTCGCATCCCCATTGACCAGACATAAAAAATGCATGTCATAGCGAAGAACATATCCCGCTTCTCAGACTATCCAATGCGTATTAAACTCGAAGTTTCAGAGTTAGTGTAAACTTTGAAGTTATCAAAGTTTTGCTAACATACACCAACAGTGATGATGGCGAGAGAATGAAAACTATGCGAAGAAAAAAGTAAAAGCAGCCGGATACACTTATATGTAATTGAATGATTATTAATGATTAAATAACAGTTCACGAATTAACCGCCGATTTTACTCTGACGTCGAGAAAGTACTCAGTTTGTTACATCCTATACTGTTTTTTTACTTCCTTATAAATAAAGGTACCGCTGTAAAAAGTATAAAAAACTCGTAGGCATGTTACGAGTAGGCGTAGGTACTAACCTACATAATCATAAAACAGCAATGTGTCGCACGCGAACATACAACTTACTTCTGCAGGGAGACTTTTGAGTGAATAGGTAATTTACTCAAGCCACACCTGCGCACAAGCCCCTTAGCTTTATGGCAACGGCGGCGATTGCACAGAAGAACTAATCCAGAAGAGGGATACAATCGAGTGTAATTGACTTCATCGGGTGACAGGAATTACGGTTCTATTACTTAGTGGGGGTCTATTTAACTTTCTTACTTTCAGTGTTGTTTGGAGGGAAATAGGGTAGATATCGATTTTACTTCAAAAATAGACAATCTGTTTTAAGAAAGCTTTCAGCTTACGCCACTTCCGTTTTATAATTTGGATGAGCGCCCGTTTTGCGTAAGCATGAGTGCGTAAAACGCACACTGTGCAGGCCGATCTCAAGAAAAGCTATATAAGTCTAGTATCTACAAAAATTACTTAGGATAACAAACGGTTTCGCTCACTACTCCAAGTTAATACGAGTACGCTTTTAATTTTATGTTAAAAAAGAAAGTGTATAATCAAATAAAATTTTTCATTTTTTGTTAATATATTAGTGCAAGATTAAATTTTGCTTGCATGAGTAACAATTTGTTGCCTAGCTCAGATCATAGTGGTACTTCAACAATACTGTAATAACTCTATAATTATTACAGTATTACTACAAATACAAAATCATTTAAATGCGGAAGCTAATGTCATTTTCTAAAAATGATAGGCGCGTTTCAAGTTGCAGTTAATTAGTCGTAAAAAGTTTGCGATCGATATCCATAGGCTTAAGTGTATTCCGAGCTTATAAACATGTTTGATGGGTTTACTAGAACTTTGTTTGCAGTTTATCGAAGCATGGGGCGCCTCGGTGCATAAAAACAAATTTGATAAAATTTTAACTATGTTCTATTTAGTTCGGGATTTTGTCGGTGATTTCAATCCGCGGTGCACATTTTAATATTAGCAATATTAAGTGAATAATGCTTCCAAAGATAGTAAAGAATGTTTTTTCTTTGCCTCGCGAGGACACCTCGTTTGAGGAGAGGAGCAGTGGTTGAGCGATCGAGGTTGAGGCGTTTCTGCACGCCGTAGTCTATATCGTTAATTGAATGAGGGAGGGAAGACCATTATGTATGTGTCTATTTCAATAGCACACCCACCCTTCAAAAAAACACATCAATGCTAATGGTGTAATTTTATGCGCGTGACAGATTATAGTTGAGAAGGAAAGCTTTTAAGTATATCATGACAACCCAAGAGCATGTTCTAGAACGAAAGAACGCGAACGAAATATTTAGATTATGTTTTAAATAAGTAAATAAGATATATTTGTTGTTACAATATAAATTAAAAGTAACGGTTTAGTTTGTAATGGTTTATACAAATAACATAAAAGTCATTTGAGTATAAAAATGATTTCCTTGCCTTGTTTGTTATTTTTTAGGGTTCCGTACCCAAAAGGTAAAACGGGACCCTATTACTAAGACTCCGCTGTCTGTCTGTCTTTCTGTTTGTCTGTCTGTCTGTCTATCTGTCCATCGTGTCTGTTCGTCTGTCACCAGGCTCTATCTCATAGAATTCTAGTTCTAAATTCCGATTTAGGCTTACTGGCTACCTAGACATAATTATTATTAGGTACCTACACCAAACAATACGGAGCCTTATTTACGGTTGTATACGGTCACATGGAGCAGATGCGCTAGGTCATCCGATCAATGCCACTACGACTGTATCCTACTATAATCTAAGTCGAACAGCCACAAAATCAAGTATTGGTAGTCTACGGTTAAATGCTATTCCCTAGGACGACCTCCATTGTCAGAGAGATTTAAACACAAACACCAGTTTTATGAGAAAACGTTATTCTAGATATCTAGTCTCCAGTTTTGTATTAATATGCTCTATCACCGTGGTGACCCCGGCTTAAAATAAGACTTTTCCATTATTGCCCATAGATGTCGTAAGAGGAGATTAAGGGAACGCCCAAAAAGAGCAGCACTCCTGTGTACTAAACACCAATACCAATCGCCTGCCAAGCGTAGTGGACCTATTTAGTTCTGTTCGTAGTTTTAGTTCAGTCTGATAGTTATTACTGTCGGTATAACTATCAGAAAGCACTAACAAACCAGATCAGATAAAAGGAGGTATTGACAAAGTTCCTAGTGGTGAGCAAGATTAATTTTCATATTATAAAGAGTAACGATTGCTGGCGACTGTAAAAAAGGTCAGCACTTTGACCTGTATTCAATGCAATGTTGAAGAGGTGTACAGTCACTCACATTAGAACAACGCCTAAGTCACACTCCCCATATCATGGAAAAATGCCATCATTCATTAAAGCAGCATTAATAACGCGCGAGGAGCGCCGGAACTCGACAGAGTGAATTTGTGAAAGTGAGTTGCGGGCTACGTACAAAATTATAAGTGCAATATATGGTGCAATGCTGCGATTATCATCGGTATTTTCAGTTCTTTGTTTACTGTGTTATCCAAAAATCGTAAATTAATCGTAATCGTAATCCATCGTAAATCGGTAGTAAATATCTACTTAGATCCTATACCTATAGTATAAATATCTAATTATAAATACCAAGATCAGATTTGACTTGCATGAGACAATACGGACTTCAATTTAATGCGACGACGGGTCTTACACAATCTAAGAGCGCCCAGTCAAGTATAAATTATAGTTTCCTGCAAGGAAGTCCAGCTGTGGTATCGATAGATAGATAAACCATCGGTTTGGTAATACTGAAGCTACACCAGATTCGGTGCCCTTTGCCGCGTCGGCAAGTGGCTTAGAGAGAAATGCTCTCTTATATCACGAGATCAAGGCGCATTGTGAATATGAATAGAGATATGGTTATCTGAAGCCCCTTGAAAAAACGAATCAATAACGTTTTTACTATTCGCAAAAGCTTCTCAAGAATGTGAAATGTTGACTGTGATTGATGTTTTACTTGAACATTTACGTAATACTTATAATTGGATAAATTCACCAAATTGTTTAAAAATGTACTTACATACAAAGAAACTGATGATTTAAGTACTAACCTAGTTATTTTGTAAAACATAATACTTTTCGTATAGGTACTTTAAAATACTGTATAATAATAATAATAATAATGCTGGACAATCCACACAGCATCATCTTGCCCCAAGCTAAGCAGAGCTTGTGTTATGGGTACTAGACGACTGATATACTTAATACAATACATTACATACATAGATATTTTTTATTATACATAGAAAACACTCAGAACACTCGGAATAAATATTTGCAGATCGTACAAACATTTATTCTAAGGCGGGAATCGAACCCGCAACCTCTGCGTCGCAGGCGGACATTCGCCCGCCGCGCCACATCGGTCGTGTCGTGTATAATAATAATGCTGGACAATCCACACAGCATCATCTAGCCCCAAGCTAAGCAGAGCTTGTGTTATGGGTACTAGATGACTGATATACTTAATATAATACATTACCTACATACATAGATATTTTTTATTATACATAGAAAACACCCAGAACACCCGGAATAAATATTTGCAGATCGTACAAACATTTATCCCGAAGCGGGAATCGAGCCCGCAGCCTCTGCGTCGCAGGCAAACATTCGCCCGCCGCGCCACATCGGTCGTCAATCAAACGTATGAAATCGTAACACGAAAGATAAAGTTATCAGTGGCGTAGTCCGCTACAAAACCGCTATTCTTAACATAGTTTTCCTATGTCTTGTACTACTTCCAGCTAAAAAGCATTATTATTATTAGTGAATTTCAGTCTGTGGTACATACTAACGCTACCCCACACAATTCCAAAATCCTGTGCTTGTATCAAACTTCCAAATTGCAATCTGACGATGTTAGCAAGCAATATCGCCCTCATCTCCGAGCTTCACCTCAACTCTGCCAATAGCTGCAAGTACTTAAAACTGGTGGTCGCTTATAACTTCTCTAGGATAGGCTTTACGTGGAAACCAGATACAAACCCGCGCTGGCACTATATTATCTAAGTTTTCTGACAAAAATAGATTATTTTTGTATGGAAACTTTAGTAATCTACTGTATAAAAAAACACTCCATTCACTCACTGACTCATCACGATTCCTCCGAAACTACCAGGTTTAGAAGTCTGAAATTTGGCACAAGGATTTTTTAGAGGGTGTGGACACTCACTAAGAACCAATTTTTGAAAATTCGCATCCCAAGGCGTTAAAAAGGGGTGAAAGCGTTTGTTTGCAAAATCGTGTGAATTGGTCGTATTGAAATAAAATTTATCCTGAATTTTATTACAATACGACTGTCGAATAAGTGAAATTTATAGCATGTTAAAAAAAGCGGCATTATTGGTTTTTGTAAACTACCCTAATAACTGGCGTAATAAGTAAAATTTTGCATGTTAAAAAAAATTATGCGTGATACGATTAGCTTTAAATTCAGTGATGCTGAATTCGCTTCGATCTTGAACGCGCTTCGAATTGAACGCGCTTCGATTTGCTTCTATCTTGGTTTGGACACTTAAAATACAAAACGAAGAAAATTAATTTAAGAGTTTTTAAAACAACCCCTACAGTTGGTTAAAAGGGATGAAATTTCGCATAAAGTTAAATTCCGCTATCAAAGAAATATGACATTTTGATCAAATATTGTGTAACACTTAATAAAATTACCATGATTAGATTTTTAAAATCGTAAGAGTGTCGCGGGGGGTGTATATGTTCACACCTAACGAGGTCTCAGAGAGTACAAGCCCTAGAAACTTGAAATTTTAAATGTACCTACTTTATATTTAAAATTTCAAGTTTCTAGGGCTTATGCTATTGTTAGCTACAACATTCAACGACACCGAATAAAACCTACGAAGTTATATAAGCAGGTTTGAAATAGACGGCGGGCTCTATTGTCGATTGCACTCAGGCTCTTGACGGCTGAACATGGGAGAAAGGGTGGTTATTTGGTCAATGGAGGTTATATCTGAGCTATTTTGTGTATAATTTGGCTAATTTTGTGTTTAGACTAAGTTCTTTATAGTTACAGAGGTTTATTTCGTTTGGTTTGTTTCTTTTTGGTTATAAGTTTAGTTTTAGTTTATAATTTTGAAGTAAATAAGTTCTGTTTTGTTACGCAGTCTTTTTTTTATGATCCTTTGTAATTTATTCCTAAAACTATATTTTCCATAAAACTTTTTTTGTAAAATGCAGAAGGTTGATCAAGTATTAGTAGTAGTATTAGTTATCAAAAAGGTTTAAATTTTCTATGTACCTAACCTACCCTTATGGTAAACCAATTGAGTTGTATAAAAAACTTACTCCTCACCTCGATACCTAGATAGGGTTCGATGTCTACTCAAAGGAGCGGGGTGTCGTAAAAAATAAAAAGTTAACTTTTTTTTATAATCTAAGAACTGTCTGATAATAATAAGCTCCAATAGTCCCACACTCACACAGTCACTCACACAGAACTCTACATGGGTTCTTCCCAAGAGGGCCACCTAGAGAGAGCAGCAATGTCATTTTACAATATATCTCACGAGAAAGTGTCAATGTAAAGGAGATAGTGGACACAATATCTACTGGATTCATCCCTCAAAATTGGAAGGTGTGTGTAGGAGTAGCCAAGGAGAGGAAGATGAAGAAAAAGAAGGCTAGTTTCTTTGGCAAGATGACACTAGAAATGAGGCTCTATCAGGTTGCCACGGAAAATAACATCAAGAACATTTTCAAGTTCATCCCTCATCAGACCATGACAAAAAGTGAAGATGGACTTATGAAGCACCTTATAAAGATGGCTAACTCACCCGACGACGAAGAGGGATGCTACGTCTTCATCTCTATTGACTTCTTTTCCTGGTGCACGAGCTTCCGATGGGAGGGTGTTACACCCTTAATGGAGGAACTGGATAGACTCTTAGGGCTCAAGAATGTGTTCTCCTTTACACAGATGTTTACCCTCATGTGTGTTCTCCTGTTCCAGGACAGATTTAACCCTCCAAGGCAGGGTGGGGATGGAGACCCGGAGAATGGACCCAGGTGTGTACACGGTCTGGAGGCCTGGATGGAGGGACTACGCCAGAAGGGATGGACTCTGCTGACCATAATGTTGATCCTCATGGCATCGTGGAGATGTAATACAGTAGCGAAATTGACTGGACAGGGTGACAACCAAATAATCTACCTAAGGATCCCTTCAAAGAAAACCCTGGAAGATCTGAGAATGACTAAGTCTGAATATATAACATGGTTCCAAACCGTCCTCAGAGATCTGTGTACCGGTGCAGGGATAGTAATGAAACTAGAGGAAACATGGGTCTCAGGCATCCTTCTAGAGTATGGGAGGGAGTTTTTTGTCAAGGGTGCTCAGGTAAGCTCCTCCTTAAAGAGGATATCTCGTATAGCCAGTGAGGCCAACCAAACCATTCCATCCATTAACGGGGACTTGGCTGGCGTGTTCTCCACCGGCATGTCCGCAGCCCAGAAGGACCATAACCCTGTTGCTGCCTATTGGGCCACTGTACTGGAGGCGAGCTTTGTTCTGCAAGAGAGGTTCCCTCAGCTTTCTCGATACCCAGTGGAGTATATTACGTCACTTCTTTCTACCACTCGGATCCTTGGTGGTTTTCCAGTGACCACATACACAAATGATTGAGTGTGTTGCCTCCCACAAGGTTTACAAGATAATCACATAACGTGATCCTCCACCCCTCATAGTCTTCTAAGTCGAGAACTGATGAGACGGTCTCTCTACAAAATCTATCTGTCAGTCCGCTCAGCACCAATGTATCAATAAGGTCATCAAACCCTGTTCTGGTCTTATACTACTTTTTTTTATAATCTAAAGAACTGTCTGATAATAATAAGCTGCATAATTGAAGCTTTGAAGTGATGATTTTTGTAAGAGCCGGCCCTGCTTGGCTAAGCCACTAATTGGGTATATCGGAAAAGTGCTCTAAATGGAAGCTTATAATTGAAAAAGCCAGAGGAGTTGGTCACGTTATTACTAGTTTTAGAGTAAGGTATGGCTAAGCCACTTTATACCATATGCCGTTGATATTGACGATGAGTAGGTAACTGTGCAGACGATTATTTAATGTAAAGCTCTAAAGAAAATAAATCCGTATCGATTTATCCAGGGTAAAGTATATAAAGAGATTTAAGGTATATTTTCATTTATGTATTATGGGGCAAGAGATACCTAAAAGCTTTTAAGCGTAGGTACCTCTATGGTTTATGATAACGCCGAATTCAGTCACCATTAAGTTAATTTAATTTTTTCGGAGTTCTTCAGCAGAATAACAAACAGTTACAGATATCCTGGTTGGTACCCGGTGTATCGATATAAATAGAGTCGGTATTTAATATCGAACCCTAAAACGCTGTTACGTTTACTTATAACCAGTTTAAAAACAATAATGATTATAAACGTGGGTAATGTTATTATTCTAACGAATATTTATAATGAACTTTATAAATATTTTGTTTATGAATAAGCCAAAGTATTTTCAAAAAATACAAAGGGGAAAATTCGCAATTTGAAAAACTGCGAAATCAAAATACTTTTTTGGCTTTGTTGCTGTTCACAATTTATGGTCCAAAATCCTGGTTGGTACCCAGTGTATAGATATAAATGGAGTCGGTACTTAATATCGAACCCTAAAACATTGATATATTTTCTATATCAGTTTATAAACTATAATGATTATAAACGTAATTTTATTCTAACAAATATTTACAGTGAACTATCACAATCTAACGCTGAAGTATTTTCGAAAAATACAATAGGGTTTGAAAAACTCCGAAATTTTATCACTTTTTTTGGCTTGTTGCTGTTAACAGTTCATTAGTAAATAATTCTAATATGGTTCAAATTAGTATGTTTTACCATTTTTTTTAAACATAGTACCAGATATGGTTAGACTTCGGGGTGGTCAAGATTCCGTGCCGGTGGGCGTTAAAATTATGATATTAACATTATACTTTAGGAAAGCTTGTTATTTTAGGCACTATAAAACTAATAAATAATAACACCATGCCGCATCAAGGGAAGGTATAGTAGTTTAGCCTCATGTGCCTGGATGGATGCAGAGTAGTGCATCGTAAAGCACGTTACTAACAAACGTGACCAAGGCAATACATAGTTATGATTAATGGTAACCACTAAACATCAGGCATACCTATAGACGACAGGCATTAACTTGGAAAGACAAGTTTTCGGGGAATTCTGGTCGCAAAACTGTACATTCACAACTATAGGAAATGTTTATTGATTTGACTACTCGACGTCATCATTTAAAAACTTATTTATTGTATCTGTTCTTAGAGCACTGCGTAAAATGATGAGCATTATGTGAAATGAACTAGCATCTTAATCACTATACAGCACGTGCACTGTGAACGCAGGGTAAACGCGTTAGTTGCGCGCTGCTTCACAAGTTTTCGTGACATTGTCGATGTTGAGACGTAACCTTTTCCTCGCTTTTCTCTTTGTGTAAAAACTCATGTTTTCTCGTCGCAAATAAAGCTCCTTTAAAGAACTTTTTACTCTATGCTCTCTCTTTGTAAAAGTACCACCTTTTATAAAAGTAAAACATTCAACGGTAGAGCTGGCGAGACTTTTGTACAGTTAATAGACCATCCTTTGCTATAAGGTAGGCTTATATCCCAGAATAAATTTTCCATCAAAGATGCATGGAATGCACAAAAAATATATCAATACGGGCTTCTCGCATTAGTATTCCTTTCTTAAGAAAAAAAGAGATGGTAAAATAAAAATTATGCAAAGAAAACTTTACTTTGAGATTTCTTGAGGTGTGCATAAACATCTTAAAAAAAAACAAACATGAGCAAGAACTGTTACAACGGTAAAATTATCCACCATTTTCTCCGTTTAAACGTTGTAAAGTGATTTATTCACTGTTTTAACGTAAGTCCAAAGTAAAGGGCCGTTAAAATGAGGAGAGTTCTCTTCTTAAAGACAGTACAAGAAATTATAAGAAAACCTTTTGTAAACGAGTACGAGTTCGCTTGGAAATTCTCGCATTCAATTATCGAAAGTGTATTTTTGCCTCAAACTGTCCTCGTCTAAACGGCACTTTAAGCACGATAAGTGGATTATCTCGTTGCCATCTCATAATCATCGTAGCGCAATAGGGGTTTTGAATTTTTTTTTTGCAGTAAATGGAAAGATCATATATAAGTTTTATAACAAAACTATTGTTTTTTTTCGCAATAATTCAAAAGTTATTTCAAAATAAAAATAATTTTTAAATGCAGTACCGAAAACACGCCGACAGCTCCCGAACAAACCCGAGCGGTTTTTACTCATTGCAATAGCCGTGCACGCTGTACTGTTATTAGATAGCTATAACATTATGACGTCACTATGTGACAAGATCAATCATGGCGCGTTTATAGTCACGTGATTTTTTCTAAATTTTATCAATTTTTAATTGTTTATTATTGATTGAAATTTTTTTTTTAAAGTTTTTTGCATTAAATAATATTAAATAAGTAAAAAAATAATAAATAAATAATAATGCTGGACAATCCACACAGCATCATTTAGCCCCAAGCTAAGCAGAGATGACTGATATACTTAATACAATACATTACATACATACCTAGATATTTTTTATTATACATAGAAAATACCCAGAACACCCGGAATAAATATTTGCAGATCGTACAAACATTTATCCCAAGGCGGGAATCGAACCCGCAACTTCCAGCGTCGCAGGCGGATACTCGCCCGCCGCGCCACATCGGTCGTCAAATATCAATATTATTAATAATAATGTATTAAAATACATAAAAAAATCATTTTTTTTTAAAACACCAATTGACTAGCGCATCCCCGTATCAAGGGGAGGGCTTAAATCTCACTGGAGGGCATAATTTTTGGTATAATACAAAAAACTTTGTGTTTTCGGTAAGCACTATAATAGGTTCACTTAAGGAATAAAAAACTTAGCTTGCAAGTAGTTTAGAAAAATGATTTATTAATTCTTAATTTACTAATTAAAGAGTAATTCAAGTAGAGCAATTGATTTTTTTCGTAATTTATTTTGCTAACCGTCACATGCCCATGCTTTTAGTGAACGTTTATTGAATTTCCAAAGGGTATACCGCCCCTAATTGCCATTTGAGGGAACGGTCCATCTTTCGACCTTGGACCAAATTTGTAAGTTAGCGTATTTCTGAGTACCTAAGTAATATCTAGTACTGTAAACGTAATACATACAACGTGGCTATTTAAAATAAGTTTTTAAAATAATTTTATTTAGTTAAATTACGTTAAACAACCTTCTTTGAAAATAACAATTATTGTTCAAATTTTTGTCATTACTGTCGAAAAGTATGGGGGTGACACTTATGATAGGGATAAGGATCACTTATGATAGGGTTAATTGCTCAAACATAACATATTATTATCATAAAATCCACTGATTGATAACGGCCCCTTGCGTTTCCTGAAGATTAATGTAGAAAGATAATCACTTACCTAATACTATGGTATCATTGAGCTAACGTTGAGCTGGCCTAATGATTGACATGGAAAATGGCCACAGGACTTTACTCTAGTTTACACAGTCCTACCGAGTTTGGGCTTTGTAGCTTTATCTCGAAAACAAATCTTATTTTACAGTACCAAAAGCCACGTTAAGAAGTCTTAGAAACCAAAACCATGCGAATAAGCCAAACCAACCGCAGTAGTTTCTAAGATTCCCATTTGCACCAACCAATTACTGAATATACGGATGACTGAACGTACGGAATAACAAGCGAGGTAGCAGGATATCAAACTAGCTCACAAAATATTTTATACAAATGATACTTCCAGTAAAGCGTTTGCGGAAACAAAGGCTTGTGACTCAAGTGGTAAATGCAGCAGAGTATCAATTTTTTTCTATAGTTGGCATATAGCGTAAGGCGGTGAGAATGCAAAAACCGGTCACGTGCACGCATACTAAAAATCTTAAGTAAATAATAAAATGTCAAGACTCATAATATTGTTACTGCGAAGCGGCAGAAGCACTCAAGCGCTGCCGGTCGATCGATACCTAACTGCATTAGTCAGGGTATGGTGAAACCATCCATAGATTTTAATTAATTTGTAGTGTCATTAGTTTAGTCGCGTAGACGCTACGATCACTAAATGTATTTAGCGAGCCCCTAAATGCATTTAGGAAGTTAATTACATGATGTGCAAGCGGGCCTGTGTGTCTATTGTAACCCTGCATGAATATAAATAAATAAAGTTATTGTTATGAAACTGCTTCTGAATTTAATTTGGACATTAATGGGTCGTTCGTTTTAACTATGGCATACATGTAGTTGATGCCACTGAAATTGTCTGGTAGTAGGTATGTATTATGTATTTATTATTCCCACGAGATCTGTGAACGATTCATAGTTTTTTTTCTTTATCGTGTAGCAGTTACAATTTTGTAAAGCACAAAATAAGTGTGTAAGAAGTAGTACCTACTCAAAAGTCCCTTTTTAATATCTGGGTTTCTCGAAAAATAGAGTTCATTAAGATTTTATAAATTTGCAAAATAAATTGATACCACGCTCGCTTATCAAACACATATGTTCCTCAACTGGTGGCCGGCAAGGAGACTCTTGTTCCTGCAATATTCAGAATGCCCGGAGGAAACCACTCCGAAGAAACCACACCTACAGAGACAATGGGAACCTTTATGCAGGAAGTTGCAGGAAAGGCTATTTGAATCAGCTTCCACTTCAGCAGAAAAGACTCGACTCATTGCATCAGGTACTCGAGAATCTGGTTTCTGGCTCCATGCATTACTTTCAACAAATATAGGGACGCTCTTGGATAACACTACTTTTTCTTTAGCAGTCAGTATTCGAATAGGAGCCACTACCAATGACCAGATTACAAATCCAATCCAACTGCAAAAGGGGGTGAGACAGGGAGATGTTATTTCTCCGAAACTGTTCACCTCTGCACTGGAGGATATTTTCAAGCTCGTGTCCTGGAGTAGGTATGGCATTAACATAAATGGCGAATACAAAACTTATTTTCGATTTGACGACGATATAGTCATCATGGCGGAATCGCTGGAAGACCTAAGAATAATGCTCAGAGACCTCAGTATGTCTCCCAACAGGTGGGTCTTAAAATGAACATGAGTAAGACGAATGTATGACATATATATAAGTATAAGTTTGAATCCTTTTTTTATTCCGTTGTAACTTTAGTCCAAAATAAATTCTAACATAAAATTTTACTACGATCACCGCGGGCGCTACCGGAAAATTTAAAACCTTGTGTAAATATAATCTAGATAAACAGAATGGTTTTTTTGAGAGGGAAGGTGTCCATACAAGTTCGAAACCACGCGAATTAAAGAAAAGTCATGTAAGGGGTCATGCCCTCGATTTATAAGGAAACAATACTGAACTGCATATTTAGTTTTACTTCAAACCTTTTACTTTTGTCAAAAATCGAACCCAATTATTTTTTAAAAAAAAGATAGCTTGTGTTATTGAATCATGGATTTTGTTACTGACAAGGATTAATCTTTGCAAAAAATGTAATACTAAAAATGAAAGGAAATAGCAAATTTTCACAATTTTTTAATTTTTACACAGACGAAAATTTACCTCCTATTCAAACTTCCATTAAAAGTAAAAGATAAAAAAATAACGAGTTTTCTTATAAATCGGGAGCATGACTCCTTTCACGACTTTTCGGACTTGTCCATCACCGCCCTTCTCAAAAAGCATTCTGTATATGCATGTAGTAAAATATATATTTAAAACGACGTCAAATGAAATTATGTTCCGCATGAACTATTTGTTAGTAACATATGATGGTTAAGAAAAAAGGTACATGATGCTAATAATAGAAATTACACCATTGCTTATTTTCGTAAGGTGTGTTCGTTTTCATAATACACATAATTATTCCTACATTATCTACTCGTTGATTAATTTTATTTCTTATTACTTAAGGCTCACTGAATTTATTATTATGTAAACACTTGTGCAGTATACATTGTTTTCAGGAATACCATTAAATTGTCTTGAAACTAACAAAAACAGGTCAAGTAAATTGTTCTGACATACCTAGTGAAGTTGGGATGCTAGTAACTGGCAAGTCAACAATGGCTGTCGCCGACGATTCTTGGCGTATCACTCATGCTTGAGAGATTACAACAATATAAAGGACTGCATGTCTTAAAAGGCTGCAACTATCCATTTAAATAAATAATACCAACTTGCTGCAAACTGTGTACTTCCTTACCTGCGATTTACAGAAAAGGGATTTTAAGGTATCTCCAGCTTTCGACTTCCCGCGATCTTCACAGAATCATTGGACCATCGAGTAATGGCTTTGTTGCTTGGTTTTGGTTGCGATTCGAAAATCTTTGTTTCCTAGCCGTTGTTAGTTATTAATTTTTAACGAATTGACGCGCAGATTCGAACGTCTGAAATTGTTCTTATACAACTACAGTACCCGCTATGTAAATTTATAGAATAAAAATAGAAGAAGAATAGTAAAGATATAGATTAGTTGTCGTAGTTACAGCGTTATAATAATGCTGGACAATCCACACAGCATCATCTAGCCCAAGCTAAGCAGAGCTTGTGTTATGGGTACCTGATGGCTGATATATGTACCAATTACATAACATTACATGCATAGATATTTTTTATTATTATACATAGAAAATACCCAGAACACCCGGAATAAATATTTGCGGATCGTACAAACATTTATCCTAAGGCGGGAATCAAACCCGCAACCTTCTGCGTCACAGGTGGACATTCGCCCGCCAGCGGTCGTCAAAAATTGTATATCGCATATCGGTCGATACTGACCAAAGAGTTGTAAGGTGAAATGTTCCTAGCCTGTTAAAGGGGAGGAGAGGTAAAGGATACATAACCATAGATAATTTAAGGAGATATGAGCTATGCTCTTTCAATCAAACCGAACTAAGAAGGAGAAGGGCTCCTTCTATACTTAAATTACGAAATAGGAGCTGCGTAAACTAAAACTGGTTCTTGCTTTTACTGTGGAGACGAGATACGAGTAAGATTTATTGCATTTGGAGCTGAAAAGCCAAAAGTGCCGTTATTACGGCGGTTTTGTTCGTATGAAGGCCAAAAACCGACCAAACGTAACAAACGAACAGAAACGCCTTATAAAGTTGTTCCGGTCGTTCTGTTTAAGTGTAACTTTATAAGGCGTTTCTGTTCGTTTGTTACGTTTGGTCGGTTTTTTGCCGTAAATTTTTCTCAGTGTATGCAGCACATTATTATACAGATACAAGATATATCTTGATCAAGATATAATAATCACAAATATTGATAAACATTCACACAACGCCTTCTAGCCCCAAACAAAGCGAAGCTTGTGCTATGGGAACCAGATAGCTGATATAATACTACCTACTACTACTAAAACTTATGCTCTTCTATATTACTTGTATTTATGATCTGCACATCATTTGTTTTAGAAAAACAGTGATTAAATATTCACCTTGTATTTTGTGTTTAAACCCTATGGCGGTCTGTAATCCTATTCCGTTATCGACGGGAAATTAATCAATGCTGTCGAGCTTCCGCTCTGCACTGTATATTTCGTGTGCACCTCGGGCGGCAGATGTCCGCCCGGAACTATTCCGCTTTTACGTCTGTTATAAACATGGGCATGAAATAGTATAAAGAGATTTTTCAGCGGTTCATAGCGACGAAAGGCATGGATAAATTAAAATTATATTTAGATTATTAGGTAGGTAGGTTATACGGTACGATTCTATGGGAACGGAAGAGCTTTTAATATTATGAAATATTACAACTAATATTATATTACACTATGAGTGGTTTTTGTTGATATTATCACAGTGCCATTTAGCGTAATATTCAATAAAGCTTATGCTTATAAGAACGATACTTACGAGAACCATATATACGAGTGTGCATAGGAATTGAATCACATCTTACCTACAGCAGAAAAAAGAGGGCTCCTACCAACTGAGCTGTAAAGCCATTCAATTAGATTATTTAAATGCGACTAGATCCCTTTTAAAGTGAGGATATTATAAAACATGAAACAAAATGAGTATCGACATTGTGTGACTACTAAAATCGAGTAAAATAGTGCAAAGGCATTATGGTATATTTTTACGCTGAACCAACACACCTGGATAATACAACAACCAACAACATACTTACAACGTTCCACTCTTCATCCCTAAAACGGGAGTAAAAAGGGTACGAAGTTTGTATAAAAAACTCTTAAAACTTGCATGTATGGGTTTGAAATTTAGCATGAAGAAATAACCTAAGAAATAATTAGATACCGGTTTTTTATTTTCTAAAAAATTCAATCATTTGGAGCAAAAAAACAAGAATTATTTACGGGACGAGTTACAGAAAGATAGCGTTCTGTAAATTCGCTGTTTTTGACATGGTTGATTTGGCCGAGTGGATAAGTCGGCGCTACTGTGCCTAAGGTGCCGAGTTCAAATCTACACGTAGCATGTTCTTTTTGTATTTTTGAAAATTTTTTGAGCATGTTTTAGTTTACCTTATTTAGAACTAGATGGCACTGAGAGGTAAATAGATATTTTAATGAGATGTACAAATGTCGTTTTTCAATTTTAGCCAGGTTGACCAGTTTGCCAAAACCCTGATGTATAATGAACTTCCGATGTATTACACTTACAACAAGCAGAGTAATAAAAAAAAATGCTAGACAATCCACACAACAATAATACATTCAATACGACGAGGCTAACCAGTGGAAGGTTTTTCAAGTGGTTTGCGAAAACATGCCCATGTATGCATGCATGCATGGTCGGGTGTGTACCTACAGTAAATTCAAATAATGGTGAATGTTTTCGTTTGTTGCTGCACACAGTACGTGGCCCTACGTATTTTATATACCTACGAACATACGAAGATGTCGAGTACATACACCTACCTGTAAAACACATCGCATGTTATATTATGACCAACAACACCAACACAGGCCTCAGAAAAAGCATGTATCAGTGATAGCCCATGTCGCCTCAGGCACTTATTTGCCGTGATATTGGTATTCTGTGGAGTATCGGAGTAGCAAAAATACCAAGTCCAATTTTCTGAGGTCTTTTTATGAGATCAAAGTACAATAGACATGCTATTGATTGTTGTCTAGGTTCTCTTCAAGATATTATTATTTCGATTATCAATTAAATCAATATGGATTACCACAGCCAGAACCTATTCCGAATCAACCTAGAGTCAATAGAAAATATGTTGGAGAGACTGATTACAGTCTAGCAGAAATGACTACTTTTGCCAATTTTTTTTTAATGTATTTTTTTTTATAATGCTGGAACAAAAGTCATTCTGGCAGAGGTAAGGAAAAGTGGCAAAATAGCTTTATCGGTAGCATCATCGGGAATTACTGCTACTTTGCTTTCTGGTTGTATAACGGCACACAGTGCATTTAAAATACCCATCGATTTAAACAGCAATGAAAACCCAGTGTGTTGCGTAACAGCGATAAGGCAAAAGCGTTAAAAGATTGCTGTCTAATAGTCTGGGATGAATGTACTATGACACATAAAAAGTCAATAGGACTTTGAAAGATATTTGTAGAAATAATCGTAGCATGGGTGGTATCACAGTCCTGTTCAGTGGCGATTTTCACCAAACACTACCCGTAGTGAATAGATCAACAAGAGTTGACGAAATAAATTCCATATTAAAACGATCTACTTTGTGGCCTCATAGCTGGTTCTATCCATCAATAAGAGAGCATTTTTAGGTGAAAATCCTTTTGTCCAACGTTCTACTACAAATTGGCGAGGGCACTTTACCATAACAGAGCGGAAAGATGATGCTTCTTCGCCAATTACGTCCTGTTGTAACAACGCTAGAAGACTTGGTGCAGTGTCTGTATGGGAAGGTTGCATAAGTAATACATCGTGAAAACTCTAGGTTATATGACAGGGCTATATTAGCTCCAAGAAATGATCAAACGATTGCTATCAATAATCAAATTCTTTCAGAATTTGAAGGCAACGAGATGGTTTATTATCAATCCGAGTAATTTCTCCTTTCATTATTTATGTTCCGAACGGCCAACAGAAGATTTAGAAATAGTTAGTTTTAGTAAAATTGTAAACAGGGCACAGTTAATAAAGACCTTTGTAGGGAGTAGGTACGTCACAGAATATAATAAATAGTAGGAACAGTATAGGAAACAGTATAGAAACAGTATAGAAATAGTATAATATCGCATAATGTAGCTTATAACAGTAAATAGTGATCATATAACTTGCAAGTAGGGTGCTGCTAGATTTAAGGAAATAAATGATTTAAAATAACGTAGTTTCAATTGTAGGGCTTTAGATAGGTAGATACCACCTAGATATCCTCCCTTCAGGAGGATATACTGGTATAAAACATAGGCAAAGCTTCGAAAAACAACCCCTTCCACATAGTAGATAGTCTAATAGCAAGGTCAGTAGGCAGCACCTGAAAATAGATGACCAATAGTAATTTGAGATTTGTAGTAAACAACCTATAGACGCATAAATAGATGATGTAAAATGTATAGCAATTTGTACTGAAATAAAAGTTAGCGCTTGCTCGGAGGGGCACCTAGCGCGGGGTCCGAGAAGTAAATATTAGTAGTGACGATTACAGTCAAAATCGTCTCAGTCAGGAAGCATGCCAGCATTTAACCTCAAGCAAGAAGAAGTAGTAGTGAATAGTAGTGAAAATAGGAGTAGCAGTGCCGCCCTCGGATACCCCCCCGCTAGCTGCCAGTCCGCCTCGAGCGCCCCCTGTCGACCAAAATCAGCAACGTTGTTTCAATTCAAGCCCGATAGAATCCCAGCCACGCATGTACACCGCGACCTTGAACGGAGCGAAGCCGGAAATTTAATAGAAGAGTTTATACAGTCCACTCAGATAGGAAAAACCCCGGGTTCGACTCCCGGTCCCGTACATTTTGGTCCTTCGCGCGCCGGATTCTTTGAATTGAAGCAATGGTGCTGACGAGGTCGCAGAAAGGCTCGGGGGGACATTCCCCTGCGCTTGCGACGGCCGCCGCCCCCGCGCCCGCTGCCGCCCCCGCGCCTGCCGAAGCCCCCCCCCCCCGCGCGCACACCCGCGCCCGGGGTCAACCCCCCACCTCAAGCCCCTGAGTGTCCAGTGGCGCCATCTGCGTCAAGTGCAGTCCATGGAACCGAGGCCGCCCCCGCCCCCGCACACCGCGTTGGTCGGAGCCAGCCCTCAGTCGCCTTCTTCGTGCCGAGGGACCAGGACCCCTCCCCCCCCGGTGCGGTCGAAGAGTCATCAAGTGGGACGAACCTCTTGACAAGCAACACCCCGATTACTACCTCAGTGGAAGAGACATCGGGTACCACGGACACTTCTACACCGGTTACTGGAGAAACCAGTGGAGGCACACTGACTTCAAGGAAGGCACAGAAGCCAAAGTCTGGTGTCACATCCAAGGGGTCCGGGGCCAGATCCAAGAAGCATAGGATCTTGAAGGCAGAGATAGAGTTGCTCCGAATCCGCGAAAGCTTAGCTGCTGCAGAGCTGAGCCGGCTGCAAGATGAGGAGTCAAACAATAGTGAAATGGGGACCACCATCAGTGAACCAGAAGACACAGTGCGGATCAGTAACTGGGTGAGGGAAACTACCACCATGCTGGCCATAGCTGACAGACCACATAGAGAGGATAACAGCCTCGCCCCGTCGACGGAGCTGCCGCTGCTGCCGCCGTCGGGTACCCAACAGGCTGCCCCTGCCGCATCAACGCCGCAGGACCAGCAGCAACAACAGACCAGTCGGGCTACCTCCCTCGCACCGCCGTTCGAGGGACAGCAACAGCGACTGGACAGTCGGGCTACCTTCCTCGCGCAACCGCACGAGGGACAGCAACAGCGACTGTACAAACAGGCTACCCCCGCTGCCCAGCCAACGGAGGGACAGCAACAGTGGATCCAGGCTGCCGACCCCGCAAGAGAGACGGAGGATCGGCAATATACATCGGGCAATCAAGCGCCACTCGCTCCGAACGCCACTTTCCCCACCCGGCCCATAGTAAGGGGAATGCCAGTGACAGCAGGATCGAATGGACCAACGCGAATAGTTAATAGTGTCCCGATGAACAGTCTACCTGGATTAAATAGTACAACTGGACAACCAGTGAACAGTGACCAGCTGCATAGTGAACAGTTTAATAGTGCTCAGCTGAACAGTGAACAGTTTTATAGTGAAAATAGAAACAGTGTAAATAGGAACAGTGCCCCTGGATGCAGTGCCAATAATGGATGCAGTGCTAATAATGGATACAGTGGTAACCAGGGAGCAGCGGCAGAGCCAGCAGGAGCACCAAAAAGGTACGTGGAAGCCTTTAATAGTAATAGGGATGTTAGTTTATACCCCGGTGCTCCTGCACCGGCGGGAGTCATAGCGGAGCCACCCCGAAACGAGATGGGTGAGCTGGCTTCTGCTATAGCGCAAGCTATACGCACCGGAACACAGTCGACTCCCCGCCGGTTCACAGAACTTCCACAGTATAGCGGTGCCTATCAGGAATGGTTAGCATTCAAGGCATCATATGACGAAACAGCAGCTGCATATACAGAAACAGAGAACGTCGGTCGTCTCAGGAAATGCCTTAAAGGACGAGCTAGAGAAGCCGTGGAAAGTTTGCTTGTCTACAATGTGAAGACGGAGAACATCATGAGGGCTCTAGAGTCGCGTTTTGGTAGACCAGACGCGATAGCGCTATCAGAGTTAGAACGATTACGCTCCTTGACGCGCCCCACAGATTCACCCAAGGAGTTGTGTGTTTTCTCCAGCAGAGTAGCTAATATTGTTGCGACGCTACAAATGTTACAGCGTACCTACTACTTGTATAATCCAGAGATAACTAAGTTAACTATAGAGAAACTTTCCCCTGCGTTGAAATATAGATGGTTTGATTTTGCGTCTGAGCAGACGTCTGAGGAGCCAGACCTCATACGTTTAGCACGCTTCCTAGATAGGGAGGCAAGTAGGTGCAGCCCGTACGCGCAGCCAGAGACCGACGTGCAGCAATCGTCTAATAGAAATAAGAATAGTAGGACCTTTACCGTAACGGAAGAGGTCAAGCAGCCTTCGAAAGCAAGATGCCCAGTCTGCGAGTCAAACTCCCACACAATAGAAGAGTGCCGGAAGTTCCAAGGGACCTCATCCGACGCCCGGTGGGACACAGCGAAGAAACTCCGACTATGCTTTCGATGTCTCAGATTCAGAGCAAAGAATCACACATGCGATAGGAAGAGGTGTGGGCAAGATGGATGTCAGTACTGGCATCATCCACTTCTTCACTTCCGTCGTCGAGAGAGGGAGTCAACAGAAACAGTGATAGAACAGATCACCTCAGCGAGGGCCCCGATGAACATGAAGACCTTTTTGAAGATCGTTCCTGTCACAGCATCGGGACCAGAGGGTGAAGTAAATACGTACGCGCTCCTAGACGACGGATCAACAGTAACACTGGTCGACGAAGACGTCGCCACAGTGATAGGGGCTGAAGGCCCGAACGACCCTCTCAGAATAGAGGCCATAGCGAACACTACAGTACAGGAAGTCAAGTCCAGACGGATTACCTTCACTTTAAGGGGTAGCGAAACCCACGAGATTCAAGCTCGAACAGTACAGGGATTGAAGCTTTCACCGCAGTCAATCTCCTATGAAGACATCCGAGGGGTCATGCATCTCAAGGATATCGACCGTCACCTGGTCCACACGCACGCGAAGCCAAGGATACTCATAGGCCAGGACAACTGGCATCTTCTTGTCGCTAAGGAAATGCGGACAGGTGGAGCCTCACAGCCGGTGGCGTCACTCACCCCTCTCGGATGGGTGCTGCACGGATCCAGAACGAGAACGCTTGGACATCAGGTGCACTTCACCAACACTCTGTCAGCCGAGGAGAACATGGATGCAGAGCTCCGACGGCACTTTGCCATAGAATCCCTTATGATAGCGCCAAAGAGGCCCGACAGTGACCCCGACCAGAGAGCTCTCAAGCTACTCGACGAGCAGACAGTACAGCGGGAAGACGGGCATTATGAGACGGCGCTATTGTGGAGAGATGAGGCCGTCGCGATGCCGAACAATAGAGAGAACGCCATGAAGAGGCTGTACAGCATAGAGAAAAAGATAGATAAAAATAGTCATGTGAAATTCAAGTATGAATCACAAATGAAGAATTTAATAGATAAAGGCTACGCAGAGGTGGCGCCTCTAGCGGCCACTAATAGAAAGTGGTACTTACCACACTTTGCGGTAATCAACCCCATGAAGCCGGACAAGCTTCGCGTAGTGCATGACGCCGCAGCGAAGACCGGGGGAATATCGCTAAACGATAGATTGTTAACAGGTCCGGATTTATTACAGTCATTACCAGGTGTGCTGATGAGATTTCGACAGCACAACATAGCGGTTTCCGCAGACATAGCGGAAATGTTCATGCAGGTGAAGATAAGGGATGTAGATAGAGACGCCCTCAGATATCTTTGGCGAGGGGAGACTCGAGGTGAGTCACCACCCACAGAATATAGAATGACCTCGCTGATATTCGGAGCGACATCCTCACCTGCAACAGCGATATACGTAAAGGATCTGAACGCGCGGAAGAACGGTTCAGAATATCCAGCTGCAGCGGCAGCCATAGAGAAGAATCACTATGTTGATGACTACCTACAGAGTTTCACGTCCAAGGAAGAAGCGATAGAGATAGCAGCTCAAGTCAGAAGAATCCACTCAAAGGCGAGATTCGACTTAAGACAATGGACGTCCAATGACCCCGAGGTACTAGAGGCGCTTGACCCCGGTCAAGCTCAGACGCCGTCTAGACAGATAGATGACGGCACGAAGACAGAACGGACTCTGGGCCTCGAGTGGCAGCCGAAGACAGATCGACTTGCGTTCAACCTGGACATGGCAAGGTTACCTGAAGGCATATTTGAAAAGGAATGTCCCTCGAAGCGGGAAATATTAAAAATAGTTATGTCAATTTTTGATCCGCTAGGTTTCGCTTCACCGATAACGACTCGCGCCAAACAGCTCCTTCAAGAAATATGGCGGCGGGGAACAGGGTGGGACGACCCCCTACCGGAAGACTTAGCTCCGACGTGGGCAGCATGGATGCTCCACTTGAAGGGTTTGAAGAAAATCCCCATCCCCAGGTGCTACAGTGGATACAGCAGAGCATCCAGGATAGAGCTGCACACCTTCGTCGACGCCTCAGAGACAGCCTACGCAGCCGTGCTATACTGGCGGGCCGTGTCACCAACAGGAGAAGTCGAGGTATCACTTGTAACCGGCAAGTCCAGGGTAGCCCCACTTAAGCTACTCTCGATACCGCGGCTAGAACTGCAAGCCGCGGTGATGGGCAGTCGGATGTCGAACACAGTGACAATAGAGCACGACCGGAAGCCAGACCAGAGCTTCTATTGGACGGACAGCAAGACAGTGTTAACTTGGTTGAAGACCGGCGCCAGGTCCTACAAGCCCTTCGTCGCTCATCGAATAGCGGCGATCGAAGAAAATAGCGCAGTGAAAGACTGGCGCTGGATACCTACGAAGCTGAACGTCGCCGACGACGCGACACGTGACATTCCAGCGGACCTGAGCATGAAACACAGATGGTTCACCGGTCCGAGCTTCTTGACAGAAGAACCTGCTACCTGGCCAGCTGAAGAGCCGCCCAAGGGCGAGCTGACGGGCGAGGAGCGCTCTTTGACAGTGAGCGAGTCACGTGGGAAATCGCACTCAGCTCTATCGGAAGCTTTACCGGATCCAGAGCGATTTTCAAAGTATGAGAAATTGCTACGAGCTACTGCCAGAGTGCTACAGTTCATAGAAAGTCTTAGGTCAAAAAGGCACACAGTAACGTTCAAGAGAACGAAGAGGACGGAAACTCAGGACCCTGATTGGCGATCTAAGCCAAAGGGCCAGACGCCAAGAGCGAAGGTCATCGCACCTACAGTAGATAGATTCAAAATAATAGATGCGCTGTTGTTACAGCGAGCAGAGCACCTCCTCACTCGAGCGAGTCAGCAGGAGAGTTTTAAAGCGGAATTAAACGCTTTGCGATCAGGGGGCCGCATACCTACTGATAGTAGATTGCACAAGATAGCAATAGAATTAAAAAATGACACAATAGTAGTAAAGTCTAGAATAGCTTCAATAGTAGATGTGTCAGAGCATATGAAATGGCCTCCGATAATAGACGGCAACAGCCGGCTTGCTAATCTCTTTATTCAAAGTGTTCACAGACAGCTACAGCATGCCGGGGTGGAGACCACAATCAATGAGTGCCGCCAGCACTTCTGGGTACTGCGCCTGCGACCCGTCGCGCGCATGGTCATCCACCGGTGCCCGACCTGCCGACTGAGGAGGTCGGCGCCCCCACAGCCGCCGACGGGCAATCATCCGCCCGCCCGTCTGGCACACCACTGTCGGCCCTTCACACACACTGGGGTCGACTACTTCGGCCCGATCTCTACCACGGTCGGGCGCACTCATCAGAAGCGGTACGTGGCACTCTTCACGTGCCTGTCAACCCGGGCGATCCACCTGGAGATGGCCTACGACCTCTCCACGAGCTCCGCCGTGATGGCCTTGCGGCGCATGATAGCGCGCCGCGGCTGTCCCACAGAGGTGTGGTCCGACAACGGGACCAACCTGCGCGGGGCTGACAAAGAGCTCCGCGCCGCCGTGGACAATGCAACGGCGGGAGAGGCGTCCGCCCGGGGAATATCCTGGCGCTTTATCCCCCCGGGCGCACCTTTCATGGGCGGTGCCTGGGAACGCCTCGTCCGCAGCACGAAGACGGCGCTCGCAGCCACTCTGTGCGAGCGCCACCCCCGCGAGGAGGTTCTACTGACCCTCTTGGCGGAGGCCGAGTTCACCATCAACAGCCGGCCACTGACACACGTATCAGTGGACCCTGAGGACCCGGAGGCCCTCACACCGAACCACTTCCTACTCCTTGGGCCGGGGCGTACCCCAACGCTCGGCCCCTTCACCGACGGCGACCTCATAGGGAGGTCACACTGGCGGGCGGCTCAACGCCTCGCCGATATCTTCTGGGCCCGCTGGCTCAGGGAATACCTCCCTGAGCTCCAGCACCGCCGCCACCCTTATGGCCGCGGTCCCGCCGTCAAGGTGGGCGACCTCGTCCTCGTGGCAGACCCGAACTTGCCCCGCAACGTCTGGCCACGAGGAGTCATAGCCGCTGCCTACCCCGGCGCCGACGGAGTTGTTCGCGCCGTGGACGTCCGGACCAACGGAGGACTGCTGAGAAGACCGACCAAGAAGGTGATAGTCCTGCCCACCGGCGAGCCGTTCTCCACCGAGTCTCTCAGCGGCGGGAGCCACTGAGCGGCGGGAGTATGTTCCGAACGGCCAACAGAAGATTTAGAAATAGTTAGTTTTAGTAAAATTGTAAACAGGGCACAGTTAATAAAGACCTTTGTAGGGAGTAGGTACGTCACAGAATATAATAAATAGTAGGAACAGTATAGGAAACAGTATAGAAACAGTATAGAAATAGTATAATATCGCATAATGTAGCTTATAACAGTAAATAGTGATCATATAACTTGCAAGTAGGGTGCTGCTAGATTTAAGGAAATAAATGATTTAAAATAACGTAGTTTCAATTGTAGGGCTTTAGATAGGTAGATACCACCTAGATATCCTCCCTTCAGGAGGATATACTGGTATAAAACATAGGCAAAGCTTCGAAAAACAACCCCTTCCACATAGTAGATAGTCTAATAGCAAGGTCAGTAGGCAGCACCTGAAAATAGATGACCAATAGTAATTTGAGATTTGTAGTAAACAACCTATAGACGCATAAATAGATGATGTAAAATGTATAGCAATTTGTACTGAAATAAAAGTTAGCGCTTGCTCGGAGGGGCACCTAGCGCGGGGTCCGAGAAGTAAATATTAGTAGTGACGATTACAGTCAAAATCGTCTCAGTCAGGAAGCATGCCAGCATTTAACCTCAAGCAAGAAGAAGTAGTAGTGAATAGTAGTGAAAATAGGAGTAGCAGTGCCGCCCTCGGATACCCCCCCGCTAGCTGCCAGTCCGCCTCGAGCGCCCCCTGTCGACCAAAATCAGCAACGTTGTTTCAATTCAAGCCCGATAGAATCCCAGCCACGCATGTACACCGCGACCTTGAACGGAGCGAAGCCGGAAATTTAATAGAAGAGTTTATACAGTCCACTCAGATAGGAAAAACCCCGGGTTCGACTCCCGGTCCCGTACAATTTAAGAGGGTGCAATTTCTGGTAAGCTTATGCTTATGCGATGACAATCAACAAATCTCGAGGTCAACAAACACTTAAAGCTGCAGGTTTCAATCTTTGGACTAGCTGTTTTTCGCATGGTCAGCTTTATGTCGCATGCTCAAGAGTCACTGACCCTCAAAACCTATTTATTTTAGCACCTGATCGAAATACTCAGAGCTTTGTATGTATAGAAATTTTGTAATATCTTTATATCTTCAGTATTTTTCAATTTTTCCTGAAGGTCAAGAGCAAAATACAACGCGGACGAAGTCGCGAGCGGGTCAGCTAGTATAAATTAAATGACAAAACTTTATTAAGTGGGTTTTAACTGTGGTTGAGTAGGCCTTTTATATCGCGTCCGTAGTGGTAGTATCCATACCAATAAGATACTGTGTATGTACAGTCACCTTCACTAGAATGTATACAATTCGTAACTTTCAAACGGTATCAAAACCTTACGCTAAATTCTTAACCAGTAAAAACTCAAAAATCGTGAAGATAGCTGATACGTTTACTTATTTTTGGAGTTTTTACCCTGTAAATATTAATTGTAACGCTGTAAAACCATTCTGTAAGTTACGAATTGTATACTTTGTAGTGCAGCTGACTGTACGTTAAGTTAGGAAAACAACAGCAAGCAAGCTAACTCAATAATGATAGCTGTGAAATTTCGACAAGATAGTCTAGTTCTTTCTGTAGCATCATCATAGGTGTTCATCTATTAAAAATAGAGAAGAGACCAAAATGGTCGCCTCTGAATGCCAAGCCCAATGGCTCGCTTTTGTGATTAATGTGCGCTTTACGCAGAGTTTCATAATTAAATGGCCGCAAAAAGTATAATCAAGACATTTAATTCAATTGAAGACTTTTTCCTTTGGAAGCCAGAGTTATGACACGAATTATCTCGGATTGTAGGTGTTGCCAACACTAATGAAATATTTTAATACAGACAAGGTGTAAAAAGTGTATGCTTCAAATTTCTTGTGTAGAGTTATGAAGGTTAACGGCAGCAGAATGTCGAAAACAAACTTCAAATTTAACCACAGAAGACCAACTTTTTTGTAAAGAACAATAGGACTACATACTCCAGCGATATTTTGACATAGTGATTTCAAGTATGAATTAGTGCAGATGTGTCATCAACGTCAGACAGAGACAACACCGATTATTAAATAGTAAAAAGGTAAATTTTCAAAGTCATGGCAACTTAAAAGATCATTAAGGCCCATTCATGAATATTGGTGTGTTCTAATATTTCACGTTTTTTACATATACCCATGGTCGGCAACTAATGAAAAATCTTGGCTAAATGGCTTCAAGTGTAAGCTTGGAATACCGTGCAATACAGTACCTACATGCAACATCTACTTTCGTATTCGCTACAATATATCCGCTATAGCCGAATGTTCTTAAAAGGACCGAAAAGAAGCAGTGCTTCTTCTTTTCGAGCACAACCTTTGGACTTGTTTTTGACTACCTTCTGCTAACTTTGTACGCACCTACTCCTTGGAACGTAGAGGTGAGTTTTTTTTATTTCTATACAAATAAAGAGATACTGGCAGCCACATTTTTAATGACTTGATTTTGGATGCGTGTTTTTATTTAGAATAATATTTAAATTGATGTGTTTATCACATAGAGGATATAAGCAAATCGCTTTCACGGAATCTGGTCTAATTTTAGGTGTTTACCACAAGAAGGTTTTCCATGCAAAACAAAATTGAATGTATTTCGGGTTGTTCATAATTTTTCTGTAGGTATTTTCAGTCGCCTAAGTATTCATTAATCTCTTGGAACAATCTTGAAACTAAATCGTCTACTCCACCAGTACTGTTTTGTTCTAACATATTTAGTAACCATATGTGGAAACTTGAAATTAGGCTTAAATATCCACTATTTATTTTATAGCTTTATTTAGCAGCAAGTTTTCCTAAAATTGTAACAAAAAAAAAAAAAAATGTAGGTAATGTGGTACAAACAGGCTACACACTATAACTAGTGTGTACAAAGTAACAGGACTTATTGCCATCGCCATTAGTGTAAATAAATCCATTGCTGGACATAAACTTTACTCATATATATGGAGGGGTTTGCAATAATTACCACGCTTGGTAGGTGGATTCGTAAGTAGTCGGTGTATAGTTATCAAGAGATGCGGTTGCCGGTTTTCTGGTGCGTTCCCTTGCGCCTCCTCGGTCGTCATCCATGGAAGGTTCCGGTAATACCGGGTAGCTTGATCGTGATGGGTGCCGCTGTATGCTTAGGTGTCGACCGTATCGTACCAAGTGGTGACCTGTGCGAGGTTTCAGCGTAATAGTTCAGCGGCATATTTGTTGAGTTCTGTTTCAGAGATTTTAGCTCTTTCCACCAGGCCAGCTTACGAATCAGGTTTAGTTTTACTTACTAAGTTAGCCAGCTTCCAGTTACTGATTGTTACTGATCTGGATTAGTTGAGCTATCTCGTAACGGTCTGCAAATATTTTTTTGTCTATTTTGTATATACTTATAGAGCACTGGTAGTCTAGTGGGAGCGACCCTGCCTTCAAAACCTAAGGTCATGAATCCGGTCGGGTATGTGCGTCATACCAGTGCTCTCAAACGGTGAAGGATAACATCGTTTAGGAAACCCGTGGCCTAGTTAACTCCGCACGTATTGCCTGTCCTTTTTATGGAATAGGCTGACTAAAGTATGCGGATGGAATAGGTGCGGGATGAAGAAGGTTTGCCTTCTTAATCTAAAATCTTATCCCAGGCCATCCTGTCAACGTCCGCTAAATAGAGGCATGATTGTAAAAATCGCCTCTGACGCTGTATAAATCATCTACAATAGATGCAAAGGCCTGTTTACTTTTTTAATTATAAATAGTAGTATACCTATATTTAAAAATCAACATACAGCGCTACGATTTAGGCACTCGTAGGACGCCGCAACAGTGCATCGTGAAGAAATCGCCTGGAAGAAATCGCTTTCAGCGATAAGGCCGCCCATTGTACTTTGTTAACCTGGTCGGTTTTTAACAAATGTTCCTTGTGTACAATAAAGTGTTATCTATCTATCGTGGGTATTTTTAACCGTTGTTGAAGTGATGAAACATAGCCTGCCATATTTTTTTACATGAGTTGTACGGATTGTTTACTAAACTGGCTACATTATCGGTGGACTATCGTTAAAGTGCTGGTTTACTAATAATGGATTGTGCCATAATATTATCAGCACAATCATTGTTTATCCGAAGGGAAATAGATTTCACTGAAAATTGAAAATACATTTTCATTCGAATGTTATACAATCAACGTGCAATTAATGTTTATATTCCCAATAAAATTTGTAAAATTATCCAGTTACCAGATTGTACCCGTACATTAAACTCGTGGATTGTATTAACAAGTTTCCATTGTTTGAAAACATGTTAATAGATTGTAAAGAACTTTTACATAAGAGTTGAAAAATTTACAAACCTAACTAATATTCTTTGGCTTTGGATGGTAATGGCTCGAAATCGTTCTTTCTGGATGATGCTGAATATCCGAAAACTTTAACATAATCATTCGCTCGCCTGCGATAAAGATTGCTTTATTTCCAAGTGGACACTTTGCCAGTGAACACTTTGCCTATGATTATTACAATGAAGCCAATAAAATCGTTTCCAGCGGATCTATATTCCACTTAGTCCATAATGACATAAATAACAGGCATTTTCAAATTAATAAAAAAAAACATAGCAGACAGAAGTTTAGTATCACCAAATGATAATAAATAAAACAAATATTGATATTTCACACCACATCATCGAGTCCCCAACTAAAACAGTAAGCTGATGGAATAATCCTGAACATAATTTTTATTTCCAACTTAAATTTACATATTAGCTTAAACACTTATATACTATACTACGTAAGTTATTACTAAAATTAAATGCTTACGTTTTTCAAGGAGAGAATTTCCAGTTAATTATTTTGTACTTACGGTAGTAAGTAGGTACTTCAATTTTGCATCTGTTATAAGTTAATCGTTAGTAAGCTTGGGTATATTAATAATACCGTAATACAAAATAAAAGATCGAGTGAGGGAAGTGAATGTAGACTTGTGTAGCAACTGTGAGGTGATTTTGCTTCATGTGTTTGTATGTAGGTATGTTTGTTCGAGCTTAAATTTCCAACTGATTATTCAATCTGCCTTAAACTGGTTTATCAATAAGTTTTACTTACGAAACCAAACAAGAAGTTGTTATTATACTCGGATCAGATGGAAGTATTTCTTTTTTAAAAAGAAATATTGAAACACCCTAAACTGAACTAACGAAACATTTATCGCTTCTAATAACTTGCAAAGCTAAGAAATAAAACAGTCGGAGAGCTAAGTCGGTTCAGCATTACAACTGTAAGTGTATCGCAAGAAAACCAGATTTCACTCAAAACGCAATTTTATTTATAAATGCGACTCGTAAGCATAAACAACAAACTCTGGATTTTCGTTGTTGTGCCGCATAGTAAAAGCACAAAACAGCAAAACATTTAATGTGTGACACATTCCATGTAAATTATCTAAATTTGGAAACCTGAGCTCTCAATTTGCACACGTAATTTAACGAAGCAAACCATATAATTTTAGTGTTTCTATGGAATAGCGCAGTCTCATTGTTTGAATTTAACAATAAAGTCTTTCTTCTCTTAGTGTAGTACCTTTATATTTTTTCCGCGTCGAGCCATATTGCTGGCATTCAAGAGCGAAGAACGGTATTAAGGTTAAACGAGTCGGTACGTTGTCCATACAAACGCTGTAAGTGTTTAATGTCTACTATTTATTAACGTGCGTCCGAAGTTAAGTTTGATACTGAATTATCTTGCCGTTATCTAGGTACGTTACCCTATATTCTACAGTAAAATCAGATAACCTTGAAAGTTACAAGCGTTACAAGATTTAGTACTAATTCTTTCGACGCTTGTAACTTTCAAGGTAATCTGATTTTACCGTAGAACATAGGGTAACGTACCTAGATAACGGCAAGATAATTCAGTATCAAACTTAACTTCGGACGCACGTTAATAAATAGTAGACATTAAACACTTACAGCGTTTGTATGGACAACGTACCGACTTGTTTAACCTTAAGAAAGCTATGCAATAATGTTCAGCATTCCAATGAATAAATACGTAGTTGTCTTTTGTTGTTTAGTTGACAAAACCGTTTTATTTACCTTTTCGAATTATATCAGTCTGATTGAGGAGAGAACGATGCATCGTTATTTAACCTGTATGTGTATTTTAGTTTAAATATATATTTTTGTCAGATTATAACAAAATAATAATGCGCCATAGTAATAGCTCCCCTTTGAATTTAATTAAATTAGCGTAAAGGAATGCGCAAATTTGATTCGCATTCTTTTCAAATAGGGAAGTATTTATGGATTATTTTTTCGCAAATTCACGAAATAGTTTTTGACAGAAGTACCGATTTACGGGGCGATCTACAGACAAACAAATGAAGTATAATTGTATGGTGACTTGATCAACTTAGTCCCTTCCGTGTCGTAACAAGTGAAGGTCTCTCTGAGTAGATTCCTCCAAAACTCCGAAGGCATTGGACCAGTGGCTGATATGGAATTACATAGCCTTTATTCTTATGCTGTATGTAGCCACAGAGCATGGCGTTATTATTTACAATCCGAAAACGACATGGCCGAGTAAGGGTAATAATAATTTTCAGCTAGGCACATGGCAATAATGGTATAGGTCAACACCATCTGCCGCCTGCTGATTTATGACATCTCGGAAAAACTTCCTAGCAGTCAGCTCAGTCCGTTTCTTGCCTTTATCAATAAAATATTACAGCACATTTTCGCCTTCTGTTTTTGACTTATCAGCTTTTTCATTCTTAAACTCCGTTCTTCATGAGGTTTTATCACGTTGTTCCGGATGTCTCAATACCTTATTTTTTTTCGAGACGATGGCGTATCTCCAAAACGGTAGCTTTAATTGATAAGATTTAATGAAGAAAGGGGTAATATACACATTGCTTGTTTTGTGAAACTCGAAGTTCTTGTAAATTTACTTTGTTGCTTGTAAATTAGCACTAGCCCACAAGATAGCAAGGTTGTAACCTTGTTTGTTGTCTTGTGGCTAGCTGTAAACACCGAGGTTGGGCTATGAAACAACGGATAAGTTTGAGTAAGAGCTTGGTACGCGCAAGTTCCGTCCGGTCACTGCTTCGGTGTATACCTAGGACATTCTGGATGAACATGTTAATATTGTACGCAAGATTTACTGGCGATGGGTTTACGTTGATGCAGGATAATACTTGTTCCCACATTGCGCTTTGTTTCAGAGAGCACTTAAGTTAAAACTGAGGTCACCTCTGCAGAACTTACGTTCGTCAACATGGAACGTGCGAATAAAAATTAAAAAAAAGAATTAAATCTTAAAACGGAAAACATTTATTAAAAATTTCAGTTTATGACTTATAATAAGTTTTACGTATGATAAAACTAATTTAAAGCCATAAAATGAAATTGTCATAGTTTTTTAAAGTACCCTGACCCCTTACCTTGTGCTTTTGTTGAACCCTTGAAAACCCGGTTATTAATCAAAATGAAGTAGGAACTTTTACAACAAAACTTTATGTACGGTGTTGAAATTATTGTTGTGTATGTTGATTTAATATTTTTTGTTTTAATTTTTGTTATAGTACCTCAGAAAACCTGCTTTATCTAGAAAACATGAGTGTGAGCTACGGTCAAATAAATTACCAGTCGAAGAGGTATGATATAATGTGGTTTTCTTAAGTAACAACAAGAAAAAGCACAAATTTTCTTTTTTTATGTCAAAAAAAGTGGTAAAAAAATTTTTCTGCTTTTTCAACTAAACCTATAAAGGTTTAGTTGAAAAAGCAGAAAAAATTATTGTACACGTTTCACACTTCAAATGCAACATTTGTAATAACGTGGATATTAATGACATGGACACACCAGTTATTACGCGCTAATTTAAGATCGCATGTTTTATACTAAATAGGAGGCTACATCAGTTGTATGTATGTAAGATATATTATTATGTTAGGTTATGTCAGTCAGTTTATCCAAATTCATGCTACTTAAAATATTTCTCTTTTTTGTACACGGACCCACCTCTCTTTTCACTTCTATCCTTGAAGGTTTGCTGGAAGAGAACTCTTTTGAGGGTTTAGCTTGCCTATATGTACATGTCCTATGGTTATGTCATTTATGGTGTACAATAAAGAACAAAGAGATCAATGAAGGCAATGGAAAGAGCTGCTGCCATTGAACGCGAAGCAGGAATTAAAGGAGACTTTTTATCGAAATTCCTGTAATAAATATGTTTCATAGTGCAAATATTCGTGTGGCAATAATTATAAAGCAATATCTAGTGTTGCTGCCACCGTTGGATGAAGATTTTGAAAAGTTTTCTTCATCGGCGTTAAAAATAAATATAGTAGTTAGATGTATTTGCGAGAGCAGCGAAACGTGAATAGTATGTCAAATAACACGTCTGCTAAAAAAACTACCAAGGTTCACCAAGTGAAATGAAAACAACGATAATTTGAGTGGATTTCAAGGAATCCAACAAATGAAATGGTGATGAAAGATAGCTAGGAAAGGAAGGGTCAAACAGAATAGAGTATAGAAGGGAAAGAACATGGAAGTTACGGCGAAGGCGGATAGGAAGCCACTTGGCATAGAGCGATAAGGCCATACATGTTTCTGTTTGCTTAAAATTCTGAGAAATAGGGATTTACATTGGGTATTATCTTCTTAACTATCGCACTGAGTCAAGTCGTCATCTTTTGCTTCGTCTTTGCCTAAGAAAAGTACTTCGTATTTACGTTTTGAAGCCATATCTATAATTTATATATTTTCGTGAATAAAACAATGACCATTCAAATACAGAAAGATCCTTGACATAACTAATGTCATTAAACTCTCATTTAGTAGTTTTAATCTTTGTAAACACAAAAGGTATGTATATTCATGTATACTTACATATTTATGTGCACAATAATGTATTTAATATAGTTACAAGCATTTAAATGCTATCGAAGGATATATATTTTTATTAGTTTTACATGTAGGTATACATATTTTTACCCATGACAATTTAAACATATTGTGCACATAAATATGTAAGTATACATGAATATACATACCTTAATTCTTTATGTGTGCAATAAAGAATTAAGGTATGTATATTCATGTATACTTACATATTTATGTGCACAATAATGTATTTAATATAGTTACAAGCATTTAAATGCTATCGAAGGATATATATTTTTATTAGTTTTACATGTAGGTATACATATTTTTACCCATGACAATTTAAACATACATGTAAATGTGTGAATGTATACAATTTGTTGCCTCTGTAGATAATACCAAACTATGTAAACTGTGTGCATGAATTCATGTTTTTTGCCTTGACTGTATTCACCTCCAATAAGTTTGTAATACGTACTGTTGTGTTTACCTACTTACATTTTATAAAAGCTGGATTTGAAAACGAACCAGACGCAAAACTGCCAAACGGGCCTAGCTTCCGGCAACTAGGCCCGTTTGGCCATGATATATTTTTTTTTAATGTAGTTCAAGTCAAAGTGAGTAAGATCAAGAAGACAGTCTTATTCATCATTTGTTTGGGTGACCGCTACTGGTATTTAAATAAAAGATACTTCGTTCTGTAGAGAGTACGTTAAGCTATCGGTCCAGATGATGTTAAGCTATGATGGAGGCTTTTGGTCTTAAAATACGACAGCTAGCTCAAACGAACTTAATTACCTATTAATACCCAACCTTTGGTTATTTTTTTAAATATAGTTATTGTAATATTTACTGTTAAGGACACTCAAATAAAAGGACGATTTTACATTTTGATTTATTGAGAGTAAACATCACGTTTATTTATTTAGTTTAGGGTACCAGACGTATTATGTTTAATAAATCAACATCTGCTGATAGTTTATTTATCGATTCATGAATATATAATAGCTATTGTAAGTAACCTGTCTAATATACGATATATCATAGTTTTTAAAATAACGGTCGTTACTTTAAAAATTATTACTATTCATTACATTTTCTAATATGCATTAAAAACATGCCAATCCTATTCTAAAATAGAAACATTTAGTCATAGACAATTTAGCATACGTTATTAAAATGTACTTAATATGATTTTAATATTAAAAAAAACCATTAATTGATTAAATGCGGTCCAATTGCGAACTGAATCGGCTTATTGTACATTTGCCACAAAGTAAATTCGTCACATTTTTGAAAACTCCATACATTGAAAGTTAATTCGTCACATGCATAAAAAAGATGTGTAAATTCGTCACAGGTAAGTAAAGTTCATCATAAAGTAGGGTCAGCAAGTAAAGTGTTTAGCGCTCGTGAACATTTGATTCGATTTTTATGTAGGTATAAGTAATGTTAATCCTTGAAATCCTAATCATTAAAAATTAAAAATATGTATAATTATATAGAAGTCTAATACACAACTTGAATAATTTAACCGACTCATAAAGTTAAATACATTGATATGAGTGTCCTTTGTGGCACCTTTAATTGCACTAACTGTGCGTAATAAAGAGTAAACTAAGATTCAATCAAAATTATTAAAAAAAAAATTTTACGTATAAACTACATACTGATCTATAGACTAAACAAATACGTATCACGTCATTACCTTAAGCTAGAACTATAATCAATCCAACCAATTAATATAAACATCGAAAAAGACAGCACAATAACAATAGTTTTTTAAAACCTGGTTACTCTTCTATGAATCTGTAATAAAGTATGAGGATTTGAATTTACAATTAAATTTAAAATTCAACTCGCTCGAGTTGAATTTTAAACATCACTTCAAATACATTTATTTATCAATCCAAAGTAATGTTTTAGTCTATCAGCTAAAATTATCAAATTTGAAAGTCACATCTGAGTCAATAATCCATTAGATATCAATAGAACATAAAAAAGAAGAACCTATACATAAAATACTAATAGATAGATAACTCTAGATAGATAAATCTTTATTGTTAACCAAACAGTAAAATAATACAGGACATATACATAGCTTGGTTGAACAATGGGCGACCTTATCGCTGAAAGCGATCTCTTCCAGGTAACCTGTATAAAAAATATATATAAAATTATTAATATCCAAAAATTATACTTATAATATGTCTTAAGTACAATGCGTATTCCTGTTTGGCTTTCGCTATGTTACAGGACGTAGCACAATGAGCTTTTTTTTTCCTTTTCTAAATGTAACTTTACAAACGATTATAAAGACACGTAAGTAGTCATAAAAAATCTTACACAGCATACTATACACAAAAATGAATGGTTACACATTAAAATATACATTATGTACCTACCCACCTTATTATCATTTTAAGTATTTGATATTTTCAAAACACTATTTTTTTATTATGCAATACGAAATGTATGTATTATACGTATTTCTTAAACAATATATCATATTAGTTATGTCAGTGAGTTATTGTGATAGCCATTTATGACCCATACTCATACACATTTTAGAAAAACGATGCCAAAACCAATCGATAAAACGAAATAGGTCTAAAAAACGAACTAGATTTTAAATATAATAATTTTTTTATAAATTATATATATGTATATATATATATATATATATATAAAATTATGTATTCGTTATTTTAACCCTGATATTCGTCTAATCAAGTCCGCAAATAATATCCGACTACCATGAAGTATCTCTTTTGCGATCTGCGCCTGCCGGTTGTTTGGTTGTTTACTAACTTCTACATCAGCAAACAAAAAAAAGATCCACAGCTTAGTAAATATGAAGAGACTTATAATTTATGTTTATAAGTCATGAATAAAAAATAAATATTTAAATACTGATACTATTACGAATTTAAGACTATTAACTAACAACAAAGATCACATTAAACAACAAACTTTAGTGTAACCTCTCAGCACTTTGCAAAGTAAAGTGGTGGGCGATTAGCCTTTTTTCACTGACTTTCACATTGAATTTTGCACAGTCTAATTCCTGAAAAGATCATACGATCAATTTTTTATGTTCGGAATATTGGCATTAAGCCGTGTGAAAGAAGTCCTTAGCTTCTCGCAACATGATACAATCAATACATTGATAACTGTTCATTGTTTTTGACATGTCAGGGCAGCGCAGTGTTGAGCCAAATGTTTAAAGACTGGTCCTGTTCCAGCAATAGGTTTTGTTCAATGTACACTGTATCATGTGCCGCAGCTGCTTTCAGCGTGACAAAACATGTAATGTTTAATGAGACAAGACCACAACATACTATATAAGCGATTCTATCAAATCTCCTGAAAGGAGATTTAAAACGTTGCCCTGCAGTATTACATAGAAAATCAGGGGAATTTAATCTATTTATATCCCCTACAATTTTACAAATATATATTTTTTATACCCTTTCGCTGTCGAAAACCAAAAGAGTATATATAAACTAGTGTATTAAGTTGCTTTTGTAGTACGGTTCCTATTGCTTGTAATTATTCCAAGGTTGTAGCTCCATTAAAAAAATATGTTGTAGACAGTTTCTCGTCATCGTAAGTATCACTTATTTGTAACAGAAAAGGTTTCGTCACGTGTCTACAGCTGCGTTTAAAGTCGGGTTCAGAGCTCGTAGAGTTCAAAAGTAGTGGAAGTCTCTCTGGATTTGCGGTGCGGGGATAGCCGACGCTGGGAGGCGGCATCCCGGGCTGAACATCAGACTTGTGATAAACTGTTACGCAGCGCCGTCTCCTCTTGGCCGTTGTGATTGGCGGGCGTGAAGTACTGTAATATAAAACTTAAAATAAAAATTTTATTTACTTTAATCTTTTTTCTATGATATCAAATTTTTCTATTTCTAAACCTATGAAACCGATTCTTAGTGGCATCTGTTTTTATATTACAGTCTTTGGTGATAATTTAACGAATAATCAAACATAACTGAAATATTTGAGACGTAGCTATTTCTCTGAACTGTGTACTCCTTAATCAATACCACTAGCTCACCTGATGCTATGTGAAAGTGTGGTCAGTGGATGGTGTGTGAATGCTTACCTAGAATTTCCTAGACCTAGAATTCATATTCTCATTCATATTCTCTTCATATTCATATTCTCACGGTGATTTCGCAGTATATTTATGAAAATCTATTGTACATTCATAAACACATAAGAAAATGTAAGAAAAAAAGTGATGTGCACAGTACTAACACGAAACAATATTAAATTACGTATTCCGAAATGTCGACTGCAAGAGGTAAATGGGTCATTTATGGAGAACACTGTACGCTTATATAATGAACTTCTAGAAAATGCCACTAAACTTCCCTTTCAGAAACTCAAATCCTATATTAAGACAAATCTTATAAAGAAAGCATACTATACTTTACCCTATTTATTTATTTATTCTCTTATTACACACAAGCTCTGCTTAGCTTGGGGCTAGATGATGCTGTGTGGATTGTCCAGCATTATTTATTTATTTATTTGAATTCATTAGATTGTAAGCATTATTATTAGTTGAAGCGTAGCGTGTGCTGTCTTTTGAAATTCTGTTGTATATTAAGATCTTAGTATGATTGCCTAAGCATGTTTTCTGTCTTGCATTCAGTTAGATTGGCACCACACTGGAGCTTCATTATTTAAATTATTATTATTTTGTAACAAGATCATACAAAAAACGGTAGGAACCAAGCCGTAAGTTTCTTGCTGGTTATTGCGCGAGCTTCGGCTTAGATTCACTGGCGCTTAGATTCACCTAAATTTCAGACGTGTCAAGATGATCCCTGCGGATATTACTGAATAAATGCTTTTTGACTTTTGAATACAAGTGTACTAGTTCACTCATCTATAAAAGATTTTTGAATTATCAGGAAAAACGACGTGCCATGCAACAATCAAAATGACCTGTACAAACTCGTAAAAGGCGTAAACCACTTCAAAAACCTAGAGAGCTTAAGCGGGGTGCCTTTGAGACAAAATGAATGGCGCTTTATGGACCTACCTACCTACTTGATGAGCACTGGAACGTGCGCCCTCTCCGTTTGCTTCCATATCAAGTCCATTAATTTCAGAGCCAGTTACAACACGATTCACTTCATTTTATTAAATACGTTTACCCGGGTTATTTCCGTTTAGTCACACTTTGACACAATGGGACGAAAACTTCCCGTTGGATAACACCTGTTATACACTGTGACTTTCACTTTCCCATTCGGTCACACTGTTACTGAACGGGAAATAAGTAGCGTTGTGTCACAGGGGCGACTGAATAGGAATAAGTTAATAAATGTGTCGCGATAAGTCACACTTATTTATTAAAGTTAAACAATGTACATTATTTTTAACAAAATTTTAAATGAATTTGTTAATTCTTGAATTATTTTATTAGTGAAGATCCTGATAAACGCAATACACGTAAGCATAATTTCAATTGTGTAGCACTTTCTCATTTAATGAATGATGATAAAGCGTAGTTGACTTTGCGACATATGTGACTTAAAGATGTGGCGTGGTTTTTTCCTAATATTATATCTTTGTATTATAGAACAAGAAAAACTGCACTAAAAATTGAAAATTATATGAGCAGTCAAAGAGTAAGGTCCAAAAAAAAACCTCGCATTCAAGGGTCACCGAAAATATCACATGCATGTTCCTAGCTATTTTAAATTTCTAGATTACATTTTCGTTTAACAATTTTTAAAAACACCAACCGGACGTAAACCATGTTCAGTAGCTTCGCGGGATTTCTGGGCCTGCTGTACAACTCGTCGAGACCGCTGGCGAGTCACCACAAGACGGGGTCCTACGGCCTTCATTGGGCATTGATCCGGAGATGTATCGAAGGGTGCGTGCAACTATAACGAAAATAAACTGATGATTTACCATCGAACCACTAATCAAACTATGTAGTAGAAAACAGATTCATTTTCAATGCATATTAGATAATTTATTGACAGAAATAGACGTTTATAATATATCAAACCATGTTAAGAAACGATCAATCTCTGTAGATCATCCTTCAATTATTGTCTTAACTGTGACGTTTTTGAGAAGGCACACAAAAAAAGGAGGATTTGCTTAAAGCAAGCTCCAGGGAGGTAGGGAAGTAACTTTGGAAAACAAGGATTTTGGGCTTGATACTTGACATTCTAAATTATGTAAAGTATCAAAAAAGTAGCATTCTAATAGTATTCCTTGTTGCAAAACTTGGTTTCAATACAGCTCTTCACGTGCTGTCGTTTCATGTTCCCTTCCATAACCCAGAGTGGAGAACCGACAACTGTGTTTCTATGCATGATACAATCATTTATTTACTATTTATATTTTTAGTAAACCTAAGCTTATTGCGCACACTGTAATAAAATTTTCAATTAGGAGTGAAACTAAGTTGCATTGAAATTTTCCATTATGATGGACAAATAAGTTCCAGTTCCTATTTCTTTCTCTAGGTTTGTTTGATTCGAGGTCATACATTATCGATGTTGACATGGTTTGGCTGTTATGGTTGCGTTGCGTTGTTATGGATTTGCAGCGGAGGTGTTCTACGGGCGTGAAGATAGAATTACCTAACCACTCAACATCAGATTCAAAATATGTCAGGACATACTATAGGATAACCAATATTGATAGTGTTAAAGAAGATATATTCTTAAAATGTCATGCTAAGGTGCAGGCGAGGTTTTAATTTAAGTAATATGAGGAGTAATCTGATAGCTTAAAACATCATGTTTATAAAAAAGTTTCTAGATAACTGGATAATCTAATAACTTCACGACTTTAATCCTCAGGCACGGTTCGAAACAATAATAATAATATATATATAATAATGCCGGACGATCCACACAGCATCATCTAGCCCCAAGCTAAGCACAGCTTGTGTTATGGGTACTAGATGACTGATATACTTAATACAATATTATATTACATACATAGATATTTTTTTTTATTATACATAGAAAATACCCAGAACACCCGGAATAAATATTTGCAGATCACACAAACATTTATCCCAAGGCGGGAATCGAACCCGCAACCTCTGCGTCGCAGGCGGACATTCGCCCGCCGCGCCACATCGGACAAGGAATCCTACTAATATTATAAACGCGAAAGTTTGTGAGTATGGACGGATGGATGTTTATTACTCTTTCACGCTCTAACCAGTGGACCGATTTGAATGAAATTTGGAATAATTATAGATTGCAACCTGGATTAACATATAGGCTACTTTTATCCCGAAAAAATAACGGGAACGGGAAAAAACTGCCACGCGGGCGAAGCTGCGAGCGGTCGCTAGTATGTAATATTTGTAATAACACTTGAAATACTTTTAAACCAAGATTAACGAGATTTTAGGTTAAATAACGCGCTGCTTTGAGAAATAGAAAATACATAGATCACAATTTTTTAAATAAAAGGTACATGTGTTTATTTAAATACACTTACTCCGGCGTATGATCCAGCATCTGCTTCCGTACCGTTCAACGGGGGCTCTTGGTCACGATGTCGGCGGCGGCGGCGGTTAGTGTTACGCGGCTCCTGTGGTTCGTTTAGTTGCAACTGTGATTTAGCACAAAGGGCAGTTCTTAACGAAATATTTGCTTTAGCAACGTCAGACCGATGGTAGCAACAGAACTCCAGTATTGCTGTAATAATGGCTACTCCCGTTCCAATTAGCAGAATGTAAAAAAGCCCTGACACGTCTCCAAGTGTGAGTTCGGTGCCGCCTTCAGGCATCTGAAAGTTTGTGTTATTATTAATCGTGTCATGATTTTTAACGTAGTCACAGCTTTAAACAAGACACTTACTGATGGCTTTGCTGCATCCGTAATATGAAAATACTTGCGTATGAGTCTATTCATTTCGCCACTGGCCTTGATATCTGACAAGGCTATATTAACACCAGTGCTAAAAAAAAAAAAATTTTAGGCCAAACAAGTACGCCACTCATATATTCATATTCGCTACATACCTTTTAACCGGTCAAGTATTACCACAGCTCGTATATATAATTTTCAAAAAATATTTTCATTGGAAATGATGGTTAAAAAAGATGGTTACCACACAACACCAAGCAAACCATTTATGTAATTGTTTTATCAGCATATTGAAAAAAAAATAGGTGGAAGTTACAATAATATTCGTAATTCGCGGCGCTGGCGTAAATCATGCAATTGCAGTTTACCAAAGACGCAAAGTTTAACGTATATAAGAAGACAGCTGTTGTATGGTAAGTTAAAAAGTAAAAGCATTCGGCAAAGCCTGAAGTGAACTAGCAGAAAATTAAGGTCATCAGTAACCCATAATTTTCTCAAAATGCAATGCGGTAAGAACTATTTTTTTTTAAATTTTCTCATAACTTAAGAATTTGACCAGCCCTCCTAATGCTTGTTTTAAATGGACTTGTCTATATCTCAACTGCTGCTATAGTACAGTGTGGACTAGTGTAGGTTAGAAAAAGAGGCTTTCCATTTTTATTCTAGATAATAAACTAACTACTAACCGGAGTTTGGATCCTTTCGGAAAGGCAATAGCGAATTCCATTATTCCAGGATGTAAAGCCGTTACAAGCATCTCGCAGTTGTAGTTTATGTTTTGCTTGACGTGTAGACCGTCCAAAGTATCGCCATTGCCGTGGAGTTCGTCGACAATTACAATTTTTTCTCTTTTTTTTACCTCCATATCCTGAATCAGTAAAAGGTGGAATAAATGCTACTAATATTATAAACGCGAAAGTTTGTAAGAATGTATGTATGTTTACTCTTTCACACTCTAACCAGTGGACAGATTTAGATGAAATTTGGAATAAATATAGATTGTAGCCTGGATTAACATATAGGTAGGTTACTTTGTATCCCGATAAAATAACGGGACCTGGAAAAAACTGCCACGCAGGCGAAGCTGCAAGCGGCCGCTAGTATTTAAAACTGGCAAAAGTGCGACATGAACATTTTTTATGACTTTAGCCTAACTCATGTTCACTTCGTTTTAAGACCTGCCTGTTGGGAGACAATATTGAGGTCTCTGGCCATTTTTTCTAGTCAAGTAAGAAGTGTGTTAATGAGAACAAGAAATTAAGAAAGAGAACGGGCGGTATACGGAATGCGGGCGGTAACGGTGCGTCTGTTAAACAGACGCACCTCCTATACCTTTGTTGAAATAATTTTAAAATCAGAAAAATTACCTCAGGGCAACTAGCCACTCGGCTATGTATAGGAAGCATTGTTGCCTGCAATCCAGTTAAGATGCGTTGGGATGTCATATTTGCAGTGTACGAGCTTATCATAATCAGGACAAAGAAACACCACACCGTACTGACAATCCTTCCAGAAAAAGATCTAAATGTGAAGAAAAAAAAAATTATTTCGTTTTTTTTACAAACTTACTCGCAACTAAACATACGTCAAAGGAAAATTTAATAAAACAGCATCAAGATCGTAGCTCAATAACACTGTTTTATAAGTAACATTTGCACAATAGGAACCAGATAAAATGAATATTCAAGTATAGGCGTAAAATCTGTAGACATAGCAGCAACAAGCACAAATAAACAAACGCGCGATTGGCTTAAACATTTTAACTGACCTTGGAGCTAATTCGCTACCCTGCTGCATCACCGAACAAATTGAGTACCATATTGAGTTGATGAAGCTAAATTTATTAATGACTGATACCTGAAAGAACACAATAAGAGTTTCACGGCAAGCGCTGCGGTCAAACTATTTCCAAAACAATTTAAAAAGCAAACATAGTCTATTTTGCAGACCGAATTTGAAGATCAGATGCTATGTTTAAATTGTTTAAATTTACAAGAATGAAATGATAATTACATATACGAGTATAAGAAAAAAAAACTACATTTAAAGAGTATTAAGTATGGTCCATAGAAATAAATATACTCTAGTCAGGTAAATTTCATAATAAAAAACAAATAATAAATGTGCTGCTAAACAATAAGAAACAAACCCTTGTAACGGGAGGAGCTTCGCTGTGGTCCGATGACTGAGTTGTATCCGAAACAGTAACGACTCGCCATTCCATCGGAGAGAAACGAGATACAACGTATAGGGTCACACTGACTAGCGCAACACTGAATGCGATTAGGTACTGAAAAAATAATATTAAAATATTAGTGTACAGTTTTTGGTGTACAAAGATTTTAAATCATTAATAGATATGTTACCTACACCATAAACTTTCATTTAATAATAAAGGAAAAAAGGTACAAGGGCAGCAATGAAAGTTTGAATCAAAGTTTGCAAAACACTGGATTATCAAACCGAAAAGTGATGAACACCAACATGGCAAAAATGGCTGAACATAAAACAACGTTTTTCTATGTTCACCATAAGCGATAAAAACAACTTGTTAGTTTTGCAACTTCTGTAATTTTGGTGTTAAATTATTTATGTCATGTTTCTTCTATTAAACGAGAGTATATTTATAAAGAATACTCGATGAATCTTGCGATATTATATTTTTCTACACGAATGACTTGTTTACAAACCCAAGTCTCTTCTGAAAGTGGTTTGAGAAAGCCGTAAATTGCTACTTTTTCTTTTTGCTTTTTAGGAGCGATTCGGTTGAAGGAAAGGAACGCCTTAGAAAAATCAACCACTGCTTCTCGTTCAGCAGTCACTGTGAGCGGAGCTACCACCATATCAATTTCCTGTAAAAATAAAATTGTGTCAAATGGCTTATTTTATATACAGAAACAGCCTTACGACTTTAATCCCCAGACACGGTGACCTAAGATTAACTTAAAATTATTTAAGGGTGTATCAAGGGGGTTAGTCAGAGGTACGTCCAAATATTACATATGCTGCATACACACGTTTTGCAATAGAGAGTATTCAATACGTGACAGGTTGTTAAACGTCCTTAAACAAATTACCAAATAAAAATAATATGAGATGAGGTAGTTATTAGGAAAAGATTTTTAAAACAATAGCAAAACGAAGTGCATAGTACAATGTTATCAGTTTCAAAACTTGGATTGAAATTTTGTATAACTATGATAATACTGTTGAGTAGCAAAACACTAGAATAATGTATTGAACAACAAACGTGATTTTTTTGCCGTTTTTAGTATAGATAATGGTACGGAACCCTTCGTGCGCGAGTCCGACTCGCACTTGGCCGGTTTTTTATTCATTACTGGTATAAAGAAGAGACTTACCCTGCGAACAAGTTCTCCAATCATGCCGTCCCAACCTCCAATGATGCTAGGGTTAACATTGCCGTATTTTCCATCAGCCGAAAGACGGAATTGAACTGAAAATTCAATCATAATTACCAATTATGTACTCTCAGCAAATGAAACTTATCAATACCAGTCCTAAAAATAGTTGTCCTGACTGACTGACACATAGACAATGCACAGCCTAAACCACTGCCGTAGAGACTCGAATTTTTAAGGGTATATTTGAGTAGGCTCTGTCAACTAAAGTGGAAATGGGCGGGTCACGTCTCTAGAGCACAAGATGGGCGATGGAGCGAACGTATCCTACACTGGTACCCACGGGACGTGACACGCGCACGAGGAAGACCGAAAAGGAGATGGAGTGACGATGTTGTAGAGGTTGCGGGGAAGACGTGGACTAGATTAGCACAAGATCGCCGGCAATGGAATCGCATGGAGGAGGCCTACATCCAATTTTGGGTGCCCAAAGTAACTTAATTATTAAATTTGATACTATAATTTATAATTTATATTGCAATGAATAATATTTAGAAAAAGTGACATTAGAATGAATATGTAATGTAATGGGAATAAAGGCTTTATTATTATTATTATTATTATTATATTTGTCTTGGTACGTACAGGTGTACTAAGAAAGGAATTCCCCCCTAAGCCGATACAGGGGGTAAAAATTAGTATATAAATAACTTGACAACTTATAATTACCACGTTATTGCATCACAGCTCAGTTGGTAGTTGTTCTGCCTTCTGCGCGGTAGGTTGTGGGTTCGAAGCACACCGATAACAAACATTTGTGTGATATACGTTTATTCTTGGTCTGGGTGTTATGTTGTATTTTCGTTCAAGTTTGGTATAAATTTATAGAATAAAAGTGCATTCAAAATACTGTATTAGTTATATAATTCTCATAGTTTTGCTTAGTTAAAGCTTGTTTGAAGCTAGATGGAGTTCTGTGAAATGTTAACAACTATTTAATATTTGTTTGACCTTGTAGTGACGAACAAATGCATCTAGTTAACTTATCTAGATATCTTCTATATCAATTATGAGAATCTTTGTCTTGGCTTACTGACTGATACCGATAACCGTTGGGGAATAAAGGTTCTCGAATGGCGACCACGAACCGGAAGACGAAGCGTAGGACGTCCTCCTACCCGATGGACTGACGACATTGTTAGGACCGCGGGAAGTCGATGGATGGAAAGGGCTCAGAATCGTTCTTCCTGGAAACGTGTGGGGGAGGCTTATGTCCAGCAGTGGACTTCTACAGGCTGATGATGATGATGATGATGACTGACTGATATACCGACAGCGTACAACCTAGTACATGGTCGTAGACTTGAAATATAGTTTTTGTAGGTAACTTTACACGTTCTGTGAGTACTCGGAAGTGGTCTTGTTACACCTGGGGTTTGTATTGGTGCGTAGGTAATTTGTAGAGATTTGGTTAACTTATGAATTCTATATATTTTTCTACTTAGACTTTAATTTCTTTAAGCGTTAGCCTTGTATTCATGATCAAATGAACCTGAAATATACTTTTTTACTTTTTCTACTTCTCTTGATCTACGCTACGTATGAAATAAAGTTTGTTATTATTTTGAACTTACTAGTAATTTCCAGTTTTTCAGCAATTATCTCAGCTAGTTCCGCACAGAATCCAATAAAAATCGATTGATCGAGGTTTAAACCTTCTTTTGGTTTGCTAGAAATGAAGTATGGAGGTTCACGAATAGACAGTACTGTGTAAACTTTATTACGATCATATTTTCCAGATACATCTATTCTATCACGTTTTCGAAAAGGTCGGAAGCCTTTGTCGTCGTACCAAGTAGCAACCTGTAAAATAAACTGCTATAATGGTGTAGTTAATGGTACATCAAAAACTATTAGACCAAGGTTATGTAATGCATTGTAATTGCATAAGAAATGCGTAACATTCAAGTTTACCTGTTATTATATTTGTATAAAATACTATTATTGGCTTACTTTCATAATGATAAACAAACCTTTGTCGTATTTCCATCAGGAGTATTTCTCACGACTGCCAGTGAAAAGTTCAGTCTAATACCTTTGTTTGAAAAACTAATTTTTCCGCTCAGCCCTTCCACTTGAATCTGAAACAATCAAAAAACAAGCATGTTCAACTTACCATGGTGAAAATAGTATATTGTTTACCAAGGAGATAACGTGATCGATTACTAACGAGGGTGTATGTATATTAATGAGTTAGCGATCGCATATTCTTCCGAGTGATACACATACATTGTGCTTTATTATTACACTTATATGAGGAAACTTCTAGAGGAAAGGGAGATTCTTTTAGAAGGAGCTACAGAAATAAATAGTTTTGTTACACTGGCTTGACATTTTGACATTGATTATTTTGTTTACATTCCTGGCCTGGATCAAATAATCGGAGTACCTACGAGTACTCATTTTCATTTTAGTTTTTATTTAAATTCATGACTTTTGCTAGATCCTGTTTAACTATAGTATGTCTATATATTTATAACTTTGCTTTATATACGGGAGTAGTAAAACTTCTTCCGAAAACTGAAAGTGCGCATTCAAACCATGATTTTGATTACGAAAAATAATAAAAAAAATACACTTTTTGCCGTTTTTCGGCATTAATATAGACAATACGTCGTCAAATAATCATAGTATTTTATTGTAACAATATCACTGTGATTAAATAATATAAGATATAACGTTAATTAAACTTCCTTTTACCACCAATAAAAATCAATCGAATAGAAAATTTATTAACCATTAACCGATACTGTACTAAAATTAATCGGTACATAAGGTTGAAGATTTCGAAAGTGCAACTTAGCAAATACATATTTATCCGGGGACAACGGGAAGTTATTTTGAAACATTCTGTTGTTACGGGGACACCGGGAATGAACCCTATCGTAATTGAATAAATGAAATATTCCGCACTAGACAGTGAGGAATCCAAAATAGTTCTAGAAAACTTTTGGATTTTGAGAAATGAAGAGAGGAAACGTTGAACTTCAGATACTAGTGTTTATAATGATCGTTTTAATTTGTTAAACATAAGTACAACCAGTTTTATATTATTTATCTGAGACGTTTCGGTATTTAAAAAGCTGAGACGACATGTACATTATTATTATATATATTAAATTTGACATATTGACGACCGATGTGGCACAGCGGGCGAATGTCCACCTGCGACGCACGAGGTTGCGGGTTCGATTCCCGCCTTGGGATCAATGTTTGTACGGTCTGCAAATATTTATTCCGGGTGTTCTGGGTATTTGCTATAAATAATAAAAAATATCTATGCATGTAATGTATTGTATTAATTATATCAGTCATCTAGTACCCATAACACAAGCTCTGCTTAGCTTGGGGCTGGATGATAATGTGTGGATTGTTCAGCATTGATATTATTATAAGTCAACACGTTTGTTTCATACAATTTATTCTACATAAGTATTCATACAGACACTAATAGAACAAAAAAAAATACATACCATTTTCATGAAGTTTGAAATTTCCTCTCCGTATTTTAATGGTACAGCATTTTGGTCGTCACAGTTTAAAAAACGATATTTATGGTTGGATTTATTCATCAGATTTTCTATGATGTGCGGCTTATATTTCAGGAGGCGTTGAAAGGTTTCGAGCAAAGTATGAGTGGCGTCGTACATCAATGCGCCGCTAGCCTGTTAAGAATAAAAAAAAACAACTTATATCACCTAGGCCAAAACGTTTCATTAATCGAGGTGTAAAAATATTTTTCCAAGATTATGACAAAGAGAAAGAAGAAAGAAAATATATTTATTTTTCCCCAAACCACACAAATTACAAACCTGAATGAATATCAACAAGGCAAATACTACAGTGTAGTACACTACCTACACTAGGTTTACTAAGTAAAAAACGTAAGAACAAAAGTAAAAAAAAACTACAGATAACCTAGTTAGCCTACTTAGCAGTAAAGGTTTGTGTTGCTTGGGGTTAAATAGGTCCCTGCCTCAGCTGTATGCAGCATTGAACATGGTGTACAATGCTGCGCTGGTTTTCAGACAGGGCCTTGCGTGAGGACACGAACATCAACGAGGAGCACAGTGGTCATTATCACCATAAGCACGTTTTACACAATATGTATTTTTATATTCATAGTAGAAACATTCACAGTTGGCAACACTGATTTCTGACCTCTTACTAAATTATTACCTGTGGCTTGCGTGCATATAACGTGCGCGGCGCAAGCCTTTGTTTAGTCTGTGGTTATGAAAATGTTTGTGTAGGCCGTTAAGTTGGAAGCGTTAGTGAGGGAAAACAAAATAATTTGGAAAGATTTATGCTTTGCTGGTGGTTGGTCTAAAAAAGAGAAGTGGCAAGGTTAAAAAAATAAATGAATTGATTAAGTTTGTTCGCTCATAATGATGTACCTAGTGGCCGGAGCACAAAGTCCACCCTGCAGCACGCTGCGTAGGTAGCGGAACAAACGGAAAAGCGGAAAAGAGAATCTGTATCCCAGTGAATGTTTAGTTAAGCATTTTTTCAAATGGAAATAACAGGCTCAATAGAGTAATCGTAGTAATCGTAATAAACAAGGTTTTCAAAAAATCAAAACTCAATCGAAGACGGTTTCATTTAATGCAAAATAATCCACCCCCCTTCACTTATGAACACTTACCGAAAAAGAGTGATTTATCAACACATCATTTTTGTTGAATTCTGTTGATCATGTTATTTTTTAACAATTGTATGATTAAAATGTTTTATTTTCTCATTTTTTGAGCGGCCGTGATAACACATCATTTAACTGAATGAAGCACATAACTTACATCCTCAACTAAGTCAAATTACTAGCAAACCGTTAATGGTCAGTGTTTTGAATTCTTCCACGTTGTGGATGTATAACTCAAATCTAATAATAAAGAATAAGCACTACTTTTACATTCTATATTGTATATGCTTGAATAATTACACTGTTGGAAAAACTCGTCGAGGTCGTGGACAGCTGGAACTACTCTCGCTACCAGATATATTATTATGTTAGCAGCGGGATAGACATGTAATTCTAAAAAAAAAGAGTATTATTGTTCTCATAAGAGAACATATCCATTGCTTACCGCAATATAATCTGAATCCCACGTCTTGAAAAAATCTTTAACAAATTTTCTTGTGTTATCAACCATTCGGAATCCAGTTATATTTATAGTGCCAAATTCACGGATTTCCCTATCCCATCGGTCATCCAATACCTGTATACAATATAATAAAGAGATCTCATTAGTTTAAAAAAAAAAACAAAGAATACGTTGAATCTAAACTAAAAACACACAAAGATACTCCTTATTACATTAGCTATCTGCCAGCGAAAGTCCCGTCGAAATCGGTCCAGCCGTTCCAGAGATTAGCCAGAACAAACAGACAGACAGACAGACAAAAATAAAAAAATGCTGTTTTGGTATATGTACCGTACTTATATACATTCATATTCATGTAGTAAAAAGCGGTTATTTTAATACTACAAACACACTTCAATTTTATTTATTTGTATAGATATAGATTTGAAATATTGTTTATTATAAACGATATTTCAAATTAGTACATTTAGTCACTTCCCCCAAAGACTTATTCGTTAATTTTTAGGTGTATTTTGGTCTACGGAAATGTAATACTGCTCATAACTGAGTCTAACCTTTTCTTCCCAAAAAACTTACCAATCCACTGAATAAATAGTGGTAGTTCCTGCGACCGAGTTGGACATCACGAACATGTGTGATAATGGTTTCTTTAGCTATAGTCGTGCTACAGTCCAGGATAACATATTTGTTAGTCCAACGGTCAGTTTTCTCTAGTTCTCTTAGGTAGATAATGACATCCATTGCACTGGTAACTCTTTTCACATTGGCAATCCTGAAGTATGGAGGCTTGCCAGGGACAAGAGTTTTGAAGAGCTGTTGCAGTCTGAGCAAACCTACGAGCAGAAAATAGAGTTATTGCAACTTTTAACTAATAGTACGTTCCTACATATTTATTTTAAAACCAATCATGGCAAACAGACGTGCTGACGCATGGACAGGTTTAAAAAAATATAAACTATATTATTCAATCATTTGTATCCTCTTTTTCCATCAACTGTGATAGCAGCCTCAACATATAAATATATATACATTCGAAAAATTATTCAACGTATCTCTTTATAAAAAAACATGTTATTATTCACTCTTTACTTAATCACGTGTGAAACAGATAACTTATACGTTTACTCTACGATCTTGTGCAATAGCTAGTAACGAAAGTAACGATAGATTCTCTTTACATCAACAACAACAAACAGATATGTATATGAACCGCCTCTCGTCTAAGCCACGTCTTTTTTTTATTAGTATTTATAATTGCACGTTTTTATTATTGGACATTTTACTGCTGGACAATTTTATTATTGGACATTATCGCATTGCTCCATGTCTATCAACCTGAGGCATACAGGTGTTGTCTCATGCGCCTGTAATTTCAAAACGAAACAGCAACGTTGCTTGGTGGAAGATAGAAATGGTGGTAATAAATAGTACCTAGAACGAATTCTTCACAGAGTTGTTAGATTTCTATTGATTGAAACATTTTCCAAACCAAGTTTTATTTAGTTTTCAACCGCTGCCCCGGAATTATCTAGGAACATAACTGCAAGGGACGCGAATGTCAGGTCAGGCGGAATTCCGGCGCTGTAGCTCGTTGAACGTGATTCCTCTAGCAACATGATTACATTTTTTTTATATTGTGCAGGATGAATGTAGTTTCCAGCGATGGCCAAGAAGTCAATTGATTTGGTTCGGGACTTCATCGAGAAGAATGCATTACTGCCGATTTTTCAAACAGCTGAGTAACCTCAGCTACAGATAGTTTACTACAACGGAAAACCATAGAAAAATATTTATTTCTTAGTATTTTTTATAATAGTCATTGATAGGTGTGTGCGTCGCGATGTTCCATCACGGTACGTAGATACTATTAGTGTTGTGTGTCGTAGTGTGAACACTGACAATATGGATACCGAAGATCAAGTGGGGTAGTTGTTGATACTGCCACCGCTTCTCAGTGACGGTAGATCTCAAGTTCAATGCTCCAGTCTGCCCGCGACCACGGCTATTGCAATATAGTCGAAACGTCGGGAAAATAAATAAAAAAGGTAATACGCGATAAATACCCGTGTAATATAAGTGTTCAATTTATTTCTTATTTTGTGTTTTGGAAAACATAAAAATCAACTCTGATTAGTAATTGCATTTCAACCTATGGTTCAATTTGTTTAGAAGTTTAGACGCTTGTTTGAAAAAAACATAACTAGTAGCGAAGTCCCTATGGTTTTTTATCTCATTATTTGAAACTAATGACTTGTCCCGACTTCGCGCAGGTAAATATTAGCAAATGCTGTATCCCAAGTAGACCAGGATGCTACCAACCATATAGTAGCAGAAATTTAGACTCTAGGCGAGAGGATGTCATGTTTAAAAACCGATAGAGGGAGGTCAAGATCGAGAAATTAGTTTTCACATAGCCGAGGAAGATTAGTATCGAGAGGACGACGTGCAAATTCAAATTGTAGAAAAAATCCATCGAGCTCAGATAGGTTATGCAATTACAATTTCTGCTATAAACAAGACATTTAGATGCGTGGAGTCGTGCGACTGGAATAAACGAAATCGGCCTGACCGGGACAATTCATCAGGACAACGTAACCAGCCGGAAAACTAGGCTGTGTGCAAGCTACGGCGGAAGAGTGCACCACGAACATTAATTACCGTCTTAGCGTCATGGACTACAAGACAGGGTTAAACTTTTTAGTGGTCAGTGGAGTGAATGTTTCAGTTTTTCCGCGCAGACTAATTCGTGAGTATAAGTTTAGTGAAAGTGAACAATGTGGACTGTATGCAACAAATGGAAATGAGATAAAGACTTATGACGTACCTACATGAGTTGGATTTGCCCCTTAAATTAAGATGATGTTTTAGGTGGATGTTTGTTATAGCCGACGTATTATAGGTGTAGACTTTTTAGTAAAATATAAGTTTTTAATAGATTTGAATGGGCGCAGATTTGTAGATCAAATAACTAAGTTAATTGTGATAGGTAGTATATCTAGTACCGTTGAACCAAGTTTGAAGACAGTGGATGACTCGCACCCATATTATGATTTATTGCAAAAATAGCCCGACATAACTAAGCCTTTTTTCTTCAAGGAAATAGCAAAACATAATGTTTTCTACACGATTGAGACCACAGGACCGCCAGTTTATACCAGAGTACAACCTCTACCACCAGACAGGTATGCTAAAGCTAAGAAAGAATTTCAAGTGGTGCATGAGTTAAGAATTCGTAGACCTAGTAAAAGTGCGGGGGCTTGCCCTTTACACATTGTGCCAAAGAATGATAGAAATATCAGGAAATGCGGTGATTATAGGATGTTAAATGCAATTGCCAAACCGGATAGGTATCCTGTGCCCAGACTTCAGAAGTTTACATCTATGTTAGATATAAATAGAAAATTCTGGACAAATCTCAGCCAATGAATGGGGGTGGATGTCAATGGAGTGGGCAATCTCGTTCTGCTTCCTTCAAAGGTAAACGCAACGCACTATCTGTCTGTTTTGGAAGACAGTATGCTCCCAAGTGTCCGCACCGTGTATCCCTCTGATGAGCTACGTAAGGTCAGCTATGTCCAGAATAATGCTCGCACGCACACTGCACGTCTTGTAAATGAATGGCTTAACATTCATAGGGATATAATGGTGATTCTATGGCCAGCAAGATCTGCAAAATAAAAGCCATTAAACCCAATAGAAACCCTATGGGGTTTAATGGTACAGCGATGGAAAAATAGAAATGAAAGGACCAAGAAGGCTCTAGAAAATCACTGCCGTATTATTTGGGAAGACACCAGAGAGACGAGATCTAAATATGATCTCGTTTTGTGGGTTCTATGAGAAATAGGCTACAATGTGTGATTGACGCTAATGGTGGTTATACGCTATTAAAATAAATGACAAAGTTTTCATTTAATTTTGCTGGTTTATTTAGGTATTTTTAAGTTTGAGTCAATCATTGTGCTTGACGTGGTGTAAAAACAAGCAAAACCTTATTTGATAGCAAAGGTCAAATTAATTTAAATATTAGCAACATTGTTTCTTCCTATTAGGAACGTCACTAGTAATATGTTGGTACAATAAAAATTGATTCTTGCAATCTGGTGCAAGCGAAAACCGACTCCAAAGTGAAGAACATTTTCAAATCGTCACTGAACATAATCACTATTGTCTACTTTACTTATCTACGATAATACCAACTTATTGATTAGATTCAATGTATTTTATTCTTCGAGCAGAGGTTTAAAATAGACAATTGATTTTTGTAATACGTGTGTCGACATGACTATGTTTGAACCAGTGATTTCAATCCTAGAAGGGGTTGATTCCTGAGACCGCAGAAGCATCGTCTGCTTTCCTTGTCGGCCAGCCAGAGTCCCGTACTCTATCGTGGCTACTATCATCTTGCTCTCGTCTAAATTAAACCAATTATGGCAAGAAATTATTCTTGGATAATATTTAACCCATCAAACAACACGGCTATGTACATAATGGCTGATAAATCTGTTAGCATATCTTTTTAGTAACATGAAAGTGACAATGACTATTATATTTTATATTGCAATCGGCCAATTATACAAATCTTTGCCCTGACTGACTGAATTCACCCATAACAGTTACAACGGGGGTTGAAGTTTGTATGAAAAAAAACTTCACGCAGACGAAGTCACGCACGTTTCGCTAGTTCATAATAAGAGCCGATACTAGCTTTAATAATTAACGTACTGAAATCCCATTTCCGTGATGTTAGCGCGTATGGAAGCATTATCCCTAGTTAACTCTGGTAATCAATATTTAGCTGGTGATGCTGATTGAGCTTGCTAAGCATCAACAGGTGGTCGTTTCAAAGATGTACTATGAATTACTTAACTTATTGTAAAAACTATTTTAATTGTTCTCCTCATTGCGGTTTTTTTTAAATTAACGGGAAACATTTTAGGTGATGAAGAGGTATTAAAACAAGAAATGAAAAATAGGGGTTTTCTTAAAATTTTACAAAATTAAAGAGCTAATATATAAAGCATTATTCATTGAAAGGTGAAAGGAAAGCGAGGGAGAAAAAGGCAAGAATAATTAACATAAGCCAGATAAAGGAGAAGGTAATAAGCATACACGCTATTCGACAGTGTAAAAGTAGATCACTTCAAGACTAAAAACATCCTTATTGTAAGTGAATGTGCCAAAATGAACCATATCTTGATGACAAACCACTCACCTATATCTATGTATAAAAAAAAATTATAATTTATTTTATATATAAAATTTTATTCATTAAAAAAAAAATAATAAACTAGCCAAGCAAAATATATATACTTGCATGTGTATCTTGTAATATCAACCATTCTGAAGACGGTAAAGTTCGAAACATGTTGTTCTTTCTGCTGTGCAACTAAAGTGCATGAAGAATTCCGCTCCGAAACTTGAACAAGTAAAAGTCTAATTGTACTTGGGTCAATACGTTCCATCGTCAAAATATACAATATTACTCGATAGAACTCCCACGTGTTATTTGGATTTTGCTCCAAAGAGCGGGTGTGTGCTATTCAAATTAGTGTCTTCTGCAAGTCGGCTTTGATGTGACAGCCAGTCTAAGGGTGGTGTTTGGAATTTAAAGCGATTTGCGTTACACTTTCTGTAGATATCAGGGGGTCTTTGAAAATTAAATTATATATTTTTTTATTCTGAAAGTCATCTTTTATCTTTAGTATAGTTTCTGTTATAAGCTTACTTTCATAATATTAACGTCTCGGGCTTTTACCAGTCGTCTTAGGGGCTTGAGACTCGCGACGCCGCCTGGGAAGACTTTTGCACTTGTTTGAAATCTATTTAAACTCACCCGGGGTTTTAAAGTTTACCATGGAGTTTCATCACTTTGAAAGTATTGCGAATATTGCAATTTTTTTTTCTAGGTATATGAAATTTTACATACTTAGATTACTGTAAAAAATAAAAGGGAAGCTTGCCATCGAAATATAGTTGTATCAACTTACTGTACCTACCTACCTAGGGTTTGTGGTGACACAGTTTATGTAAGCGTACGCAAGTAAATTGCATCCGGCGATTCAGGAAGTTTAGTCAGTCAAAATTACAAAAGTTAGTCACTCCAGTTCTCCCCGCGGTAACACACGTCTAATTGAGACATACGCGATAGGTAATTGCACTGTTCAATAAAGTGTTCAGTACAATTAACGTGATTCGTGGTTTATCTTTAACCTACACCACCTACCTTAGCACCATAAACATCTTAAAATAAATAAGTAATACGCAATTAAAGAAAATACACTATAGTATAAAGCTACATACGTTCTTTACGTACGTTCATTTCTATGTAAATGGGAATTTCTACTCTCAAACTGTTTCTTTATCGGAAGTGGTCTTAAGACTGTGTATGACGTAAACTGCATTTTTCGTCGCATCGAACGGTAACTCCTATGTTACTTATATTTTCACGTTTTACACACATTAAATTTATTTGTCATTTTTTTTACATTAATTAAACTACGTTATAGTCCGGTCATTATTTCTTTATTTCTTTGAAAATATTTCTGTAAATATTTATGAACAGGGTGAGCAGCCAAGAAGTTTCCGTGGACAACGATAAGGAGCATAATATTTCACTCGTAGGTAATTCTTTTCTCAAATAATTTATTGAAATTCAGTAGTTACACTATCTTTTAACTTCAGGAGCAGGAATGTGCCGATAAAGAATATACATCGAGAGGTAGAAGAATTATTGAAATCGATTACCTTTTTGAGCAGCTAATCCATAAAGCAGCCAAACTTCGTTTTTTGATTGCGGTGTGAAGTATCTAAGCATACATAAAGAAAAAAGAGCTGGTCTTCATTCCAAATTTGAACTTTTATGCAAAATGTGTGGGGAGAAGTTTAAGCTTGAGACAGTGCGTAAAGTTCAGAGTAAAATGGACATAAATTAAGAAGTTGTAGCAGGAGTTATAACTACTGGTGCTAGATACACCCAGAGTAATACCGTTCTAGCCCATGCTGACATCCCACAAATATCTATGCGGCTGTATGGAGTTACGTACGATCAAGTTTGCCAATGGTGGGAAAAAACAGTTTCTAAGTATGAGGAACCCCCAAAATTTATTGTTTTTTTTTCTACTTTTGTGTGAAAATCTTTATGCGGTTTACAGAATACATCTATTTACCAAGTTTCAACATAATAGTTCTTATAGTTTCTGAAAAAAGTGGCTGTGACATACGGGCGGACAGACAGACAGACATGACGAACCCATAAGGGTTCCGTTTTTTGCCATTTGGCTACGGAACCTTAAAAACGGTAGGAACCAAGCCGTAAGCTTCTTGCCGGTTCTTCTACGTTCGCGAGGAACTGGCGCTTAGATTCACCTAGATTTAAGACGTTTTAAGATGATCCCTGCGGATTTTACTGAATAAATGCTTTTTGACTTTGACACTTTGTTTAGCATTTGTGGACTTTGAAAAAGCTTTTGACTCAGTTGAAACCTGGGCAGTGTTACGGTCACTCCAGTAGTGTCAAATTGAATGCCACCATGTCCATCCAACTTCAGGACCAGAGTACAAATCCAATCCACTTGCAAAAAGGGATGAGACAGGGAGACGTAATTTCTCCAAAACTGTTCACCTCTGCACTGGAGGATATTTTCAAGCTTGTGTCCTGGAATAAGCATGTCATTAATAACAATGGCGAACATTTAACACACCTTCGATTTGCGATCGTAAGGCGGAGCTTTTACCCCTAGAACGCCAGTGGTCCCAAAAAAGTCCTAAGCATGGTTTGAGTACTAACCTTCTTAACGGTTAAAACTGTAAACTCAACCAAAGTATGTGCTCTTAAATTGTGTTTGAAGTATTCTATCTTCATAAAAAAACCGACGTATTGGCTCACACAAATTGATAACTTTTTTTGATTTCATCTTTCCTATGAATGTAGTTAGTAGAAAGTTTCGAAAATAACTGAAAATGAGCGACGAACTTTTACTCTTCGAGTTTTTGGAAACGGACTTACATGAAATGAAAACCGAAATAATGTTGAAGAGAAAAGAAGTGAGGAATCATAGTGATCCATTTGAACTAGATGATGTACAATTTGTGAAGCGATACCGTCTGAATAAAGAACAGGTTCTTCGTCTTTGCGATGAACTACAAACTTTAATGTCCTCGCCAAAAAAATCTACTGATTTGTCTCAAAAAACAAAGGTAAATGCTAAAAAAAGTATGAAAGGCTTTATATAAGCCAGTGCGGTGAAAAAAATCGTAAATTACCGAAAAAAACCAGACGCAACAATTCAATCATTCATGGCAGAACTTATACTTTACACCCCTTCCCGAGTTAATAAGTATTTTTCTATTTCTACTTTCATGGAGATCCTAGCACTATTGTCAGACCATCACGTAAGAGGGCGTCCTACCACGGTGTAGGGAGCAACCGTCGGTTTGACAATTTGCAGACGAGATATTAGAGCTCCCGATCGGGCCCCTGTTGGTTTGGTTCGCTTTCGCAATTAATTTTCACAACTGGTTAAGATAAAGTACTTAATAAAAAGTGTTGCGGTGTGAAGTATCTAAGCATACATAAAGAAAAAAGAGCTGGTCTTCATTCCAAATTTGAACTTTTATGCAAAATGTGTGGGGAGAAGTTTAAGCTTGAGACAGTGCGTAAAGTTCAGAGTAAAATGGACATAAATTAAGAAGTTGTAGCAGGAGTTATAACTACTGGTGCTAGATACACCCAGAGTAATACCGTTCTAGCCCATGCTGACATCCCACAAATATCTATGCGGCTGTATGGAGTTACGTACGATCAAGTTTGCCAATGGTGGGAAAAAACAGTTTCTAAGTATGAGGAACCCCCAAAATAGAAAAAAAAGAAGCTATGGGTTCATCCTTTTATATCAGATCGAAGCCGAAGTGGTATTTTTTTAAAACTGTATGGAGATTTAAGAAAATATCCTGAAAAATTTAGAAATACTCATTAGAGGAACTATCCCATATACAAGGATGGTTTTGAATTTCTGTTATAAATATTTAAGTATCGAAACTCATTATTTACAACATTAATAGGTACTATATTTCGAGTGAGCGTCCAAAATGGCGACTGAGTGAGGGAGGTGCAGAACTACCGTGTACATTATAGTGGCAACGACGTCAAGCCACCAGAGTATCCATCAGAAGCCACGTAGAGAACTGTAGCTCGTGGCCACGCTTCCAATTTGGCGACGTCGCCAAACCGTCGCCACGTGAGTTAGGTACCATACATTTTAATATTAACTGCTTGGATACGTATAGCCGGCGACGTCGCCATGGCGTCTTGGTGAGGCAGAGCTCTTAGCGTAGAATAAGTCCTAATTCTATGGACTTCTAGTACAAATAAAATACGAAGACAGCCGAACACCAACCAAACAGCCATGAATGTTTGCTGGAACTGTTAGTCGTCGGTTTGACAATTTGCAGACGAGATATTAGAGCTCCCGATCGGGCCCCTGTTGGTTTGGTTCGCTTTCGCAATTAATTTTCACAACTGGTTAAGATAAAGTACTTAATAAAAAGTGCTTATTTTTAACTGAGATTTTGGGAATAGTTAGGAAAGAAGAAATATGATCCTGCTTTAACAACTATAATCACCAGAAACTAATTACTAAATACAAAAATAAAGAAATTTTGTTGATCATCCTATACAAAAACCATTTAAACAAATGGTATACGAGCTCGAAGATGAAGGAGTTTGGTTGCAGACTTACCCAGAAACAACAATATCATAAGTGGACTATATAAAGCGAGACATAAGGCATTAGGTATGTCTAAAATTAATTATTAATCGCCGACTGAAGTAGTGACTATAACGACACAGACGCCAGAAATTTGGGTTTTTCCTGCCCAAAGTCCAAGACGATAAATTATTTAAAAAAATTTAAACATTTTATTATGGACTTTAAGACTTGCCCTCCGCCTTTGACAAAAAATATATATAATCCATGAACTACACAACGATACTAAAAACGTTGTACATCTATTCTTTGTCTTCATTCATGACCAAATCGAATGAACTTAAACCTACAAAATTATTTTTGAAATCATCAAGTCACAGATGCCAGGATGAAACCCAATAAAAATGACACTGGACTACGAAATGTCAATGTCAGCAATGTTATAATGATGCTAATAGAATAATAAAAAACTATCAACATAATTTCTTTATTTTTTTATTTACTACTTAGTTTCTGCAGAGGCTCAGAGGTAATTTGAATAATAAGGGTTTTAGTTAAACGATACGAGTGCAGATTGTTTTCTTAACTGCTCCTAAAATGTCAGTTAAGAGAAAGCACTTTTTATTACTTTATCATAACCAGTTATCAAAATTAATTGCGAAAGTGAACTAAACCGTCTTGTATACACCCTCCATACCTATTTTTTAATTTTACAATATCTGTTAAGCTTTATTTAACCAATTTAAAGTAATATTTATTATACATTTAAAGAATTTACACGTCGATCTCATGCGATGTGTGTGATACTACATTTCAGAACAATGAACACTATAGTCGTACATTCTCAAATAACCTTGGATGGATTCTTGATGCTAAAAAAGGAGGCTATATACATATATAGCCTCCTTTTTTCGAAAATGAAAAAAATGCGATAGATACATATCTATCGTACCTATCTGTGATGATGATGATGATGATGCTGAAAACATTTTTCGTCCATATAAATTAACTTCATTTCCAGGAATCGATTTGTACACATGCAAACACAACCCCATGCATGAGAAAACTAAATGATTGAATCGACTCGCCGCCGCGCCGCAGGCTATGTATCAGTTTTCGTACCTTCTAACAGAACTTTTACAGAATATTTTGATAATAAATTGTATTTAAAGTACGTATGAAGTAAAGTTATATAACTGTTTTACCGACTGATTTATAAATGAATTATTGGCGATTACGAACCGGAAGAGGAAGCGTAGAATGCCCTTCATACAATATGGTCCGAAAACAAAGATCGCGGAAAGTCGGTGAATGGAAAAGACTCAAAACTATATTACCCATTACAACATATTATCCTTATTCATGGAAAGAAAATTAAGTTATCTCATATTTACCATCATCAGAGTCGTAAAGATAGATCACATTCCTCCAGCCATAGTATTCTAATATTCCAAGAACGGCTTCATGGTAGTCAGGGAGAATGCTCAGGGCGATGTCGGGCAAACCTGAAGTCGGAGTCTGAACCTGAAAAAAAAATTATTATGTAACCTCCTCGTGCATATAGTATACAGTGGCATCATTACTATTAAAATACAGGTAATTGTATGCGTCAAGCCGGCTGTTTAGTTTTTTTAATAAAAATACTAAAAACATTTTATACACTTTGAAATATACGACTAGTGCAGTTGTTTCATTATTTTACACCTTTGACGCCTATGCAACCCCTTGATTATCTAAACAAACTCAGCTACAAGTTTTGAGAACACTCATAGTACATTCCAAATCGCGATCGAAAATACAGATTAAAGGTTTCTAATTTTTAGTATGTTTTACTAACACAACTTTTTGTGAAAGAGTTCGTCCAGAGAAGAACGACTTTTTCGTCATCTTCCCAAGTTAGGAGTTGGTATTTGGCCAGGTAATATAATATAAATTACACGACATGGGAATGCAAACTTGATTCGTATTTGCAGTATTTACGAGCATTCATTTGCGCTGAGCCTTTCATATGCCACATTATCTCTAGCAGGCACAATATTTACCCCTCAGTGACCTTTTGCTGTAAGAAGAAAATACGTGTTTCCACATGGAAAATTAGAAACAATATTCCGCTCACTTGCTTGATTTAAAAATCAATTCGGTTGTACTCGTACAATTTACAAGTACTTCCAACATCTCTCCAGTCTTTGCACTACTAATTTTTTATATTAAAAATACTACTACTACTAGAAGTAATCATTATTGAAAAAAAAACTGTGTTTTACCAGCAACCGAAGTTATTTTAACTCATTGGGAGTCTTTATAGAAAATAGTAATTTAATCCTTTAAAGACCCCTTCACGCGTATATCGATTCTGTTATAGAGTAAGTAAGAGTTTAATCTTGGATTATTATAGATGACGAACCTTCTCAGGGAACACCGGAGTGATGAAAGGTATCTGGAACGTATTCGCGTAGGAGTGCAAGCTTTGGAATGAATCCGGATGCACATTAGCCAGTAAGGCGACCACGCCTCGAGAGAATTGGTTGCATACTGTGAAAAGAAAAAATATTTCGATTGCTATGGTAATAATATGCACAAAACTGGATTATAAACACCATTGCTACTCGTATTTATATCACTGTGATAAAAATGATGTCAATTATACAAATACGCATGAGAAGTCCTCGGAAAAAGGTAGAAACATTCAGAAATAAACAAAGAAAAATGGCCAAACCCGACCCCGGTTTAATCTTTCTTCTCTGTCTCAGTATTAAGATCTCATAACTAAGTGCTAGGAGGATGTAAACACTCATATAGATATGAATGTTTACTTCCTTCAAACACTCACCTTGTAAATCTACAGAGAAAGCTCTCATGCCATGTACCTACTTGTACTTAATAAAATTATACAAGTTAACTTACTGACTAGTTAGTAAGTTGATCTCTACAAATTATCCTAAAATCCGTTAATCTTCAAGTAGTATATCTATTGAGCTATACACTATACTAGCTTTTGTTAATATATTCCTCGAGTACAACTGAAACCAACGTGGCCAAACGCCAATACCCTACCGGTCGCTTTGTTCTTTAAATAGCAGTATTATTTAAATTCTTTCATGTCGTGTAAGAGCGAATCAAAATACCAGTATTTTACTTTGTATTATAGTACAAAGTAAAATACTTTTTTTTCTAATATTTTTTTCTGTTTAATTGGTTACAATGTAGTCTGCTGACAATACATGCTGTTAAATCTTCATATTTAGTATTTCAGCAAAAACAAAACACTGGATAAAGCACTGGGATAACACATTAATGGTGAGAATATGGTAAGAAATAAAAACCGGCCAAGTGCGAGTCGTCTCGTGCACGAAGGGTTCCGTACCATTATCATCATCCATATTTATGGTAAAAACAAATCATATATACAAAGAAAATTTGGCTGTTATTGGGCACGCTAGACCAGGTCTATCAGTGATAACGAGTGCACGTTGCAACGAATGCATATTAGATCAACAAATGAGGCTGTGATCAACATTTGATCAACAAATTGCTCGCCTGAAGTCGTCATTGATCAACATTTACTGTGATGCTATATATATAATAGACTGAACAAAATTCTTAATTTCTACCCTATGTCAAGTCACAATTGCAAAAATAGAATAAAACTTTCGTTACTAGAAAAACTTTAGTAACTATTAATTATGACATAAGCATACAGACCCTAAGCGCCCGCGCCCACAGGCAGCGGTCAGGAGTTCCGAGTTCCGAGTTCCGCGTTCGGCGTTCATTAGAATATACTGAGTCTATAACAACAACGCACACAGCGGGCAGTCTGACCGCGGCGGTCAAAGCGGAACGTCGCGTTCCAAGAGTTATTTTCCCGCCAAGACAGAAAACGCCGGAACACCGCGATATCTGATGAGTTTGGAAAAACGGAAAAGTTAGTTAAATTGGTTAGGGAAAGGAGTTTATTATACGATTTAAGTAATATAGACTATAAAAACCGCGACAAAAAAGCTGAAGCTTGGCTTGAAATTCGATATCAGGTTTTATGATGTTATACAACTCATTAAAACTAGCATAGAATCGGATGACGAAATTTCTAGTGACATGTTGCATGTGCAAAGACCCAAATGAAACTAGAACGCGAGAATTTGCACGCCGCTTGTGTGCGTTGGAACTCTTGGGCGGTCAACGGTCACTAGAACACAGAATTCTGACCGCTCTCTGTGTGCGCGGGCTCTAAACCTGTACATACATCCGCACCCACACTCACACCCACCCCTACACCACCATACACCCCCTTACCCATCCCCACACACCCCTACACACACATATACACACCCCCTTACACGTTTGTATTTACAAAAAAATTATATGAAGTATTCTATCAGCTATCTGGTTCCCATAGTACAAGTTACGCTTAATTTTAGATTAGAAAGCGTTGTGTGAATGTGGGTCAAAATATTTATATTTATTTATTTATGATTTTAAAATAAAATAAAAAAGACAGCAGTTACCTACTATATAACTAAAACTACAAGAAATACAAAAAGAGTATTGAGTAGGTGAAGCGTAGTCTCCATATGCCGGGTTTTGAATTTTTTTTTTGCGGTAAATGGAAAGATCATATATGTTTTATAACGAAACTATTTTTTTAATTTTTTTTTCGCAATAATTCAAAAGTTATTTCAAAATAAAAATAATTTTTGAATCCAGTACCCGAAAACACGCCGACAGCTCCCGAACAAACCCGAGCGGTTTTCACTCATTGCCAATAGCTGTGCACGCTGTACTGTTATTAGATAGCTATAACATTATGACGTCACTATGTAACAACAACTATGGTGATCAATCATGGCGCGTTTATATTTTTTCTAAATTTTATCAATTTTTAATTGTTTATTATTAATTGAAAATAATTTTTCTTAAAGTTTTTTGCATTAAATATCAATATAATAATAATAAATAATAATTAATAACAATTAATAATAATAATTAATTATAATTTAGTAGTTAATAATAATTTTTTAAAATACATAAACAAATAATTTTTTTTTTCAACACCTCAATTATTAGGCCTCGTTTGAGGAAATGCTAGCGAACATCGCTATGTTATATGAGCAGCAGCGCTGGTTTTCAGACTACCCCCGGTCGGCTTCACGAACGCAAGAAACAAATAAATGAAAGTGCACATACTTTAATTAAATAAATCAAAAGATGATGGTATATGTAAACATAATATTTATTATTCTATGAAACAGAAAACAGCCGAAATGCGCCCGCTGTTACGTTTGCACCTTTGAACTGCCCCATTAATGGTGCAAACGTAAGTGGTTAGTTATGTTTGCACCATTAATGGTGCAGACGTAACTAGTTAGTTATGTTTACACCATTGATTGATAGGGACAACAAAAAACAGACAAACAGACCGTACTAAAAAAATTAACTATTCGACACTTGAGAATTAAGTTATTTTTTCATAGTTAGTGTGGTGCAAACATAACTAACCAGTTACGTTTGCACCATCAATGGGGCAAATCAATGGTGCAAACGTAACCGCGGGGAAATACGTAGGCCGCTGCTCGGAGTAAGATTAAAAAAAAATTGATTTATTTTAAATTAAAAATTATAACAAAAAGATGAAATACGTTAAAAGTATGAACGTAGAATGAATTCTTAAATAAATCTAGGTAAAATACACTAGGCGCATGATTACGACACCGGCTGTGTTACTGCTGACAAAGCAAAACGTGGATGTACATTGCTGTATGTACAGGTCGAACTTAGCGCAGCGGTCTTCATAGGTAAGCCTTGCGTAACAGCCGTCACCGGAAAATCTGGAATCCTGATCTTCGGGACCGAAAAGTGATCGGCTAGCATTAAATCACCCTTTAAGTGCTTGTAGCGTGCGCTAAGTCTTAACGAGCAAGTCACTCAAGGTTTTAGGCGGGTTTTGATTTATTTACCGCAAGTAACATCTGTTACACTACATAGACTAGGCTTCCTAATGATACTTTGAAGTTGTCGAAATTAACGCTTAAAGTACAAAGTAATTGATATTATCAACTACAAAACTACTACTATTAAAGAAGCTATAAATAATGTGCGTGCAATTTTTAATAAGCTATGTCATATTCAGTTATTTCATATTCAAATTATGTCTAATGCAGTATTCTTGGAGTAAGGTCAACTGATCACATCCGAAACATTACACTACGATTCAAGACTAAAATTGCAGACGTAAGTGAAAAAGCCGCAAAGCTAAAATAATTGGACTGGGCCGGCAACGTTTGCAGTATGCCTGACGCGTCGTGGCCAAAATTTCTACATTGTGGAGCCCTGAGACAAAGATGCGGCGTCACGGTAGACCACGCATACGATGGCCAGATGAACTGGACGCCTTTGAGAAGGGGCACGATCGAGGGGAGGCCCTTGTCTTGAGTAAATAGTAACTACCAAGAGTATGTCAAAAAATTATATTAAAAAAAGAAAAATCCTCCCAAACTCCCCAGTTGCGGTAAATCCGTTCCATAACCCTTAACTCTCTCACAAATCTTAAGAAAAGTACGTCATAAGTTAGAGGTACAGTCAGCTGCACTAACAAGTATACACTCCCAAGCTTTCACATTTATATATACTCATAACTTTTCAAATATAGGTGGGCACAAGTATTTTTAAAATTTATGTAGACATCTCAACTGTCAGAATGTGGTATACAATTTAGCATAATTATGTACACACAACTTGTAATAAAATATTTGAAAGCACAGCTATGAACATAATCATACCAAGATTACTTACCTCTATTTTATTGAATTTGTAAAACAACTACCGATCACAGAAAACTTTTGACACTGGCTGACGAAGAATCAAACGTCATAATGTTGACATAAACGAAAAATAAAATAAATGTTCTCATTCGTCTCAAGTAACAACACAGACTCAAGTTACCCCGTTTGACGGTAGTTGTCAGAGAAGAGGGCATAATGAGTGATCACGTCCCTTATCGCCTTGACGTTCACGATAAATATAAAATAGTTGTTCTAAGAGAACAAGGGCATTCTGTCCTAGATATCGCAAGTGAACTGGGAGTTACGGTAAGTTTTGTTTGCTCGTTAATTCATATATTTTCATACATTCAAAGTATTAGTAGGTATTATTGTTAGTTCATATATTTTCTAGTTACTTCTACTCCATATTTTACTTCTGGTAAAACAAAGTATGAGATAAGAGGCCTTTGCCCAGCAGTGGGACGAAATAGGCTAGGAAAAAAAAACAAAGTTAATTATAACATTTTTTTATCACATTTCTGAGGAAAACTGTATATTTGTGGCTCAGACGCTGGGAAGAAGAAGGAAATGTCATCTGTCGTAAAAACAAAGGACGTAATAAAAAAACTACTCCCGAACAGGATGCAGATCTTATAAGTAGGGTCCAAAGAACTGGATTTATACGAACATCTGACTTATCAGCTGATTTACGTGTATCATCTTCAACAATACGCCGGCGCCTACACTCAGCTGGCCTTCATAATAGGGCTCCGGCACGGAAGCCATTACTCACTGCACGTCATAAAGAACTTCGACTCCAGTTCGCTCAACAATACTTGGACTACGATTTCAGCAGTACTGTTTTTTCAGATGAAAAAGTATTTGTGTCATCTGATATGTTGAAAAAAATATCTTACCATCCAGGAGAAGCGGTCGAATTAGTTTTGGCGTATGGGGCTGGATGGCGGCCAGTGGTCCCGGAGAGCTAACCCAAGTTGATGGTCGGATGAACGGCCTTCAGTATACACATATATTGGATGAAGTGTTGCGGCCAAGTATAGAAGTATACTTTGCTGGTGCTGAGCCTATCTCGTTCGTGCAGGATAACTCAGCAATTCATAATGCTAGAATATGTCGAGCATGGTTCGAACGGCACCACGATCTTGTTACCAAGTTACCGTGGCCTCCTAAAAGTCCCGACCTCAACCCCATCGAAAATCTTTGGGGGTTGATAGTCCAACAGTGGGACAGTACTGAATGCAGATCGAAAGAGGCGCTTATCAATCATGTTTATGATATATGGGAAAGCTTTCGGGGCAGCGACGTCTGTTTAAAAATGGTTACATCAATGCGAGAGAGGTTGCAAGCAGTTATTGACGCTGGAGGCGGTCATACAAGATATTAGGTTGTTTATGATGAATGCTGAGACAAACCATACTAATTGTGTAAATAAAGGATAACCAAGTTGATTTTGTAACTGCTGTTTTTTTTTAGGTAACCATGATGTGTGTTTATGAGTTCATCTTCTATTGAGAAAGTATAGTTACGTAATGAGGTAAACTGTTAGATAATCTCTTTACCTCATAATTTGAATTGTATACACTTTATTAAAGGTACAAACAGTGCTGAGTCTTTTTTTGTGCTTGTATAACAATTTTGCAAATATAATAGAGATATCTCAGATTATGATAATTTAACTTATCGTAGTTAATATACAAAATAATGTTAGACTGAAAACAGTTACTAAACATTGTCTATATTTAAAACTACACCACCAGTAAAGTACACGATAAGAACTTAATTCCATGAGTGTAAGCTCCCGAGAGGTGAACATGAAACGAAAAGAATGGTGGAGAAGTGACCACAACGGGGCGAGCAGTACAAAGATTAAATTGAATCTGGCAACAGGCCAGGACCGTTGTACACAAAATTACAAAATATTATGCTGATTTTATAGCTGGCAAAATACTGCTTAATACTCTTGAATCGGATTGCATGCATTAGGTTGTTTTAAATTTTAGTTTGTTTTAGATACTTACATTAATATTTTAAAATTATTTCAATTATAACGACGTTAGACAAGAAAAAAACGGTTTGGTTTAAGTGCATCTCAACGAAAGTTATGCTACTCCCGAAACAGATACTGATGATAATCATAAAGATTATGAAGAATTCCTTCAATGAGAACCCTCCGCGACAGATCGACAATTTATCCTCCAGTTAGATATAACGACTTTATTATATCCGCTGTTGTTAATAGTTCGGATGACCCGAAGACATACAAAGAATCCATGAAAAGTCCTCAGAAGGCTGATTGGTTAAAGCTATGCTATAAGGCTATGGAAAGCAAGGTAAATTTCTTGAATATGAACAAAACTTGCACTCTTGTAGATTAACCAAAGGACAGAAGAGTGATCTGCAAATGGGTCTACAAAAAGAAAAAAAAGCCTTGACAAGTACAAATCACGACTCGTAGCGAGAGAATAAACACAAGAAAAAGAAATAGACTATATGATGACACATTTAATCTAGTTGCTAGAATGGCGACAATCAGAGCAACGAAGGACTCGCCCTTATACAATTCGATGTTGCCACCGCTTTTCTAAATGGTTCACTTAGTGAAGACATCTATATGAAGCAACCAGAAGGATATAATGATGGTACAAACCGAGTTTGTAAATTAAAGAGAAGTCTATACGGTTTCAAACAAGCACCACGATGCTGGAACAAATGCATTGTTACTACTTAAAATCGATCGGATTCAAGCAATGTGACATGAATTCATACTTGTCTATTCGAAACAGAAATGGAAACAAGATTATAATTGGACTCTACAGTCTGCGATTTTGGTGGTCCCTCCAGTTTTACCCCTATTCTCATAGATGGTGTATCCCTATCAACTTGCTCCAATTTTTGGTAGTTTGGTTCATCAATCCAAAACGACGGCGAAATTGACCGGGATGTGAAAGATAGAATAAAATGGTGGCAGGTCTCAGTAACAACATATGATCGGCGTATGCCCCTTAAACTTAATGGAGAAGTGTACAAGACGATCATAAGACCTAACGTACCGTATGGATCTGTGTTAGACAACGAAAGGGACGCATGCACTGCTTGACTAGCCTGAGACATAATGCTCAATGCATCTCCCTTCCCGCGCCCTTCTATAAGTTGCACTCATCCCTTAAGGAATATAAGCAGTTTTTTGCTAGATGTCAAATGCTTTTATTATATCTATGTGGTAAACTAACTACAAGAAAATGTGTGTAATTTAAGTTACATGTTTTGAACGTAATGATTTGGTTAATAAATATATATTTAGTTATATAGTCAATGATTTACTAAAGATATAAAAAAAAAGGATTTATTAGAACGGAAGAATAAAATCATACATTTAGTTACGTACCTTAGCCAAGATTTAAAATTCGGTAAAACCATTTACGGTCATAGTTTTTTTTAATTTCCGACGAATAATATTATAAAGTAAGTTTGCATTACATGTGTAAGAGTAGACGGAGTGCTTATCATTCTGGCAATATTCGTGTGAGATTAGTGTTTCCTTATTTTCTGTAGAATAAGCATTTTAAGTATTAATTTTTAATATCTGAACAAAGTTTATCTACAGCTAGGACCCAGCGGTTGACGAGAAAAACCTATTCAGCCAAATAGAATATTCTAGTAGAGTTTGGCAATCAAATTATTCCGTTTTATTGGCGAGCGACCGACATCACAACCCAGCCTTGTTTAGAATACCTGTATAAGTGAAACAAAGTTTTTCATTCATGTTTTAGAAAAACGAAAACATTTAGTGCACTATGTGTATCAATAGTACCATTGTATCCTACTGTTCTAATAGCGTTTCGAGGCGCAATACTCGTTTTATGCCGACAAGCACAGAGAACGTCGCTTATATCGAAATGTGATTGTATCCATTTGCTATTGTGGCTCGATGCTATTGTGGCCAATAGGAATTGTGGTCCGTACCATCTAATCGCTCAATCTTCGAGCCAACAGCTATATGCTGTAAGTAATGCGACCTTTTGAAATATAACATCGATTTCAGTACTTTAAAGACTTAAAAAGTATTACAATTTTAGTGAGTTGTGGAGTTTTTATATTAATTTAAAGCTCGCTAGCGAATTATCTTTAATAGAGTATGAATAGTAATTACTTGTTAGTTAGCATTCTATCATCCAAATGACAATTTCGCACCAGGATGGTAAGGTATATCCCAATTAAAGATGCACATGCGTGTTTTTAAGACTTAAAAAGTAATGAGCTGGATTTACGGATTAAGATTTTTGTGTAAAGAAAAGCAAACAGTCACATGTTAGGTATCCCTATGGAGCTCACATTTATCAAAATGTTATTGGTTCTCTTGAAGTAAATAAGCCTAATATGTAATATCTTTGCATTTCGTAACATTAAACTTGGCATGTAATTACTAGCGAAAATGTGCGCGGTTTTGTCTTTAACCCTCGCGGTACCCGTTTAGGGGTTGAATTTGAGAAATCCAATTCTTATTACACCTTTATTTTACCAAGAAGAATATACTCTGAAAATTTGTAAATCTTTAGCGGTTTAGGCATTTCAGCCAGACATTCAGTCATGACAAAGATTCTTATAACAGGCATAGAAGAAGATAAACAGATAGATTGTCATATTATATTATGGTTCTTTTTCTTTAAAATTGTGGAATTCAAATCTAGTAACTATTTCATTACTCGCGTATCAATGCTTAAATAAAACATATTGACGACCAATGTGGCGCGCCGGACGAATGTCCGCTTACGACGCAGGAGGTTGTGGGTTCAATTCCCGCCTTGGGATAAATGTTTGAACGATCTGCAAATATTTATTCCGGGTGTTCTGGGTATTTTCTATGTATAATAAAAAATATCTATGCATGTTATGTATTGTATTATGTATATCAGTCATCTAGTGCCCATAACACAAGTTCTGCTTAACTTGGGGCTAGACGATGCTGTGTGGATTGTCCACCATTATTATTATTATATTTTTATTTTCTTGGCACAACTATAGCAATGGTACTCTACTAAAGAACCACACAACTTTTTGAAATGACCCGGAATTTCTTATCCGAGAGAACTTTTCAACTGTGTATCGCGTAAGTAATCTTAAACTTTACTATACAATTAAATAGTAATTTACTAGACATTTTACTCATATTACTAAACTATATAAATTAAACCACAAGTCAGGTTTCATGGGTTTCAGGGTTACAGGTAACAAAATAGAGTGATCTTAGAAATCAGAGCAAAGTATCAAGTATTTCTCATTAGGAAAGACATTAGTTAAATAAGCTCACCTAATTTGGAAAGCTTGAAAACATCAGCGGTGTTGATGATATCGACGAAAACTTGGAAATTTAGATAGTTTCTGTGTTCGACCATGGCGACTCTAAACGCACGCTGGATTATAGTAGAATTCTGATCGAACACTACACCTGCAAAAGATAAAAAAGCAATAAGTCGTAGAATTTCTAGTAGGTACATTTTTGAAATAAAAATAACCGCTATAATATGTTGATTGAACTAGTAGATTATTAGTGGGTTATTGCGTCTTTGCGCTTTTCGTGTCTTTTATTTTTTGTATTTTGATGGAATGGTAATGCTGTAAATACCAGCTTTAATGTCTTCTAAAGATCTCTAGTGATAAATACTACATTTTGAATTGAGAAAAAAATTTAATTAATTGAAAATCGTGGGTTAGTATCAAATAATAAATAGTAAGACTAAGGATTGGAATGAAATTTCCAGCTGCCCAATTGGGTTATTGGTTTATGAATATTACTAGGAAGTGCGTCCGGCATTCACAATTTATTGTTTTGCAAGCATACGCGTGGAAGCGAGTATAACATTCTGGTATGGAATTTACGGCTTTGCTGTAGTTCTAACAAGAAAAAAAAACATGTGCAAAAATGGATGCAAAAACGCTCCAACTTATTATTGTTTTCACATGTCGTTGTATGAAAATAAACATAGAAAATTAATAAAGTCTGTAGTAACAAAAATCTCGAAAAGACCTAACTACTAGTACTACTCGAATCGCTCACTAGCTATTTCAAACAAGCAGTGCGGTGCATAAATAAAGGTACTATCGTCAAATGTAGGTAAGTACTATAGGTAGATCTTGGAGAAATGGTTTCACCTTCAGTTACAAGTTGTTGACAAAACAAACAACTACAATCACGATCTTAACCTAAAAGTTACTGCGTGTTAGTCTCTTGTATCGAGATTATCTTAAATGTAGCCATCTTGGCTACATTTAAGATAATAGTCATTATTTTAAACTTCTTAGAATTTTAAGAACCTTATAAGGACCCGCGGAAATTAAGAAATATCCAGTAGCTCTACTTACAAAGCCTAAAAGAGCTGCCCGCTGGGAACAAAAACAACGCAGCGACTGGTTCCAACAGCGCACGTTTACCGTGGACCCTCTAACTAACCCATAGACATTCTAAATGGATACATACAAAAGGGAGAAAGTAATGCCTGAAATTTTGTTAAAGTATACGGTTAAAGTTCAAACTTTGAACATTATTTTCTCACAAGTTTAATCAGGTTTCAGGTTCTATTATACCAATATGTAAACAGGATAGATTGGAAATATAGCTTAACCTCTATATTTTCGAAAAAGTTACTAACGAAAAGGTCTTAAAACGAGTGATATATTTAACATCAGGTAGGAGATTTGTATTAAACATTTGCATTACCTCACACCTCTGCAGGATAATGCAACATTATCGAACCAAATTACTGCACCCTTTTTTTTTTTTATTAGGTACTATTCCTTTCTATTTGAAAATGAAGGTACGGTAAACATTAGACGTTAATTAGCTCAAAACAACATCAGCATCTCGGCAATATCTCATTGCTTTGTACGGCATTATGATAGAGAGTGCTGGAACTCGGCGGATGTGTCGGATGACACGGAATTAATCTGCGTCGTGTAAATAAATGTGGGGCGTATGTCAGAGCGCGATGGCAGTAGCGGTGGCGAAGCTGGTGGCATTGCTTCACCGGAAGCGCCCGTTACCTAAATGATTGGAGTACTCGTAGGTATATGCTCACAGTTATTATATACTCTAACTATAACATGAACAAAGGTTCTTTGGGGGCTGATATTCATCTGGAAAAGCGATAATAAAATTATACCTAATGGAAAATAAAAATACTATTCGTACATACATACATTCGTAACTACATAGTCATAAATATAACTAATACTTTTATTTGAATAAAATTTAAATATAATACATAACTAAAATACTCAATGCTACAAAATAAAAATAAAAAGGAGCTTTGTTAACTGACGAAAGAAGCTCGATAAAAGTAAAATACTTAGAAGTAATCAAACTAAGAACATTAGATTACAGAATCCTAAACATTTTATAATTTATTTACAAAAAAATTACAATGATACTTTGCTAAGTATAGGCAATGAACCACTTAACATCAGGTGGGCCATCTGCTGGTTCCATGAGTAACTCACATAAAATAACAATCCTAGACTGTCGCTTTCTGCACATATCTAAACTGCTTTTGGTGTACTGTATTAATAATAATAAATAAATATTGACACACATTCACAAAAAGCCCTCTAGCCCCAAACTAAGTTTATGGTGTATTTGAACAGAAACACATTGTTTTATTTAGTAAGTATTTTAGTACACGCAGAAGCCATTTGATACCCATGACCTACGCGTTAAAAAGCGTATGTACACGCTCATAAATCTTCATCCAACAGATTGCAGCCGGACATACAGATATATGGACCAACCGAGTGCAAAAGGTAGGTAATAAGAGAAACCCAGCCGCATAATGGTCATCCTTATGTAAGCGTATTTTTTGAAACAATTATTAACAGTTGGAGTAAAGTTATTAAGTAAACGTTTTAAGTGGATAAGTTACTTTTATACGTTTAATGAAGATATAAAAGAACACTGGAAGGGATGTTTTGAAATATTGATGAATGATGAGAATGACTGGAGCAGTGTACTTGATAAAACGTCAAACCGACAATGCTGTTTCAAAGAATTTTATCGACAGTGGTTTATCAGTGTTAGTGATTTATTCATATCATTTCTAGCACCATTAGCCTGGGCAATAAGGGTCCCTTGCTGATTTCCATATAATACGATCTTACTCGTCATCAACACATCAAAATCAAAACAGAGATATTTTCCTACAAAGCATGCAAGCGTAGTATTAATCGGCTTAATTATAGCAAGTCAAATCTTCCTGAGGATGCTTCGTAGAGAAGCGAAACACGTGTCGATATCTTATTAGGTTTACATTTTGTAGATTGTAATTGTTGGTTGTAATTACGCTGGTTGGTAGTTTAATTAAGATATTAACTTATTGCAGGTGCTGTAGAAGTTACACTTATATGTTTACAATTAGGTATAGGGATTGAAGTGGCGGATTAGTACTATATAGGGCGTAACATTTAGGTCGGTCAGTATGGGAAAGTCTGAAACTATAAGACATCAGAAGATCTGTTTTTAGGAACCATATCATCGATTTTAGTACCAAGGAAACTGTCTCTATACTGAATTGAACCTGGACGTTTTAAATGAGAACTTTCCCCAAAAATTGATTGTTACGGTGTACAAAACAAGCTACAACACCATTGAAGACCTTAAATCTGAAGATACAAAATGTAATAGTAATATTGTTACCTTAACGAGTTAAGTGTTGTATTGAAAAAAAATATGTGATCAAACGAACTTCCAAGTGAAGTTCGATCATTATGAGAAAAAATACTTCTCACGACCAGCCATTATAATAAAATATGGCTTTACCAACCTTCATCTTTTGATGAAGATTTCGATCAGAAAAACAATTCTGTGTCTTTTCACAATTTTCAACTGCACACTTTTTCTCTTTTTGACATGTTGGAATACGTGCGATATATACCGCGCACAAGAAAGGAATGAGAAAAGACCATGACAGCGTACTGGGGTTGAGATGACAGAGAATGCGTTTGAATTTAGTTTTTAAATCTTTAAAAAAGGTGCGGTATTACCAAGCAGGTAGAAGGAAACTACGTGTTGTAATCATATACTCTAATGAAGCAATTCATATAATGGTAGTCATTTCGAACACCCACACAAAATAAATTAAAGGATATTAAATCAATGCATTTTAATTATTTTAGACACCATGTTTCATAGTAACATTTACTGCTTATGACCTATACAATCGATCTCTAAATATAAATTGTGTTAGTTTTATTTTTCAAAACGTCCGGGTTCGTTTGCTGAGCTGAGTTCAGGTGTTTTTTATGTATGGATGCAGTTTTTCTTGGTACTAAAAACGATGACATGGTTCCTAAAAACAAATCTTCGTATGTCTTAGAGTTTCATACTTTACCATACTGACCGGTCTAAATGTTACGCCCCATATATATATTTTTTTGTACGTGAATTGTTGCTGGAACAAGCACATGGCACACCAATGGCACAAAGAATGGCCTCGCAGGCCCCGCTCATTATAAACGTGCCCTTACGATTCACTACTCTGCGTCCATCAACCTGAGGCATACAGATGTTAAGCCTCGTGTGCCTGTAATTGCACCGGCACCCACACTCTTCAAACCTGAACACAAACAAGCTGCTTGGCGGCAGTAATAGGCATGGTGGTAGTACTTCCCCGAACGAGCCCTTCACTAAGAGCTCTACTACTATTACTACTACTATATTTAATCGTCTGTTTTATACGATCTTTAGCCTAGCTCTTCCAGTTAGTATAGTTTATTTTGAAAGTTGCCATGTCAAATTTTACGCTGTGTTTAAAACGCTTCATCGGCCAACCGACTGGTCTTTTGGGTCGGCTATTTCTGCTAAAAGAGTTTGTCTCGGCAAACGAGAAAAGTCCATGCGGTGGACATGCCCCAGCCAACGTAGTCATCTTTGCTTCAGCATGGCCATGATGCTTGGTAGTTTTGCTGTTTCTAGTACTTTCTCGTTTGTAATTCAATCCTGCCATGAGATACCTAATAGCCTGCGAAGGTCGCGCATGTGAAAGTTATTGAGCTTCCGTTCCTGTTCGGCATACGATGTCCAAGTTTCAGCTCCGTACAAGAGTATGCTCAAGATGCACGATTGGTAAACCAATACCTTCGTGCGGTTGGACGAAGTGTTTGTTGTCCCAAACTCTTTTACTAAGCTTCCCAAACATCGTCGAAGCCTTGCCGATGCGGGCACTAATTTCTCTATAAGTAGAGGGGTTGCTCGACACTGTGGAACCAAGGTAGCAGAAGCTGTCTATAACTTCCAAGGAGGTGCCGCTTAGCAAGATGACAGGCTTTTCACATTACACATTGCGCCATTATAAAAAACTGTTTACACGCATCTGCGAATTTAACTATAGTAATTATAAAGGCGGTGGAGTTGATTAGTCACATACTCTACATATCGGATAGAGTTCTTTTTTGATAAAAAAAGCAGTGATGAACACACACACTACGTGTGTGTTTCTTTGATATTAATTACCTATGTCAAATGTAACTCAATTAACTTCAATGCATAATTTGCAGTTTGTGATACAAGTAGGTTTGACACAAAGTATTAAGATTCGACAAATCTAAACCACCAGAATTTGAAGTTTAGACTCTCTAATACGATAACCACCAATATAAGATTAACAAAATCCATAATGCTAGAGTATTTTAGTTTAGAGCTATAGCTTCTTGGTTTCTCCAACAAACATTTCGTTTTTACGACACTGAACTAGAATAAGTTTTATAAGCTTTGATGATAATTAGTATTGGACGAACAGGAACGAAGTTAGGAATTTCAACTTACGGTTTTAACTTTGGTAGAATGTAATTGTTTACAGAAGTGACTTGGCTTATGTACAACACATATTAACACAATACACACGAGAAGACATAAGTTAGACAAGTAAAACATTCCTACGACGATGTCGAATCGTTCACTAGGGGACCTTTTACAAATACTTTGAGAATCATAATAATAAAATAAAACACACACACACACACAATGATTAAAAATTAAAATTAAATAAGAATTTCATCTACTCTATTAAATATTGCTATATATATTTTGCGTTGTATCATTTCATCGATGTAGAATAACTGAGTAAAGCGGTCATTGATTTTCTTATCAAAAGTATAGTTTAGAAAACGATAGTTTATCTGTCACCTTCAATTTTTTTTGCCAAAAAGCAATAAATTAAAAAATCAATCGTTAAATTAGTTATAAGTTGTTATTTAAAACGATTATGACAATATTTTTTTTATTTTTTTCTATCTAAGAAATTGAATTATTATAAAACTTCATAATCTCAGATATCTTTTCAGACTAATATAGCGTTCTGGGTCATCACATGGCATGGGTAGGCCTGGCCTGACCTTCCTTTCCGAGCCCAAGTCCGTGAAAAATAATTACTAACTCACATGGTGCAAGCGAAAGGATGCCTTGACGAACGCTTACATTCTGGAAAAGCTGAAGCTCAGCTACTTTTAAGAAACAGATATTAAAAAGAATAGGAAAGTTCGCTCGTATTAACAAGGCTGTAAATCTACTACGAGGGGACATACATATAGCAGATCTCTAGAATTGTTTAATGCAGCGAAGCAAGAATAATATTCGTTTTTACTAGATGGTATAATTCTTGCCTTTGAACACTGCTCGCATCCAAAGTACCTCGGTGTCACCTTGAATAGTAGGACTCTGAGCTTTAAAACCTACGGCCTCAAAACAAAAGCCAAAGTTAGTATACGTCATAACCTGCTCCGCCGCCTAACCACCACTAAATGGGGAGCCACACCTGATGTAATGCGCACGACCGGCGGGCTCTTTGTTATTCCGCTGGCGAATTTGCTTGCCCCGTATGGCACCGTTCTGCTCACTCTATGCAAGTCAACGTCACATTAAATGAAACATACCGCATAATAACTGGCTTCTGCCTTAAACCGATTCCGCTCAAGATGATCCATCCGCTTGCCGGCATTGCACCTCCGTCCGTACGATGGGATGTTGTTTGTGCAATAGAAAAATAAAATCAAGAACTGGACCATCAACATCCACCACTCTACGGATAATAACCCCCAACTGCACGGCTAAAAGTTCAGATTAATGACGTTAATCTAGATTATTTCCTATTTTCACTAGCTGTCCCGGTGAACTTCGTATCAACGTTTTTTTTGACACTAGGTGATCTGAATTCCATTTTTACAAGTTTTATTGAACTAGCAATTTTTGTAAGTATTTTATATTAGTTCGCTTATTCAGGTCAAATTTGTTTTGTATCCGTCACCCACCACCTATGTCTGACTAGTACATTTATCTATGTTTATCCAGTATTTATCTAGTTTTTGTTGATTATTTGTAGCTCATGTTTTATTATATTTTGATAAAATAATTACTGTCTATATTGCAAGCCTAATCTTGCAGTGGAATTTTACATGTTGGCTCTATCATTTGCATGGTAAGCATGACTTGAATCAAAATCCAGGATTAGCTCTAGATAAAGGAACTCTTACACGTGTGTACAATAAAGTATGTTCGTTGAATAAATCAACGAAGGCGAGTTAAATGAGATGAACAGACTTAGACCCGTAATCAACGACGCACGACGACGGTACTGCGGCGTCGATCTGTAATTTAGGGTAGTTTTGAGCCGAATTGCTTATGTGGATGTTTTAAGAAAGAGATATAGAAGTTAAATACCAATTTTTATAATGATTTAGAAGTTTAAAGCGTTGTTAAGTTAAAAAAACAAGTAAGATATTTTTTTTCATGTTATGTAAAAAATTGTAGAAACTAAAATAAATGATTAAAATGTTTATTTTTTCATTGACTGTACATCAATCTGTCATTCAACTTTTCGGACATAACAGTATTCAGTTATTTTGACTTTCAGGCATTTTGGGAAAAGGTTTTTTTGGGATTCAGGTGTATCGAAATTTCGAAAACCAGGTGTTTTGAAATTCAGTCCTAACGTCACGTAAGCCTCGAGCAGAAAGCCGGTTCTTTGTTTTATTCAGGAACGTCAATCAGACGAAATCGTTGCCATCACAATAGAAGTGTAGCAGTGCAGTGCAAGATTTAGCGTGTTTGCGATTTTACGCTACTGTATCATTTCAGGTACTACCTAAGTATGTGCAATGCTGTGTTATTCCTACTTCCTACAAAACTACATACTCACCTACGTGTCTACCCACTTGCTGCAGATATACCTACTTAACAATGTTATACTTTGTAAATATTTAATACCCCTATCCACAATAAGTATGTCTTCGCTATAAGCTAGGCTGTCCTCCTGACCCAGTTGGGCTACAACGATGCATTCCGCAGTAGATCATACTTTTCAGTAAATATGGAATCTAGATCCCTTGATTACTATCTACCTATACAGATTTTTATTTATAAATTAAATAAATAAAATGAAATCTACTGGCGTATTTGCGTATACGACTTTGGGTGGTGGACGGGGTGCACCCATGATAATGACCAGGATATTCTAGATATCCAGAATAAACTCAAGCCCTCTGGTGGCGGGCAGTGGATAATCGTGTCTGCCCACTTACTCACGAGATCACCACAATCGCTACCTGAATCCCAAAATAGAAACCGGATAAAACTTTATTATGGTCCAGAAGAAAACGAGTCATGTCGATGAACGACTTTAGGTATCGAAATTTAAAATTTACCTATGTATTTTTTTCACTAGACGAACTTTTTTGCATTAGGTCTCGTAGTAAAACATATCTGCCTCTAGGAAGCCTATAGGATGTTAAGTTTTTGACTGGTTATGGATATTATACCACCTTTAATATTACAGCAAAATTCGTACCAGGCTCGCAGTATTTAGCAATGCGACATCGCTCTACGAAAAGAAAAACACAAACTAAAACTTAATAAAGAAATCCGTTTGCTTTGTTGTCTTTTTACACACTGTATTTAGGTATTTAGACGATTTGCGTATTGATGCTTTGGTGATACTGTTAGTAAGCAACCGCGATTCAACAATAGCGCAAAGGAAGTTTAGGTAATTCCATAATCTAATTACACACAGTAGGCAGGTGGGCAGTTAAGCCTGATTCACTGCTGCGACAGTATCTCAACATGTATCAGAAAGTGGCAATTATTTTATTTTTGTTGTTTATATTATGTATCTTATTGGTAAGTTTTACAAAATTTTTGAACGTTAAATCCATGTTTAATTTACTTACATTTTCAGTTTTTATTATTTTCCCTAGCGAATTTATACTCTAAGGGTGATTTCGCGTAGGTACCTAGTATAATTTACTTATTAAAAGTTTAATTTTTTTATACGGTTTCAGGCCAGCTCTGAGAGTTATGACAAAAAAACTGTGGACGGTATGATTTTAAACACTTTATGGAATAAAGTTTACAAAGCATTTGATGCTAAGACCAAGGAACAAGCAATAAAAACTTTAAGAAAAAGTGGTGATTATGAGAAATTACTGAAGCTTTTACAAAAAGTAAAGAAAGGAAAGGTAGAAAAAATACTAAACTTACTGTCCGAACTAATTTTAACGTACATGTCTTAACGTATATTAATAAAATATAAGTTTGCATAACAAGTGAGTATTATTATAGTGTAATGTAAAAAAAGTGTAACAAAATGCCAAAGTAACTCTAGTCTAGATCGTTGCGAATGATCTTTAGATCACTTCACAATTTTGATGATCTATTCTGAGTTTTAATTTGTTTCACATAAAATAAATTTCCACCATGGTAGGTATTTGCTTGCGTGAAACTATTTTTATACAAACTTCAATTCCCCTTTGCTCCTTTTTAGAGATAGAATTTCAGAAATTTCTTTCTTAGTATGCATTTACACCATTATGCATCAAAACATTATACTAAGAATGTCAAGTTTCAACGTAAAGGTGTTGCAGTGTTGCAACGATCTCGTTAGGGGTGTACTTTTCTTGTGCTTTAATATCATATATTCTTATGCTTATCAGGTTTGTTTGAATAAATGGAGTGCTTTTTGTGAACCAAAAGGGAGGAGAGCTGGGGGCGAAAGATCGAACTGGGTACAATGAAAAACAAATGGATTTTAAATTCTTGCTACATAATTTTTTACCTTGATTAAAAGATGAGATCGCTCTCACTAGACGACTGGTACTTAAGTTATTAGAACAACTCACTCAACACACATTTGCACTTCTCAACCATAATACGTTGGTAAAAAGTAAAACCATAATATGAAAGTAATATCATATCATGTATGCATGCATGTTAAGACTCCGGCAAACTATTCAACCAACCAACGCACCGAAATCTAGACCTTGAAAGAACCGATATAACGCAAACTTTTAAAATAAGTTGGTCCATTCCGGTCACAAAGCTTTAAGACTATCGATGGTCTCGGTAATAGCTTCATGCCTGGTATAGCTGGGATCAGTATTCTAGCGTACACGAAAGCACGGAAGAGCTTAGTTGAACAATTTGAGATAAGGTATCACTGTAGTTTTATTTTACCGAGTGCAACTTTTCTTAATTGAATTTGCATTTCCGATTATTTTAATAAGTTTGCCGGTGCGGTCCCTAGTGATTAAGTAATTGTTATTTTTATTTATACTGAATCGACTTCGACTGCAAAGCTGTTCGCCGCAGGGAAATTTCCAGAAGATACTTGCTATATTTCGATTACTTAGTGCCATGGAATGGGTAAATCTATGGTTAAGATAATATGCGAAGGTACGAGTGTTTTAGGGAAGGTTGGTAATATATGGAAAAAAGTAAATGACGATATTATAAAAACCCATTCATGATGTTACCATGTGAACCCACGTCTGTCTCTTATCACACATGTAGGAATAGTAGATCATCCAGCTTGTATGGAACCAATGTTTTTTCATCTATTTTCATCATTTCATCAAACCTTTTCGTTGCGTCTGTTTCGAGATTGTCAAAAAAATGCTTCTGTCCTTTTGTCTGTTTTCGTCTATAAATCGTATTTTTCAATCGATTTAGACGGGCATACTATAAATATCGACAATGCATCATGAAATAAACATAAATGCCTAATTATCTTATTAAAAACTCGTAAAAACGACAGAACACCAAAACCAGCGATCTAAAGGAAACCGTGATCATCTGATCGGTGCGTTGCATTCAAAATAATCGATCTATTTGACTGTCAGCTTAGTGGTATTCTGTAAGGCCTCGTTGTAGGTAACTTTACACGTTCCTGAATTACCTATTCGGAGTGGTTATTACATCCGGTATATGGAATGTAAATTTTTAGATTTTTCTGAAAATTCGTACGTACTATAGGTACGTACGAATTTTCAGAAAACCAGTCCAGTTAGACTACGCAGGCCTCGCTGCCTTCACGAGACGAACCCAGATTCGACCTCATAAGTCCAAGGGATCGCGAGTAATCGCTAAAACTTATACCCTATACTTACCTATTTTGGTCACTGAAAAGACTTTGCAAAACCAAGGGAAGTAGAAAAGTGGTATTGAATAGTAATAAGGGCTCGCGATTCTTCTTTTCTCACAGAACACAGTTAAGATTCCCGGACAGCCTAATACACAATGCTTTCATAAACATAAAAAAGTATACTTTTAAAGTATAAAAGCATTGTAAAAAGTAGTGTAAATCTATAGATTTACACTACTTTTTATTTCTATTGTGTATTAAGGCGTCAATAAACATTTTTTTTTAAAGATAGGCTTTTACTATATGTATAAGGTTTTGCATACAAACATCACGTGTAAAGACTTTGAAATACCGAAACAACTATTGATACAAACACAGCCCTAGACTAGACTTTAGCACGGTTAGATATCCTATCAGATCTTTTAGTTACAAAGTAATAACGACTCAAGATTCCCTGAGGATGAGAGCGGAAATCAGAGATACGTCCAAATATTACATTCGGGAATATACCCACATCTTGCAGTATTTGGTAGTTCATCCCAGCCACCTATCGCCTGGACCACTCCATCGCCGCTGCTAGGATACTAACTGGTTTCTTTACGATTTTTTTTATTGTGTGAGAGTACTGGCATTGCACATATTCGTTTTCAGTTAAAATATCTATTAGTGCACGACCGGAACCGAACCTATGACCTTGGGATCAGAAGGCAGGGTCACTCCCAAGTAAACCAACGGTGCTCTTTACATTCGGCATCCGGTGCAACTATTGACTAATCAAAAAGTTTCCGAATCTACCGTGCCTAGGGATTAATTAAAGTCGTGAAGTTATTTCTTACTTTTTCTTTTAGTTATTGGCTACTGTCCCATTCTTTTTTGGAATAAACAGATTGTTGGCTGATTTTGACGGATCAAAATCCGCCGAAGAGGGCCGAAGAGGGAGTGAAAATGTATGGAAATTAGCATAGTTACTTAAAATTGCGCTTCATAAAGTGTTTAAGGTTTTGCATAGGATGATCTTTTTTCATTTTTCATCCGGCGAAATTTCATTGGGTTTATATTTCAATCATATCGATCCTAACATTTGGCGACGTGCTTTTAGAGGAAGGGTCAACTATTTTGGAGTCATGAGAATTCTAAATGCGTTTTCGGTGAGATTAGGTTAGAACAGCAGTAACATTTGTAAATGTGTTCAATGCCAGTATAATCCTGCATCTGGAGAACGTTAGCATATATTATAACACTTGAGAATATTAGATACCTAAAAAGCAATAGTGTTCAATAGCCACGTTAAATTACTCTCGTTTAGCTAGAAAAATAATAGTTATTTGTTATACAAGAGTGCAAAGTTGCTTTTTAACCGCGTGTTCAATTTTGATGACCGAGCAATCGAAGGATTCTAAAATTGATTGATTGATTGATTCAAAATTAGAATCACGAGCGTTAGCGAGGGAATCAAAAGAGCACGAGGTGAAAAATCTTTGCACTCGAGTGCAACACGTAACTTTTCATTCCACCTCAGCGAGGAAATGACTAAATGCAAATGCCGCGTAAAGAACCGCGTACAAAGGAAATTGAAAAAAGAACACCAAGAAGGTTCCGAGTCTGAGTTTTTAACAAATAAAAAAAAGTTGTATGATATATTCGGCACCATAGAGGTAGCAGTAAATAGGTTTAATGATTTTTTTAATTCACAAACTTAGTGCACACGATGTTCTAAATTCAATTTACTTTATCCTCTAGAGAATAAAAACGGCTTTTCCACTCAGATATTGAAGATTAAAAATACTCTTTCCGAGATGGTGGGATGAAAAAGTCTTTTTGGACAGCAATAAGTAGGCAGTTCCAACCATAGGAGTTAATCAAGATTATTATTTATCAAACAAATGGTGATCATCGAGCTTTGCCAGTCCTCATTAAAGTCATGAAGTGAACTGGATAAATCTACATTATTGAATTCTACAAGACCGACATTACACCTATTTTAATATTATACGTAGGTACTTAAGTTTTATACATATTATATAGGTATATTATGCATACTATACTGAATAGAATAGAAGAAAATGCCAAATTTTCATAATACTTTTGGTTTTATTTACTTAAGTTTTACTAAGTTTTAAAAATAAATGGTTTTTAAATAAATATACAAGACTTTTCTACACTCACTTTGACATTCTTACCGTTTACCGAGTGCCCAAATCGAATTAGTAAAAAAAGAACGTAAACGTTTTTTAAGACAAAAAGTTTTACTATCTACATACTCTCAACCGACCTGGGCCCTCTGTATTACCTCCCATTAATGACATAAGAGGCTACGAAGGGGATGCATCACAAAATGAGTAGCAGCATGTGTATCCAACACCGAAACTGCGGTTACCAATGCGCCTGCCAAGCGTGATGACAAACCTCCTCCAAATTTGAGGCAGGCACATGTACAGCAGTGGAATGTCGTAACCCTTAATGTATTGAAGAAATATGATATTTTAATTATTTATTCTTGTACATTTCAATTGAAAGTGGAGTTGAATAAGCCTGTGTTAATTAATTAAAATAAACACATATAAATGAAGCCCAACCCGTTATTCTCAGATTAATATACTTACATTAAATGATATTTACTATTGTTACACTTTTGAAAACCATAACTATTTACATTATTTAGCTTGAAAGTAAATAGGTAAAGTCTGTGAACTGTTGTGATAAAAGTATTTACGAAGTCACATTTGCCAGCGTTTTGGCGGAAAGCGACTCCATATTTATTCAGTGAGAAGCGCGGTTGCGACCACTTGAGCCTACTTGGGTGGTAGTTTCCGAACTCACATATCACGTGAAGTGGAACACATTTTCACCGAAACGCAATTTTTTCAAGGGTCTTTATGTTCGCTAAAAGTAACCCAATTTTATTGTATCATCTGTTTTTTTGATACAATACAATTCACAAACCTGCGAGGGTAATCGCATTATATTGTATGGATAAATTGATTGAAACTCTCTATGGTTAATAATATCCAACATCATCATCACCAGCTTTAACCTTTACTTTTACTTTTTTTAAGAAGTCCGTTGCTTGAGATATACCTATCCTCCTCCTATACGTTTCCAGGAAGAACGTTTTGATCCTTCTCAATCTACTGACTTCCATTCCATATATTCCAATGGAACACTCGACTGGGTGTGGCACTCGTTGCGGCATTTATTGGTCTAGTAGGCAACTACTTATTCGTATAAGCAACAATGATTAATTTGACATAAATGCGTAATACAATACGTTAATAATAATGAAATAAAATAAATAATTAAAATTAAATTAAGTAAATTTGATATATTCGTAACTGTCATTATGTCCGATAAATAGTGAACGCATCTTTAACAAGTAAGCTTAGGTGAAAGGGATTTATGCAAATAAATTATTTCTTCATACATAAACGATGAAAGCCATCTTATACTAACCCACACTGAACTCCTCTTTGCTTGCCAAATTTTCAGTCATATAATTGTGAACTTAACAGTTAGGCAAATAGTAAACTTACAAGTTTCATAACAATGAACTCTGTTTTGTACCTGTATGGTAGGTACTTACGACAGTTCAGATTACCGTAGGCAGGCATCGTGTGATCAAATGCTGGCAACGTCACCTCTTTGTAAGGCTAAACCTAAACTTATTTACTAGCCAAAGTAAGCACCAGCCCTTTGTTTGTTCGTTAGGCACGTTAGGTTTTGTTTTAGTATAAACGAACAGATAGAATTGAATGGAAAAAAGTAGTAGAAAAAAGCAGGGGTAGTTTGTATCAAAAATATGCGAGCGATGTCCATAGTCTTGACTGACTAGCAGCGCACAGGTTGAACTACTAGCCAACGGCTTTTTTTGCTTGTGATCTCTTACGGCAAACCAGCTGAAACAATCTCGATGACAAGCACAAAGACAAAGTTACATTTAGGAAAAAGACATACCTTTTTAACATGGAAAATTTTAGTCAACATGGACGTGTTTGATACATTTATTCATTTTGCTAAATGTTGCTTCATTTAGCAGAATGTATAAATGTATCAAACACGTTTTAATTAGAAAATGTAACTTAATTACCTCATGTTAATACGGTGTAAATTGAAACAGGCTTGCATATTCCTGTCAAATTCGAATAACAAATGTTAGTAACGATCTGATTGAGATCTAATTTATTGGTTCACATTCTGAGAACAGCCGCTAGTCTAAATCACAATAATGGCATACAGGCCCGTTCTAACTCAAGCCTACAGATTAAGTGTATACACGATGTCTCTACAATACTCACTCCACATACACTAGGCGTCTTGAGTCATTAAATTTAATTAAGTGTGTGTTCTAACACCACACCGACAGAGTTTCGTTTCGCGGTTGTAATGTTCTACTGGCTGGTCAACAGCTTCACGCTTAGGTATATTTTATGGACTAAGATAATAACAATTTATTTATAGATTCTAGCAAAACTACTCGTCAGGCATCTCAACGTACGAGTATACCCTTGTAACCGTAGACAGAGAATTGTAACTGACCCGCCCGGCTCTGCTACTCTAAAACATCAGGAATCTGGCAAAGTCGTAAAAAAGTGAAAATACCGTTCAGTACTTTCCAAAGTTCTTTTAATCCTTTTAAATCATCTTAAAAAATAGTTGAATTAGTTTTTTTAAATAAGCGAACTCAAACTATACTTTTTACCAAAAAGGAGTAAACTGTGCTAACGCTTTTTAGCTTATTTATTGCTTAGAGGGAAGTAAATCCTAACTATGACTACGTATGATCCGCTTAAATAAAACGATGGTTCAATTTCACTTGAAATTTGCTTTGTAGGTATAACGATTAAAGGTGGGGTACTGGTGACTTTACAGGCTCATGATGTTAATCTGTATATCTTAAGGTTGAAGAACGCAAGCCAGTTCAGCGTAGGGTTTAGGTAGGCAAACGTACGTTTGAAACATGCGTGACTTGCGAGGCATTCCTTTGAAAGGATCTTTATTAAGCCAGGCAAAGAAACGCAGCAGCGGACTCTTTTAGGCTGATGATGATGACTGGTTGATGACATAAACGTGAAGTGAACACAAGCCAAATGTTTTAGTAACTGACAATAAAAATTAGCTTAAAATAAACCACCAACACCAACTACAAATAATACCTTTGTCTTAAAAGTAACATGCATTCGAGATTACCGCATGCGTTAAATTTCTGGCGTTAAAATTTCGAATCCCGCATGCGTATAGCACGCACAATATTATTAACAAAAATGAAAAAAACATGCATGAGTGTAAAAACTGCGTGTGTTTAAACCAGCCAGATTCTAAAAACACGCTTAGTATAACAACCGAATTCGTACCTACACCCGTCCGAAGACGATAATAGCTAAACGGATAAAACACGTGATTTTTATACAGATCATGGCAATTATACTACTACTACTTATTACTAGCGAACTTCAAAATGCGAGCGTACTTCGTTGAAGTAATTCGTCCGCGCGATGTTATTTTTATGCAAACTTTAATCCCTGCTGTAAATTTTCAAATTTTCAGTACACCTCTACGCATGAAGACAAATATATTCTGAAGATTTCTCTTTTCTCTAGGACTAGCGGTTTATACTTAGTACGTGAGTAGACTAGCCTTGTACAATATAGATTTGTCCTTTCTTTCTGACTGACATAAACAACAATCAAAAAATCAGTGCCTTTAGAGGAATGCCCCATTTCAAGGATTTTAACAGCTGGTTGTAGAGGCTTGACATTTTTAGGGTCTGTTAGAAGATTACTATAAAATTCGATCCCAATGGCCGTACAAGATTTCTACTAACAGCGACACGTACAAACCATAAATGAGTGGCAAAAGATTGATGACGTGGAAAAAGTTCACCCTTGTTCGTTTGTTTCACGGAAAGTTAATGGATTCTATTTGCACAACAGTTTAAGCACACTTAGAGCCAATCTTAGCTATTTGCGGAATAGTTATGTCGGAAATGCGGTAATTAATTTAAGAGAACCTGTCTTGTTTATATTTCGTTGTGTTATAACATTTACGAGGCGCCTTTTGATGACTTGTAAATGACTCAAGCACATAGTCGTAGGTAATATCAACCGGTCGGGCACAGAGGCTCTATATTCTCAACGATGAATAAATGTACAATTCTGAAAACATTACTATGTTATAGGTACAGTAACAATAGCTTTCTTAAGGTGCCACTTATTATAACCCGAGAACCACGACGCGTGCAATTTTAAATTACAGATGTAATACCGTTGAAATAAAGTTAATACGGCGTTTACGTCCACTGTGTACCTAATCGGAAAAAATAATTTTCTGATTTCTGGGATTAAACGCGATATTAAAATCCCATCACGTATTTTGAACACAATACGTTTTTCTAAATGTATTGACCGTTTCTCCCAGATGATGGGAGAAACTACCCCAAATAGATACTTGGGGTCCGCCTTTCTCGACCGCTTTCTCCACTGCGGACTTTGTGCAGTGTTACTGTGGATTTGAGCCATTTTTAAGACTTTCTCGACTGTCGCCAACCAGGTATTAAATGAACATATATTTTGTATCACTTATAAATTATAAACAAAATGTTCATTCAGAAGATATTTTTTTTTCAAAATTATATACGCGTTTCTTGTTGAGATTGGAGCCTCTGAATCGTTTAGTAGGTTTAGAGACTTCAAACTAACGTTCAAAGTTGTTCAGTTATTGGTCAGAATAGTTTTCTTAGTCTTAGTCTTTGTTATTTAAACTAACGAGAATATATCAACTAACAATGTCGCATTTTGTCGGTTAACAATGTCAAACACAAAAAAAATAAAATATATATTTGTTGAAATGGTAATGACGATACATTTTTAAATTGGGTTTGCCGTTACTATTATTTAACAAGCACGGGTTTCAATCCAAGATTTTATATTATTTTACGGATGGGTTCCTTACGAAATACCTGTCATCATATCCAAGTATACGACAATGCCATAGGTTCATTGAAATCTTAGAGATCAGAAATAGAAACGCCTTAAATGCTAGGTAAATCTATCTATGCGCCTACAAAAACAAACTAATCTAGACCTTTTATCCAAGCTTAGCTTCTACTCTTAGATTATTATTATTAGCTTCAAGTAGAACTCCTCTGACAAGATTAATCAGGTTTTTTTGATTTGTTTGGATTCTAATTGAAGGTTAAATAGTTTTAAAATAATAACTTAGTAGGTAGCTTCAATAATATAATATGTATATATAATATATAGATATAGTATTTAAATACACTTAGTTATCTAGTTTCCATAATTAAAGCGTTGGGCTTAGTTTGGGGCTAGGTGGAGTTGTGTAATGAATGAAATTAATATTATATTTATATAATAATAATAATAGGCTGACAATTCACACAACGTCATCTAGCCCCAAACAAAGTAACGCTTGTATTATGGGAACCAGATAAAAACTGTTTTATACTTACTTATAGGTATCCTGTTCGTTTCGTTGGCATCGCTGATGCCAGGCTTGACTGTGGTGGTTTTGGTTGCTCTTCCCGAATCAACAAAAAATATATAGTTTATTACTATAAATAATATTTGGCACATTTGTGAAAAGTTATTGAAAAGCCTCATTTTAATGATTATTAAATGTATTTTTAAATATGAAAAATCATTTTTTTAAATCTATGTAAGGTCTAAAATACAGACTTAACCGTGTAGATAAAAGTTCGGACCCGGTGGTACCAAAAACCAGTTCGGAACAAGTCTGGCTACCCTTACTGGTGTCGGCGAGCGACTAACGCGGAACGGAGGATTTCTCTCCCGCGCAAGCCTTCTCTCCCGCGCGCCCTTCCCGCGGACGTTCTACGTCCTACCATCCCTCTACATTTACACGATACGCACGACCTGTTTTACTACTCCTATTTCTTTAACAATATTGCTTAATGGTGTAGGTATTTCGTTATTCGTTGTGACTTCACAATTTAGTTTTACGAATAGTTAAATTTTTGTCATTTGGTTAACTCCGGCCTTATTAAAGTGTGCTCTGTGTTTATTTGGCTAACTGTTTATTATAAGTTATTGTACATTGAAATAAAAACTGGCCAAGTGCGTGTCGGATTCGCGCTCGAAGGGTTCCGTATCGTTATCTACAATAAAAACGGCAAAAAACGACAAATCACGATTGTTGTATGAGAGCCCCCTTAAATATTTATTTTAAATTTTTTTTTTTAGTATTTGTTTTTTTTTCATGTCCACTACACCGACGCCATGTAAGTAAGTACTCTTCACGTTTGAGCTTACGTATCGATGTCACGTAGTTTTTAATTTTCACTAAAAAAGTCACTATGTCCGTATGGTATTCTAGTGACAAAGGTCTAAACTTTTTGACGTCATTCAAAATTTTTGCTATAATAACACCTGGGTTTCCATACTGTAGCTCAAGAGTAGACACTACTACGTCGGGTGATGTAGTGTTTATCAGTAGCGCTGGCACTGTTTCCTTAGTGAAGCCTCATAGACACTTACGTAGTCTCCATAAATTTTCCTTTACACTTAAGTTGCATTTTTTTAAACGACAGCTATTCCATAGGGTCACCAAAAAATAAAGAAAGTTCTTTTAGTGTGCTGATGCGGCTAAGTAAGATGGCGCTGTGACTGGTGGATGCAGTAAATGCAATCAGGTCCCTCAGTGCGCTTGCCAATTGCTAAACTGGACCGTTGTTGGTGTCGTCGTCATTCAGCGGGATTTTAGTTTTTCCAGTTCCTGCTGGCTGTGCTCGAGCCACTGCTCAATATTTTTGCCGTCACTTGACTGACTGTCGGACTTCGATGCGTGTGGACTGTATTGTTCTTCAACAGCTGCCAAATCAGCTGCAAATTTTTTGTCGACGAATTCCATTTATATACGAGCCTTTTGTTTTGCAGCTTCCAACTCAAGCTGTTTCTTTTGTGCCAGTATCGTAGATGATGAAGATGAATGATGACTTTCTAGTTTTTATTGATTTCGAAGCTTGGGTCGATACCTACAGTAATTATTTTTTTATCTAAGTACTTTTAAACTTCCAGCACTACTTCCAGGTTTACTTTTATCGATCACTTTTAAATTAATTTCACTGTGTTCCATTGCGTTCTGCGTGTTCACTGTTTCCTTTACTTGACTTTCATTGCGATGTACTGCGGGTATTTACCAAATAGTGAACACCCGCAGTACACCTTTGTACATTTTGGCTTTGCTGAGGTGAGATTGAAGATCTGGCTCGTATGACCAAGGGTGGCGGTGCAGGCAAAATATGGTGATGTGCAGTGAGTTTGGAAAGTCAAACAAAGTAAAATTTTTGCATAACACTACTTATTTGCGGAACCAAAAAGTTAGGGTAGCCCAAGGCGCGTGTGATGTACGGAGGGGGCCGTATTAGCCTACCAACGTTCATTTATAAACAACGAACTTTCCCGTGCTCCCTCCGTTCCCCTCACGTGCCCTGGTGCATTCAAGAAGTAGGCATTTATAACATCGCATCGCTTACATAAACTATAAATCAAAGAAAAACATTCTACCAAAAAATGTGCCATGAAACATGCGTCACCTCGCCTTAAACGCTGTACACACTCACCAGAAATTATCACGCTTTTCCGGGGAGTCCTTTAAAGCTTGCCAAATATCTGTTCATAAATTATAATTGTTTGACGCATTACGGCAAAATCTATTACAACGCGTTGTTTAGGTACTTTGTGTACAGTTCCGGTTATTTATTGCTGCTAAAGGATGGGATTTAGTACAGTAGACTATGTTCTGTTTAAAGGTACGAACGATGCAATCATTATTCTTATTTATAACAAGTAGTCTGATTGCAGCTTTAAGGCAGAATCACATTAGGCACAGTCCGCATATACCCGCGTTTATGTGGGTCAGAAGAGACAGAAGAAGCAGACCTGTACGTCTATTTTATTGTAAACACTTCTGTAAGGAACCGATAGGCTTCTGACGCGTCACGACACGTGGTGCAAGTGTATTGTAATTCTGTTTTTAGGAGTATTTTTTTTTATAATTCAAGTCAATCAAGTCAGTCAGCGACAACAATTTTTATAAAGTTCAAATGCATTACTTAAAAGCATTAAAATTTTAATTTAAGTGGAGTTAGTTCTACGAAGGTGCAATATTAAATCTGGAATGAAATATATAACAATTACAAAAAGCTTACATACCCGAGCGTCATAAAAGTGTATTTTTTAAGGTATTGCATAAATAATATGCAAGCACGTAACCTACCTAGCGGATGGATTAAGCGGTAAACTAACAAAGCATTACCACGCACATTGAGAACGTGCCCTACTACCTGTGTCTATCAATCTGAGACAAACCCTCATGGGCCTGCATGTAATTGCACCAGAACTCGTGGTGGGTTCAGTCGGAACTATTAAAACCGCTTACAGCTTTGTATGGACATAGTACCGACTTGTTTAACCTTATTAAAAAATACTAGCGGCCATATTTTGATAGGACCCTAGCCAAAATGTAATTCACCACTTATAATTAATAAAAATAGGTTTAGATAAAAAATTGATGAACGTAGTAATCTTGTAGTCGGATCACGTACCATTAGTAGATTTCTTAATATTACTTTTAATAATGGATTTAATGGATTCTATTGGCAAAGTATTTATCTACTTACAGAAATTACTATAGCATGCCACATTTTTTTATCTGTTATTCTGCTACAATATTTGCTCTCTTACACCAACATTAACAGTGTTAGTAAACTTTTAAATTGAAATTATGATCACAAGGTAAAACTTTGGGGTCCGCAGTCCGCACCCGTGCGGTACTCCTTTCTATTCTGTGTCAGTATTCCGTCCGCCTAGTATAAGTAGCTTAATGCTTTCCACAACATAATATACCTTCCTTACTACGCGGTCTAGTTGTCGCAGTTGATAACCTTTTTTTCTACTTTTAGTTACTTTAACTTTTGGTATTTTTGAATTTATTTTGACAAAGCAGTAGAAAATAAATATTCAGAAATTTTCGGCTTCTATTCTTCATCAAATTACTAAGGAATCATTATAACTACTTAACTTAATATTATATTAACGAAAAATGGTATATGTTCAGAATACATACACAAATAATATAAATCTAGTCCTGCCTGACCTCCCACTCTTTATCTTGTGAACGTGTGAGTATCCCATTACTGTTTTTTAGTATTTGTTGTTATACATCAAAAATACATCATCTATGAAAATCTCAACTCTTTATCTATCTATGTAGGTATACTAACTACACTCATGGACAAAATTAGAAGAACGGTTCATCAATCGAGAACTAAGACTGAGATATGTACAAAAAGTTCTTAGTACAAATTGGCCACATATACCTAAACATTTAATTTAAAAAAGAATTAATTCAATAGTCTTTTGTTTCAGGTTTTCGTTTGTTTTTTTCGTTTATTTGCTATTTTCACTTGTCTATTGGAATAATTTTGCTAACAAGTGCGTATTCATTTCATAAAATTTCGTCTTTTTTTCCATTTTTTTTCACAAAAACGTATCGCAGTAGTCGTGCTCACATATCAACGAATACCTGAAGGGATAATGCCGGATCTTAGAGTAGCTCAGGTTTCCACAGCTGTTACTTTAATTGAAAAAGGTAACAGTTATTAAGAAGTGGCACAGACATGAGTTTCCAAATCCGTCATCTTTCGAAATGTTAGACGTTATCAGCAGACTGGTGAGTACACGAGACATGCAGGGTAAGGTCGCAAGAGAGTCACTTTAACGAGAGACGATCGATTTATGGTGAGTAGTGTTCTGAGAAATCGCACTTTGACTTCTTCTAAGGTCAGATCTTTGCTCCAGGACGTTCCACAGGTGACAGTTAGCACTAAAACAGTAAGAAAAAGAGTTAAAAAAGCTGGTATAAAGACGTACTTGCCAGCCAGAGGACCCTTACTTACCACAGGTCATCGACTAGCTTGGGCTAACTTTACTCGCTCATACCAAAACTGGAATGATGATGACTGGGAGAGAATATTGTTCACTGACGAGTCTTAGTTTTGTCTACAGCCAGATGATAGAAGGGTTAATGTTTGGAATGACCCGGAGAAAGATACGCTCAGTGTAACATTGTCGGAAGAGAGTCATATGGTGGAAGGTCAGTCATGGTATGGGGTGGTACTTGCATAGGGGCACGTACGGAGTTACACATCGTAGAAAATGGATCCCTGACTGCGGCTCGGTACGTAAATGACATCTAAGAATCAATTGTCATGCCCTTTGCCCCATACATTGGAGAGAATTTTCATTTAATGCAGGACAATGCCCGGCCCTACACTGCAGCGATAGTTTGAGGGTATCTTCGAGAGGTTGAAATTGAGGTTTTGTTGTGGCCAGCACGCTCGCCAGACTTAAACCCCATCGAACATGTTTGGGATAAGGTCGAAAAACAAATAAAAAAGCGGGATATAGCACCAACAAACATAGAAGATCTCAAAAGGGCACTGGAAGAAGAGTGGAATCGAATACCACAAGGTTTCATTGATAACTTAATCAAAAGCATGTCGAAAAGATTGCAGACATTTTTAACTGCTAAAGGGTTACCACCAAATAAAGAATGTGCCCAAACACTCGACAAAAAATCCCCGTGATGGTATAAAACAAAGACATTTTCAATGTGATGATTGAAGGGTTAATTTTTAAAAAACATAATTTTTGAGATTTCTGTTGATTAGTCTTGGGTTTTTACTGAAGTAAGTTTTATTTTCATTAAAAATGTAAAACTGAATAAAGTGCTTAACATAGTTTTCATATTTACATACAAAAAAAAATTTTAACTTCCGTTCTCTCTCTTTTTTGTACCGTTTCTCTAATTTTGTCCGTGGTGTATTTAGTTGTACAAATAACATGTAGTTGAGAGTGAGGCGTATCCCGCTAGCACCGAACTTGAACTCGGTGCTAGTAAACGATATAAGCTTATAGTGTAAAGTAAAGAAAACAGGTTATTGCCACAAATGAGCTACAAAAAAGTTTTAAGTAAAGAAAACAGGTTATTGTCACAAATGAGCTACAAAAAAGTTTTAGAGTAGCATGTGTGACTAGTTTTATGCATTTTGAACACATTATTTCACATGCATACCTATAAAACCTGTAATTATTTTGAATCATAATTTACCAAATCATTACAAAATTACCTATTAAAAATTAGGTACATTGATTCTATCCTTAGTTCTTAACTGTTTTCAGGCTTAACGTTACTTCATTAGGACGTGGTATATATACTACTTCTAGACAGTTCTGCTTCTTCGTCGGCGTCATCGTCACTTACCATCAGGTGAGATTGAAGCCAAAGGATACTAACTATTAACGTTACTTATGTGTTCTCGTACTTTCGTATGCTAACCAACTCTAAAATAAGCAACTTTTTTTAACGTGGACGTTTCTAACTGCTGGGAGTTCAGCAAAGCAATAAAGTTCTGAACAATTCTCTTTACGACACTTTTCATCGTAACAATGATTGTGCTCTGAATTTTCTTTCTTCTTCTAAAGTTAAAAAGATTTTTTCGTGATATGAATAATGATAATACAAAAGAAACGAGTCTGTACCCTCGTAATGTAAAAGGATTTCGATATATACTTATATATATACTTATAGGCACTAAAATTATCTTAACTATGAAATTAATTCATTATGTTGTTGGCGCGGTAGTACTCATTTATGTATTTTACATTATATATTATAATACAACTACAATCATCATGATCAGCCGGCAAAGGTTCATTGCTGGAAATAGGCTTCCCCTATACGTTTCCAAGAAGAACAATCTTGAGTCTTGTCCATCCACCGGCTTTCCGCGATCTTAGCAACGTAGTCGATACGCCAGGTGAGAGGGTATCCTACGCTTCATGGTCCTCATTCTAGACATAACAGTATAACTCTCTCCAGCCGAGCTTGAGCTTGTGTATGAAAGCAATGGTTAGGGACCACGTATGAGTTCTATGTCATGGCTATTGTATCACGGACTTTTTCACCTTCAACTTTCTCGTTTTAAATTATTCGAATGAAACTCTGTCTAAGACTTTTGTGGCTTTTACTGTGCAATTAACTCGCTCGCCTTTTATTGAGTCTTGCGAGCGACTTAAAACCATTCCTTTGAAGGCAAGACAATCTCCGTTTCAAATTCATTGCTAAGTTGAATGATAGAAAAGAAAAGATATTTAGTTCTAAATAGGTAATTGTTTAAATAAGAGTGCGTTTAACTGAATCCGCAAAAGAAATGATGTAGACAAAGAATCAATGGTTCTCAAACTTTTTTACCTAATAGTTTGTTTAATAGCAGGTACTTATGCATTTTTGGATTTGCCGGCAACGAACTCCGAAGAAAAATTGCTACTTAATTTTTTTTCCGGGTCCAATCCTAATTCGACTGGGCTATCATATCTGGACCAAAATTAAACAATGCTTTTACTATGGGAACCGATGACCATTATATGTAATACATAGGTACCTACAAATTATTTATGCAAATGGTGACCAAGTTAGAGTTTTTATTTATTTACAAAACTGTCACTCATTATTTACACAAATATTGAACATACTTAGCAACACATTATAACAGAATGATCTAACTACAGGTTATTAACACATGCTTATGGTTTCCCCTGCGTCGCTTTGCCACCGCGTCGCTCATGAATAACTATTGTTGTGCTAATTTAATATTATGCTAATTATTGCCTCAGCGTCGCTAATAGCAAAAGTACACTCAACCTTCAAATTCAAAAAACTTAATCGTTTTAAAATATTTATTTGACGAATAAAACCACAGTAAATACAGCTATTTATTACAATCTAACATTACAAAAGAACATAAAATATTTTTATTACCTTCAAACTTATAAATAAAATAGCATTCATGAACAAAACAATGTGTAAATAATTTATAGAAAATTAACTTCTCGATATATTTTTCTGTAAATAAAGTACCCTAATATACTTCTTCTTCTCAATATTATAATCACTAACGTACGTACAATCCACGGAAAACGTGAAATTCTAATTTCGAGACGACTGTACCGATGACCTAGAGGCGAGCGAGCCAAGAAGCGACGTAGTGGTAAAGCGACGCAAGGGAAACCATTCCTTTATGTCTACTGTTCACACAGAACCACTAGCTTAGTAGGGTTATAAAAGCAACGAAAGTTTGATATTCCTAGCATTTTTGTCGGTATTCTACAGGATACATTTCGGTGAGTGTGCCTTGGAGCTCCACAACTTAATTCCCCCATCTCCGTTCTATCATCGGACCACCAGACGTACGGAGACGAGACACAAATTCATGGTTGACACCCCTTCCACGCGCACCAAGCGCTTTGCCTCAACTTTTATTATGCGTACAGCAAAGGACTGGAACTCGTTGCCGTCGTCTGTTTTTTCGATCACGTATAATTTGGATGTCTTCAAGAGAAGATAACGGTTTTTTACTATAAGAAATAGAAGTAGGTGGATATGTTCTAAAGTAGAAAAAATAAACCTAATATCAAATTTGTATACTGTGAGAAGGATTTAAATAAATATAGTACTGGTTTTATTATTTATAGGATCCAGAAGGGTTATGAACCGCTAAACGTACTTCGTAAATGAGACACTTGTCTTTACTTCAAGAAGTTACATATTATAAGCAAATATAACTAACTTAACATCGGATGTGCCATCCGTTAGCTCCGCCAGCAAGTACATAAAGAAAACATTATTAAGTTTTATAGTATTTACCCAGACATTAGAAAATCACAAAAATATTTTTAAAATGTCCTAAAATTATGAAATACGCCAGAAGGTGTGGAACTTTTAATAAATTTAGAACTAGATTAATAAATTTTGGGATATTATTAAACCATCGACAATAAATATTTAGTCATAACAAATTATCAAAACTAAACTTTGATGAGATGAATTTTTCATACTTTTAGGTAAACTTGTAATGTCCTGATGTCTAATTATTGCGTAAGCACACGCACCTGACGTTTTTCCGTATTGTTGGCATTTTAAAACACGATTAGCGTTTAACTTTTTGCCTCTATTCTGGACTTAATAATATAGTTTTATCTAATGAAATGAAACTCTAAACAGCTGAACAACGATGTAAAAGTACCAACTGAGAGGATGCAAAAGGGAGATCTGGATAGCGGGACTTCGGCGACCCAACCCTTATTTTAGGAGTAAAACGACGCGCGCAACCTCAATTCAAAGCCCGCTGCAAGTTTTATTAGAACAAAGAAAGATACTGGGTAGGTACTTAACGAAGAATGTCAACGATAAATGCAATGCGATAATATACAAAAAGGGTTTCTCTTGTAAGAACTGGAGCAAGTTATAAAAACCTAAATATCACGCTCAATATTCGTACACGGAAACATAAAAAGAATTAGAGGGCATTTTATTTTGCAAAGTTTTCTTCAGATTCAGATTATATTAATGGTATTAATATACCTAATCTGTAAAACGAGAGCAAAATTCGTACACCGCATTTGAGGCGGGGTAGGGGCCCCGCGCATCTCATACCACGCTCGTTCGCAGTGATACCAATTTAGCTCTTAGAGCTAAATTTAGCTTTATTTTCAAGTAATCGGCTTCTTTAATTTTAAAATCTAGCACACCTAAAATTTTTAAAGTATTGGAACTTTCAAAATTTTAGGTGTGTATCAGATTCCAATTTCATGCGGACGTAAGAGTAAATTAATAAATAGAAACATATTTAGTCTATGACTTGAACGACGGAGAATTCCCGTATTGTTTTTATTTCGTTTGTTTGATTTATATACTTCGTTCGTTCGATCATTCATTCCTTGATTCTCGAAATTCGTGTTTGATCTTGATGGAGTACTGTGTTGATTATCTGTGAAATTGAAAAAAATTGGTACCATAGCAACTTATGATGAGAAAAACTCCACTGACCAAGCACAAGTGGATTAGAATTATTGAATTCGACACATAATTTTGATAGTTCTGGCGTGGAATAACCGTATTTTGAATTATCTCTCTTATTAATTTATTATGATAAAAACCATGTTACGTTTTTCTTTATGAATAGTTAAAATATTGATTTTTAAAGTTTCTTTTATTTTAGCTCTTTTTTTTCCAAAAATGTATCTCTATTTTTGCTCTTTTTCGAAGGTGATCTAGCTCTCTTTAAAAAATTGATTTGGCAACACTGCTCGTTCGTTCGGCATCAGTCGCCCCTAAGTCTCAGGTTTGCACACAGCATCCCGACACTGTCGCATTGTATTTCAAAAACAGACACTCAGAATAATGATATTTATTTGTTAGATACCTATTCCTAAATAGACCCTTTGATATGATGTTAGAAAAACACTATTTTTTATTTTTTTTGTGTTTATTTTTTATTAAAGTAGAAGTGTTAACTGCGCAAGCATTTCCAGCCGAGAAAATTGCTGTTGGTAAGTTTAGTTTATTTTGAATATAATCTTAATTGCTTTGCTTTTCCACGAAATAAATTACAAAAACTATTGTTTACTGTCACATTTTGCTGATTGTACTATAAGTTAGAGAGATAAAATAATAATAAAAATACAATTTATTTTATTTCGTGGTAAATTATTAGATGGCAATAAGAAATCACACTATTTTATTTCTATCTCGTTTCAACTTTATCGACTTTGCATATCGTGTTCATTTTCTAGTTAGTTACATCTTCCTCCTTCGCACCGAATGTATCATCTCATTCTTTGTTTCGTCGTCGCAGCGCTAATGTATTAGAGTACGCTACTATGCCTGTGCTAGAATATTCAGGATATTTTCGATATTATTATTCGATACTAGCTGTGCCCGCGACTTCGTCCGCGCGGAATTTAACAAAAAAGTGATTTAATTTTTTTCCGTTTTTGCATTATATTTTAACTATTATTTATTTTTAGTTCTTTGTATTAGCTTTATTGAAAAATGAACCTGCGCGATAGAAGCGGTAGTAGGCGCCCGACATGACAGCGCAGTGGTGGCATGCGCGTGGACAGTACTTGGACATTTTGGATTTTTTTCTAAAATAAAAGTAGCCTAAGTTATTCCTTATTACATCAGCTATTTGTCAGTGAAGTCCCGTCAAAGTCGGTCCAGCCGTTCCACAGATAAGCCGGAACAAACAGATCGACAGACAGACAGACAGTCAGACAGACAGACAGTCAGACAGACAGACAATTGTATTGTACAAAAATATTTTGATGTCGATGCATAGTGTTCGCCATAGTTTTATCACATACATACATTATAATAATGCTACTAATTTAGCCAATGTCTATAAGGCTTATAAATAATTTTCTATAGACGAAACATTTTAAAAGTAACTCCGCTTATTATGCCACACCTACGCGTTAAGTACACGAGATGCGGGATGCATTACATGAGCATTTACTACTCGAAAACATTGTTTCGTGTTATGGTGCATGTAGGCACCACACGATATCATGAGTATGGTTGGTTGTGATAATTGGATAAGCACAGGTCCGGATCTTATTTTTTTGTCTAGTGTTGAGTAAACTAGGCGATAAATAAAAGCGATAAATAATTAGCAATGGACTGTATTTGTTTTAATTATTAATTATGAACACTGATAACTCGCACAACATTGCAGAAGGGCAGAGAACAAGAGAGAGAAGGAAGATACATCCATTTCCTTATTGATATTATTGTTGCCATATATTAACAATTTTATTCTGTTTGGAAACTTTTCTGAACATCTAGTTTAAAGTATTATTTATGGGTGGTCCTAACAAATAAAGCAATCGTATTGGAAACACATGGTTTATGGTCTCTATTTAAAATAATTCATACTTTTCATCTTCTTCTTATTTTATCTAAACCTTATTTATACATTGTTTTAAAACAAAGTAAAAGTAGGTGCAAGAAATAACTTACTACGCCGCCTCAGGTCAACCAGCTGCAACACTACATGTACTTCGTTCAAACAACCACTTTGTCTTTAGCTTATTTTGCTGGGCAATTTGCTTGTCCAGTGTGGCATCGTTCTGCTCATGCTAGATGTTGATATTGCGCTCAACGGTAATCTATATATATAAAAATGAATCCCTATTTCCCTTAGTCACGCCAACACGCGTGAACGGCTGGACTGATTTTGCTAATTCATTTTTTGTTGTGTTTGTTGTTGTCAGGAGAAGGTTCTTATGAAAGAAAAAATTAAGAAAATTACGCGGTAAATTTGAAAGTTTAAGAATACTTAACCACCATGTAAAATTATTTCTAATAATGTACCTAACCTTATGACGTTTGACATAGAATTGTCAGAATGCATGTTGCAAATGATTTTGGGTTTTCGGGTTTATCTTAATCCGGAATAGGAAGTAATATAAATAATGCGAAACGAAGTTTGCCGAGTCAGCTATAGTCTGCAATAAAACTGCAGTAACTTGATGCTTAAAACTAACTGCTTATGCTACAGCATGAGGCATTAGGATGTGGGTACACCCACAGGCAGGAATAGCCTCCTGACGTCCGACACGAAACAGCTTAGTTGCATTGAAAAAAGAAATCAGAAAGCAGACAGTCGCCACCACTTGCCCGCCCAAAGAGCAGAAAAAGCTTCCTGAGACAGGCGATCTCTTCGAAAGAAAGTTCAGTGAACTTGAGATGTGAGCTGTGGAGAAATCATCATAACCTCCCTCTTAGTTTATAGTCCCAGCAGAGCGTCTGCCATCTAGGCATCATCTGTAGTGGCCGATATGGAAATATCTCAACCGACTTTAAACCCCAGGTCGTCTGCTGCTGCAGAAAAAACTTGGCTAAGTGGGGTGTAATCGATCCGGCCGGTGTACCGTGCAGTTGCATAGTCCCCACCAGCTATCACATACACATCAGCACTAAAACATGTCCCACCTACTTTCGTGTCCGCTGGTACAATATTGGTAAAGGAAAGTGCGAGTTAGTCTTGAGTTGAAAAGAAGAAGATCTATACCCTAAAGATTTGAAAAAATATATCTTACAAGGACTAACTTAAGCGTTCCGAAAAACGTGTACACGTTATTACTGCTGCCGTTACACGCACTAAGCGGACACAAAAAAAATAGTATCTAATATAATAGTTTCTAATATGCTTCTAATTGGCCACGTTCTCTCTTCGGTGATTCGACAGTTTATTTTCCATCTATGTGGATATCGGTGATACGGAAACTATTACTTGTATTATTGTTTTTTTTCTGTTAGCTTTCTGTTATATCTAGACATATTGAAGTTTCGTTTTAACTGTACAAAATTTTGCGTGTTTCGGACACTATTGTCTAACTGTCTAACTAATGTCCGTCTCTTTACAATAATTAAGATCCCGTTTTGAATTTAGCAAGTTTAAGTCACGTTATTTTGGATAAAATTTATTTGTGTTTAATGGATATATTTCTACAGGTGCAATTTTTGACCATAACACCGAGGAAATTCAAACTGTGTTTAAGTATGCCATGACTGCGCATAATCAAAACATAACAGGACGTAGGTTTGAACTGCAAGCCTATGTCGATGTCATTAACACAGCTGATGCTTTCAAGCTCTCCCGTCTCAGTAAGTATATTGAACTATTTATTGTATGACACTACAGTATTATTAGATGTATTGCTAAACCATCTCACGTCTAACCATTGCATAAAATACTGGCAATATCCATCCTGCCTGAACAATCATATTAATCAAGTACTACTCTATGCTGTGGGGCTCATCGGCTATTTAATACAGTTACCATACAGTTATTTTATAAGGTTACCGGTGTCTAGTCTAATGGGAGCAAATTTTTGATCCTAAGATGTGAGTTAGGATTCGGTTGTGAGCTAAAATCCGGTCGTGCACCAATTATCCAACTTTTAAGTCTTGTTGCTACCAAGTGTGCAGATTAGGGCAAAAATATAGATCGATCAGAAATACCACTCTAAGACTCCATTTCAGCATAATTGCCCCATAACTCAATTATCCTAAAAGCCTGACGATCTAAATTTTATAAGCGAGAAAATTAAGTGAATAAGTTTAATCCGCTTTGGCACATTAAGTTATTTTCTGTTGCTGATAAAATACTTGACAAAAAGCATAAAACTGAGCTTCTTAAAATTTGCGAGCTTGATCGTTTAAATCTTTTTTATACTTTTTAAATGAATCTATAAACCTAGGATAGGACTTAAATAATGTTCATTCGCTACGAAACGGATTTATTGTTATACATATCGACAATAAATCACGTCTTGTGACGATAGCGAATTAGGTCAGTCCTATATACATTTTTGACTTTTCAACAAACGTTATCTTATATGTAATGTTATTTTGGTTTCTACCTCTAAGACTGTTTTGCTTCATGCTACATTTTTATTTACCTACAGCAGCGCCACAATCTTCTCATCAAAAGAAAAAAAAAAACAAAACAACACTCGATTGCTCACTTTCTACCTACTTGAGCTATCTCGCTGACATTTTACTATGTTATTACTATGAATACATTTAACAAATTTACGGGGTGACCAAAAGTAAAATAATAATAAAAAAATTTGGACCACCCATACTAAGCCATATAACTAAGATCGGTCAAATACTTTGGCACTGCAAAATAGTAGTAGTAAAGTATTTTTTTTGTTGAACAGTTTGCAACCAGTTTGCACGTGGAGTATTCGCCATGCTCGGAGCTGTGACACCAGAATCTTTCGATACCCTTCATTCCTACACGAATACTTTTCAAATGCCGTTTGTTACTCCATGGTTCCCTGAAAAGGTAAGAAGCATGCCTAAACCGCTGGCAGTATAAACTTGAAATTAGTATTGGCGCTAGATAAATAATGTATGGGTTGTGTAGAATTTATTTCCTGCAAAATTCAACGCCTAAAAGAGTGAAGCAGAGGTTTAACTGTTATGAGAATAGCTTCATGAAGAAACCATTTCACAACCAACGTAACTTGTGTAACATAATATAAATCGTACGAAGGGGAATGCTATGTATTAGAGCATTCCGTAGTAGCATTTTTATTTTTTAAAACAGACTTGTTACACTTCTATTTTAACCCTTCGTGTACGAGGTGGGGTTTAACATACCCCAGTGGTTGTAAGCTCGTAATAATTACTTAAAATTAGAAGAATGTGATATATTGCAAGCATTTTTGTACGAAGAAGATGATTTCGATTTTTGGAACATGCAACTTTTTCTTCTGAAAATTGCAATCACTTTGAAGGTGATGATCTCAACTAAACATAATTGTTTTTATGTTAAAATTTTCTTGTTTTGTATTAGTAGACATACTGTAGTTTTATAATATACAAGGATTGTGATTGCAACTTGTGCCATTTAAATTAAGTGCCTAAAAAAAGACTTAATAGTTTATAAGCTTGAGAAAAAGCTATGTTTTTTTTTTGTTTTAATAAAAGTCTATTAAAATTCATAAATAAGTACATGTTTTACATGAACTCATTTAATATTAGGATAATAATTGATTTATCGTCGAAAACTGTCACAAAGAAAATAGTCTGCTCATTTTTATTAATTTTATATTTTGGTGGTTTCTGAGACCCCACCTAGTATGGCAAGTGATATTTAGTCACCTGGTACACGAAGGGTTAAAATCTTTTATACAGTTACACAATAAACTTTTTTTATTCTTATTTAGTTGTGAAGATAAATTAAAATAAACTTAAACTGCCACTCTTTTCTGCGAGAATACCTAAACCGAAACACCATGATTAAGCTTAGAAGCACTCTGCAATGTACAAACAAGATTCTGATGACGGTCTAATTAATACCGAATAAAAGATCAAATTGTCATTACACCTACTTAAAACTTGGTCTAGAAATAAGTTCACTTAGCGATTAAATTTGAATAGTATATTTGACCAGTAATTGCAAATCTGGAATTTCTGGGTAGTGGTATGTGATTCGCTATCTCACTCTACGTTTATACGTACTCGTATAATGAGTCGCCGGGATCTGTGGGCCGATTCTGTGTTTTTTTAGTTTTCCCGATAATGGATTTCAGATGCGAGCTCGAATTTTTTGTATGGAGATACGCTAGTGACCTCATAGGCCGCCAGGGGACTTATCGTATCTATACACGGAAAACGAAGAAAACTCCGAATCCACCTACCGAGCGTTGATTTTGAGTTACGTTCACGGTTTTTTAGTGTAACGCGAGGTTGTTTTCCTAGTAGTTTTTCTAGTAAGTTTTGTGTGTGTACACGCCACTACAGTTATCCACACGCCCACCCGCAGGATTATTCGAAAACAGTAAGCGCAACTCAACATCAACGCTTTGATATGAAATTACCTCTAACTTGGAGACCAATCACCTCTATGATACTTTTAAAATAGGTAGGTACTGACAAGTGACAAGTTTTTAAGTTATTATTTACATTTTTAGGTAATTCCTCCGTCATCAGGGTTGATTGACTACGCTGTAAGCATGAGGCCAGACTATCACAGGGCTATCGCAGACACAATTCTGTACTACGGTTGGGATGAAATAATTTACTTGTACGATTCCCATGACGGTAAGTTTTTTACATGGTTTGTTTTGTACCGAAGTTTTTTTGTACATTTTTTTTAGCAATTGTAAGCAAACGATCTTTGAAGATTTCTAATTAACCCTAATCTGAGTTTTCGCTACCTACTTTTATTTATGAACATTTATCTCAGATCAAATAGCTTTATAAGATGGACGGTTGTATTTTAAGCCTAGTTTGTTTATTCATTTATTTATGAGTTTAAGAACATTGTTTTAAATTAATACATTCTGTAGAGTTTTCATAATTTTTTACCATAAATAACTTATTTTATAGCGGAATATTCTATGGGAACGATAAGTGTGCGCGCAGAATTTTCACTGCTTATTGCTAAGTAGATTGAGGGTGCCCAGTGTTTTCAATAAATGTTATAAATAGAAAGTCAATGCTATTTTCATTTAGGTCAGCTCGGTGACTTACCTCGAGTGATTACATTTTTAGGTAGATTAACTTATAGTTTCTGCTTAGATAACCCAGTCGACGAACCAAAAGACGAAGTTTAAAACCCTCTCCCTCCGACCCAAACATGGACCGACGTTATTGTTTAACTTTTGTTAAGATTGCTGTAAATAAGTTGACGTAGAACCATTTAGCTGGGCTTAGCCAATAAATATGACCATTTTACTGAAGTTGCATTTTACCTAGGTGAACCTAATGTCTATTGATTTAATATTTTTATTAAAATTATACCAGCAAAAACCATTTAGCTGGGCCTAGATAACAAAGTTACTTAGGTACATAAAGGAATAGGGAGATTACTAGAAAAATGCAATTATCACACATCTCACCCGATCGACTAACACAAGCGTAAGCATTTGAAACAAACATGTAATATGTGGTGGATATCAACTTTAATATTTTCGAAAATGTTCTCTAATTTTTTTCTTATAAAAACAATGACGACCCAATTTGACGGAATTTGACTGACTTGAGTAAAAACTGTTATAACTACTGGTTCTGTGGGAGCAGTAGACCTCGCTTACCTATAACTTTTGAGTAAAGTAGGGGTACAATTTATAGCGATTTCTCGCGTTCCCTTGTTCCTAGAAAGATAAATTTGGTGTCTACAGGTTCGTCTCGTGAAGGCAAAGAGGACTGCGTACAAAATTTAAAGCTACATTAACTTCCCCCTTTTGAATTTGCAACATCTTGTGTCGAGTGAAGTCCTTAGTGTGCCTTTGGATTTGATTGAAATCCATTGATAAATGACCCTACAGTAAACCTCTCTTTCCTTCTCTATATTCACCCCAATAAAATCGCGATCGACAATTTTTTTAATAAACCAAGGAACTTGTGTGCTAATTTTTGTCAGAATCGGTTGAGAAATGCGACCTGTAGGCTATAACAGCCAGCCGGAAAAAACATTTGTGACCAATTTCAAAACTGAGACGCTTCGCTCGCTTGGTCAATTAACTTACTTGATACTGGCGAGTTTGTCCGTTTAAAGACGCAAAATAAAGATAGAGAAAAGAGAAAATAGCGATTTCTCGCGTTCCCTTGTTCCTAGAAAGATAAATTTGGTGTCTACAGATTCGTCTCGTGAAGGCAAAGAGGACTGCGTACAAAATTTAAAGCTACATTAACTTCCCCCTTTTGAATTTGCAACATCTTGTGTCGAGTGAAGTCCTTAGTGTGCCTTTGGATTTGATTGAAATCCATTGATAAATGACCCTACAGTAAACCTCTCTTTCCTTCTCTATATTCACCCCAATAAAATCGCGATCGACAATTTTTTTAATAAACCAAGGAACTTGTGTGCTAATTTTTGTCAGAATCGGTTGAGAAATGCGACCTGTAGGCTATAACAGCCAGCCGGAAAAAACATTTGTGACCAATTTCATAACTGAGACGCTTCGCTCGCTTGGTCAATTAACTTACTTGATACTGGCGAGTTTGTCCGTTTAAAGACGCAAAATAAAGATAGAGAAAAGACGTAAACTGTTTTACAGAATAAAAGAAGAAGACGCAGAGATGAGCAGGACAGGAAAGGGTTGGGAGAGGGATTTAGGGGTGGCGGTGCTGACTTTTTAAAGAACATTTTTGAAGTACAGCTAAATGAAATAAAACTAAGTAAAGTAACATTAAAAATAAATTCTATACTGAGATCGTAAGAAATACGTAACGACATATGTATACCTCAATGACTGCCCTCTATAAAAACCAAAATGGTAATGGTTTGTCTTTACAAAAACATCAGTTATCTGTAAATTACTAAAATTAATCAATCCTCTCAAACGGGCTTTTACTTACGAATATGGTAACCTGGTGAATGACTAACGAGTATATGGTAATAAAAACAGCAAAAAAAAATTGGTTGAGTTTTTATTTTGTTTGTAAATTGCAAACAAAAGTCCAAGCAATAGTTTTTCATTTATTTATGTTTCAATATATTTGGTAAAAACAATACGCAATGTTTCGAACAATTACACTCGTAACTTTATCCATAATCAACAACATGAGATTTGACTAATTCATTGTACCTACCGTTAAAATAACAATCGATCTTTTTGTTTTTATAAATGAGTTACGTATTGTCGACAGGCTTACTGAGGCTCCAGCTGCTTTATCAGTCCATGCAACCAGGAATAACATCATTCAAAGTAACATTAGTGAAGCGTATTACAAACGCCTCCGATGCCATAGAATTTTTCTTGACATTAGAAAAATTCGACCGCTGGGGAAACAAACGTATAATCCTTGATTGCAACGCAAAAAACGCTAAAAGCATATTAATTGAGCATGTACGAAATGTGCAACTGGGACGGAGGACATATCACTTTATGCTCAGTGGACTCGTAAGTATTTGAAGCTATTGACGATTTATTATATTATTAGAGATTCTGTCAGCTATGAAATATTTTCAAATCATGGTTCCGTATTGCTTGTTAATATTTTAAACTATTGCATTATTATAAGATATTAACTAGAGTCAGCTGTTTTTTTGACTAAAATTTAGATAGTCACCGATGTATATTCTTAATTTTTGTGTATTCCCACAATTTTCAATACGTTTTGTCTCAACATATTCCGTTATGATAAAAATCTATAACGCATGCCATATTCCAGGTTATGGATGAGCATTGGGAGAATGAGGTCGTGGAGTTTGGAGCAGTGAATATAACTGGGTTCCGCATCGTCGACCTCTCTCGTAAGGTTGTTCGCGATTTTATAGACGGTTTGAGGCGAATGGACCCCCGATTCAAAGGCAGCATATCTGTAAGTCTTACGATTCTTTACATTCATTTACTCGCACTTATAGTAATAATAAGGGTATTACAATAACTAAAAGTTATAATTCCTCCCAAAAGTATATTTCACATGTTTTTATGGTTTTATTTCATACGTCCCTAGTATGAAAATTTCAATGTATTCATTTTTGATATATTATATCTCGTAGAGTAACTATATTGCTCTTACTTAGCTAAAAAAATCGACACAGATGTATAAGGTGATATTTTAACAAGCAATTTTATTTTTAGCAAGTGTGTCTAGCAAATTGCTAGACACAAATTGCTAGACACACTTGCTACCTAGTAGCAAGTTTACCTAGCAGGTAGCAATAATATTGCCAAGCGTACCCAAATCACCCCCACTCACAATCACATATAGTTCTTAGCGATTTTCATAGTTTCCGAAATATCTTTAATTATAATTTATCAAATCTTGAGTTAGGTTAGGTTATAGTGGCCAATAAGATATTACAGATACAGTTTCTTGAATTTGTTCCATCAGGTGAAACTTATGCCTTAAATACACAAAAACAATAAGGAAAATTAAAGTAAAACTATTCGCAAGACTTTGAAGTAAGCGTGAAGTAAAAGTGTATGTACACGCAGTTGTCTATTGCCTTCCTTTATTTCTATCACCAAAATGATCCACTTGCTTTTACTTCATCTTATAAAATATCTTTTAGAAGTGATATTAGATCCCATGGTTAATAGTTTTTCGTAGCTATGCAGGGTTACGGAAAACTTGAATGAGGAACTAAAACAGAGGATGCCTACTAATTGGTTTACAACTTAATTAAAAGTTTATTTTGATTGCACGACAGGCCAAAACAGCTCTTATGTACGACGGAGTTCAAGTATTGGTAGACTCCCTCGGAAGACTTTGGAGAAAGAAACCGGATGCCTTTAGGAATGCGTTGCGAAGAGCAGCTGGATTGGCAAATTCAACAAAAGTTATTGATTGCAACCCTGGAAAAAGCTGGGTGGTTCCTTTTGAACATGGTGACAAGATTTCACGTCTCATCAAAAAGGTACTTACACATTATTTTTTACTATCAACAGAATAAATAAAATATTGAACGACGACCGCAGACTTTATTTTTTATTTTATTTTTATTAGCAAATCATAGTTTCAAGGTAATGTCGTTGCTTATGTGGTGCTTTGTACCGTCTTGAGACTACTTTATAAATGTAAGAGGTTTACCCTTATTACATAATACAATATATATTAATATGTTCTAGACGGATATTGAAGGCCTCACAGGAAATATTTCATTCAATGAGGAAGGACACCGTCGTAATTTTACCTTGCATGTTATGGAAATGACAGTTCAAAGCGCAATGTTAAAGGTACGTTTACAGCACTGCTAATACCAATATGGGGTGGCCAATTAACTGTTGATTAACATAGGTTCAATCAGATGACCTGTACTACGTTTCACAAACATTTCATGCTTTATAATCGCAGACTTTAACTGGCCTCTAGTAGTAGCTCTGTCTTCTGCTCAATTAAAACATATGAATCAGAAATGTGGATTACAAACTAAGCTTAATTTGAGACTATGATGTTTACATGATGTTGTGTGAAATATTTGCAAATATTTATTATTTTATATTACTTAGATTGGAACATGGAACGACAAGGAAGGACTGCAGCTTGTCTCACCTAAAAATATCACATCCCCAGCCGCTTATGAGACTAACAAAACGTACATAATAACTACTGTGCTGCATGAACCATATATGATGCAAAAATCAATTGAATACGGGGAGAAAGGGAAAGAAGAACGCTATTACGGATTTTGCAAGGACCTCGCCGATTTGATTGCAGTGAAGTTGGGAATCAAATGTAAACTTTTAGTTGTTTAGTTTTTTGATTCATTTTCAATTTGTAAGTTGTACTCGAATAATAACTTCGTATTAGCTCGAGCACAATTTTTAAAACAGATGTCAAAATAGTAACGTCTATAAAACTCTCCCAGTGGTATCCTTGACTTTTACTGTTATTCCTTGTTACACGATGCTTTAGTGTTTTTTGATAGTTTTTGGGCGGAACAGATCCAAAATCAGGATTTAAAACACAAGCACAGACCAAATCTGCGACGTAAGTAAGGCAACAGAAACTGTCATTTAAAGTATGCAAGAGTCATTGCTGATAAATTGACTCGATGATTTCTCTATTGTTTTTTGAAAACCGTCGCCCACGTTTTTACTTACCTAAAATTTGTTTAAGCATTACCTTAAGCATACAAGTATAACGATACCGACAGAGAAGGCGCCGGGCTTTCAAGTAATCAAAAAATTTGGTGTATAATTAAAGCTATTGTATTTTAGATGAAATAAGGCTTGCTAACGACGGAAGTTTTGTAACAGAAAGTACACCTGACAGCTGGTCCAGCATTGTGAACGAGCTAACAAAAAAAGTGAGTTACGGCTTATCTCTGACCAAATCTACATTATATCAATCATTACAAACGTTGCCTAAATTAAAACTATACTTAAATCTCCGAATCCCGGTTTTTGACCAGAATTCTTCGCTATCGTACTTATTATTATACTTTTCATGAACGTAGAAAGTAAAATAAACGTTCTTGTATGTTAGAATATACGTGTTTACGAATGCCGATGTTTTTCAGGAGGCAGATTTAGCTGTCGCACCTCTGGCCGTGACAACAGACAGAGAACGGCTTGTGGACTTCACTGACTCATTTATGTCGTTAGTCAGACCAGTCAAGCTATCTCAAAGTACTAAAAAAAATACGGATACTTTTGGATTTTTAAAGCCTCTTTCAAAAGAAATTTGGGTGAGAAAACTATGAATTTTACTTTTTTGTAAAGACTTGAAAAGTGAAGTGCTGCGTGTAAACTCTTAACATCAGATATGAGTATGTGTAAAATGTTAAGCCGGACTTTCAGTTTTTTACTAATTTTAAATAAATACATGTAAACGTTAAGTAAATTTAAATATTGTGTATAATCTTTTGTCACAGTTTGAATTACCCATAGATAAGAGATCGCGAGGTCAAATCTTTAGTTCCTCGGTACAAACTATCTAGTTTGTTACTTGTTACGCCCTTTTTATAATTTCAAACTCGTTTATTTCGAACGATCGTATTACCACTAAAAGTAGTTTGTGCTTTCGTATTAGCATCTCTAACTTCAGGCTATTGTTTTACTAGCACTATGATCTAATGTTACTTAATGTTGTTGAAATAAACCTAAACAATGTGGATGTGATTCATTACAGTATTTCATACTACTTTCCCTATGAATGATCCCTAATTTTTTTGAAAATTAATATTGCCGGGGAGAGTGTAGCTTTCCAACGGTGAAAGAATTTTTCAAATCGGTCCAGTAGTTTCGGAGCCTATTCAATGCGAACAAACAAGCAATCAAGTCTCTTTTTTCTCATATACCTACCTATCTTGAAAGCTATTTGTATTTGAAGTGGGCTCTGAGTTTGACCAATTTATTTATAAATACAAGTAGCTACATTATAAATACAAGCAAAAAATGAAATAGTACCATATTATTTGATTTTTAAACTTTGACGTGGGATCTTGTGTTTTAAATAATGTTAATAGAGGTATAATAGTAAATCCGGCATCATTTAACGGAAAAAGCAACAAATAGGTGTCGAAAATGATTTATTGACAAAGAAATTTAAGCAACATTCTAGCGATAAGTCAAATCAACTTTTCTAAAGTTTTGCATAAAATGAAAGCCAGCGCGCATGCATAAAACCTACTTACGGTACTTACGTGAAATTAAACAATGTAGGTAACCATACTACAAAAAATGCGAGTAACGAAATGCATTCGTGTATAACGTTTAGTTTCTCGGTAGGTACTAGATGGCGCACCCGTTACTCAGTACCGAATACACACGCTTTGCTACAGCTCTAATCGTCAGTAAACGGCCTATCTTTTTCTTGATATAAGTCAACAAAAGAAAGAAGCACGTGTTGTCAGATTATTTTTCTCAGATATTTGAAAATATTTCGTGTTATTTTTCAGCTATGTATAATATTCAGCTTTTTCGCTGTGAGCATAGTGCTTTTCCTGGTATCGAGGTTTTCCCCGAACGAATGGCGATCAGTTTCTATATCCGATACACAATTGGATCATCCGATTACCAGTACAAATGAGGTAGATATACTTTGATTTAACAATGTTATATCAAACGGAATATTCTTTGTGTATAAAGTTGATTATAAATAAACGTTGCATATTTCAGATAATTTTACACAACGAGTTCAGCATTTGGAACTCATTTTGGTTTTCACTTGGATCATTTATGCAACAGGGAAGCGATGTTATTCCAAGGTTAGTGCATATTACATCGATATTTGAGATATTTTTTTATTTGATGTGCTGACGGAACAAGCTGATGTCCCATCTGGTGTCAAGTGCGTATTATTATATCACCTGTGATGTTTTTTTGAAAAGGGCGGTGATGGACAAGTCCAAAACCACGAGAGTTAAAGAAAAGTCGTGAATGCCCTCGATTTATAACTTACACCCGAAACTGTATATTTAGTTTTATTTTAAACCATTTACTTGTGACTTGAATCGACACGAATGATTTAAAAAAAAGATTTTTCTCTATTTTATTATTATACACGGAAGAAAACTTACCTCTTATTCAAACTTCCATTAAAAGTAAAAGATTTAAAAAAAACTATATATGCAGTTAATGTTTTCTTATAAAACGAGGACATGACTCCTTTCACGACTCTTCTTTAACCAGTGTGGTTTTCAACTTGTCCATTACCAGCCTTCTCAAAAAACCATCCTGTATGCAAAGCATTACGTCGCAAGTTACATTCATCAGAAACATGCCCTACGATGCACTGCCCTGCGTCCATCAACCTGGGGTATACTGGTGTTAAGGCTCGTATGTCTGTAATTTTACTGGCATCCACACCCCTTCTAAGTCTCCAAACAGGAATACAGCAAGCTGCTAGTCTGTTAAACTGCAAGGCGGCAGAAATGGTTATGGTGATTTACTAAGAGTTTTAAGTCATTGATAATGTATAATTTAATTTTGAGGATTTATCTACTTTTAGGTCACTGTCTGGAAGAATTGTAGGAACAGTGTGGTGGTTCTTTGCACTTATCCTCGTGTGTTCTTACACGGCTAACCTTGCTGCCTACCTAATCCTTGAAAAAATCGCGGAGCCAAAGCAGACTGGTCATTATACACCTCATATGGGGTATACAGAGGTAAGAATAGATTTGATAATAACGACAAGTACGAACCATGAAATTTGTCGTTGAACTTGTCAAAACGTATTGGATACCGTTCAAAATTATCTATTAATCAATGGCTGCCTGAATAAGTAGGTATACTGCTTGGCCTATGCTATAAAGGACATGGCCGACTTTCCATACATGGTTTGCCCCACAGGTATCTACAGCTTGCGTCATGATGAAATTGGGATTTTTGTGTTTGTTTTTTTATTTTATAATGAGACTCCATTGATCTTCTACCTCTAAATAGTGGGATTTAAAAGTTTAAAGTCGGCTGTCGTTGGTTTTGAAAGAAAAGCGTTTTGTTTTGAAAGAAAAGCGTTTTATTTTGAAACCTTTAATTTCAACTACTCACACTTGTTCTAAGACCTCAATTAAAGATGGTTAAAATACCACCCAAATTACTCGTTAAAATGTTGCTTCCAAAGATGACAGAAAACGAATCCAAGCTCCTACTAAAACTCAATAAAGTTAATTCTACATCTGTCAAACGTGTTTAGAGTGCCAACCGCGAAAGTTGTCAAAAAGATCAAAATATTATCTATGATACCTACACCGATTGTAGTACCGGAGGGGACTACAGTTACTAATAAATTAACCTAATTATATTCCCACTAGTCACAAAATTTCGATATTTTGTGACTAGTGCGAATATAATTAAGTTATTGGCATAACTTTTTAAACTATCATGGTTTTGATCAATATTTTGGATAGAAACGGGATATATTTACCATTATTTTTGAGTTTGATTGTTTCCCGATATTTCGGCACAGTTGCATGCGCCATGATCACGAAATATCCCGTTTCTATCCAAAATATTGAAATATACTTTATATACCGGTTAATTATGTGAAATTTTATTTTGATAATATTATTCAGGCGCATAGTCTAATTCGGCATTTAAATATAAAACGATTCTGGGGCAGTTTTCAGCCGAGATGGCTGAAAACTTGGCCTTACCCGTAGATTTCTAGGAGGAACATATTTTACATATCCTTCTCTCTAACCACCAACAACCCACTACCTTCACAATGCCGTCGGTCTACCGGACGATGGCAAACCATCCTACTATTTATGGGTTTCGTGGTAGCTATTCAAGAACTTTTATTCCTCAGCGGTTATACCGGGTGCAGTAAGACCTCTTCCGAATACTAACGTTACCTACCTACGACAAAGTCTCACAGAATACCACTTGGCTGATAGCCGAATTAGAGAATACTATTTTTTTCTGAAGTTCCTATTTATCAGCGATGTATTTTGTATAGCGATCTGCCGTCGCCGGTTATTGACCTGCCGCTACCCAGCAGCGAGGTCAACGAGAATTATTGTCAATATTGATGCCAAAAAAACCTGTTGTCCCGACCACACTTAGTGTGGGATAAGAGCAGGGAGATGATGGTGATTGATGCCGAAAACACGAAAAAACTGATTAAGTGTCGATTTTTTATTCGTTTTCTTTAAAATTTTTTTATCAGTAGGTGTTGTCTGATTGCGCAGTTTTCAGAAGTAGTCTTATTACACCCGGTATATGGTTATTACAGCTGTTATAATTATATTTACAAATAAAAAATAATTGCGGAGTAGAAAGAAACTACATATAATATAATAATTTTAAAAATTATCTTTGCCATTTACCCAACAATTCTATGCGTAACAGTTTGCAGTTGCCCTAAATAAAAATATTAAAAAAAGACACAAAAAAAACTTTTAATAAATGTTATCAAATTTCAGAAACTGCGCTTTTACACACATAACTATCCGATAAAAGAACCAGGGCTTAATGATGATGAGACTCCTATCCACTTCATACAGAACTCGGATAGCCAGACCAATTGCGGTCCGCTGCCTCGAGCTTACGGATATACGCACGTTAATTTTGCTGTAGCCACAGTAAAAGGATCGCCTCTGAGGTGAAGTATACAGTAAAGTTAATAAAAATATAACCTTGCATGTTATAATATTATAGTCATAGGTTAATAGGAGGTACCTCCTATAATTGGTTAGTAAAAATAGTATAAACTGCAATCACGATATGCTGTGGGATGGGATGGATGGGAAAAGAATGCTTTTCACCGAGTATATTCAGGCTCTCACCATTGGAGAGCTCATGTCACCAGTACTACCAACGACTTTCTGCTTGCCCACTGTAGAGGCCACAAAGGTATTCAATGACGCTATAGATCATCTTGTCTTCAATGTAAATATCTACACACGTAAAAATACTCTTATAGATTGGGCGACCCAATTAGAGGAAGCTAGTCAGGACGATGAAGAATAGAGAATAGAATATACGTTTATTTGACACATACACATAAAAAAAATTACATCCAGAAGAGGTAGATAGGTTGGCATACAAGTAAAGGTAAAAAATAAGTAGAAAAAAAGAAACAACTCGACATACTTACAATAAATAGGAACTTGACAGACAAGAAGTAGGTACAAAAAATCATCTCAAGGGCATGAGGTACAAGCACCTGGTGCGTTAAAAGCACTTCAAGCTGCTGATGCTTCAATAAATGAAGATAGATTTGACGATATAACTAAAAAAGAAAAGATTGACTATCTGATTTGGTTATCGCTCCATATGAGACTGAAACAATATCCGGAATCTGTAGCATTGATTGTGACTAGCTATGTAGGATTCAAAATTTCTTTATTGCCAATATTCTTTAGGATTAGCCAAGCGAAGGACCATTTCATAACGATTTATCATCAAAATAAAGAATGGGATAAAGACGGACCTTGAAGTTCATGTAGAGTTGTCAACAGACGTAATCAGACAAGCATACACTTTGTTTGGAAGATATGTAACTTCGGAGAATGCTGAGCAAGTATTTGGTCGATGGTTGGCCAATATCCTTGAACATGCCATGCGACTACGACTGTCTTTGTCCCAGGTGACTGGATCAAGATTAATTGCCTTCATTGTAATACGGAGGGCTGTGAGCAAATAGGCAAGACTTCTTCTGGGCACGTCTCAACATCCTGACTGGAGGAGAGTTATCAAACTACATATTTATCAGCAGTGAACGCCGTAAACGGAAATATCTATTACGGATTTAGTAGGGAATTAGGGGCAGCTAGATCAACCTTGTTCAGCTCCATTGCACAGGTATAGCTAAAGAATTATTACCTACTGCGACTGAATGGAGAAACGAGCCCCCAAGCAACGTTGTTGTTTTTATAGCATTTACTGACAGAACAGGGTCAAGTACTATTTACCATGGTGGTGTATAATTGTATTAAACATAAATATAGTGTACCTATTGAATGTTAATACTGATTACCATACCTTTAAATACAAAAATATTTTTAGGGAAACAATAAACTTCGCCATCGCAACGCTCAAGAAAGAGGGTGCCTTGGTAAATCTGTGGCGGAAGTGGATTTTAACAACTAAGGCGCCAGAATGTGAAGCACCTAGAGATGAGGTAGTATTTGCTTGTTCATATTTTGCACGATGCTTAACCACGACTCGGGAACTTAAAAATATTAGGAGGAGGAGACAATCATAGCAAACACCAAAACCAAAAATCCGACAATTTGTTTTTGTCGAATTAAATCGAAAAATCATCAAGTATTTTAGGTACGAATGTATATATATACGTACCTAAAATATTGATGATTTTTCGATTTAATGATTGCATCAAATCAAACCTGCATACATTACCTACACAAAAACAACTTACGTGAGCGGGATCGGTACGGGAACCGTTCAGTCGATATTTAATAATTAAACAGAATTTCAATCTCTTTTAGGTGAATTATTTTCCTACCAACTCCATCCTAATAGGAAGTTCATTTTATATATAAACAGAGGCAGGTAAAAACTTTCAAACTATATCAGCTTTCGAAAAGGAAATTGATATTAAAATAACTAGTGGTGTGGATGCTGTCGTAAAAAATGTAGGTATAACTTGTCATTTCACACCCATCGAAAACACAACCACGAAAAACGCATGGATTTCTGTACATTTTGGTATAAGATTTCATGCTTAATAATTTCCACATACTTTTATCGACCTCTTAACCTTGTGGCCACATTTCTAGGCACCTAGATGCAATGCTAATAGTTAGTGCCGGCTTAGTGACGCTGTTTAGTTTACACTACAGAATTAGTGCCAGCCTGATACGCCATCTCAAAATGCATCACGAACTCGTAGAATAGCAATTAGGTTCTTAGTTCTTTTCATTGTGCATGGCTTACAGGTTACCTATACTATAACCCAAAAATTTCAAAAAAATATTTTCTCTGACTTTTTAATTAAAGGGCCTGGGAAACTGAATTATATGCGAAGAATTAGTAACGGGTACGTTATATACACAAAAAAAAATTATACACAAGCTACATTCGCTACAAAGTAATTCAACAAAACATGTGGCCATACGGTCCTGATTACTGAATGGTCGGTCATATGTTTTGCGCATTATCTCAAAATTTAGGCCGACACAAATTCTGAAAAGTAAACTAAACCGCGCCACTACGCTTTCGCGGCGTTTATTTGGTGCCGGCACGCCGACACTAAATATTGGCATTGCAGCCAGGTTCCCAGTAATGTGGCCACAACTATAAGAGGCGAATAGACAGAGGTAAAAGCGATCAAAATCAAGTGAACCATCATCTTGTTCCATCACCTAACCTAATTTAATAAAAGAAACTATTAAAATTATTTTTGCAAACAGCAAATAACTGCTCTTGACAATAAAATAGCCAGTAACAATATTTACTAACTCGGGCGTCTATGTGTTTCAGGAATCACTAACGGAAATGACATTGGGTCAGGTGGCGGGAATTTTCTATGTTCTCGTCGGAGGTTTGACTATCGCACTTGCAGTAGCGTTCGTAGAGTTTTGTCATCATGGGCGAGCTGAGGCGGCGCGGGCAAACGTGCCTTTGCGGGCAGCATTACGTGCTAAAGCTCGCATGGCCTCGCGAGACCGCAAGACTCCACCGCAGCGCACGCCGCAACAGGACCACGACCGACTGGGGTGGAACGGAGCCGCGTTCGGGGTATGCGTCAATAACTGCCAAAACCACCTTGTGAAATAGTTCTATACTAGATTATGCAGAATTTTGAGATTCGATTTGTGCATTTATTTTAAACATAATCTCTTTATTTATATAAACACATCAAAAAAGTCTAAGCAACACAACACTTTTTTAGTATAACTTTTTTACTTCGTTTTAAACTTGGAATATCAACTTTCTTTGAATACTCAAATCTTTTTGGAAAACAAATAAATACTGGCAGTTTTTTTTCAGTAAATTTTGTTTTTAAACAATAAAAACATTATTTTGTCCATTTCAACGCCATTGCATAGACGAGGTTTCATTTCTTATTCAACGAAAAAAATGAGTAACCGCAGTAATTATTGGTTGTGTCCACGAGTTATTACTGTGTAATGGAGCGTCGTAATCTTCCCACGGAATAGATGCTAAATACAACACAGAAATATTATTTAATTTAAAAAGAAAATAAATAATTTCAAATAAATCTATTAAAATATTCAAAACTTAGACTTTTTTGATGTTTGTATTTGAGACTTAACTAAATGTTGGTTAGACTCCATATTTTTAAACTTATTTATTACGAGTTTCATCCAAACTAGACCATTAGTTAAGGCGTTAGGTAGGTTCGTGTTTATAATTTTACAGTAGTAGTAGTAGTAGGATAGAATAAGATGATATGCTAGTAGCTCAATGTCAGTTTCTTTCATGTGTTTATTTAGTTTTAATTTCTTTGCTAATTTCATAAAATTTTTTACTTAACCATTTAATGTTTATGTTTAAGCAAAATGAATTCCTATTAGGAAGGAAATTGTTGGAAAACAGTCGGCGCAAGATATATTAGTCTTATTTGCTCAATGTAAGTTGGTTAACCTGATAATATAACCGTGCAAATTAGAAATTGATTTGCAAAATCACCTATAGCTATCCGTGTTGTTCAACCGCTAACATTAACTGTACCAATAGGTCCTGAAAATGCTTTTTGCCATCTTGCATGACAATACCTACATGAGTATAATAAGCCTTTTTTACATTATGCACATTACTTGTGCTAAGTATTATGTAACATGTGTTACAACTTTGTAAAATTCTTGTTTTTCGTATCCAAATCCTTCACTCTTGGTTGAAGTACTGCATCAAAAGAAATACCCCTTTTAACCTACGGCGCAACCATATAATAATAATAATAATAATAATAATTTATTTATTTATGAACACAAAAAAATTACAATATTTCAGTGTTGAATCCATAGGCTCCCGAACTAATTAAAACTGTGTTTCAGTATATGACAGTACTTCTTCACCAGCTCTTTTATTACAATATTTTCAGAAAAGAATGAAGATATAATAAATTGTTTGTTTATTAAATAACTCTTATCTACTATACTATTTCAACTAATAATATCACTAAAGAAGTAGTTACTAGGAAACAAATAGTCAATTGATTTATTTTTCATTTTCAGTACTTCACTGCTCCGGGAACCCAGATCTCCCAAGAGGATGCAGTCCATGCCAGTTTTACGCATGTCTGATCCGCGGGGAAGACCGTCGTCAATGTGCAACGGTCTTCTATAACCAAGCAATCGAATAACGACCTTTACCAACTCTAAAGCACAGTTTCTACCGTAAACGAAATATTGTGTGTAAAAGCTGTGACATAATATTTAACTTTAATTATATACCTACCCCGATTATCGTCAATAGTCTGTTCTCTTATGTCAAGAATCCGTTTCCACCAAATTACAATTTTCCTGAACGGTAAATTAACGCCGTCGAGGGCATCGTTAAAAAAAGTGTTTTCCTTATTTAATAAGTGGGTTATGGTCACATGCGCGCAGCCGGCTCTTTAGTGGTAAAATAGAAATATAAAAGATGATGAAAATAAATAAAACTTCTCAACATAATGATGGACCATCTAAATAAATTATCCACTTAATGTTGAGCAATCACTTTTTGGATACCTATATGTTTAACAGAAAGATACTTTTTTGTGCCGCCAAGATTTGCTGTATTTCAGTTTGAAGGTTGCGTAGGTGTCGGTGAAATTAAAGGCACATAAGGTTTAACACTTTGTTTTTTAGTTAGTCGTTCTTAGAGTTGTAGAGTATATTAATTGATTCGACATAAGGATTGATGATACCAATGAGTTATCCAAAATATTGATCAAAACCATGATAGTTTAAAAATACATTGTTCTTGTTGGTGAAGATGCTCAGAACAGGCTGGGAAAATGGCAGGAGAAATTAGTGTCGGATTGAAGATTAGCAAAACAAAAATGGAGCACTTGTTTTGCGACTTTATTTGTACCTCCAGTTGCACCCTTCTCCTACCAGCTTGTTCTGATTTTAGGTACATTACATTTTATCAATTCAAAATGACTTCGAGATCGACCGAGACGTGAAAAATAGAATAAATGCAGGATGAGTGAAATGGCGACAGGTCTCTGGAACAACTTACATTATATACATAATAAATATGGATCTGAGTGTTGGATAATCAAAGGGATGAATGAGAGAAGAGTGCACGTAGCAGAAATGCAAATGTTGAGATGGATGTGTGGTGTTATAAGGATGGATAAAATAAAAAATTGTATATTAAAGGAAGTTTGAAATTAGTGCTTGCTAACTTGCTAACTTGTGACGGACAAGTTGAAGAGTAATCGGTTAGGGTGGTATATGGGCATGTCATGCGGGGGGAAGAAAGCCATATAATGCGAAGCCAATATACAAGATACATTTAATAAGTTAAAGTATATAACTACCGCATACAATAATCGACCGATACAGAGTAAGACATGCAATGGAAGGAGAAAGAAAGAGCGGATTTTACGTCGATACCTTTACAACGCAATGTGACTTGATCGTTCATTATCTGCTGTCATACTGTTATCGCTGTTGTTACTGTTAATTTTTGAAGACCGGAATACACCGCAACAATAGATTTTTACGATTCGAAAAATAAATAGCTATTTCTATAAAGAAATAACTAAATTAATTTATTATTCCTTAATCATTGTAATTATAAAAATTGATCTGATTCCGAAGTGTATAACTCGCTAGAATAAATTAGATAAACATAGCTCTATTTAGCAGTAACTGTTACGACTTTAAAACTTTAAGCTTGTAGTTTACATTAATTAATAGATTGTAGATTAATAATTTATTTTAATTTACGCGACAGGCGACTCGCCTGTCAGTTAATTTGGAAGTAACTCTGCCTTTCACGCTGTAGGTGGGCCAAAGATTGATTATCTCATTTGTGTAATTAATATAGAGGTTTGTTCTCTGTCTGGGTCGTATACTAATTCGTATGATGTATAAAACATATAGTAAAGTATAAGAGTATTTTGTTAGCTAGTCCTTTAAACCAGCTATAAGACAAGCTTGGTTTTATTTGGGACCAGATGATTTTGATTATAGCATATACCAGATATGTGAAATGCTAAGAAATCTTCTGCGATGATTAGATGATCCCAAACAAAACTATTTCCGAAGTACAAGTACACATTTGTAATTTTTGAATATTGACTTTTTGTGAACTTGGGAATTCGATGTTTATTTTAACAACTTTTTATAGATAACAATAAAAAATATTCTACTGGTATAAAAACTTGAGCAAGTCTTCAACTACAGTGGTAACTTATAACTAATTATTTTTCGTCAAAATGAGATCAAGTGAATAAAAAACATGACTCTACCTTATCCCAAATAATTCTAGGAAAGAAAACAATGTAACACAATACAACATACTTATAATAAAATAATATTATATATGTAGGAAAGGAACAGCCAAAAAGTGACAAAACAAAACCAGAAACAATAAATTTAAAAAATTGTACATTCGGCCAGTATTTTCAAATAAAAATGGTACATACCTGTTACAGTTATAATTTTCACGCATTATTTGAAAAAAGTACAGTCTTTTAAAGACAAGCCTTGGCCACACTCGGCATTTATCATCTCACGAATTTGGGCGGTAGCTCACATTGTTACTTTCGTCCGTTAATACCTGAATTGCCGGCGCTGCAGTACTGTATGTACAGTCAGCTGCACTAGAGTGTATACAATTCGTACCTTACAGAATGGTTTTACAGCGTTACAATTAATATTTAACAGGGCAAAAACTCAAAAAAAAAAAAATAAGTGAACTATTAGCTAATTTCACGATTTCTGAGTTTTTACTGTTTAAGAGTTTACTATGTATAAGGTTTTAATACCGTTTTGCAAGTTACGAATTGTATATATTCTAGTGCAGCTGACTGTACGCATTTAATTAGTTTCAAAATTTTACAACTGTAATAGTTTGTGTGTTTTTAGTGTAATTGTAAATACATTAATTATTTATCCTTCAATAACTGATTGCAAGTATCGGTTAGAAAGACCCACTGTTGGAATATATCAGAAATGTAGTTAAAGTTTATTGTTGAGTATAAAAATACACACTTCTCACAGAAAAATTAGACGCTTTCGTCTCGTAGGTTACCTTGACTGGGTTAAACTTATTGATAATCTTAATAGAGGTTCTTACATAATAAAGTGAATAATAAAAATGATCTTACTGTGTTTTATTTTGAAGTAGGTATTCCGTATCAAAGTGGAATACTCACTATAGCAATTTGGGAACGTAAGCACGCATATACATGAAATAGTTGGATTATAAAATATGCATTTAGCATACGCTCAGAAGAGATGGTGACCTCGTCTATTTCATATATAAACTTTTACTGGGTTGTACTACTACTCAGTACTTAAGATAGTTAATTGATTCAGGCGAGACTTGGCGGAAGTCCATTGTTAAAGTATAAAATAGACGATTATATATGCATAGTTATTTCAATCCCTATAAATTAAAAAAATTGTAAACGTATATGTGCAACTCCTACAGCACCTGCAAAAAAAATAATATGTTAATTAAAACCGACAATCATAATTACGTAAAAGCACAATCACAAAAAAAACAACTTATAAATTCTAAACTTAATAAGATATATACACGTGTTTCGCTTCTCTACGAAGCATCCTCGGTAATTAAGACGATTAACACATTTTGGACCTGAAAGATCTTCTGGTGACAAGCGCTCGGCGAGACGCCTGATTGAGCACGGTGGATTCTAGTGACAGTGTTGAAAATGTCTTAGTGTCATTTAAGACGACAAACGACATTTAGACGATCATCCCCGTCATCTCGTACGCGGCCGGTGCGTGACAAAAAAAGTAGGGGTACGAAAGCAGCTAAACGCGGTCCAAAAGGTGTTTGCCCAGAAGCTCAACAAGGCATACCCATTCCGCCTCCTTGATCTCATCACTGGTTTTGTCTACAATACTCCCACTCAACCTCAATACAAAAGGCAGCAGCGCATAATATGAGGTTAATAGGGGAGTACTCCAGACAGTACTAGCAAATAGAAAAGTCGAGCGATTAATGCCATACAGAGAAACGTGGCACTCTGCGGACCATAAGCGCCTGGAATTCGGAAGCTTGTTAGACCTATTATAAGTGGACCACCACAATCGCCAAGCAGTAGAAAGATCAAAGATTAAAAAGATATTTCAAAATATTAAGACAGCCGTATTTTAACGTGGCTATGCGTCATATGTTCACAGACGTAAAAATTGCTGCAGCAATAACAAACACTTTTCATCCAGTGATTTTGAATAATCCTTATGCTGAAGATTTCATAAACATCACAATGGATTGAACGTAGAAAACTACCTGGCAAACTTCGTTGATGCGATTAGGCTAAACTGGAATAGAGCTGCTTTTGAAGACACTAGCAGACGAGAATAATAATATAAGAATTATTTCCAGTATTGACTGAAGGTCACTTGATTTGATTTGCAGTAGGCACATATCAGATTAAACTCGCGACTAGGTACTACAGTGAACATGTGCGCGGAGGCTCTTTATCTAACTATTTTTATTTAAGAATATTGTGGACATTTTACACAGCCCCAAACTAAGCAAAACTTATACTATTGGAACCAGATAGCTAAAAGAATGCTTATAAGTAGTTTTTTATAAATACATACTCAGAATACAATAAAAGATCTCACAGAAAAGCAACATTTATGTTCATCAAACATGTATTTTTTAAGGAAACCCGTGGTTCGATCTGAAGATTAGATAGGACTAGACTTTAAAATTGATCCAAGGAACCCAATGCAACTACCCTTATTTCTGGGCAGCCTTGAACCAAATTCCATACAAACAATGGCAATGTCCTTTGTTAAGAAATATGCAGAAGCTTACACTGAAGACAAAATTTGTTTGAATGTATCAAATTCCTGATAAATTCAAACAAACAAACCGTTTAAATGAGGACCTACCGCTGACTTAAGTTGATTTTACAAACCGGCGACGGTTGGCTGACTACCATTAAAGCTGGTAAAATAATTACTAAACAGCTTTGGTACATTCTACCTACAATAGTTAAAGTAAAATTTAATTGAATACCATATAAAATTAGATTATTTAACTAACTGATCTTGTTCTTTTTACCATAAACTTTGTTATATTTTACCAAATAACTTTCGTATAATTGCTAAGCAACTTTGAACTAATTGGTATTATTTACGCAACTCCTTTTGTATAATTGGAAATTTTACCATAAACTATGATAATCTTCACAAGACAGCTTTTGTGTTATCTATCTAAGTATTTTTATTGCTTTCGTAGGTTTTTCTATGAACTATGATTATTTTTACTAGATAACTTGTGTATTATCTACCTAAGTACTTCAATTGCTTTTGTAGATTTGAATATGACTTACGATGAGTTTTATCAAACCCTTTTTGCATAATCTACCTAATTTCTCATGTAGATTTGACTATAAAAGGTGGTAGTATTTACTAGATAACTTGTGTATTACATACCAAAGTACTTCAATTACTTTTGCAGACTTTACTATAAACTTTGGCAAGTTTTAATAAACCACTTTTGCATTATTTACTTAATTACTCTTGTATATTCTACTATATACCATGGTAATGTTTACTAAATAACTTGTGTAGTATCTGCCTAAGTACCTAAAATACTTTTGTAGATTTTATTGTGAACTCTGGTAAGTTTTACTAAGCCATTTTGCATTATCTACTAAATTACTCTTGTAGGTTCTACTATGAACTGTAGTACAGTTTACTAGATTAATTGTGTAATATCTACCTAAGTACCTCAATTACTTTTGTAGATGAACTCTGGTAAATTTTACTAACCAACTCTTGTATTTTCCATTAAATAACATTGGTAATATTTACATAACAGCTATTTTAGATTTAACTTTGAAGTTTTGGTAATTTCTACAAAACGCATTTAGTGGCATCTACTTAATTTTACTTATACTCCGTCGTAATTTTGGACTTAATTACACACTTGTTTTTAATAGATAATACAAAAATATAAGCATGATGCCACTAGAGACGCTTCACTAAAAAAATCTTACCAAAGCTTCAAAGTAGAATAACCTGTTGAAATAAATATTAAAAATGTAGCTTAATCGATAACACAAAACATAATAATCAATAAACAAACCCAGATTGACGTAAAAAATACAAAAAGTTGATTGAAGAAGAAATCTAGAAAAGAAACATTAGAAAACATTTATACATTTATTTATAAAAAAACAATATATTATGTTAGAGTTAGAAACCAAAAGTTACACCGACTATTATTAAGGTATTAGCAATAATCTTTTATAAATTATAGTATAGGAAAAGAAGCTGCTATTTTGAAAATCATTTAGTTTTCTTAATCAATCGTAATCATATTTTGTTGACCACAATATAGGCTTTTTAGCTTAATCGCGTTCACTGTAAGTGGCAATTTGTTCCAACAGCAGTTTGTTTGAACAGTGGGAACTGTCCAACTTGGTGACTACTTCGCCGTCATTCTGAAACAAAATAAACATTTTTATTTATAGCTTACCAACTGAACTGTGATGCCAGTCAAATACCATTCATAGTAAAGTATCGGCCGTTGCTTAACCTAGCTTATCAGTTATAATTAATGCCTAAGCAATGTTTGCCACGAGCGCTTCATACTATACATAGATACACTTTATATATACTATACATACATACAACAAAAAATATAGTAACCTTCGCTTAGGTGATCTTCGTGTATTGACATCTATTGCTTTGCATTTATATTTTGAAACCTTGGAACGATTTTTTTCAATGAATTCGGGTCACTTTTTATAAAGCAATATCTCGTGTTTTGAATATCTTTTATTGAAATACACTTCAATCTGAAAAATAATACACAATCTAATTAAACCATCACATTTATACAAAACCATAGACTATTCAAGAAGGGCTGCTTAACTGGTTTGCCCACGATGTTTTCCTTCACCGTTTGAGAACACTTGCATTGCGCACATAAAATTTTCAAACAAAAAACCCATTGGTGCACCACCAGATTAGAATTCACGATCTTAGGATCAGAAGGCGGGGTCACTACCACTAGACCATCGGTGCTCTCATCCTGAGTAATTCTAATAAATAAAATATAGATTTAGAACATAAAACTCACCAGTTTATAGCCAAAGCTAAGTTTATATTAAGGCCATTCTTCAAGTACCTCCACAATACTGACAAATTTGTTTGAATTTTGATGATTTAACATTCATTTGTTGCTTAGATTTTTTCTTCCACTTTTCAAGGATTTCGTTGAGTGGCTCTTTATTAAATCTCAGCCAAACTTTGTGCTCTTCAAATTCTTCATTCGATACTGTAAATTAAGAACGTACTTACATGAGTGTTTCATACAGACTAAGCTATGAAATTTTTATACCTTGATTGACCCTCTTAATACCAGAATATTTTACTTTGGGATACTAAAAATAAACACACAGATAAACACACGAGAAACAGACCCATCCAATGAGCTGTGCCAAACGTGACCTAGCCTAGTTGATCCACAATGAACGACGCCAGGCCGCGCCATGAGCGCTTCAAGCTGATTAAAAGGGACAGATAAATTGTACTAATTATCTAATAATAGATAACTTATAACTTACTCTCATGGTCATCAAAATCCAATTTACTGATTCCGGTTGTTGTTGCCTTTTTTTTGGATCGATAATGCCAATACTACGCAGTTTTCTTTTGTGGTTATTGTACTTATCAACCAATTTACCTCTTGCAAAATGTATTTACCATGATCATATTTATGACTCGGTATATAGTAAGTTTTCTGTAATTGAACGAAATTCAAAAATTAATAAATCATCGATTTTTAGACTTCTAGTTAAAAAAAGTACTACAAATCATTTAGCCCCAAGCTAAGCAAGCTTGTGTTATGGGTACTAGATGACTGATATACTTAATACAATACATTACATACATAGATGTTTTTTATTATACATAGAAAATACTGAGAACAAAATTAACAAAACAAAATAATAATAAATCAAATAAAAAATGAAAAAACAAAAATAAAAACTAATTGATTATTAAATGAATAAAACCGGCTACTATATGTTGAGCGGATCTAGTAAAAAAATAGCAAAGTATAAAATAATAATAATAAGACTTGTTCATTTACATGTCTGAACTTGAATCCGACGACGCGACTTCAAGACTGACGGTGGCGGCAGCGTGGAAAAACTACCAGACTACTTTAGTAATTTTAACATAGTCTATTTTGTAATTGTAACATTACTTATTATTATTATTATTATGTAGAAATCTTACTTGCGCCAAAGTGGTTTTGTTTCTTGTATTCTTGCAAACCATGCCTGAATTTAATACCATCTTTTATTTTATCAGCGGGTATTAAAAATTGAATATCGTTTTCCGTTATTTTATCTAAACATGATAAATCAATATTTTGCGCTAAAACAATAAAATGACAGTGTTTTATCGTAAGGTATAGCTAGACAAATTTATTTTCTCCTGAAATATAAAGCTATTATGTATGCATGTACCTATTTACTAACCTTTAAGTAATTCCTGTATCTTATTAGATACACCCCACGATTCCAGTAGTTCTCCCACAAAATTGGCCGGTATAATATCCTCCACTTCCGACCCAGACATCATGAAATACCTAAATGAATCACGTATAATGTAGGTCCATAAAAACACAACGCACGATATATTTGTAATAAATAGGTACTAATGATTTATTCACAGAATTTTTTTCACAGGCCGGGCCTGTCTATATTAAAAATCAAAAGAAAATTATCAACTCAAACGACTGAACCGTGACGTGGTCGCAACGGAAAAGAAAGTTTAAGTTCACTTGCTCGCTTCACTTTGGCTTCGTTTCGTTCCTTAACTCGGGCACAACATGGCGCGATCGCATATTTTATTTATTGGCCACTCACTCACTCACTCATCACTTGGCGCCATGCCGCTGCACCTTTGCTTTGAAACCGCGTGGCAGCGTGGTATGCTAGCAAGCGAGTTTGACTGCCATCTTTTAACAACAACGTACTTTTATTTTATTTGTTTTACCTAAGGTGTATTGTGAAATCAATTCCTAAAATTCAACCCTTAGATAGCCGCTGCGACGGTTGACTTTTGCAAGAAAAATAGCTTAATGTGGGCAACGTCAAGTACGTTTCTAGATAGGTAGCAGATCTATTAAATACCTACCTAGTTGGTGCAGCGGCTGAGGGCTTCTGACTAAAGTTATAGTAGGTACCATCCACTACCTACCTACCTGCTAAGCACCTAATTAAGTACTTACCTAGGTACCTAATTTGGATGATTCCTACTATAACTTTGGTAACCTAATAAAAAAACTTTCATTAACGATCTTTGACCCATATTAGAACCCTACTTACCTATCTACCTACAAGACGTGCACGAAAAGAAACTGAAGCACGTTTTAGGTAATCGCTTCACCTCACTGGTTCTTTCATTAACGGTTTTTGATTCTTATGCTACAGATGTAGGTACGAAAGGAACCTCAAAAGAGGTTAAAAAAGGCATTATTAAATCTTATCACCGTAGTACACGTTCACTTGCCGTTTTTATGAGGTATATATAGATAATGGTAGATAATGGTTCGTGCACGAGTTCGACTCGCACTTAGCCGGTTTTTGTGGATTACCATTGGTGGCCACTATTAGTGCAGAAAGACAACGAACCGTCGACGTTGACAAGACAATAATTGAAATAGAATTATGAGTCAGCACTCGCTATGTAGGGAGGTAGGTAGCTAGCTTTTTTAAATCACTGGGTAAGTACCTCCATAAGTACCTATTGGCAAAACTGATAATTTTTGCCAGATAATTGTTAATGTTAGCAACAAAAAACAGCTGCAATAACCCAGCAAGAGCAGTGCTGTGCTTTTGTTTTTGGTGGGTCAGTAGGTACCTAGGTAAGGTTCACTTTCGCAACAGTGCTCCGCAGCAGAAATAGGCATGTTGGTTCCTTCCCTGGAAGAGCATTTCACAAAGAGCGCTACTACTAAATACTTAAAAGGGACGTAAGTAGATCGGTATTCTTACTTTAATTTGTGCTACCTTCCTACATTGGTAACTGTATATATGTAGGTAGGTATCTAGGTAGGAAGTTGACTAAACGAGCGAAGCGTCTCAGTTTCGAAATGGGTGTAAAAATGATTTTGTCCTTCTGTCTGTCTCCTTGTTCTCACCTACAGGTTGCATTTTAACTGCATGGTTAAAATGGCTTGCCAGATGTAGGGATTGTTTTTACAGAACCTCTAGTTTAGTTGGGACCTATCTGGAGAAGGGACTTACCTACCTACCTAGGGTAGGTATCTACGTAGTCGTACGTGAAGTCACATACCTACCTACCCACCTATCTATCTATGTTTATAGTACCTTAGTATAGCTATGCGTATCTACTACAAACTTGACCTACCCACGTCATGTGTTTCAATCCAGCTGGTCATACCAATGGATTTAAAGAACACTAATTGTAACCCTCGACTTCGTCTACTCACAACAAATTTCAAAACCAGTCGTCTATTGCTGATGCCGGGACCTTAGAATGAATGCATTAGAAGAAAGAATGTAAGTATCGGTAGTGTAAGACTGTAAGAGGAGGTATCGATTTTGTAATTTAATAGAAAAACATCGATTGTATAACAAAAACAAGTACTCTATTACCTACCTCCAGAGTGCAAGCTATCACTAGGTCAAATTTTATCGGGATTGGTTCAGCGGCTTAGTTGTGAAAGCTTTACAGATAAACAAAGAGACACACTTTTGCGTTTATAAATTGTATTTAGACTAGTGGAATCGCGTGAAGCTACTTTGAGCCAATTTTGACGCTCTTTCATCGGATCGAAATTTTCCTGATCACTAACCAAACTCTGTGTTCTGGACCGTGTAGTTTCGAATACATGATTAAAGCAATAAGCTCATTAGCCTACCTAAATTTCAACAAGCCGAATACCTAGCCTATCTACGAAAACAACAGAAAACACAAATGAAATAAAAAAAAATGCTTACCTACTTAATTTTTATTATCTTTAGGTATGTGGGTGAGGGAGCACCGGTCTAGTACGAAAACTAACTTCGTAATGTTCAATTTCCTGGCCTCATGCAGGCCTATGGCAAAGTCAGTCAGTAAACAGAATTACATAGGACCACATTAATAAGTTGCGCGTAGGAATGGGCCAGGCGTAAGATATTAATTACTAGATATGTGAAACTTTTACAGAAACAATGTAAATTCAACATTGTTATTTTGTGATTTCAACTTGAAATTATGTTACGAGCACAATGCCTCGATTCGGTAAAAATGGGAACTTTTCTACCTAAATATACCTACTCGTAAATATAACCATACTCTCTGGTTATTTTCTATGAACTACTTTATTTTACTGTAGTATTTTACCTTTATTTATGGTACGATTACAGTGCCTCGCTATTGTGAAAATTGCGAAGTGAGCTCGTAAAATTAACAATATTTGTAGTATAAATATATTTTCACAAATAATTGTACATACGTTATTATTTTTTAAGTCAACTTAAAATTATGTTAGGTACGCAGTGCTTCGATGCACAAGAAACTGGAAATATCCTTCCTTAGTTTACTCGTATATATAACCGTACTCTCGGGTCAATTTTACGTTTGCAATAGGTAAAGTGTGTAACGAAAACCATAATTATTTCTAAAAAACTAACACTTTGCTAGTATATTTATAACTTATTTTATAATGAATCCAACTGTTATTTATTGTACAATTACAGTGCCTCGCTATGGTAACAACTCCAAAGTGAGCTCGTCAATTTAGAAATACTTTTCGTGTAGATTTTTCTTGGCCAACTGTTAAACGCAAAAGTCATAATTTTTATTGTTTATTACGTAAAACTTTCACGAAAAATATGTAAAAACAATATTGTTATTTGTAATTTTGACTTGAAGTTATGTTACGGATACAGCGCCTCGATGCGGTGTAGATGAAAACTTTTCTATTGAAGTATACTTGTGAATATAACAATACTATCAGGTCTATTCAACGCAAAAAATCCATTATAAGTGTAACAGGAACATGACTATTTCTAATAAACTAATAGTTTTGAGTAATCTACTGAAGTTTTTATCACTTCAGCATTTGTTATACAATAGGGGTATGTGGTAGTTTCAACATACAAAAACTCAAATATATAATTTAAAAATACTACTTTTATTTTGTTGTAATTTCGACATTATAAATTTAACTTTACTTTTGGTGTAGATTTAACCTATAAAACTGTGAAATATGCAACAGTTGTACAATAGTATTAACAACGAGAAAGGGAAAAACAAAATAGTAATATCTACGCTATTACTTTGTTATTTCAACGTTAAGACGACGTATTGGAGAGTTCTTGCCATGGGGATTTGAATGTTTTTTAAGCAATCACGTAACTTTTGAATTTGATATTTATATATTTCATGTATCTTATCCATACCCTCAAAACAGTACATCTAGTATTACATAATTGGCAAACATTTGCAAACGGAGAAAAAAATTATACAAACCACACATTTAAAACCAAAATTTTCACTTTGTCGGGAAACGTGACTGAATTATGCTTTAATATTTTTTAAAGGTAGATCCAAAAACGAACATCAATATGGTAGATTGAATTTAAAAAATAATTTATAGTTTTTATATTGGATGCTAAATACTGGGTTTGGCACATACTGCCAAGCTTTCTTGTTTACGTTTTTGTATGCACCCGATTTGCAAATAATTGTTTATCAACTTTGATTTGTAATTAATTGTTGTATTGGAACTTTTTTACAAGTAACAAGTAAATTGAACAATACTTGTCGCGTAGATTTAGCCTTAAAAACTTTTAAACATATAAAAGTTATATGATACTATTAACTCTGTGCAACTTTGGCCAACAATTTGTAAAAGCAACGTTATTATGTTGTAATTATACCTAGCCAACTGTTTAACGCACAAGTAATAATATGATATTGTTTATCATGCAAATCTTTAAAGAAAAAAAATGTAAATACTATTATTATTATTTTGTAATTTTGACTTGTAATTATGTTACGGATACAGCGCCTCGATGCGGTGTAAATGAGAACTTTTCTGTCAAAGTATATTCGTAAATATAACAATACTGTTACCGCGCTGGCTACTATTATGTTGATTTTTCCCAAAACAAAGATACAGAAAATAGGGAACAGAAATTTGAGAGGACTCACCGTTATTTTTAATTTGGAGCACGCACACACGTATTTTTTCGTCTAATATTGTTTCACATCTCGATGCATTGTAGGTAGGTACTCACCATCACAGGTTAAAAGGGTAAGTCAGGGACAGATATATGGATTGCATATTAAAACGCAAAGGATAGGGAGCGTCTCTGTGTTCTAGCCTAAACAAATACTATTAGGTCTATTCAACGTAAAAAAATCTGCTATAAATATAACAGAAACATGGCTATTTCTAATGAGCTAATAGTTTTGTGTAATCTACTGAACTTTTTGTCATTTAAAGATTTGTTATACAATATAGGGTAGTTTCAACATACAAAAACTCAAATATATAATTTAAAACTACTAATTATTTTTTTTAATTTCGACATTATAAATTGCAATTTATATACCAACGTGGGCTCCTTAACTTAAATTTATTTTTGGTGTAGATTTAACCTATAACTGTGAAATGTGCAACAGTTATACAATAGTATTACTATACTATAGAATAGTATTAACTATTATTAAAAATAGTAATATTAACGCTATTATTTTGTTATTTCAACGTCCATTTATGTTACGGACACAGCGCCTTGCTGTGGTAGCTATTGGAACTTTTCTACTTACGTTAACAAGTAAATTTGACAGTACTTGTCGCGTAGATTTAACCTTAAAAACTTTGAAATGTATAAAAGTTATATGATACTAATAACTCTGTGAAACTTTGGGCAAAAATATGTAAAACCAACGTTATTATTTGGTAATTTTAACTCTATGTTACGTAACAGAAACAATGCGTCACTGCGTTAAAGATGAAAGTTTTCTACCTAATTAAACTCGTAATTATAACAATACTTTCTGATCAATGTAACGTAAAATAATTTAAAAAGTGCAACAAAAATATGGTTATTTGTAATAAACTATCACTTTTGTATAATATACAGATTTTTTTGTACTTTTATATGTTACGATACCATATTTTTATAAACTTAAGTAAAAATTACTTAGTGGAATTGTTAAAATCACAAAAAAAATTAGTAAAATTTTTATTTTTTCATCAACCTTTGTTGTTTTATAAGTTTAACAGCTAAGATTTAGTAACTTTTACTGCTACTTTTGTAAATTATGTCGACTGTCGGGACTTTTGTAAATTCAACCATAGCAATTGTTGTATTTATTAGTAAACTTTTGTTTACTCATCAACCTTTATTGTTTTGTGATTCGAACAGCCGAGATTTAGTACCTTTTATGATTAATTTCGTAAATTTTGTCAACCGTCGGGGCAATTGTAAATTCAACCAAAGTGTGTTTTCAGTGTACGAACGTAGACTTCACCACCACGTGAACGTCGAGGCCATCCAGCTCCTCGATAGCACAGACACAGTGAGAAGACTCAAAAGAACTAAACCTTTTGAGCTAGTGTAGTGTTTAAGTTAATATTGTGCCGTGTAATAATAGTTGTACTTTTACTGAACACAAGAACAAAGTGTCCTCCCCTTAAATAGAGATTGTAAGAAAAGTGCCAATGGACACATTCTTAGTATAGTATTCCTATAAAAATAGGTCAAAGCAAAGTTACTCATTAGCCTAATTGGCTAGATTGTAAATTTATTAGGGTACTTACTGTATTTAGTTGGTAAACTAATTAAGGAAAAAAAAAATTTTGGTGAAACAAAACTTGCAAAGTCATCTATAAAAGAAAACTGACAAACTGAAAAAACTACATGAAAACGTATATCAAATCGATCTCGACAAACCAAAGAAAACGTGCAAAACGGGATTCGTATTAAAATGATTCGATTTTTTTTTGAAAAGCCCTCTTCTGTTGAAAACTGGAAAGGACTTGCAAACCCAAAGAGACAAAAAGAACAGAACCTGCGAAATTTTAATCAATTATAATAATAATAATAATGCCGGACAATCTACACAGCATTATCTAGCCCCAAGTTTAGAAGAGCTTGTGTTATGGGTACTAGATGACTGATATACTTAATACAATACATACATAGATATTTTTTTATTACACATAGAAAATACCCAGAACACCTAGAATAAATATTTGCAAATTGTACAAACATTTATCCCAAGGCGGAAATGAAACCCGCAACCTCCTGCGTCGCAGGGCTTCCGGTCCATAAGAACTTAATCCCAAAATGTCTGATATCGGTACGACTTACACTCACAATGACTGATACCAACAAGCCTATATTTCAAAATGAGTTTGTCCCGTAATGCCTGAAATTCTAAATGTTAGTTATCTTACCACTTTTGAGTGTATCCATATACATACTCTACGTAAGTATTCTCCTTGCACTTGAGACAATGCAACTCAATTATGATAGATAAAAACAATAGCGTAGTTTGTTAAGTATTGTCACAACAATATTTTTTGTAAATGAAAATACAATTCATTTATAATGGAATTAAAGCATAGCGAATTAATTTTTATCGAAAACCAAAAAGGATACCCTAGTCTATTATACGACGGACACTAATATTCTCTAGGAAATAAAAGTATAAGTGGTTCATCTATGTGGCGTTGTGTGAATAGGAAAGAATGCAATTCCTCCAGGATCCGCCACAATGCACAATGTAGGTAGGTTGATTGACCACTTGATTTTGTTTGATAGATGACATTCAGACATTACGGGATTCAGCTATTTTAGAACTAGAACATTTTGGGAAAAAATACATAATGACCTTCAGTTGTTACAAGATGCATGCGTATTCAATTTCCGGCATTATGAGATTCAGTCCTATTGGATTAGCTAGACATTTTGAGATTAAGTTCTTATGGACCGGAAGCGTCGCAGGCGGACATTCGCCCGCCGCGCCACATCGGTCCTCAAAAGGAACAACTGTGGCTAAAACATAATTTAGAAGATTACACTATGTCATTTTTATATACTTAATAAATAAATAATAAATAGCATCATGATTATAACCCCCAAGCACGGAAGATATCCCCTCCGATCTCTTAGTACCAAGTACCAACTCGAGATTCTTCGAGGATGACTAAGAGGGGTAGTCAGAGGTAGATAGATAGATAGATAACACTTTATTGTACACAAGGATACATTATACATCTAGGCGTAAACAAATAAAGTACAATTGGCGGCCTTATCGCTGAAAGCGATTTCTTCCAGGCAACCTTAGCACGGAAAGTAATTAAATACAATAGTAATGGACGGCGGTGCACAAGTGTGGTAAATAGAAATGCTTACATAAAAACTGCTAAATAAAGATAATCTAACAATAATAATCCTAAATAATAACTAAACTAAAAGAAAATCCTAATACTTATATAAAATTGAATATACTACTACATAACCATATATAAAAACACAATGCTTTAAAGTAGTACATGGTCACAAAAATACATGGTACATAAATAAGTGAATTTCAGGTTATAGGTACGGAGAATCTTTACTAAAAAACTGCTTTAACTTCGTCTTAAAAGTATGTAGTGATGATGCCTGCCTTACGTCTACTGGTAGAGAATTCCACAGGCGCACAGCTTGGACAGTAAACGATTTATCATAAAAGGAACTACTGTGCACAGGTGTTTTGAGGGATAAGTTGTCTGATGACCTCAGAGAAAAGGTATTGGAGGAATGAAGGAACTCGAACCTTTCCTTAAGATAGCTAGGAAAGGAAGGATTAAACAGAACAGAGTATAGAAGAGAAAGAATATGGAAATTACGGCGAAGGCGGATAGGAAGCCACTTAAGCATAGAGCGATAAGGTGATACATGGTCATATTTTCGTAGTCCAAATATGAACCTGATGCAAAAGTTCTGAAGCCGCTCTAGCTAGAGGTATATCAGGATAGTAAATTTGGTACAGATACTACAAACCTCAGAATATACATATAATCAGCAATGGCTCAAAATTTGGTCACACAAGGATATATAATACTTGCGCTTTTGATTGTATAGCACATCTTTTTACAGCAGCTTTCAGTTTAAAACAAAATATACGAACATTCTTTGAAACTTTAAATGATTCATTTACCCAGTATTTTAATAAAATCCATAGCCAAAAATTACCCAAATGCCAATGAAATTAGAAATAGTCTTGGAACGAAGAACTTGGAAGAAAGAAACACAAATGGTTTTGAAATCAACTGTGGATGCAATAATATTGCTTTTGTTGTTGATAGATATTGCAGTGCAAACTAAACTAAAACGACATAATTAAAAAAATGCTCACAAATGTCCTATGCCGTTAATAGTCAAAATGTTATACGAAGTTCCGGTTTTGTTTCCATAAACATTAATGTTGTTCGTGATTTGGGAATTTAGGGATTAGAACAGGCTGCAGTTCAGTGTTGACTGAAAGATATAATTGCATGGAAAAAATGGTTTTGGTTTACTAAATTACACCTATAGTATATTTCTTAATTCATTGTAATAGAGTTAAGTACAAACCATAAATAAACCTGTATTTATGGAGGAGTTCCCACCAACAATACTTTTTTTATAACAATGTTTATTCCCAACCAAGTGTTGTTGAATATTTGGAAAAGCAGCGACACTATAGAGTGCATTGTTTTGTAGAAAACTTTGAATGGATTATTTTTGTCGATCTGCTAAAAAAAAACAAAGCAGAACGTGTGTTCATCAATCTTAATCCTAATTTAAGATCTATATTATTAAATGATATTAATTCAATCAAAAATATTGAGTCAATTAATGAAGTGATCTGTGATTTTATAAAGGTACACAGTAGTAACTTAACTGTTATTAACTCAGAAAAATCTATTGGTGCACGGCCGTATTCGAAACCACTATTTTAGGATCAGAAAGTGGAGTCACTCCCACTAGACCACCGGTGCTTTCTAATAAGACACTAAGAAATTGAGAAGTTGAATGGTTTTGCAATGCCGTGTCTCAGATCTGCGACACTAGTATGTCTCGGTTTATGACTCGTCCCCCTTATCAACAAGTATATTGGTTGTCTCAAGAGATTGCGGGCCCTCGCTCTAGCTAAAGGCAAGATGTCTTAGACAATAGACATCGAAGGCGTAGGCACCATAATGTAGACAAGAATCAGCTGCTCATAAAAGAATCAACTTGTCCCATCAGCAAGTTGTATAAAATAATGAAAAAATCGGTTGTACGAGTGTTGACTGTGTAAAAGTTCTTCAGAAAGCGATTAGAAATGCGAGGCTGGAACTATTGAAACGCTCAATCAGAATTCATGGGGACACCCCTATAAAGCAGTGAGAGGTAAGCTGGGTTTTTAGGCATCTCCACTGATAGTAGTTGGATCCACCATTGTTGGATAACGTAAATTCCACCCTATTTCCAATGCAAAGTCATGATGAGGTACCATCGCACCACTAGCCATGATATTATGAGTATTATCTACATCTCATCTTAACCGAACTGTATAGTGTTTTTATGAAACAAAAAACTTTAAAACGAAGTAACAAAAATATTGGTACAAGTTAAAAGGTGAAATGCAACAAGACGCAACTTATTAGTTTTTATAGAAAGGGTTGTTCGTATCGAAAATTTGCAAGTAACGGCTGTGGCTAAAAATGAAGTTAGCAATTTTAGGACTCATAAATATAACAGAAGCTAGTAAGGAAGCCTAAACCTCGGCAAATTGTAGTTTATGTAAAAAGACATTTAGTTGACAAAATCTTGTTTTTATTTAATATTCATATTTTTTTTAGTGTCTTTGAATATTTGTCCAGCTTATCATGTGTGCGTCCATCAGGCACATTTAATCAGGTTGGATTGTATATCGAAATAAACATGGACCAACGAATACCATCTGTATATACCCACCTAACCTACAATAAGGATATGACAGATCCCAGTTTAGAGCGTTCAACTAGTTTAGGTATCAATTTAATTATTTACACGTGTTGGAGTAAATTTATGCATTGTAATTTTTTAAGTTATCTGAAATTACCCTCGGTAGTCGAAATTGTTTTAGAACTACGACTATAGTTCTAGAAGGGTGTTATAATGGGAAGGTGAGTTAAATCAACCCGTCGCATCGACTGCGGCCTGGGCGGTGTGGCGGTCGATAGCTGGAGCGGCAGTCTATACCCGGGCCGGGTCACGCCTGCTGCGATCAATAGCGGCGCGGCACATCCACGGGAGTAAAGCGAGTACTGTGGCAAGGCATTGCCGCTAGTTTCTGCGCCAGTCGGCCGCGCTACACCGCCGGCGAGTGACGAGGCACTGTAAACGCGCTCCCGCACATGCGACCTCGAGCGCCATGAGCGGCACCCGCCCCCGAGTCGCGCCCATCCTGCTGGCGCTTGCTGCCGCATTTCTACCGCAAGCTAACCATGTCGCGTGAGTATTTCTCATACAGAAATGCAAATCTTGATAAGCTAAGACTACATCTTGGCGGAGTAATAAAACCTGTCCGCGGCTGATTTAATGGCGCGTGACATTTATCTCCAGTGACACCGTATTTCAAGATCTATAAATGTTTTGCATACTCATTTAAATACCTAAAACTTACCGAATGGAATGACATGAATCAATAAACATCTACATAGGTATGAAACTTGATGAATTTAAATCACTCCCAAGTTACTAAAATATTTCACTAATGCTCACTGGATTCGATTGGCGCAGAACCAGAGAGAACGAAGCGGTTAGAGAGGAAACTTACAGCAGTGGGTGAACGTGGGCAGATTAGATTGATGTATAGATAGGGTACATGCAACTCAACAACATGTCAGCGAAACAAGGACTTTGGACGGTGGTGCAAGAGGCGACTCAGCACTAGACACTCATTCTGTATGCGACACTAATGTGCGGCTTTGGCATCAACTGTTGATAGTGTTAGCATGATCTTCAAATATTTGAGGATGGGTATTTGTATCCTATGGTACCTAGTTCTAATAAACAACACACACTGTATTGTGGGCAAAGGACTACCGTGGCTGTACTGTGGGTTGTTTATTTGTCATATAAAACCTTCGCTTATTGTTATCAGGAAAACCGTAGAATCTATCACCAATGCCACATTAACAACACTTTCCTGTCAAATCTACACACACATATATTCTAGCAACTTTCGCTATCGCTCTTACATATACTAGCACAATTGCATGCATCCAATTAGATAGGTTATTATTATATAGTTACACGTATTCTAAATTGGTAGGAACTCAACAACAATTGCCTTTACCTACACTCGTTATTTATTTACCACTTCTATCTGAAATCGCCACCTGACCGGTAGCAGCTCATAGAAGTTCGAGGGAGTAAACACTAGGGATGTTACCCAAAAATACATAGGTTTATGATTGATTATTTGAATTACTTGTGAAGGAATGTTTTACCCTAAAGGGGACTGCAGCTTTGAAACCTCGTGAACAAAGTGGACACCTACCATAAATGAAACCGTATAATTCTGTGTGTTTTTGAAGTATCTCAATTTTAACCTACAGTTAAAACGGGTGGTCCAGTTTGAAATATTTACTACCAAAGCAACTATCTTAATGGTACTTACTAGGTTTTCATAGGAGACAGATAGTATGAAAACTCTTTACTTTCATTTTTATTTTTTCTATGACAGTTACATGGCACAGTCTTTTGTCGTTGTGCGAAGTAACTGCGTTATTGATGTGTTCTCTAACTCTAATCTATTTTTTTCTGACCCGGCTTATCATAGTGGATTAATCTTACTCTGACGTTTACCTAGCTATAATTTGGGTCCCGATTGCTTAAAGATTTGTGCTTTACCATGTCAAAACGAGGGAAAACACTGAACTGTAAATCTCGTGAACTGTTAGTGAAATTGAATGATTATTTCAAACGTGAATCTGTTAACGGTGGGCCTCGTTTTCCTGTGACACAACGAAGAAAACGTGTTGCCGAAGCATTAGGATTGGGGAAAACAGCTACCCAAATTCTCAAAGAGAAATACGGACCATCAGGCTACGAAGAGAATACTTTACGTACAACGAAAAAAAGAAAGAGAATAAAGAAAATTGTTAGCGTTGACAAACTTGATGCTGCTGCATTCTCTGAGTGCGGACAGCAGTGATGACGATGACAACACTAGCTATTATTCAAATAGCTCAACTGAATAAATGCATTTTTTGTTACATTATGTACTATTATGTTTCCGTTTCCATTACTATTCTACTACTACTACTATTTTATCTACTATTTCGTTTCCATAATTTACGATAGAAAACCGATCGATAATACAATTTAATCGATGTTTCTAAGCAGGTTACCTCACTATGAAGCTAAAACAGACAGATGTCAAATTTGACCGCTGCGCCATGTTTTGAACAGAACATTGTTCTTGAACATTGATTGTTCAAAACATTTCCCGTCTGCTGCGACTTTACCAATTTTCACTAAACAATGTTCTAAACTTGACAGACAAAAAAAAGACAGATTCGGAATAAAAAAATATTTTCGTTGTACAGAGAGTGATTTTGAAGAGCTTTTATCATTAATATCGTCTGGCATACATAAAGCAACCACATGGCAGCGGTGAGATATAATTCCACATCAAAACACTTTCAATAATATTCCCAGCGAAACATCTTTGAAAAATCGAACATAAAATGAACAATTCCCCCCGCCCGCGGACCCGACTTAATAGCTCTACAACTACCTACTAGTGATAATTAAATACTCTGTGCATATGTGTATGTACACATACCCCTTAGTGTATTGTCACTAATAATGACTAATATCTCTTGAAAACAATATTTTATCACTGCTATGTCCACTGTATTGCTATTTAATATAAAACAATTGTCCAATTTTCTATTTTGCGTTAGAACGAATTAAATCCTTGAAGTTTATAGGCAATCAATAAGGGAAACAGTCTTCAGTGCATGATGGACACGGGTACAACTTTTCAAATAACAATACATCTGACTCTAGCATGTGGAGGTGTATCAATCGAACAAAATGCTCGGCATCAGTCACGTTGAAAAAATGGATGAATTGTGTGAAAGATGACATGGATAAGAAAGGAGTGAGTACAGATATGACGGCTGATAGAAGGGAGTGGAAGAAAAGAACATGTTGTGCCGACCCCACATAAAGTGGGATAAGGGCGGGAAGTTGATGATGATGAAACAATTTTTCTATTTCTTGCTTTTTCAATATAGTCGACGCATAATGGATTGCGATGTTATTGTGATATGACATAAGCTGTAGGTAAATGTTGATGTCGTATTTTGAAAAAAGGAAATAAAATTTAACTTAATAATATGTTTGTAGGGGGGCGGCTAAGACAGTGTTGGCGACGGGTGAAACTAATTCTTAAGGTTAAACAAGTCGGTACGTTGAAAGTTACAAGCGTTACAAGATTTAGTACTAAATCTTTCGACGCTTGTAACTTTCAAGGTAATCTGATTTTACTGTAGCATATAGGGTAACGTACCTACTAGATAACGGCAAAACAATTTATTATTTAACTTTACTTTGGATGTACGTTAATAAATAGTAGACATTAAGCTCTTACAGCGTTTGTATGGACAACGTACCGACTTGTTTAACCTTAAGTAAAAGCCTTTTAACTTCGACTCGTCACATCACGCCACTGGCATAGTAAAATAAATAGTAATAAAAATAGTAAATAAGTAAAAATTAATTTAAATTAGTCCGTATGATTAACTGAACAATGCCAAAATTGCATTGAGGACTAAATAAGTTAAAATTTATTTAGCGAGTAATATGCGTGGTGTACTGGTATAGTTCATGCAAATTAGTTTTACGAATGAGTGCCAACACGCAAACTTCTACTTAACCTTCAAAGATGTTACCGCGCCATTTTAGGTCTACCAATATGACATTATTGTTATGATTACAGAAGTAATTATGGGTGCAGTGCAGATACGCCTAAAGAACGATGCTTACAGTACGATGCTCTTCATCATCTTTACATTTATTTGACTAAATATTAAAAAAAAAGAAACAGCATTACGACTTTAATTTCCAAGCACGATGGATATCCCCTCCGATATCTTAGTACCAAGTATCTCAAGGTTCTTTGAAGATTTCTAAGGGGGTTGTCAGAGGTAGGTACGTTCAGATAGTAGATTTGGTACATACCCACATTTTACAGTATTTAGTATTTATTTGACTTTACCAAAATACATTTTATGATGGAAAATGCATCTCTACAAGATTTGTTTTGCGAATGGGAACGATTTGTCGTTTGAATAAACGGCACGGATAGTTCGACTAGTTTATAACCACATCGGTGTCTGGCAAAATATGCTTTCCTCTGTCAGTTTATTAAAAATTCTTTACAGCCTATTTTTCACACAACCCATCTGGACAAAACTTGATTTACAGATTTTACGACTCATTAGATTTAGATATATTTTTGTCCTCGGAGGTTTTTGATTACAGGGGTCTTTCTCCAAAAACGTTACTGAATATGAAATCCGATTGCGATGGTTCTTTTTTTATTTGAAAGGTAGAAACTTTAAATTAGTAAACTAACGGCCGAATACTCAAACGCAACTTAAGTGGGTGATAGACGTACGAACTTAAAGTGCGCACTTACTCGGCTCGACGTCGGTGACACACGTGAAGCTTACTCACTCTGTGTTGCGATGTCGTCGACAGAAGAAGCTTTGTGTTAATAATAATGCTGGACAATCCACACAGCATCATCTAGCCCCAAGCTAAGCAGAGCTTGGAGAGGTCTGGTCTGGTTTACGATAAGAGAGCGTTTATCACATGTGAAAATTTCAAACTTGTCGGATCGCCAACGAACTTACTCGGCGGTTTTAAAGTACGCGTACTTAGGATGACACACCAGTGAAAAAGTTTGTCGAGCCACAAGTTCGCGAACTTACTCGCACGTCTATCACCCACTTTAGAGTTAATCACGTCTTAAGTCGCGATTTTTTGACATTTTGTAATGGAAGTCTATCAAAAATTCGTCACTTGAGACGTGATTAAATCTAAGTAGCGTTTGAGTATTCGCGGGTAAGAGTATTTGGTGAACATCTTCAACGTGAGTAACCCCTCAAAATGCAATAAATTGCTAACTTTTATATTTCTGCTAATGGTAGAAGAACTCTTAGTGAAGGGCTTGTCCAGGGAAGTACTACCACCATGCTTATTTCTGCCGCCCAGCAGCTTGCTGCTTTACGGTTTGAAGCGTGTGGGTGCCTGTGAAATGACAGGCACATGAGGTTTTACACTTGTATGCATCCGATGGGTACAGAGCAGTGCATATTAGGACACGTTTCTTACAAAGTGACCTGTGCGGCAATGCTTCGTTACAGGGAATGGCAACTTTTTAACGTCAGGTGGGCCATAGGATTATTCCATCAGTTAATCGCATAAAAAAATTCAATAAGTTTGTGCTCGCTGTCTACAGTTTTGAGAACTTCTAGTTCTGAAACCAAAGAGATCACAAAATAATAATAATAATAAAGTAATAAGTAGTAGGACGGTTTTTAAACTATATTTTTTCTTTACAGAGGTGCCGGTGGGGGTGGCATGTTCGGCGATGTCAATATATCTGCAATCTTAGATTCTTTTAGTATAAGTTATGACAAAAGAGTAAGGCCGAACTATGGAGGTGAGTTCTTCAATTGAAAGGTATCAGTAGGTACTTATACCCAGCTTAATAATCATATTTTTGGTACTGTCACGGTTTTATTTATAAACTTTTTACTATATCCAAGTTGGTTATTTTGAAATGAAAAAACTACCAGAGTGTAACCACCAGATCATATAACATTTTTAAAACATCTGTCTTGTTTTTCTATACTATTTTGAAATAATATTATAACATGTTGCATAGACTTGAAGCGTCAATTACCACGAAATTTCACATACGCTTTGAAAATCTCCGTACGTAATTTTGTGATATGTCCAATACGGATAATTCATTCAGAAAAATACATTTTCTCGACCAACATCTTCTTAGGACAAGATCACGGTTTTTATCGAATTTGCTATATGATGAGGCCTGAGATAATTGGGAGTGGACGACGTTTTATCGATTAGGTATAGAATCCTGATAATGGCGTATTAGTGTTATTCAAACTAGCGCTCAGCGGCTTCCAGGTCTAACTCGTTTGAAAATATTCACTTTGGGTTCTCTGTTAACAAAATAAAACGATATAATATATAAGGCAAAGGTAAACCAGCAAAAAGACAGCTTAATACGTTATTAAGCTGTCTTTTTTGTTGGTTAAGTATGAAATTAACGGCAATTTTATTTTTCCACGCCCGATAAGTATCAATGCAGTAATTCCAATGCGTGGTAAAAACAGTTCAAATTAGTATACAGTATTTTCTTCAGTATTTCGTAACAGGTGGAAGGCGTATCGTCGCTGCTAGAATATTCACTAGTTTCTTAGCTGGCTAAACAAGAGAACATCTAAGTTATCGAGAACAAGAGAAGAATTCTAGAGTATTTCTGGAGACCATCACTGTAACTTGGAACAATTTAGCTAGATCCATGACAGAGAGTCATTGGAAAACAGGACTCTGGGACACTCTACTCTTCCTGTCCACAAACCAGCTTTAAAACCAGCACATCGAAATACTTCTAGTTCTAGCATCTCTAGAGCAATTAAACCTACTCTCTCTCTCTCTCTCATATAGTAACAAACAAGAGCAAAGTACGCGTAGGCTTTTTGATGGCTACTTTAGTTAGAACAATATCACTTTCTATAGAGTGTCATAGATACAGACATCTTAAACAATTGGAATGTTTAGATGTAGGTAGGCGTAAGAGTAAGGAAGGAATGTCAATTTTGTCGCCAGTCACTGGATAAGTACTGGATCAGTATCCAGTACTTATCCAGTGACTGGCGACAAGACTGAAGACAATTGAAAGAACTAAGAAATATTGACTTATTATATCAAGTTAGGTATACATTTTACTGTATAAGGAAAACCCTTAACCCACTGTTAAAGTTTCTAAGTAAACATTATTATTATTAGTAATGCATAGCGAGGCCTAATGACCACACAAATAAGGGTAAAATAAAATGGTTATTATGGCATTACTGTAGTATATTTTGACTTTGTAATTGTTCACGGCGTATATATGCGAGTCATCTACACTTCGACCGCCAGAGAGGGAAGGAAGTGCGGGTAAGAAACGAACGTTTGTTCTTTATTCTGGCTTCAACTTTGAGAGCTACTACTCCCGAGTCTTTTGGTTTTGCCCCCGCACACCATCTTTTAGCATTTCAGTGGCTTTTCGTTGGCCTTCGTGGCTCACGGTGTTTTTTTTTTTTGAGGCTACTCACAACTTCCTTTTACTGAGTCGGGTGGGTATAGGAGATCGCGAGGCAGTGGGCGACACGGAATAGTTATTTCGGGTGGTCGCGCGTGCAGCGGAGCTATGCCGTTGAGGTGGGCGTGGTGACTGTTGCCGACACGGTCGAACATTCGTCGCGCAGTCTTCACGGCGTACTGTCAAATGAAGTTTTGCTAGATGTCACTGCAATATATGCTTATGTTTTGTGACGGGAATATTTTAATTTTTTCGGCGCGATTCTAAGAAATTGTGAAAAAATGGACCCGAGAAGAGAGTAAGTGATATTATTTTGTGTTTTTATTTTCATGCGAAATAACAAAAGTATCATTTATTCATCTCTACATAGTTATAAAATACCACATTGCTGTGATTTAGTGTGTTTTATCTCACACTAAACTTACCTTGGCCATATGACCACGTTAAGCTTTAGGCATAGCATTTCAAGTAGATATATTCCTTTCAGATGCTTCGATTTCGACCAGTTCAGGGGACGTTGCACCGTGAATGTAGTTCTTGATATTTTCTGTGAAGATGAAGACAAGTCTGGTGACAAGTCTGCCGTCGATTTGTTTGAACTTCTTATTGATGACGAAATAATTATTACCGGAAGACCCAGCGCTTCTTCTAGACTGGCCAATGCAGGGCGCTTCGATGGTATGAACCACTATGTGCAGAAATGCAACAAAAAGAGGAGATGCATTGGACCGAACTGCAAGCCAAAAAACTCCTACCTCCTAAATGTGGGTTTGTGCATACCCTACTTTGTCGTATACCATCAAAAACAATAAAAACTCTTCAGTAGTATTTTTTGATTTATTTATCACCTTGAACTAGGTAGGTTGATTAAACTAGTTGTTTTGGTTTTTTTGCTATTGTAAGCGCTCAGCGTGACCACTTTTTTCTAACTTCTATATTAGATAAGTTTTTAGATTTTTAGATATCTTAAAAATAATATTAATATGATATATTAAAAAACCCTTCAATAAACAATATTTAACAACTAAAACAACGAAACCCGGGAAAAAATTAATCCGGGCATTACTGGGTTAAAACAGAAACTCATTACAACGGCGTACAATGAACTACGGCCTTATTGTTAACTCTTCCAGACCACCTCATATCCGTTCACTAACAAGTTAACAGCATACACTACCGAAATGTTAAAGATCCAGCTAAATAACGTATAATACAATTTGTACTGACACACACATAAAGTACCTACAAGTATATATAAAAGTATTTTATTGTAGTCGAAATAAATTTGAGGCGTTATTGTATACAACGGCCGCCCCTAATCCCTCCCGGTTGCGACGTATTTCACTATAGGCATCCTCAAAAGCAATTATTTATCGATGGGCAAATGAAGGAGAGGTATGTAAATTTATTCGCCCACAAATCAAAAGCCTTGAACCTTGCAAAGATTTCAATCTTTCAAAAAAAACAAAAAACTCCAAATTTGAAATATGACCAAACTCATAGTGGTACAGTTCTTATTAAAGGGTTTGCCCGGGGATGTACAACCACCATACCTATTTCAGTTAGGATGCAGGTGCTAGGGAAATTACACGTAAGTTACAGCACTTGTATGCCTCACTTGGCTGGACACAGAGCAGTACATCGTAGGGCACGTTACTAACGAACGTGACCTGCGAGGCAATGCTTTGTGATAGGTAAACACTTTACATTAGGTGAGCCATCTGCTTGTTCCATCAGGAGAAGATGTATGAATAAAAAACAGTAGTTAAACTGGTTGGGTAGCTTTAATTAATAATTAAAAATAATATTTGAGTAAACATTGTTTTTAATTACTATTATTAGTTCACGTCACCAACCCACATCATACATACTAAATAACCCATACCACAGAGGAAAAAAAGAAATATGTAGGTACCGCAAATGTAAATTGAAGCGGAATAGTGGGAAAGTCATTAATTTATACACTAAGAGCCAACATAATATCTGTACAGATGATATGCTCTTAAGGTTTTTTTTCCAGAGGAATAGAAAAAAACATGATAGCAGAACGTGGTGGGAGAAGGCTTGGGAAAGAGAGACCTGGAAATCTTTGGGAGAATCCCTTTGCCTAGCAGTAGGATGAAATCAGCTAGAAAAAAAAACAGAAAACATATAGATAGTACATTATTATCTCAAAGTACCTAAATTTATTAGAACAAAACAAAGAAATATAGGTATAAACCCTTCAATAAACAATATTTAACAACTAAAACAACGAAACCCGGGAAAAAATTAATCCGGGCATTACTGGGTTAAAACAGAAACTCATTACAACGGCGTACAATGAACTACGGCCTTATTGTTAACTCTTCCAGACCACCTCATATCCGTTCACTAACAAGTTAACAGCATACACTACCGAAATGTTAAAGATCCAGCAAAATAACGTATAATACAATTTGTACTGACACACACATAAAGTACCTACAAGTATATATAAAAGTATTTTATTGTAGTCGAAATAAATTTGAGGCGTTATTGTATACAACGGCCGCCCCTAATCCCTCCCGGTTGCGACGTATTTCACTATAGGCATCCTCAAAAGCAAATTATTTATCGATGGGCATCGCCATGGCCAAATGAAGGAGAGGTATATAAATTTATTCGCCCACAAATCAAAAGCCTTGAACCTTGCAAAGATTTCAATCTTTCAAAAAAAACAAAAAACTCCAAATTTGAAATATGACCAAACTCATAGTGGTACAGTTCTTATTAGAGGGTTTGCCCGGTGATGTACAACCACCATACCTATTTCAGTTAGGATGCAGGTGCTAGGGAAATTACACGTAAGTTACAGCACTTGTATGCCTCACTTGGATGGACACAGAGCAGTACATCGTAGGGCACGTTACTAACGAACGTGACCTGCGAGGCAATGCTTTGTAATAGGTAAACACTTTACATTAGGTGAGCCATCTGCTTGTTCCATCAGGAGATGTATGAATAAAAAACAGTAGTTAAACTGGTTGGGTAGCTTTAATTAATAATTAAAAATAATATTTGAGTAAACATTGTTTTTAATTACTATTATTAGTTCACGTCACCAACCCACATCATACATACTAAACAACATAATATATGTACAGATGATATGCTCTTAAGGTTTTTTTTCCAGAGGAATAGAAAAAAACATGATAACAGAACGTGGTGGGAGAAGGCTTGGGAAAGAGAGACCTGGAAATCTTTGGGAGAAGCCTTTGCCTAGCAGTAGGATGAAATCAGCTACAAAAAAAAACAGAAAACATATAGATAGTACATTATTATCTCAAAGTACCTAAATTTATTAGAACAAAACAAAGAAATATAGGTATGTCAACTAATTAATAGCATAAATCACATACATATGTTGTAGAACTGACAACTGATACTTGCTTACTGGACATACCTCTGACCACCCTTCTATGTTTTCAATTATTGCAAAATGATCTGAAGAAAAGTCTATTATGTCCGTGGTTTAAACATGTTGCCATAATACCAAAAATAATACTTACCTCTTATGGTAAATTTACTTTCATTTCAAATGAGATATTTACCATGATTTGTAAGTATGAGTATATAGTTACTTATGTTATGTCATATATAATAACATATTTAATTTTAACATAGTCAATTAGAATGTACTCTAGTAGTTTTATTCCTCAGATGTATAATGAACTTGGAAAATGTAGTACATGGCCTGCAGAGAAACATATATAAGCAAGTTAAAGATGTGGATGGTTAAAAGTTGAGTTAACTTATGCAAAAGATGGATGGATTGTCTGAAATAAATAAATAATGACAAACATTTAACAAAACTCAGTCTAGCCCCAAACATACACACATACATAAAATCACGCCTGTTTTCCGTGGGGGTAGGCAGAGACCACATATTTCCTCTTTATAATCTTGACATACCTCTTTTTCATCATTCACTCTCATAACATTAACATAGCCCCAAACTTAGAAAAATAATAGAGGAATGAACACCGAGAGGACAACTGATAGAAGCAAGTGAAAGAAAACATGTTGTGCTGATCTCACTTGGCATGGGATGAAGAAAAAAACATGATAAAAAGGTTCAGAGCAAAATGTTAAAAGTATAAGTACAATATATATTGTCAGTGGAAAGGAAAAAATGCTAAAGCACCAAAATGCTACTTGTGGAAAATCAACTTTAAAGTTAATTAACTTTAAAATTATGAACTTTAAAAACCTTTGTGTTTTGTTGTTTTGACGATATATTTATTTAAAGATTTTTACCTTGGGTAAAATTGCATCTGCAGAGAGCTAAGATTTTAGTTAAACATTAACATTTTGTTTGTTTGATTCAAAGCAATGTCAATTATTTACTTAAATTGTGTATCGGTGAAATACTATAGAGGAATTTGGTACATACGAGACTTGTTTACACAGCATGTGTAAACAAATTGTATGCAGTACAAAGATACTTCTTTTTTACAAGTACCATTTCATTCTTTACAGTAGTGTAGTGTAGAAAGTGATATTAGTGAAGACTACTGGTTATGTTAGGTACATATATATTAAGTAATAAACACTCTACCTACCTAGGTACCCTCTGCAAAAAGATATGCATCCTAATATAGGTACCTACTTAATATTTATTTCTTGATTTTTTTCATGCTGACTTGCTTTTATTACTTACTTAGGTAATGCATGTCATTTGTATGTGAGTGCAGGGTAAACAGATACACTGTAGACAAGATTGGCATAAGATGCCAGCACTGCTGGAGCCAATCACAATTTCACCTGCAATATGTTGCACCATAAAAGCCGAAAGAAAAGTGATGGCGAGACAAAAGGAGCATGACTTACCACTGCCAGATAAAGCTACAGAGACATTTTTCATTAACATTGTGCATAGGAGTCCCTCTAGAACAGGCTTGCCGAGTAAATGATCTAAGTGCCTTTCATTTTCTGAGATGAATTCCGAAGGGGATTTCCAATTCTAAATTTGGCGGTAAATTCACACGGGTAGATAAATAAATAAAGGCAAGCCGCGACAAAAAGTTACAAAAAATAAAACGTTTAGTGTATTCGTATTCTTTCTACGGTAGGAAAATGGACAGTCAAGAAAATGGAAAAAAACTATGAAAAAAAAAACAAAACAAACACGGAAAACACATGAAAACGAAAAGAATGCTGACCACAGAATACTATGATGCTGAGTTAACCCACCGGCCAGTGGCTAGGCCACCGAGAATCAAACCAATAAAGGAGTCCGGTTAATTTACAACCATGGAATACATAGCCCGGGAAATTACAGCCAGGAATTCGCAGGCAGGAATACACAGCCAGGAAAACGCAGCCAAAATGTACTTTAAACCCATAGTTGTACATTCCTAACACGTTTTGGGAATGTACAACCATGGATTACACGACCTGGGAATTGGCGACCATTGCTCTGATTGGTCGAACAAAAGCTTAGGCTTCATTTGACGCAACTAAAGAGTCAAGTTGGTCCATCCTAGTTTGAGATTAATGTAGGTACTGTGAAAAACGTGCTGTGGCAGCAACTGCCAAAGTGCCAGAAATAAAACTGCATGCTCTCATGCGCTTTTTTCATGTTCAATCTTACTTATCCGAGTCGAATCCGCCTCGGAAAGTGAGTGTAAATGAAGTAGGTATAAGTTTTGGCATCCAATTCAATGGTCGTGTTTTCCAAGATTATACAAAATTTTTTACGACCTGGGAAGCAAAGCCATGGAATACACGACCATGGTATGGAATGCCAAGATGTACAAAAATTCCTGGCTGTGTATTCCACGGTTGTGTATTCCATAGTTGTGTAATCATGGCACCCCCAATTAAGGTCCCTACGACAAGTACGACATGATATTAAAGGTTAGATGGATAGAATAGGTAATCGATAAACATTGCGTTCAATATCAAGGCCATGTCATGTCACGGAGCGTCCGTTAAAATAGAAGAAGAAGACGGTAGTGAAGGACACCACAGTAGGTACCTATAGTGCGTTTTTTTATATAGTTCCTATGCCGTCATGTTGGTAGTAGTGAAAATAAGTGTTGTCATTATTACCCATTCTGTGCTACCATAAAATCAGGAAAATCATGTATCTATGTAGTACCCGCGACTTCGTACGCGCCTTAGGTAATGACTTTTACGATCTCCTCTTTCGAACATTTAGCTATAAATTATTACTAATGTAAATCATAAACTTGTCCGTTTTCAAAATTTCATCCACATTACAACTTACTACCTGTTATACTAATAAGATACGATTCATAGCCATAACCGTCGTAAAAGTCATGTACATTTATGAAAGTCCTATTACAACACGACGTATGAAGTCGCGGGAACAGCTAGTTCATATCAATAATATATTTGAAAGAAAGCAGGGAATTTAAAATTATAAGTTCAATGAGAAATAAAATGGAATTTTATTTTTATTCAAAGTCAAACCTTAGCCCGGTAACGCTGTCGGAAATCGCTAGGCGATTATACCAGCATTTTAGTCCGTTCGAAAAAAAAAAAAAAAAAAAAAAAAAAAAATTCAAAGTCAAAGTCAAAAATCATTTATTCAGTAATAATTACGATATAAAATTCATGTATTTTATGTCTTATAGTAGCACACCGTTCGAAGTCATCCAGTTCGTGAGTTTTTCTTCAAGGACCACTTTTGCGCGGTGTTGTAATTTTTTTCGAAGTTGAAGCTGCCACCTCATTTTCTTTGGTGATTTTCGATTCTGTTTTTTCAGATATTCCTAAAACAAAATTTAATGTTTATTATTTACTTATTTTTTTCGTTGGTTTGAAATCAGTCAAGCGCTTAAATTCGTTTCAGTAATGTCACTATAGGCAAACCCTTGATTTTTATATCATTAGTGTTTACACTAATTAGTGTTTTTCTATAAAAATATATTAACTAGGCAAATTTAAATTAAAGTATAGTGTTTCTATTTTCTATTTTATTTCTATTTAGGGAGATAACTCTAGAGAACGCTGTAGGTACATGTATCTATATGGGTATTTCTGACTCTGACTATTGTCAGTACTTTTACTTAGATACTGTATTTAAAACATCGGGAGGAGATAGCATAACAGTAAATACAAAAAACCTATTTTGAGTATAGTATAGATGAAGGGCCTAACTAAACTGATGCTGGTAACCCTTTTTACTAACCTGAAATGGCGGCAACCCGAGCTTGTACACAGCTAAATGGAATAAGTGGGGCCTCGTTACGTTTTTCTCTTTCACAAAAGTCCTTCACCTTCAACACCATCACTCTTTCACCACTCTTTAATGTTTTAGGCATAATTTTTTCACGAAATTCTACTAAAACCTTGAAAAACCTGGAGATACGACTAGCGTGTTGACATTGTTGACAGACAGGGGTGCCAACATTACGGCATAGGAACTATCCGATGAAACGCTCTATAGATACCTTAGATGCAGCACACACAGCTATATAAATTGTCAAACAACCATAAGTATAGTATTTGTGCTGCAGAAGAGGGCTGGTCGGACAATTTATACCTAATGGGTTCCAGAGTCATTATAAAATAAGTATGAAAAAATTAATTTTATGACAGCAGGTAGGTACCTTGTCAGTGTGTGCCTAGTGAAATAGGTAGGTAGGTAGAGTCTATAAAAAAGTACTCTGTGGTAGGTAGGTACGCTTAGATATTTATTTTAAATGTAAGCAAAAATATTAAATAGGTAGGTACTTATATCTACCAAAAATGGACATTACCCTGTTGTAAAAACTAGAAACAAAGATAAATTCGGTGTTCCACTACCAGCCTTCTTCAAGTAGGTAAACCCTTTGTAGGGCAATGTGTGTGCTTCTACACTCAGCGGCAATCTTAGCCAGGCTCATATCTTGCGATAACCGATAATTAAATAATATACGATCCACACAGCATCATCTAGCCCCAAGCTAAGCAGAGCTTGTGTTATGGGTACTAGATGACTGATATACATAATACAATATTATATTACATACATAGATATTTTTTATTATACATAGAAAATACCCAGAACACCCGGAATAAATATTTACAGATCGTACAAACATTTATCCCAAGGCGGGAATCGAACCCGCAACCTCTGCGTCGCAGGTGGACATTCGCCCGCCGCGCCACATCGGTCGTCACCACATTGTGTTTCTAATGAATTCTGCGGATGCTAGTAGGTCAAAAAATTGTTTATTTTAAGTTCAAGTAATTCACTATGTTGGAGTGCACTTTGACACATTTTTTTTTAAGATTTAGTCATATCGGGTTATTTCAATGAGTGAGACGAAAGTTAAAATTTTAAATTTTTGTAAAGTAGGTATTTCTAAAGTTATAAAACTTTTGGCGTTTGGTTCGTGATTATGTGTGATAAACTGAGCTTAGGTGTAAAAAAAATGACATTATCAGCAGACCTGGTTGCACAAGCCGTTGCATTGTTCGACCAAGGGCTGACACAGCAAGAAGTGGCTATCGTGCTAAATGTGCCACGTTTAGCGATGCAATAAGCCTTCAAACGGTATCAGGAGACTAGGATCTACACGCGAAGACCAAGTAGTGGAGGTGTGAGACGCACATCAGCTCCAGAAGACCGGTTCATTGTGGACATCAATTTTTTTTTAATGCACGATAACGTACGCCCCCACGTTGCACAGTGCGTGGAAGAGTACCTTTAAGTGGTGGGTATTAAAAAATTACGGTGGCCAGCCCGTAGCCCGGACTTACATCCGATAGAACACATCTAGGACATGCTTAAAAATAAGATCCAGTCCGCTACAAACCCTCAACTAACTCCGCAATGTAGCGCTGGTCGCTAGGAAAGACATAAGGCAAGTGGACATCAAAAACGGGATGCAGAGCGTGCCTGACCGCATGCAAGCAGTTATCAGGGCTAGGGGAGGAGGAACTCGCTATTAAAAAGTGTTTTTTTTTATTAAGGGCTGCGCAGAGACTTTTTGGTGCAGCTACAATGAGTATCAAAATTGTTGATTATTGTTCAATATGCAAAAAAAATTATTGTGAGTGCTATAACGGGTCAAAATCATTAAAAAACTTCTAAAATCATTTAAAAAGACGGATTTTTAGTCCACCTACCCATAAATAATTATTTAAATCATAAAAACACAAGATATAGCCAAATTAGCAAGTGGCCAAGTTTCCGTGCCGGTGAGGTATATCCAATTCTAAAATGTAATTAAACAAAACTTTCTTCAAAAACATAAGTACTTACCTAATATCAGATTACGCTATCATCGATATCAGATTATATTATCTGATATTTTATAATACATATAGATTCATCTAGTTTGTAAGACTATTTAAAGTGATCCCTATGTGATCCAACTGAATAAATAACGTTTTTTAGGTAGTAGGTTTAAGTACACTAGTAACCACACACAAACCTACCATCTTAATTCAAGCTGAACTAAGCTATTGATCAAGGGAAGGTAGGTACTACCTACTTACTTAACATAATTACATATTTTGTTGAATATTATATCGTTTTCAGGACCACCCGTGGAAGTGGGGGTCACCATGTACGTGCTCTCCATCAGCTCTCTGTCTGAAGTGAAAATGGTACCTTTTAGTAGCAAATTCTAAAAAACAGCGCATATTTTAGCAGAATAAGATCCTTTAGTTTATCACCAGCATTAAACCGTCCATCGTAGCACTCGTGATCACAGTTCGATCGCATCAGTCAATAAGGCAGGCGCGGCATGCAATACCATAACATGGCAAGTTGCGTGCATAGTTGACGCATAGCAAGAGAATGATATGAGATCTCCCGTGCAAGGTGTGGCCACGCTCACTGGGGCTCGCATGCATCGCGTCTCCGCATGTAGCTCACAGCCGACCACGGCATCGGCGACGACGACGGTGGTGGGTCCGCTCCCCTCACTCGCACCCGCACCTCTCGCATCCTCTCGGTGATGGGGCACGTCGTCACCTTCGCCCCCCTGGTTTGGTTTTCACGGCGCAAGGCGCGCGCGCGACTCACGATTGGGCTTGATTGCAGGTCCGCCAGTGGAGGTGGGCGTCACCATGTATGTGCTCTCTATCAGCTCCGTCTCCGAAGTGCTCATGGTACTCTCCACTTAGCTCCCGCTTGTCTCGGTCGCACCGCCGCCGCCGCGCCGCGACCGAGCAGCCCCAGACACGAGGCTGCGAGCATGTCCGCGTTTGGTGGATCAATACGCCCTTTGTCCGCCCAATTGCTTTCTTATTATGTGTCTTGATTAATAGTACCTACATGTAATTTACCTACTTATTCCAAATTGTGTAAAAAGGATTTCATGTTATGAAACGCAAACCGTTTCCTCAAACTTTGAAATTACCCGATTGTGTGTCCTGCAGTACTCGTAACTCCACAGTTGCTGCTTACAGTAGTATTATTATAAAATGAAAATAGATTATCAATCAAAGTGATGAAGTCTGATGAGTAATAAATATTTTGAAGTAAAACTGAAGTAAACAAACATTCTATAAACCACCAAATATAAAAGAAAACGTAATAATTAATAAAGGCTAGATTAAATAATTGTAACTAAAAGAACAGAGGTTATGGAAATTACCAAATACCAATATGCATGCACTGAGTACTTAACCGAACCATTTTTGGTGTTCCGCCCCAATTTAAAAAAAAACGGAGCAAGCACACATGAACAGGCATTCGTCTGGCCGTCCGTAACAACATATTTTGCTTCTGTGTAAGAAATAAGAATCAGTTACGAAGTAAATAAAACAGCTCTAAGCCTATCCCAGACAATTTCATAGCTCTAAACACTACCTACTTACGCAAGTTCTACTTGCACCTTGGCTGGACTAATTATTTTATTATCTTTGCAAACTAGGTATACCTACCTATCGTTATTTTTGATTTCAACAAAACTAAACAAATATATCCAGTCCTAAATTGAGTATATTTAATTAATCGATTGAGAGAGATAAGTACTTACTGTTCGAGTACTTTCGTAAGAAGTAATTTTGTTAAAAAGCTTAGTAATGATCAAGCTCTCTGGAATTGCGACGACTGTGTTATTCGTGACTCATTCGTAGTTTGATGTATATGTGTATTTACTGAAATATAGCCGAATGTCGACATAATATATATTATATCCTCCGGTGACTCGGAACATTTACCTATAGTCTGGCCTTAATTCGATATTTTCTTACCGTATACCCTGCATTTTACATTAATTTAATTATATGCGCCACTTAATTGCAGTCAGAGTACAAGAACAGAGTAAAGCATTAGTGTTCCATAAATTCCAACAAAACAACAAGTGATCTAGCAAGTCATAGTCTCGTCCGAATCCCAGTGGAAACCAAATCAAGGGGAAAATATCACAATGTGACGTGACCCATGGCCCCGGGGAAGGGAGTGGTAAAGTTGCATGCTTAGACTACTTAGTAATCGCGGCTGTTTACCATCGTCAACTTTGTCTAAGTACCGGGTGATTATTTTTCGACGGTCATCGATTTTATATACCTACATTATTTACCTGACACATTCAACTATGTAGGCACTTGACATGTATATTTATATATATAGGTATATTTACAGAACATATATAAATATACTTAACTGTTTGCTATTTCTCTACACATTTCATCTGACATAACTTTATTTTACAGTCTATCATTCAATCTAACGACAGAAATTATAAACATAATTTAGGTTTTTCTTTGGATAATGGTTTTTCATAAAAGGATTGAAGATACACGATGATATTACATTAACATAATTTAGGTTTTTCTTTGGGTAATGGTTTTTCATAAAAGGATTGAAGATACACGATGATCGGGGAGATAAATCATGATAGAAGGAAAACTTAATGTGATATTTCAGAATTATTCTGTACATTTTTTTTTACTTACATTTTTTATTACCTATGACTGCAGTCAAAAAGCAAATAACACGAATACGTCTCGCTTAGGACTTTCTTAAGAATTTGTAGTTTGTACTCGTTTAAAACTTCGAGAAAATGTGTTTACGATGTCTTTTTAGTTCTAAAAACCTTTATAATTTCACGATCTTCATCTGTCTTAACTCGTCTTTGTCCTTATTTAAAGCTTTTTTTGAAAAAAGTAGGGTATTTAATACATTAGTGTTGGGTATTTTACAAAAAAACTGAGAATATTTTTTTTTAAGGTCGTTACCCAGCAGTAAGATTTTTTATCCTTCATGTGCTAGTAGAATGTTTTGATGATACACAAGTGTCACATCTCAATAGACTATATAAATTATCAAGCAATAGTCAATTTTGTAAAACATTCAATTCTTTTTTTCGAATACTATGTTGGAATCCGCAAGTTGACCGTTGTTAAAAAAAACTCGTCCATTTTCAAACCTAGCATGAGAAATCTCTTGGTTTAAACCATTTCACAAAGCAAATATTTGTTATACTAGTTACCAGCCGGTTTTTTGATCGCTACACAATTCCTAACATTAACATCTGTGGCGCGTTCTCAAGATCATTCAATCTATCGTTATTTTTTTCGACAGTATTTAGCTTTTTAGTTGTACTAAGTAACGAACTATATTTACTACAGTTTATTTTAACTTATCCAGCTGCTACGGTGTGATTATCTCACAAACATTTATCTAAACATTTCTATTTAAAATATTAGTACGATAGTACATATCGGTTCAGTTATCGCGTAGACATACATGGCGTTAAATGGAAATCAATAATTTCCATGGCCGTCGAAGATATTCATCCTTAGTTATTATTTGAGCCAGTTGCTCTATATCAGCTATAGCAGAATCTACGATTCGTTTTAGGATACGGTGATTGCAACAAAGTTATGCAATACAGAATAACCCAATTGTAAAATAACAACAATTACATTCATTACAAACTTAATTGATGACCTACTCAGACGTCTAAGCTTGCCGGTTGCAACTGCCCCAACCGAGCCGTGGGTCGCCTGCGCTGCCGCCCACTCCTCACCCGTTCCGCCATTCATACAACCTACCCTTTTTTCCATTTTAGACCTAACTTAAGTATGAAGCTTAATGTCACTAAATCATTATGCACTTATTTATTTTTGATTCATGCTTATCGCTCAGTTTGTCTATTTGTTGTATCGTAGAACTGTGTCTATAATCTTAGATAGTGTTACAGTACAGTTTATATCTGAAGTTACAAGAACTTTACTTCAGACCTAATAATAGGTACATTATTAAGCTTTGACTACAATGTCATATTGTGCAGTTTCTGCAGTATTATTTCAGTTTATAATCTTAGTAAGTACTGACAGAAAAATGCATGCAAAATTTTATGAAATTAAATTCCTAAACTTAACTAAAATATTCTACTAGTATAATACTATACAATATAGCTATCGTGATATACGTGACATAATAAAAAAGACTAGACTTACCTAGTGACTGAAATGCAATCAAATAAGAGTCTGTACTGTGTGATAAGTATGTATGTACTTACATATAGTTGTAGGTAACTGATTATCATTTAAATTGTGCTATTTGGGTATCATGCAACTATCAATACTAATTGTAACATTGCCATTTCGATATGGAATTAGGTATTTCAAAAAATTCGAACTGGTTCAATATTTTCCTAAATCCATAAATTTATAGTTTTTAAAGACGATGATGATTTTATTATGCATTAGACTATGTAGTATAAAATACTTAGCTTTACCGCTTGTTGAACTATCATTTTAAAACTTGAGCATTATGTGTATTAAAATATTCATTAATATTCCCAGGACTTTACGTTGGACTTTTACTTCAGACAGTTTTGGACGGATCCAAGATTAGCATACAAAAAGAGGACAGGTGTGGAAACTTTGTCTGTTGGATCTGAATTTATAAAAAACATATGGGTACCTGACACATTCTTTGTAAATGAAAAGCAATCTTACTTCCACATAGCAACTACTAGCAATGAATTCATACGCATTCACTACTCAGGCTCAATCACAAGAAGTATAAGGTTTGTAATTATATGCTAAAGGATTTATGCATTATCAGAACTTTTCAAAAAGTGTCAAAATTGTTGTCAAAAAGTGCATGTTCTCTTACAGATTAACGATTACAGCATCATGTCCAATGAACCTTCAATATTTCCCGATGGATCGCCAATTGTGTCACATTGAAATTGAAAGTTGTAAGTATCTTGATTACTTGATAAGACATTCGTTTATTTAAAATAACGGTACTGAAAAATACTATTTACTTTTTTGTAAATTATGTAATTGTTCAAAGATTTTTTATGAGACATTATTATTAAAGTGCGCGTACTACCTTTCAACTATTTTATGATTATAATTAAGTACCGGTTAAAGCTGAATTCTGGAAAAATAGGTACATAATAATCGACTTCCGAAAAGATTTCTCCCTGAACTAAGCTTATGTTTTTAAAATGTCAAAAATATGACAGTTTAAATTTAAATGTTGAAAAACAAACTAGGAGTAGATACGCATTTTAGGGTAAAAACAGCTTTCCTTAAGGCTGTTTTTCTTATCATGGTTTATAAAATCTTAATAAATAAGCATGCATATTTTCCGTCTCTTTTTATTTTATATAAAAAGGTAGTGTATAAAGTTGTATTTACTAGAAAACATATTTTGAAATCGTTAAATTCTTTCCTTGTTGATGTTTCACATTACGACCAATAAGGTAGTCAGGTTGAAAGTGAAGACTAGTTTTCCTGAAGTCAAGTTTACCGGTAGATTATAACATATATTACAAAGGTTTGAAGGTTTTACGGAGTCTTGCCTACTCCGCTATTTTAATTTTAAAATCTCAATGGATAATTCTTTTAATAATTGCTAGCTTTTGAATTGATAGCAACAGTAAATACAAATAAAAAACTTATTAAGATAAAACCAATATTTACTTGCTAGAATTATTTAAGTTTATATCAGTTCTTTTATCTCATTGGTGAAACATTTTCAACGTTTATCTTAGAAACGTAATACTTTCCGAGCTTTTGTTATAAAGTATTTCAGGTTTACATCGATTTTATATAAATCATAAATATATATAATAATAAAGAAATATAAATAAAATTACAGACATCCAATAGCCACACTCAGAGACATTAATTGTCAATCAAATAACTTTTTTGTACAATTCTTTAAATCTTTAATAAGGTGCGATTTAATTGTCATTAAGGCCCACTTGCGCAACAATCTGATTTAATTTTGTTTAGCTAATCACGTTTACCAAGATAAACATGTTTAGTGAATTCGTAATAGCGACTTAATTTTTCTTATGCAAGGCGTTAAGAGTAATTAGCGTCCTAAATGCATTTAGAAGCTCTTTAAATACGTTTAATGATTGCAAGCACGCCTAAATGTTTGATGTTTGTAAATTAGTGTCAGACCATACTAAGAAAGAAACAAATTAGGTATATTCATAAAATGAATTCAAGAATAACACATCAATATATTGTGCAAAGCTTTCCACACTTATAAATTATTAACATGAAAACCAAGCTCACGAGAAGCCAGTATTTTTCAAATAAGTTATGTTATTTAACGTAATTTCTGGGCTTACTGATATTATGTTGTGACCACATTCTTGTATCACAGATGCTTCTCAGGATAATACTGTGATCACAAAGTATCTACAACATAGACATCGGCGACACGTGCTGAGTTGTATCGCGCGTTTTATCAGTTGAACGTCTCCTTCTCGCATACAGCACCCGCAGAAGGCAGACTCGTATAGTAAACCTTTGTTCACACGAGCATCAAGCAAGTGACATGATATTGTGACATCGATGCTAAGCGGGTAACAGAGGCGGGGACGGTGGCGCCTGTGGGCTCTGGCATCTAGCGAGGGCCGTGCCAAAGAGGGAGGCGTCCGCGCCCGACCGCTGCACTTTCTTATCCCTTGCATGCATCATGATAATTTGGCTCTAGCGTCGCTTGCTCTCTATAACTTAAATGCACTTGCATGAAATTCGCACTTTGCATAGCTTTCATACAAGTATTTATATAAATAATTATATATTTTTCTTTCATCTATTTTGTTTTTCTAGTGCATAGTGTTTCTAGGTAGGTTAAGTAACTATTTATGCAACTTTATCATAAAATATATGTTACTATGAATACTCCTTTGGTTTTTTACCACTCTTCAAGTAGAAATTGAAATGTACAATAGTTTCAGTGTTTTAGTAATTTAAATAAAACATAACCGTTTTGTAGCGTCTGATTTGTTCATCTCATTAAAACAAGTAAGTCCTCATATCCCTTTTCTGGTTCACGCGTAAGGCAATCGCGTCGCTTCTCAGCGTAAGTGATAGCATTTTGTGTGTTTGGCATGTCTCCGGAGTCGGGTACACGATGAGAGACATTCGATACCTATGGAAAGACGGGCCGACTAGCGTCGGAATGAGCAATGAAGTGCAGCTGCCGCAGTTCCGGGTGCTCGGTCATCGGCAGCGCGCTACTGTTGTTACACTGACGACAGGTAACCTACTGCCAGAGCCGCTCTCAGCACACGTTCATCATTCCGCCACCGACCCCGTCTCTTTCTGCCCGTCGGCAGACTTGATACCGCGACACTAGCACACACGCTAACATGACAATGACAATTGCACGACAAGACGCGTGTTCCCGGGCTCGCGACTTTCCCGCTCTTACCCCGATCGAATAATGACTCGACTGTTAAAACCCATTGAAATGGGCCTGGGGTGTTTCATTTATTATATCCGCTGCGCACAGTCGGCTACACGATGCGGGACATCCGATACAAATGGAACGAGGGGCCCAACTCTGTGGGTGTTTCCAGCGAGGTGTCGCTGCCACAATTCAAGGTGCTGGGTCATCGTCAGCGGGCCATGGAGATATCTCTTACGACAGGTACTTGGGTTCAGGAGAAAATAATGTCTAAATCAAACAGAGTCAAAAAACAAACACCACTACGTGGTACCCTGGACATGACTTGACCAGCCACGATTCTTTTCACGTCCTGCTTTTGTATTACTGCACTAAATACACTGAGTGGTGTGATTGTAACAGCAAAATATCGTTTTTATCAAGTGAATTTACTGTTGAATTATTGTACCTACTTAGTTTTACTAACTAGTTAAGAAGAAACAAAGTCAAATAAAAATGGAGTAAGAATTTACTTATAAAAGTCGTTTGTTTGAATAATGTACTAAAACCATTAATAATTATATTTGTTTACAGGAAACTACTCAAGATTGGCATGTGAAATTCAATTTGTCCGTTCAATGGGTTATTACTTGATTCAGATTTATATTCCATCCGGTCTCATTGTGATAATATCTTGGGTATCTTTTTGGTTAAATCGAAATGCCACTCCTGCTCGGGTCGCTCTTGGCGTAACCACCGTCTTGACTATGACCACTCTCATGTCATCAACTAATGCAGCTTTGCCTAAAATTTCTTATGTGAAGTCCATTGATGTTTACTTGGGGACGTGTTTCGTCATGGTGTTTGCCAGTTTACTAGGTAATATTTAAGTGTATGAAAAAGAGCGAGTTGTTTCACGGGTTGTTGAATCTTAATTCAGATTTTTTACTGCTAAACTGAACCTTAGTTTTGTTATTTTCCCTTAATGAATTCGCCTGTTGATCGCGAAGTAAATACCTATATTAATATATTCAATACATAATAAATAGTATACTGATATAACACTACTATTTTGAACCATAGTTTTTTATATATTTTTATATTTTGCAGAATATGCCACTGTAGGTTATATGGCCAAAAGAATACAAATGAGAAAACAAAGATTTGTCGCTATACAGAAAATAGCTTCAGAAAAGAAATTGCCTGTGGATTGTCCACCAGTGGATCCACATACTCTGTCCAAAATGAGTACTTTAGGCAGATGTCCGCCGGGTCGACCATCGGTAAGATTGAAATGTGACTCCTAATAATCTATTTTCTTGATGAAATCTTTATTTACTTTAGGCTTCTATAAGTTTTCAACCCCGAATAAATCCTTATATAAATTTACGATTTAAGCTACTATATACAATATGGGTAATTTTTTATTACCTTTCAGGAAGTTAGATTCAAGGTTCATGATCCAAAAGCACATTCTAAAGGAGGAACTTTAGAAAACACTATAAATGGAGGAAGAGGTGGCGCTGAAGAAGAGAATCCAGGAGCAGGTCATCTATTGCATCCCACAAAGGTAACTTTTATTATATAAATCCAAAATCAAAACATTCAGAGCGAATCTTTTAATGGCGTTATTTATTGTATAAGTAACACAAAAGCTTTAGCGTAATGCTGTATTTATAGACGGCTTTAACACTCAATATGCGGTAACATATGAAGTAAAGTTAAAGTAAGTTCATAGCTTCGATCTGCATCATAAACTGATAAGTTCTTGTATTATAAGATGTAGTGTATGTACATATCAATTGCGAAGATTATTAAAATAAGTGGAGGTTTTTTACTATAATACTATGTTCCTTATAAACCCTTGCAAAAAAATGAAACAAGCTGTCCTTTTTATGTAAAATAAGTTGTTGAATTTGAATAATGTAAGTAGAAATAGTATATACATTCTATTACTGGGCATATGCCCAGTAATAGAATGGATTGAGCTATATAAAAGAAAAAATATAAAGTACATATCTGTCTATGCATTCAATATTGCTGGTTAAAGTTTTACAATTCTTAGTTATACTATTTCTATTACTTATTTACCTATAATACTAGTGTATACTGTACCGTTTGCCAGTGCGATCGTTTAATATTTTTATAAGTATATTTACAACGAACATTTCTTCATTTCAGGACATTAGCAAATTATTGGGTATGACTCCTTCAGACATTGACAAATACTCACGAATTGTATTCCCCGTGTGCTTCGTTTGCTTTAATCTTATGTACTGGATTATTTACCTCCATGTTTCTGACGTCGTGGCTGACGATCTGGTTCTTCTGGAAGAAGAAAAATAGAGGGACTAGTACCTATTCCACTTATTTTTCCACATTATTTAACTAAGTAGTTAAATAATAATAATTTGGAACATGCTTTAAGCAATGTGCCAAGAATATTTTGCAAAACTTTTTTATAATGGAATTTCAAACAGCTTTGTAAAATTGTAATAGCCTATAAAATTAAGACTAAAAACTAATAACTAAATCTGTAAACCATATATTTGAAAAGAAGAGAATTCTAAAAAAGATAAAACAGTTTTTCAAGGTTTAAAAACGACACTTTAAAGGTGACATTATTATTTTACGTCTCATTCTGTGTATCTAAGCTCCTTAATTCAGAAGTGTTTCAAATTGTTATTAAGTGGTTAAATGAGTGGAAATTATTTATTTATCTGTTAGGATTATTCTGATGCTCAAATTATTCTGCTTGAATATAATTAGAAATAGGTACTTTGTAGAATTTGTAATGAAATACAGATTTATGCTTATTTTTTTGCCTATGTACAAATATCGTTATCATTTAGGTTGTAGTACAATTAAACTAGAATGTTGAGCGATGTTTTAGTTGTTGTTTTTCAGATAGCTCCCGAATGTATCAATATTATTAGGTACTTTTTACAGCATCAAATAATACTGCAAAAACGCAAGTATAAATAAAGTTATTAAAATAGTCAATTAAATCTCAAAAAAAATCTACCATATAGTTTGTATTATATGGTTTCATCATCCGTATTGATAATGTCTATAGCTTGAAAAGCAAGGTGGAGAACATAAACGTTTGACATACATATTTGAGTATAAATAATTAATAAAATATATAAAAACTTAATGTGTACTGTTATTTGCTGTTGTAATGAATACCTGGTATAAGCGAATATTTGAAAGTAATCTAAGTCAAGTTATCAAATCACCAAGCTTCCTACGTTCGAACTGTTTTTTGTAATGTATGTTTCTATGAATTAATACTTAGCTAATTTTTCACTAGTGGCATGCATGCGTCGAAATACCTTAAACCAATATCCAGTAACTAAGAGCTGGATAAAAATACAGAAATATGACGCCATACCTCTGAGATAAAGTTAATTTAAGAAAATGTAATTATGCAGCTCTTAAGTTCAGCATGTACTTACCTTTTTTAAGTATGAACATCATTATATTATAGATTCATCGAAATACCTATATAGTCCACGTATATCATCAATATTTACGTTTACTGATCATCAATATTTAGTTTTTAACATGTGACTAATTTATTGTATAATATAATAATATATTTGTAATGATTATATTGCAATCGAATTTTGTACCGTGCATAAATTATAATTAGGTCCTACCCATGCGCATAGAACTCTGAGCATGACACGTTAAAAACTTGCTTCTACGCCTGCCTTGACCCATCACTATAATTTTTTTGTAAATATTTGTATTAGCTAAATGAGATAGATCTCTATTCTATTTATAATCCTCAGTCTCAGACACATAAGTGCCCTGTAAGTAAGTTGCAAGAAATGTGTCTGGGAAAAAAACATGTTATTGGAATTTAAATAATGTTCCGTATAATACAGGCTCGTTTTAAAATATATTCATGCGGGTTGCATTTTATTTAAACAACGTACGTAATTTCCCCACAGCAGACATGTTTCATAGATCAAAATGGATTTTGTTGAATGTATTAATAATTTTAGCTATAGCAGTTGTAATACTTTTATAGGTACTTTACTACTAGCTAGTATAAAACCAAAGCAGTAATAGGTGCGTAGGAATGTAACGAGAGAATACAAAGAAACACAAAAAGACTACAAAAACATAGGGGCATGAAAATATCATAATATTAAGTATTATCATCTAGCTAATTAACAATTTATTACCTAATTTATTTTTTACCTCGAAAGTACTCGAAATTTGTCATAATTAAATAAATGTTAAACAAATACAGCCAGTAAACAACAAATAGTTTTTTTTGAGTCAGCGTTATTTATAGCATATGCAATATTTCATACATACATTACATTACACTGAAAGATTTTAGCATAGATATTGCACCAATCTTCGACTTCTAATTCTAAGATCGAAATTAATTAATTAAATTATTTACCTCAAAGAGTGAACAGCGAGCAAACGACAGGCTAGTTATTTTCTATTTTTGAGCGGTCGACTGCGGTTGTATGGGAACTGATTATAATAAAAATATATTTGTCAAATCTCATGTCTTCCTAAACATAGATTTTTCAGCGTCTTTTTTCGTACAAAACAGTTTACTTATTTGATATGCTCGTTTACGCATTTTTTTTTAAATAGTAGCTAGTGCAGATTTTAATAATATAATACTTTTATTAACAATACTAAGCATGTACCATGTTCATTACCTACCATATTCAAAAAGTAAGCCGTTTACTTGTTTTTAAATATGTCAACAAAATTAAAATGATCAACAACAGCTTCATGTAATATCTAACTAATATTAAAAAAAAACCACGCATAGCCAGGTACAGTTTTAAAAGAAGAAAGCAAATTTAATTTAAAAAATCTTCTTTAGTGCCAATTTTTAAATTATATTTGGTCACTTCTATTCCATTGTCGGTAGCATGTTATTTCGTCCCTTGTGTACATGGCACAAGGATTTTAAAAGGAATTTAAAAGTGTTAAGAACTATTGACTGAATAGGAGTTCCGTAGTCACAGCGACCCTCGTCCTTATGTGCTGAGGTTCTCTCTACGGCGGTTAACTTGAATCCGGATTCAATTAATTGACTTTTTGTTAGGCCACAGAAAAACTTAGCCTTGAGGCCTGAGATTGTAGAAAATCAGGTGGAGGTCCTTAATGCGGCCAAAAGATGGAATCTGGCGTTAGATGTATAATACTTTTGTAGCTTCCAAACAGGCAAAATGCTTGTTAACCATAATATGGACTATAAAATTAGTTTTATCTAAAAAAATATTGTAATTTTTACCAGGGGGCCAATTGTTATTTATTCGTTCAAATTTTTGCCCCCTGCTTTGGCATAACATTGCCTAACTAGTTTAACAAGATAGCCCTTTTTAAGATATCCTTGAATCTAAACAAATAATAAATAAGGTTACTCTTTTATCATTTATACGCACCATAGTAAGTCATGCAATGCTTTCACATTTAGTCAAAATCTAGATAAATAGCTTAGTTTGCTCGGTAGTTTTAAATTTTTTAGGAGCTCTTGGTTTAAAGTTATCTTTGAGCATTGGAGCTACGTTGTCGCTTCGGGAAGTTATTGCGGAACACGGTACATTTTTGAAAGATTAGTATTCAAAAATGTTTCGTTTTGGTAATACCTATCCGTTATTATGTTCCCGTTTTGTCAACACCTTTCCAAACCCTCTGTGATCTGACAAGCAGGGTTCCTGTCTTCAGCTACGACATTCTACAATTTGGAAACTCGGCTAGTTTATTTTTTAATTATACAGCTTCATATTACTTATTTGGCAAAAAATCTTTCTGAGAAGAATCTAATGAAATTAATATACATCAAATTTCCACTGCCGCGTGTTTGTCACCTATACAATAGGGTGTTAGTTTAAGGAAATATGATGCGATGGCTTATAGTGGTGTTAAAAAGTGCCAGAAGCTCAAGAGTAGGATATTTAGATACTATTCTTAGAAACCCTTTTACTATTGAAAAAGGTATTACTTATAAAGTTAGTTATATTAAACTATCTCTAAATGAAACTAAAAATTGTTTTGGGTTTGCTGAGTTTCAACAACTCTAAACATAATCTGCAGGGTTATAACCCTATTAGGCTTAGGGTTATTACTGTTTTGATATTTCAGATTATTATCAAATATAGTATTTGTTCGAAAGTGAAATGTAAAAAGGCGGCACTCAGAGACTGAAAGTATTTATAAATAGCCAGCACACTACTTCTTTAACTATAATCACTAGAAATTATGACGTGTTTAAAAAAAAAAAGAACTGTCGCGTTCTATATTAAAAATATATACTTAGCACAAAAATATACCTTCTTGGGAAGATCACAGATTTAATTAATTATAATTCTATGAATGATTGATATGAAGACTAATTGATAATTAGTCTTTGGTCAAGAGACAGGCTTTAATTAATTAGGTTTGTATTGTATTATTTCCGTTGTGCAGGCTTTTTTATATTATTACCGTAATCAAAAGTTAGAACATAGAGTTTAATGATACATATTTATTGGTTACTATGACTTTTGTTGTAATATTAATAATAGTATTGTTCAGTTTTGTATATACCTACAAATTTATTGTAATTATGTCGAGTTGTTAAGTATGTATTTTTAATTTATCTAAATTATTTAATTTTTACAATGGATGGATAGTTTAATTTGTCAGGAATCACTTATTTGCGTTAAAATAAAATGAATTAAATTTTTGGTAAGTTTAAGAGAGTAAAAATGTAATGTAGCTAGAAATAGAAATTAAATTAGGATTAAGCGGTAGCATGTTATTGTAGATACTACGAGTATATTGGTAACGTAGAGACGACACGACAGCGTGTCGTCAATCTGAAACGAAATTCTAAAATAATCGTATAGTGATATGGACTAATGTTAAAAAAAATAGATAATTAATATAGTCACTTGTTTCTAATTAGTTTAATATCACTATCTTACTTACTCTTTTACTTTATTTTCTAGCGCTTGTAATGAAAAATGTAAACGCCATGCATGAACCGCCGCCGCGCTTCCGGCCGGTAGGTAGGTTTAACACTTGTTAGCATTTTAGGTGTAAACCCATACGTTATATATACGGGTACAGTAGCATGAAAATTCAAATGAAAAAACTGACTACTCCAAGGGTTGTAAATTTAAAAACTTAATAGAAACCATTTTTGTGGGGTTAAAATTAGTTCAGGTATTTTACATGTTCAATCCTTCCCGTGCAAGTACTAGTAAGTAGTAAATAAAGTAGGTACTAACCATAGTTTATGTATGGAAAACTTATAGCACATGTGTTAGCAACAAGAGGGATAACAGCAAGTCTAGTTAGCTTTGCATACATGTTTTACTTGCTGACCGGTAGGAGCTAGTTATTTACAAGCACTTAGGTTCATTAGCGCACTGTAAATTTAGGAAACGTTTTATTCATCTGTTATTAATTATTAAAATTTGTTTTGTGTGGACACATAGATACAAATCTTATAAAATTTTGCATCATCTAGATCTATCCGATAGCTTGATACCTAATAGACATATAAATTTTGTACAAAATACTAAACAGCGTCACCATAAACAATAATGTAGTGTTAAAGTAACTTAGATTTATTAGGTTTGCTACCCTGGTTTAAAATGTCAATCTGATAAGGAACTAAATATTAATGGAGATTCTATTCGTGTTGTAAGTGTACTTAGTAGTAATAATAATTAATCAGACAAACGTTTTGTTTCACTATAGTAACATTTGCACGAAGGATAAGGTACTAAGCCAACTTTCACCGTTGAAATAATAGCAAAAAAAAACAGTTATATAGCAGTCGTTTAGCTATTATTGATAAATTCGTGTTGGTCACCATTAAGTAAATTCATGAAGTACGTGTACCTGCTAACCCTAGAGACAAAAAATTGTGTTGCATTGAGTTGAGCATCGCTTGCCGTTAAGATATTAGACATTAACGGCAAGGCCGATATGCGTCCTTCCATCCATCTAGTGCTTGACTCGGATAGAGGGATCATTTTTGTTGTATGTTTCTGTTTGCAATTTTGTAAAAAAGTTAGTCAAGCTTAAATCTTGACTCTATTCGTGATTTATTGCCATAGTAACTTGAGACATGTTATGAACTACAAGTCTAGTAATATTAACCCCTTGATTAAATTAATGTTTTTTAGATTAAAAACAAATTGTTGCAATAAAAATAAATACGAGTACATGCATACAATTATCAGAATTTATAAAAAAACACGCTATTTTTGAGAAAAATTTGAAACAACTGTTTCGTTTTGCGAGTAGTTCATTATGAAATCGTAGCAGTTGCACTTCGAGTTTTAATCCTGTAAAATATTCCCCATATATCCATTAGACATAAATAAATTAAGGTAATTTAGATGTATACTACAAAATTGACCTCTTAGTTTTCAAACCGAAGACTTGCACTCATTTCTAAAACTTTGTCATATTTACCTAGCCATAGAAGTTTATTTTAGTCACTTTTACTCGCACTAATTAGATACTTCTTCACATGTTCACTAAATAGGTACTACTCAGTAATGTAATGATAAAAACTTCACTAACCTTAATTTTTTTATTAATACCTAAATTTATAGAAATCTTTAATAAAACAACGTAAGGTATTTTTGAACTTTATTAAGTATCGTTTTACTTATTTTAGGCATACTTTTCGCAGTTATTCTTCGTAGGATGCTATCACGGCTCTGTTGTTAGAGTAGGATCCAAAAGATAACACTTCTAGTCAAAGTACCTACCAAATCTACAACAGTTTTTTGTGGTTTTCTAAAAAAAATAAATCAATGGCTCAACTGAAACACAATAAGTTAGTAGTTGCCTCGCGGTAGTCGTGAAATAGCTGTTAGGAAGAGCAGGTAAACGTCGTCGTGATCAATTAGTGTAAATTGAGTAAAACTCTTGTTCGTTATTATTTACCTATACGTTGAATTTGAAATTTGCTGTAGCAGATATATTTATTTACGCAGAAAATTACAGCTAATACAAGAATTTTTATTACTTACATCCGTTTAAATTGTATCAATTACGTTGATTATTTAATAAATGATTATATTCTTGGTGACGATTAAAATTTTTAAATCAGGTGAGAACTTTTCACTAAAGGTTTCTGAAATCGTATGTAAACTACAAAGTTTTTTTACAAAATTAACGTATTACAGTATCAAAAATGGATATTTTATAAGATTCCAAATACCTAAGCCTAATTATTTGTCAAAAATTTGATTTTTCATTTATTTAATGTTATTTACTTTCACTAGAAAGGTTAGTAAAGGTTAGTTTAAAATAGTAGGTATCAAACATGTGTATCACCAATTAAAAAACGCAAATAACCTTAAAATCGTAGTTACTACCTAAGTACGGTTTTAATGAAAAATCTGATTCAAAAAACTATATAAATACATACTTATTTAGGATTTATTATTTTAGAACTTGCTAGTTGCGACCAAGAGACAGGCACTACTCGCAGTAAGACTTTAAAGGCGATGATTTATAATGTTAGATATTTTATAAATTTTGTTTTAGAAATATTTACTACGGAAAGTAATAATGTTACTATTTGTTTGTCAAAATGCGGTAAATGTTTTTCACTAGCTCGAAACTGATGTCTTATCTAGTAAATAATATTGTAAGGAATAAATTTAATAGACTATGATTTCTCACTGAACGTCTATCGAATAAAATGATTTGCATTGTGATACTCTTATTACTTTAAGAGGTCTTTACTATGTTCATATGAATGTTTTCCCTCTATTATTTATTACTTTTGTGAGTCTATTTTATCTTATGTTATATATGTTAGTGAAAATAAAAACATGATAAAAATTGAAACTAGTTTTATTTATGACCTGTTCACAAAATCAAACAAATCTAGGTATGTTAGGGATATGTTTTTGCAACGAGGCATGCAAATGTCGTTATGCAAAAAGGATAAGTATATTAGAAGTAAGTAAGTACCGATAGATGATACACGATGGACCGACGATTGTGGAAAACTGGTAGATGCAGATGCTGTAACTTGGGTGATAAACTCTTGCATGCCCCTAACATCCACGAATAACTCCAAACTCTAGCAACACACGTCAGGTACAAATAAATATTTTACAAAACGGTTACAATATCAATCTACCTTTATATGATATGATATTATAATTTTAATAATTTTATGCTTATCTTACATACATTAATACAGACTGACACTACTCTCATAATATATTTTTAATTCATCCTACGGGTGACGCTACGAGTGATATCAAACCCTACCTCTAGGCTCCCTTAAAATATAAAAGATCCCTCCCTGCTTTACTAAAGATAAAAGATCTCGCTCCCTCGATGTGTCACATAAGTAGAGATAACGACTAAATATGTCAACCTCACCACACACGAATCAATGACGGTTTACTTACACCAGCCGTTGAGATCCAAGGTACCTGACCGGGTCGGACGATCATTCCACATTTTCGGCCCTAGTTCCTTAGCTTAACATCGTTCTATCTTGACGCCTTTTGTAAAACCAGCCGCAAATAGATTTGCAGACTGCTACAATCAATGGCTCAAAATCGTTCTTCCTGGAAATGCATGGGAAACCCATAGCTTGGTTTCTGTTGTGCTTATTTATTACCTATAGTTTTGGACTCACCTATCTTACTGGCCTTAGTAAAAATGTTGGGTACCTAACTTATTAAAAAAAATGGTCCCAGGCTTTTATCTCCAGGTACGGTAGATATAAAGATATTCGCTCAGTTATCTTTGGAATCAAGAGTTTTAAGGAATGTCTATTAATTTCCATAGTTCGAACTTACGACCTTTAGGTCCCACTCAAACTTGCACCCGCTAGACTTAACTACCGGTGCTCACTAAAAAAAAAATTGCTCTTAGATGGACCAACAGTGCTCATAGTACAATCTATCTATCATCATCATCAACCCATCCTGTAGAAGTCCACTGCCGGACACTGCCATACGTTTCCAGGAAGAACGATTCTGAACCCATTCCATCCATCGTCAATCGTCCATAACGATGTCGTCAGTCCATCGGGTAGCAGGACGCCTAAGCTTCGTCTTCCGGTTCGTGGTTGCCATTCGAGATCCTTTAATTCCATAGCGGTCGTTGGTTCTAACAAGGAGGGGGGCAATTCTGTGAAGTGTTAAACAAAAACTATTAATTAAAAATATTTAATTAACTAATTAATTAACAAAATGTATAAAACTGATTTGGGGACCAACTTTACTTATGTGCTTAGTTTAATAGTACAATTATGTGATTAGCTTTTGACTAGCTTGTGGCAGGTAACCTGCATCGGTTAGTGTGCCGTACGTTTTGACAATTGCCACGCTTCTACCAATCGACAGATTGACAATTGCCATGTTTTCTGTCTTGCATTCCTTGTTAAAAGTTAGATTGGCACGACGCTGGAGTTTCATTAGTTACCTACGTTATTATTATTTTGTATACAGATCATATAAAACAACCGATAGGAACCGAGCCGTAAGTTTCTTGTCGGTTCTTCTAGGCTTGGTCGCGAGAAACTGGCGCTTAGATTCACTTAGCTTTAAAACGTTTCAAGATGATGCCTGCCGATATTACTGAATAAATGCTTTTGACTTTGACCACGACGGGAAATTAAAAACAGGCGTTATATAAGACTTCGCGATAGAAGGGCAGGATGTCCGCTCCGTCGGCGTCAGCAGCTGAAAACTTTCATAAACGCGAAGTATTCATCATGGCCCCTTGTGGATACGAACATACATTTCTGCCTTTTTTAGGATAAAGTAATACCGTGGAGTCCAAAGACATGGCTTAGCTTGTCCTCTTCAAAGAGTTATTTATGAGACTGGTCAAGAAGATAACCAGATCAAGGGCAAAAGGATATTGTTCTATAGAAAAGACTAACGACTAAGAACTGTCTTCCTTAAATAAAGACAGCCGTCAGAGCTCAATCAGTAGTAGCTCTGTCTTCTGCGCTGTAGGTCGTAGCTTCGATCCCCACAAACATTTTGTGTGATAAACACAATGTGTTTATTCTGTGTATGGATGCTATACTAGATTGCGAATAAGTATTTATTTATTTCTAACAAAAGAAAATGGTCACAAGCCTTTTGGTCATTTTTCTACGGCCGGCGATATGAACACTATCTTGGTTTATAGCTGATCTACATGTAACCACTAAAGTACATTATTTTTCCTAAGCTGGTTTAGGCTTTACAAATAGTTGCGTTAGATACAAACTTGAGCTAAATGTTCCTTACGAAATAAACAACAAATAAACAATAAAATATAATTTAATACAATAACGATCAAGATCAATGATCTAAGTACTGAATACGCATAAAAAGTATTACAATAAGGCGAAGGTCAAGACAGAAAGTCATCTGAGGATATCTAGTCTACCGGGTCTATTTTACAAATATTTGTTTTATCTTTTTCAGAAAAACGCGATGCTTCGTACCGCCGCTTCTGGTAACTTGCTGTCTGAGTGGGTTATTCCCATCTAATCATATGATCAGGTTGTGGTTGCATCTGATCAAACAAAAAGTTCCCATCAGATCATTGATCAGATGCAACTGCTTTTTTGAATTTAATTTTGTGCCAACGGATCATAATTATATTTTTGGCGTGTAATATTACTATGCAACTAACAACTTTTTTCTATTCGACTTTTTTGTACTTATTAACTACCTATTTTTATAGTTCCTGTTGGGTTGAAAAAATAAAAAAAACTTATTTGATAAAAAAATCGCAAAAATACGTAAAACTTTGAACAAAATCAACAGTATAACAATAAACAATTCTTTAAACAGATTAAGTACACAAAAGAATCTTAAACAAATAAAAATAATTTTGATTACAAAATCAGTCATATTTATGACAAAAGTACTTAAAACTTTTTATTATTTATTAAGTTGTTACAGTTATCGGTGCGGATTAAGAGCGCTTGGAGAAAGTGGTGGGGATTTGCGCATGTGTACAGTCACGCATAAAATTACTAAGAGTGATTTGAACTAATAATTTGTTTGTTAACATTTTGAGAATAATAGATATTTAAATAGCTTATTTTAATACAGTGTGGTTCAGGCACATTAACCATTCATCATATAAATAAATAAATAAATAAATAATGCTGGACAATCCACACAGTATCATCTAGCCCCAAGCTAAGCAGAGCTTGTGTTATGGGTACTAGATGACTGATATACTTAATAAAATACTATATTACATACATAGATATTTTTTATTATACATAGAAAACACCCAAAACACCCGGAATAAATATTTGCAGATTGTACAAACATTTATCCCAAGGCGGGAATCGAACCCGCAACCTCCGCGTCGCAGGCGGACATTCGCCCGCCGCGCCACATCGGTCGTCTATATAATAAACAATATGTCACTAAATTTAATATACTTAGAAAGAAAGAAGAACACAGTTTTATGTAAAATTATGTATTGTAAGTACCTACTAATCCAAAACTAACTAATGTCTAATCAGATGGCAGTTGAGTTATTGCTTCCATTAAATCATCGTTTGATACAGTCATCGAAGAAAACATTACGGAAGAACTCGTAGAAGGCATTTCGTCGTCGTAAGAGATTTCGTCATCTTCGTCCTCATCTTGACTACCATCACTCTCCGAGCTGTCATCATTTACACTTACGATAAACTGTTCGGTTACACTATCAATCACATGGTCACAAAAGTTTTAAGTACTTTTGTCATAAATATAAGACTGATTTTGTAATCAAAATTATTTTTATTTATTTAAGATTCTTTTGTGTACTTAATCTGTTTAAAGAATTGTTTATTGTTATACTGTTGATTTTGTTTAAAGTTTTACGTATTTTTGTGATTTTTTAATCAAAATAAGTTTTTTTTATTTTTCTCAACCCAACAGGAACTATAAAAATAGGTAGTTAATAAGTACAAAAAAGTCGTATAGAAAAAGGTTGTTAGTTGCATGGTAATATTACACGCTAAAAACATAATTATGATCCGTTGGCACAAAATTAAATTCAAAAAAGCAGTTGCATCTGATCAATGATCTGATGGAAACTTTTTGTTTGTTCGGATGCAACCACAATCTGATCATATGATCAGATGGGAATAACCCCAGGTATACTATATACTATTACTGCTTATACTACAGGTATATAACGACCGATGTGGCGCGGCGGGCGAATGTCCGCCTGCGACGCAGAGGTTGCGGGTTCGATTCCCGCCTTGGGATAAATGTTTGTACGATCTGCAAATATTTATTCCAGGTGTTCTGGGTGTTTTCTATGTATAATAAAAAATATCTATGTATGTAATGTATTGTATTAAGTATATAAGTTATCTAGTACCCATAACACAAGCTCTGCTTAGCTTGGGGCTAGATGATGCTGTGTGGATTGTTCAGCATTATAAGTACTTAAAAAAGACTGACCTCACCTCATCTTGTTGGAAGTCCTTTGCTCGCTCTGCTATAGGTTGTGAGTTCGAGCCCCACCACCCCCACCACTAAATATTTTGTGTGATAAACACAGGTGTTTGTCTTGTGTCATGCATAGATTAATGAAGGTATGTTTTTACAAAAAAATTATACAAGTCATCTGGCTCCCATATGATATAAGTGAAAATAAATAAATATTTGTGGTCATCTTTAGACAACATCATCTAGTCCCAATCCTAAGGGGTTATTCCCGTTGAGTCACACCCTTTCAGTCACACAGTGACACAATGGGACGAAAAAGTTTCGTTGAGTTACACCTGTTACACATTGCGACTTTTATTTTCCGATTGAGTTACACTGTTACCCAACGGGGAAAAAAAAGTGGCGTTGTATCACAGGGGTGACTGAATGGGAATAAATAAATAAAATATGTCGCGTTAAGTCACACTAATTAATTAAAGTTAAATTCTTTATTGTACACAAAATGTTTACAAAATGGTGAACACAAAAAACATGTACAAAGGCGAGCTTAATCATATAAAGAGTTTTCTTAAAAAAAATTATAAAAAAATTATATGAACTTTATTAATCAAATTTTAAATGAATTTGTTAATTCTTGAAACATTTTATTATTTGAAGAGAATTATCATTTTATTCTATGAGTATGTGTTTCTAATAATTATTATTGAAAATTTTAAGAGTTAATTATTTGGACATTTTTACACATATTTTATTTATTTTCATCGTGGCAACCTTAAATATCTGTTTTTCTCTGCAATGGCAACCTTTAAATCTACTCAATATCTAATAGTACTCATTATCTTAGTATATTTATTTTCATCAATAAAACTGTTTTATTTTTATACTTTTGTAATCAGGTGTGGCTTATTGGGAAAAAAAAGTTTCGTTGAGTTACAGTGTTACTCAACGGGCACGCTTTCTTCCCATTGTGTTACACCCTCGGTATCAGTGTAACTGAATGGGAATAAAAAATTCCCGTTGAGTAACACTGTAACTCAACGAAACTTTTTCGTCCCATTGTGTCACAGTGTGACTGAAAAGGTGTGACTCAACGGGAATAACCCAATCTAAGCATAGCTTATACTGCGGGAACAGATGACTAAAATACTTATATAAGTTTTTTTTGTTAATACATACTTAATAATATATACAATGTAACACCCAGAGACAATTATCTTACATTTGTGTCATAAACATTATCACACAAATGTTTGTCCTAGGTAGGGATCGAACCCACAGCCTACAGCACAGAAGTTAGAGCTACTACTAACTGATCTGTGAGGCCAGTCAAGATGACTTATACAGTCTTTGCATAGTTTGGAATTAGATAGCACTGTGTGAAATGCCTTTAAACATTTATTTATTTTAATATCAATAACATTTCAAAGAATTTGGACGGAGCACAACAGTTTAAAATCCTAATCCCAAAAGCTTCCAGGGAAGGGGTTCCTAGATGCTTTACTAATACAACAGACGAATGGTAAACGGGATAATTGTTGTAATTTTAGAAAAAAACTCGTGTCATAATAAGAATAAAGGCTTTTGAATTAAACCGGAATCAATAAAAATAATGACTTATTCCATCTGAGGTCAGCTTTTTTAAACTCATAGCAGTGTTAGCCTGAACACCTGTGTTCGTGTTAATAGATAGATAGATAGATAGAAGCTATTTCGCCGGCGAGTAGAAGTATGCATACACCTTCAGTTTTTGGGAGTTCGGGAATATTATCACCGAACCCATTATTATCTGAAAAGAAAAAAGAAAGTGACAAAACTTGGTAACACAGAGTTGAAACAGAGTACTGGTACACAATAGCTATAAAAAAGTTGTAAATAAATCACAAAAACCAGGCACAAAAATAGTCTACTTAGTACCGTAAGTTTTTGAAAATATTAAAAGCTCTTTTTAAAAGAAATACTCGTATATCTTCAACACATAAAAGTAAACAAAGTCACAGGCAGGAATTTGTATAATGTGTCGGGTGTAGAAAGACTACTAAGACTACTGAAAACTTTGCGCTTTTAAGTATTGAACTTCTGTATAGAACATTTTGTCCTCCGCGTTCACATTTTTGGTTCTCATCATCTTCCTGCCCTTATCCCACACTAAGTGGGGTCGGCACAACAGGTTTTTTCCTTCCACTCTTTTCTATTAGTCGTTATTTACTAATTACCATGTTGTAGAGAGATTTAGCTTAGTTCTCCTCCTACTCCTTGGGAATACTGGTGTGTGTGCTTCTAGCCGACGGTAAATATATGGCCCCAACCGTCGCCTTTGAGGCCTTCCACACCGCCTTGCTACCTCGCCACCGAAGGTGGATTGCCAAATGGCCGAGGCAGACTTTGTGCACTATACGAGGAGCTATCGCCAGGCTTAAGTGTCAAACACTTTAGCCCCCCCTCAACAGGTTTAGCCCACGAGTCGACGTGGTTACCGGGGTGTGGCCGCTGCATGCAGGACAGCTACTTGGAGCCACTGGTGAGAGTTTGTAGGCTGTCAACAAATTTAACAGTCATTCTACCACTTATTACAGCCGACTGGCAGAATGACACGCTGACACCCTACTACACCCCTACAAAACAATTCTATACAAAACTAACAAAACAATATCCCCCGAATAACACCCCAATATTTTTCGGAGCAGTCTTTATATGTGAATAGGCTTTTTTACGCGGAAAGCGGGAAAACGAGCGGAAGCTAGTGCTCGTAGAATAAAAAGAAATAAATAAATAAATATTCGTGATCATTGCACACACCACCAAACTAAGCAGCTTGTACTTTGGCAACTAGATAATTTATAGAATACTTTATACTTTTTTGTAAATACATCTATATTTATGAAATTATTATTGGTTCGATCCCTACCGATATGTATCGAGCTCCCCTACCTATACTAAGCAGAAGATAGAGCTACTATCAATTGAGCTATGAGGTTAGTCAAAACAAGCTGACATATGAAACAATTATAACATGACTTACCTTAGTGTTTTTTGACTTTAATATGTTCTGGTGGCATATCGTTCTTGTATAAATCCCACATTTGCTCGTATAAGTTTTCTAATCCACGTGCATAGTGATCGCAATCAAAAAGGGTTGTGCTTAGTCGTGCATTCCAAACTTTAGCTTGAATGTATTTTCGACTGTAAAAATAATTTACGTTTTAAGAGCGCTCTCGGCGAAGCTTGTTTGGTTGTTTATAAATAGTGGAACCACGCGACTTAGTCCATGTGCGCCTGCACGTCTTTAGGATTTGAATTTCAAGAATTCCTTAAATATTAAAGTACCTACACCTCTACGCACCAAACACCACAACCAATGGTTTAGGCTGTGCGTTGCCTCTATAAGTCAGCCAAGACTCAGATCAAGATGGACTCAGACTCTTTAGTAACGTTCTGCGCTTTAGCCAGTTTTGGAGTTAAAACTGTCTGTCACCTGGACCTCAAACTTACTCAAGTTTGAGGTTTATGAATTTATTAATTTATAGTTGTAATATTATATTTTAATAAACTAAACAATTACTTACAATTTTTTATTTATTCCAAGTTTTATTGCAATTTCCTTATATTCGATTTTACTTTTAGCAATGAGTTCTGGACAGCCCAAAGCATGCAGTTGTGATGCAGCAACTCTGTAATTAAAATGTTTATATACCAGTTTCGACTAGCTTCAAACGATCCTCATTTCGCCGATAGTAGAATGTATTACAGCCGTTTTTCGGATATACATATATTTAATCCAACTTTGGTTTGGAATGTTAAGGGTCATCATCATCGGTCTAAAGAAGTCTGCTGTGAGATAAAGCAGTTTTAAGTCATTTCCATTCACCGACTTTCCGCAATCCTAGCAATGTCGTCAGTCTGTCGAGGAGTAGGGCGTTCTACATTTCGTCTTTTGGTTCAAAAACCTTCATGCCCCAGTGGTAGTCGGTGCTACGAGCTATAGGTAGGGTTGCCATACGCCCCGTAAATACGGGACTGTCACCGTATTTGACTATCTGTCCCGTATATGTCCCGTACATCGACAAAATACGTCAACATGGAACATTTAGAATAAACACTTTTATTCAATAATTTAGATTTTTTAATTAATTTTTTTATACTTTTGATACAGTTGAGACTAGAGGATATATGTTAGAAAACAGATAGTTTGTCTCTCACTATGTACACATGCGTGCAATGTATGACATGCATGTGCTAGTTGAAAAGCTGCGTATCGTCGTTGAATGTGTCATGAGTTTTGGGCATCGGAAGAGAAAACGTCCCGTATTGCTTCCTAGAAGTTATGGCAACCCTAGCTATAGAGTGCACACACTGTCACTTTAACTTGCTGATTTTGAGAGTTTTGATTTTTTACGGATTTCTCTGTTTTTAATCTATCAGGTAGTGAAACTCTATACCAAAATTATAAATAATTAGGCTATCAGGCATAATCGTAATATCATACTTTGATGCTAAAGTTTCTCCAGGTAGAGTGACCACCGGTGTACCAGCCCAAAGTACATCCATTGCTGTAGTGTGGCCGTTACATATTGGAGTATCCAAGCAAACATCTGCTAGTTGACCACGGCGAACATGCTCTTCTTTACATGTGATCTTGGAAAAAACTATACGCTCTGTTGGAAATCCTGTGATAAAAGTTTAAAACTTGTATTTTGCTACACGCTATTTTTACTAAAATAATATTAAGCAGTGATACGCTTCAATTATTTGTAGTAAGTAACACACAGTTTTTTTATTTTAGTAAGTACCTACCTAATTTTTTAATAAAATTCTTTAAATTTGGTTCCCCAGCAGCTGGGAAGGCTAATAACCAAAGTACGCTATTAGGAACTTTTTCTAAAATATGCACCCACATTTCAACCACACTCGGGTCAATTTTATACAGTTGGTTGAAATTGCAGTAAACGATAGCGTCATCAGAAAGTCCATACTGCTTTCTGGATGTAAATACTATTTTATCAAACACTTCTTCTCCGGATGCAATTTTCTTACTATAATTTAGTATTGATAAACCGTTGTAAATAGTGGTTCCCATAACTAATACCTGTAAAGCAAATATAAATGAAGTATTTGACAAAGAGCATTTTAATTGAAAGTTATTTATGTAATGAGAAACTAGAATTATTTACCTGTACTCGTTCAGCATTTATTGTCAAGTCCACCACATAATTAGGAATGTTTATTTCTTTTATTTTTAACTCAATAGGCTTAAAGTTATCATATTTAACCATTTCACTTCGTTGCAACACTTCAAATAATTCTTCTACAATTATGTTACTCGATGCATTAATTATCGCTTTGTTATCACTATGAATGTGAGCATCATCATACTGCTTACCAGCTCGTACTGAATATTTATGTGCCAGATGAGGAAACATTTGCTTGTGGTCTCCAACAAAATACGTGTACGGCATGTATGCAAATTTTTCACTGAAATATATAGAAGTTGATCTAGGACATGATATTTCATCTGTTATTATGAAATCCATATATTTTGCGCCACTAGTACCAGGATACCCTAACCACATGACTTGCAATGGTGCTGGTCGTAAAGCAAAAATTTCATTTCTGGCACCTTTTGTATATCCATTCATATTGACTAAAATGTCAATTCCATCTTTGTGTATCATGCTTGCTGCTTTTATGTTACAGGATATATCAGATAAATCTATGAAATGTTCGGAATCTTTGATTAATTTGCTTCGGAATGTAGTGCCGTCGTTTGGGTTCAAAGCGTAGCAAAAAACTTCAACCATGGAACGATCGTGTAATCCTGGAATGGACTGCATCAGATGAGATGTTGGGTGGTTGCCAAAATCACTGCTCACGTAGCCAATCTTAATCCTATTTTGGTGTTTTTTCGTATACATGAACGACTTTGTATTCAGTAAATTAACTTTTTCTGTATACAAATCAGCATGACGTGAAGCAATTTCTTTTCTTACTCCATTTGATAAGGGATATAATATGGAATGATGTGGGTGCACTGAAGTAATTTTTTCATTCTGTAGTTGTTGTTCTACTATTGTTACAATTTTTTTCATTCGATTGTCATAGTCATACCAATTACATACAATCAGAAAACAATGAGCTAAATTACAAAAAGCATCTGGAAAATCTGGTTTAAATCGCAATGCATTTTCATAAAACTCAATAGCTTCAGAAATGTTTCCCATATCCTTGTATATACTTGCTAAATTACAATGTGCATCCGCAAAAGTTGGGTTGATCTCGATAGCAGTTTTAAAACAAGTCATTGCACCTGTTACATCTTGTAATTCTTTTAGTGTATTTCCCATGTTACTATGAGCGTCTGCAAAATTTGGTTGAATAAGAATTGCAGTTTTGTAATGCATCAACGCAAGCTGCAGTTTTCCTGAAATGTAAAAAGGTAACGGTTTAATTTCCTTCGCTTTATATAAAAGGTTATAAGCCTGAGTATTTTTATCTTAATATAAACTAACAATTCTTGTAACTTGGAGACCTTTACCTATCATCTTTTGAATTCCTACAAATTGAAGACAATGTAAAATTGGTAACATAAGAAGTTATAATAATAATATTAATATGAATATAATAATATAAATTGTTAGCCTTAAACCACACTAGTTCATCATCATCATCATCAGCCTATAGAAGTCCACTGCTGGACAACACGTTTCCAGGAAGAACGATTCTGAGCCTTTTCCATCCATCGACTTCCCGCGGTCCTAACAACCACACTTGTTATTTGACTCAAAATACTACTTATGCCACTTTTACTTGCAAAGTGCAAGTAAAAGTTGTCCAAAAACCAGCTCAATAAAAAGTTTTTATCAAACCAAACACCATGATGACAAAATCAGCCATTGCGTTCCACCTATCGGTAACATTATTTTGCACGTTGGACAACGCAGACTCAACACTAGATATTCTCGCCTGCCTGGCGTTGAGATCGCGGCCAAATAGAAAGCGAGCAGCGTATGTAAACAATTTAATCAGGCGTTAGTTAGTTCAAGGGTGATTTACCGCCGAATTTACTTGTGCTTTAACACTGAAAAGCATAAATTGAAGTAACGTGCGTACGAACTCTTTTATAATATACGGCTATTTTCAAACTATGAAATTGCTCATAGACTAAATTGCAAAAATAGTAGCATATTGCCAAAAAAGTAATACATTGCAAATCTATCAGATTTGCAATATGCTACTATCTTTAGGTAGGTGGCCTATGGTGAAGTATCAAGCAGGCGAGAAATTTTAGGATACATTGGTTGATTAATTTATAATAACTATTGGAGCATGGTGATGTGGAGCGTACTTTTGAGTAAAAACGCAAAAACTCATTCGCAATCAAACTATGTATTTCAGGTAGGTAAGTGGTTTCCATTTAAAACCAGGTGGACCCTCTACTTGCTTTACTATTGTTGTTTATCATAAAATAAAACATTGTTCATAATCAGTACATACCCTGCTGCTGTAAAAGCGATGCCAAATTGCTGTGAGTTGCTGCAAAGTTAGGAAAATATTCCAGAGCTTTCATATATAACTGTTTGGCTTCTCTTATTTTACCTTGTTCCCTTTTTACATTGCCGAGATTATTCAAAGTATCAACGTGTGAGGGGCATAGCTGCAAAGCGGCATTGTAGTAGTCTTCAGCTTGAGAGACAAGACCCTTTTCTTTCAGTGCATTAGCAAGATTGCAGTATGCATCTGGAAAATTTGGCTGCAGTTCTATGGCTCGTTGATATGTCTCTATCGCCAAATCTATAAAACCGTGTCTGTAATACTCGCAGGCTAAATTTCCATATACTATGCCACAGTTCGGTGTAAGCTTCGAAGATTGAAGGTATATTGCTACCGCTCTAAAAAAATAATTGATTATTAATTAATGCCAATTATGTTTATAATATAAGCCCTTCTAAGAAACCCAACCCCATGACCTGTATAACGAAATTCACTTTAAAATATGAAAATTAATGTATGGATGTACTACCTCCGTACATATTTCTATTACCCAGCATTGGTGCTCGCATTGCTGTTTTTTATTTGAAAGGTATGGGCACATGGATGCCGGAGCCCAAGAATATAATAAATAAAAAAACCAGCCAAGTGCAGTTCGGACTCGCGCACGAAGGGTTCCATACCATTATCTATTATAAAAACAGCATAAAAATCACGTTTGTTGTATTGTATGAGAGCCTCCTTAAATATTTACTTTATTCTGTTTTTTAGTATTTGTTGTTATAGCGGCAACAGAAATACATCATCTGTGAAAATTTCAACTCTCTTACTATCACGGTTCAAGAGATACAGCCTGGTGACAAACGGACAGACAGACAAAAACATAAAGTAATAGCTGAATTTAAAAAAAAATTACATCAGGAAATGAATTTTATTGACAGACTGCATAAATTATAGTAGTAATAATATAAAATTAAATATACCTATAGTACCTACCATAGAGTAACGAGACTTATTTGTCTTGTGCGTGGTCCGATTATGATTGCTACTACACTACGCGACTACTTAGTTATTATTTTGTTAATTAAGTTCATAAGCAATAATTGGTTATTAATATGGGTTTTTGTTGTGTATGTATAACTTAAATACAATAGTGTTTATTTTAACTGATAACAGTTTATCTTCACATACACTTACCTTTTAATTTTATTTTTGAACCATGTAATACACCCTTCTGAGAATTCAGCCGCCTGAGACACCACCCTTGGAGGGGCGATATTGATGACGGTGTATACGACGATGCATTGGTAATCCATAACACGGACATGTCCTCAGCGCGAGCAAGGTTGTACTGAGTAAGACGCGGGAGACACGGCCAAGTCGCGTCACGCGCGCTCCCGACCAAGAAGTGCGTTCGCGCACCTTGCCAACTTCCCCGCGACGAAGTTCGACGTTGCCCACGCGGACGCTACGTCGACCAACACAACTGGTGACCTTCATATACCGTACAGTATATATATACTACGGACATGGCGTTTTATGTCTTGCCGACTAATGCCGACACCAGCTAAACCAACAGTTAACCTGCTGCTTAAAATTATGTGTATGAGAAAACTTAATCAATTTGATTTAAGCACATTTATTTTGTGTATCGGTTACAAAACGAATTATTTTCCATCAAGCGATGAAATATGGTAAGCTACCCATTTTATTAGCTGTTCCTCAAAATAACTAGCAGCTGTCGGTGATACTATTTTAGTAATTGTTTACATTGCGGCGTCTGTTACCGAGGCATAGATGTAAAAAATAACAAGGAAGAAACCACGCCATATAACAAAAATTAGAAACTTTTTGAACTAAACTACTTAATATGTGGTGTGTAAGTGAGCGGCACAGTACACGGCGGTATTGATTTGCGATTGCGACGAGGTAAGCGGTACCGGCGGCGTGGAGAGCTGCCGGCATCTCGACGCGACTGCGGTCTTAAGGTTTTGCCAGCTGACGCGTCATTATCTAGTAGAAATGGAAGCTGGATCTAAATGAATAATGTACATTAATTTGGATGTCCAGAACGATTTAATACTAGTTAAAAACATCGCGTAGAAATACAAATAACGATCGTTGTTTTCAAGATAAAGTTCGAAACAACATGGGTGTTGTGGCGCTTAATACAACAAACGCGGTGCCCCGTGGTCCAAAATGTGAAGAGAAGATGGAATTAGGCATCATTTTGAAGATAATGGATTCTTGTAAACGTAGGTACAAAGTTTAAAAATATTCAAAAACGTAATGGAAAAAATATAAAAAGCACAGAAGTCGTTTAGAAGTTGAGACGCTATTTATCTTAGAAAACTACGATTAAAAGGAAAGTCTACGACTATAATTTGGATATTTTTTTTTCAAGATGTTACAAGCACTTATTAATTTAATTTTTTCATTTCCCCCAGAAGAAAATCCGTTCTCATAGTTTTACAGTTTTTAAATAAAATAGTTATCACATAGAGAATGTGTTATAAATATAATAAATAACATTAAACCAAGTTCTTATTTTCTACATGGAATTTCTATAGTGGTAGTGTTGTGATATTGGTGCAAACCAATATCACGCATGTAAATTTTTTTGCAGTTTTAATGTTTTAAAATGTTTAATATAAGTATTGAACTAACATCATCGCCAACAGCCTATAGAAGTCCGATGGACGTAGACCTCTCCTATACGTTTCCAGGAAAAACCATTATGAGCCTTTTCCATCCACTGACTTCCCGCAATCCTAACAATCTTGTCATGTCAGTTCAGTGTGAAGGCGTCCGACGCTGCGTCTTCCAGTTCGTGGTCGCCATTCGAGAACCCTTCCCCAGCGGTTTTCGAAAACATGATCAAAACATATAAAATATACGTTGAACTTAGATTTACATAAGTATGCATGAAATGTATAAAATACACATGAATCGGTTGAGCTAACTGCAAAATGTTGCAATCGATCTATACATAGCTCAACTGATCCAAATTAATACCAGCCAGAAGCGTCCCGAAGACGCTAGCCGTAAGTATAATGAGATAAGACTGCTCCTGGAAGTAATATATATGGTCAAGGCACCTATATAAACATTTTTATCTATGGAACCAACACTGTTAGATTCCATAAACAAAGTTACTATAACTACCTCCGAAGTTTTCGGGAGTAGACGATTTTTTATATGAAAAGGAAATTAAGAAATAATAAGTATCTACTAGCGTTGGGTACATGATAGGTACTCGTACTTGCCCGTTTGCCAACTTTCTAATGATTTTGACCGTGTAGTACGAGCTCTCGGTTATAATTAAATTTTAAGAATCATTGCCAAGGTTTACTACGAAATATTTTAAATAAATAGGTACTCAGTAATAACACAAAGGTACTTATTTACAAAAAAGGTATTTATTTACAAAAACCATCAATTATATTAATAATAATAAATATGAATAATAATAAGCAGCACCGGGTGGTCTAGTGGGAGTGGGGGTGACCCTGTCTTCTGATCCTAATTAAGGTCGTGGGTTCAAATCCGGTCGTGCATCTATGGATGGTTCCGTTCGAAAAAAATATGTGCGCAATACCAGTGCTCTCAGACGGTGCAGGAAAACATCGTGAAGAAACCAGTTAGTGTTTTAAATAGCGGCGATGTGCCTGCAACCTGTCACGTATGGAATACTAACTACCTACTGCAAAATGTGGGTATGTACGAATTGTACTAGCTGAACGCACCTCTCACTACCCCCTTAGACATCGTCGAAGTCTCTAGTAGGAACTTGGTACTAAAGAGATCGGAGGGGATATCTACCGTGCTTGGGGATTAAAATCTTGATGCTATTTCTTTTTTTTTTTTCTTTTCTAATAAATATAACAAGATCTTGACAGGGTATGATCAGCAAAAATACTGAAAAATGTTAATCAATAGTATTATACTTATATACTAGGCTTAGTCAGCTTCGCATTTTGTTGACCTGGTTTTTTCAGGTGACAGTTTAGGCCAACTAAGCTGTGAAGATGGTGTAGGTGCTGAGCTAGCCTCATCCATCTAATTTCCCGCTTCAAGCACTACAGCATCCTGTAAATAGGGGCATGAGATATAAACTGTCACTCACGCATGTTTTTATATATGCTACGAGTATTCGTTAGTGGCACTACGATCGCAGTCTGCCGATTATCTTTCATCTCATTCTGTGACAAAATACGATCCATTGTATGGAACATAGGATGCACGCACAATATTAGAATATTTATTCATATTGGTTGTTCAGCGTTTTAGCTAAAATGGCCGATAAGACTGTTGCCATCTCATGTTGTTGACATAATATGAAAGTGAGAAAAATCAAAAGTTAAAGTTGAATAACTTTGTAGCGCCGCGTTATAAATTGCCAGACAATATGAATGAGAGGCTGGAGATAGTATGTGCCTAGTCCTAAAGTGTGTACTGTTGAATAATTTTAGATGCAGAGCTATATTTTTAAGTGGAATTTTAAATTTCATCACAAGTTTTTTTCTGGCACACTACCAAAATCATTGAAATCGTCAGAGGAGTCGGCATAATCCAATGGTGACAATTTTTATTATACTTCGGGGCAGCGTCGTCGTATGTCTGGTCTACTTCGTGCAATTCTAACATTCACATTAGCAAAAATTTTTTATTTGGCGAAATTCCAAGAAATTATATTTAATACACAGTTTTACTGATATATTTAATTGTTGTTAATCTAATCATCATCATTATCCAGAAGTGTATCTACTGTTCTACATAAGCCTCCCCCTATATATTTAGAAAGCATTTATGAAGGCGGTTGGAGGGGCTGTTCAAGAGAATTGGTCACCGTACGAATTTAGTACTTAGAAGATGCTGCTCCCTGATCCCTGATAATGGAAGGAAGCATCAATGGGGAGTGATAGATAGGTTTTTTATGTGACGTGACTAATTTATATACAAACGTAATATAACGTATGTTATGGTAGGATAAAAATAACGCAATATTGCTACCGTCATCGTATATTTTGGAAAGATTAAACATTAACAATACACATTTATTTTATCGAATACATTGAAAAACTTTAGTTTTAACCACTACTTACAATATTTTTAATAGAAATAAACATTTTATTAAACGGCGATAAACACACTACCAATTCACACACACTACGTTGAATAATTTCTAGTGAGTAGTAGTAGTAGTAGCACTAATAATGAAAGCATATACTTACATACTTTAATAAGCTACATTAGTTATAAATCTGCGTGGTCCGATGTTCCGGTCGCTCACCTATCGGCAGTTAAAATATAATTTTTCAATCAGACATTGCAAAATGATGTGTATTTGAATTTAAGTACGTATAGTCCGGTCAAATTAGACCAAAAAATAAAAGTAAAGTTACATTAATTCCCACCAAGCTGAAAATCAGTATGATTGTTTAAAATATGATTAAAAATAAAATTTGAAAGTTCCCCATCTTTCCCCTGCATGGATTTTTTTTTATTCAAGGTCAAAGGTCAAAAAAATGAGTTTTTCGCAATTTTTATCAAAATTGTAAGTATTATCATAAAAATACCAAGACAAAAATTGTAGATCATTAAATTTAATTCTGCAAAAATGTCTCAATACTTTTTTTTCTACGAGCCACTTAAACTTAAATCGTTATATCTCAAAAACGGTGGCTCGTAGAAAGAAAAGTATTGATACATTTTTTGAAGATAATTTAATGATCTACAATTTTTGTCATGGTATTTTTATGATAAAACTTACCATTTTGATAAAAATCGCGAAAAACACATTTTTTTGACCTTTGACCTTGAATAAAAAAAAATTCCATACAGAGGAAAGATGGGGAACTTTCAAATTTTATTTTTAATCATATTTTAAACAATCATACTGATTTTCAGCTTGGTGGGAATTAATGTAACTTCGAATGTCTAAATTGTCCGGGCTAATAGTGTATATTTATTTATTTTATAACGGAAGTAATTTAGTAAATACAAATTTACATCTAAAAACTACATAGTTAGATTGTAAGCAATTTTATTAATTGATACATAACGTGTGCTGTCTTTTGAACTTCTTTGGTAGGTATATTATGTTCTTGGCATGATTGCCATTACATGTTTCAAGTCTTACTTCGCCTTAGTAGGTAAGTTAGATTGGTACCACACTGGAGGTATTTGTTTTTACATTATTATTAATTTGCGAAGGGTCAAACAAAAAAAACGGTTTCGTGGCTGCTCTAGGCTTCTAGGCTTGGTCATGAACTGGTTTTATACCATGACTTTGTGTGACAACATAGAATCAAACAAATTTTTAAACTTGACAAGCTTATACTGTCATAACTGCTATAAGCACACTACAATCATAGTACGAGTATTTGGTTCAAATGAATAATGACTAATGTGTGGTAATGGTAATACTCGTATATGATGCACACTACTTTTTAATACCAGGTTAACAAGCTTACATTTATGTAACTACTAAAACAGTTAAAAAACTTGAATAACGTTAACGTAACTATACGTTATAGCATAACTTTAATCACTTATCGTACCAATAACAAAGAGTATGATCAATCTTTTGTTAAGTTTTTAAGCATAGTGACACATAACAACGTATCCAATTGCCACACTAGAAACACACTAGACACGACGGACCCTGCGTCCACGCGATATGAGACATACAAATATTACGTTTTGTATGGGAAGACCCACGCCATCAGATCTAGTGTTATTACTGTGATTCTGCCTTACGCGTTTAAAAATAAAATAATAAGTCGAACGAAGTCTTACTAGACTTTAATTATTCATAAGTACCTATCAATATATTGTACTTACATACTTACTAGGAATAAATACTGTGAAGATATTTGTAAATTAGTTTGTTGCCTATTCGAAAATGACAATATTTAGTCGTTTATTTAGAAACATCGTCGGGTCGTGGAGAGACTGCTCTTTCGGAATTAGGAGAACTGCCGCCGGACGTGCTCTGCGGGCTTCTTTCCACCTAATAAAATATTAAGAACGTTACAGCATGTCCTAAAATAACTAGTATGACGTGGCTTAATAAACATTTCCTTCGTGAGTTTGTGTTTGGAGCACAGTTTTGGAGCATACCAATATAAAGTGGTTATCTTAGTTTGTTTAAAAAATGTATATGTTCATTATTATAAGTACGCAACAACGAGCAAGAACAGAAACATTTATTTTATTGATACTTCCTCAAGAGTTAGTGAAATAAATAAATATCCTTATTATAATATATCCTTATATCCTTATTGACGACCGATGTGGCGCGGCGGGCGAATGTCCGCCTGCGACGCAGAGGTTGCGGGTTCGATTCCCGCCTTGGGATAAATGTTTGTACGATCTGCAAATATTTATTCCGGGTGTTCTGGGTGTTTCTATGTAAAATAAAAATTATCTATATATGTAATGTATTGTATTATGTATATCAGTCATCTAGTACCCATAACACAAGCTCTGCTTAGCTTGGGGCTAGATGATGCTGTGTGGATTGTCCAGCATTATTATTATTATTATTATTATTATAAAAATGAAACATGTTGCTATGAAGTAATTTAACTAATAAATCTGAAAGAAGCTTTGGTCATAAATGCAGTTGTTGCTCAGTAAAATTTTAGAACTAAGTAAACTAAAAATCTTTGTACTACTAGGTACTTTTTGTTTTTTGTTGTATGATATTTAAATTTATAATAATATGTATTAAGATTAAGTACTATCGTAACAAAAAAAAGAATACCTACTAGTTTTAGTTTCATGGGTAGCTAAAAATATCTTTCCAGACTACTTTTACAACTACATTGCAGTACAAATAAAACATTATAGTAATAAGGTCTTTGAAGCTATGATCTGGTCAAAGTTATTACACAGAATTCTGAGTAAGTAGGACGCCATCAGCTTTGACAACGCTTAAAGATAAACAATTCCAAAACTGCGTGTCTCATTACATGGTTAGCTCACATAACACGCTATATTGAGTTTTTCGTGACAGAAGTATTGAATAGAAAACTTGACAAATGTTGTATCTACCTTACAAACTAAACTACCTACCTACTAGTGTAACATTAGTGTAGTACACTCACATATCATACATGAGCTAGTTTAATAACAAACGTCATTATTCTTGTGTTCACGTCTAATAAATCTACCAACCGATAGGTATACTACAGATTAACCGAAAACGTCATATTAGTGCAATGAAAAAACTGAAACTAGAACTTGTAATAGTGTGTAAGATGTACCTGTAAACCGGTGTGTAACATATTGGCAATCGTCTCGACGTTCAACGTGGAATCCTGAGCCGAAATCTTTTTAATGGCAGATGATACGATGCAGATGTCGCCTCTCAGCTCGCGGACTAAAGCGGTTATCTTTTGGGCGTTGCTGAGAACTTCTACGCTCTGGGTGTATGGATTGTACCGAACTCCGAACGGACGCTGGATACTTTCAGCGAATTGTCTGAAATTAGTATATTGTTGTGTATAATTAGTATAGTTATTTAGTTGCAGTCCCTCTTTACAGTCTTTTTACTAATGCTGCGGCTGACAAAATGACAGTTAAAATGCTGTTTTAGTTTTCACTTTACCAACATCGGACACAATTATTTCTTGTAATTAGGGCTTTTATACATAATAGAACTTCACAACATCTATTCTAGTTTTATGAGAGTATCCATTTATAACGAAAGCGCTATCATTACTCGCCCGGTTGAGTGAATGGTATTTCCAGCTCAGGTTGATGACCTAGTTATGCGTAATTTGAAGTTTTTAATACGAAGAGATCATATTTCGGGAGTATTTACTGGATTTTACAGTTCTTGTTCGTAGAATGCAAGTTTGTGCCAACGCATGTATTTAATTTAATATAAAACTATAAAAGTTATGTTGATATAGTCATATCGCTTAAATATCGTTTTGTATGCATCCTTTAAGCATTTTGACATTAAACGCTTAGGATTTAGTTTAAAAACAAAAGTGCTGACCTCATTTTCTCCTTAGCCTCTTCGAAAGAATCGGTATAATAATACGCGTTCTGGTATGATGTGATGATGCACTCCTCGTTGACAGTCACATCAGGGTCAAACCGTTTTATTTTAGCCGGCGTGTCGAGAGCGTGCTTTAATTCAGCCACGGAAGAAAGCAGCCCAGCTCCGTATACGCGGAAGGTGCCATCCATTTGGCGGCACAACCCAAACTCAACAGTGAAGAAGTAGAGCTTTAGAAATAAAAATATATGGTTAATTATTTCTCTATCGCTTCGTATAAAATCGTTATGCTATAACGGTAGAGCAATTTAAAAAAAAAAAATTTTTCATTGGGGCATACTTATGTCCTAATATAAAAGTGCAAAGCTTAATACAAGCTTTTTGACAGATAGTATGCTAAGCCCTTACATGTTTTGTAAACAAGTCACAAACCATTGTGTATATTTTATTTACCGTTGCTAATTTGTCAATGTCTTGATCGGATGCACCAAGTGACGCCAAACCAAGTTCTTGGGAGAATTGGGCAAAACTCGGATTTGCCAAAAGCGGCATGTGCCCTAAAAGCTCATGGCAGCAATCACTGAAAAGACCAAGTATAATTATAAAGTTGAGGTCAATTTTACACATTTTAACACAATAAAAACAATGGCTTAGTCATAAGTTAAGCTGCTTAAAATATTTTTTCGGACGACCGCTGTGGCGCGGCGGGCGAATGTCCGCCTGCGACGCAGGGGTTGCGGGTTCGATTCCCGCCTTGGAATAAATGTTTGTACGATCTGCAAATATTTATTCCAGGTGTTCTGGGTATTTTCTATGTATAATAAAAAATATCTATATGTGTAATATATTGTATTAAGTATATCAATCATCTAGTACCCATAACACAAGCTCTGCTTAGCTTGGGGCTAGATGATGCTGTGTGGATTGTCCAGCATTATTTATTTATTTTAATTCGTGTCATCCGTAGGTTCGAAGACTACCAACTAGCCTCCCAGACTAATTAAGGGAATATTAAGGGGACTATAAAAAGGTTCTCGAATGGCGACCACGAACTGATTAACCATCCAATCTGATTAACCAATAAAATATGCAAAAAAATAAAAAAAAAAACAATGAAATTTTCACAATTCGGTGCAAGTTAAATGTAAATCCGTTATTGGCTATATGTTTAGATTCTATAGTATAATTTTCATTGTTATCAAAGTTTTTTAAAGCTGTGGGTTTTGTTAGTCATTAAATAAATAAGTTGATGGATGTAGTAGGCAAGGTACCAAATCGTTCTTCACTTTATATAAGGAAGGCCCATATTTTTTGGCTGATGATTATGATGATAACAATATCTTTAGGTAAAAAATAATATAGTATGTTATTTTTTTGTGACAGTTAACTTACGGTTCTGGAGTGTAAAATGGATCCGACGAGTGGCGAATGTACTGAGTGCAGTGAAAAACTCTAAATGCAAGGCCGGATAGGAAGTCCCTCGGGGAAAGATAACCCGCGACGGGTCGCAGCTGAAATCCTGTCTTTCTTTTCAGAAAATTGCTCACATCCTCCAACTGAAATGTATTTTTTGTATTGTTTACTTTTATTACAGCAAACTGTTTTTTACTGTTTTTTTTAACACTTTTTATATATGAATGCCATCTTTGAATATAACACCTAAAACCTTATTTTCAAGTAGTATTAGTACAATATTATTAAAAAAATATATTGATTATAAGACCACGAAATAACATTGGAAAGCCTTTTAAAGTGTGAATGAATATAAATAATAATTATAGAGTAACCGTGAACACCACGGGATAAAATTATAAAACTGCCTACGACGATATTTGTTGCTAAAGAATTAGGTATGTCAGGTCAGTCGGTATATAGCTGAACCTATTTTTCTTAGCAACTTGATGTATTTAAGTGGTAACTATCAGCAAAAACTGTTTTATCCTTGCACGAAACCGTTGCCTCGCTATAGCCATGTACGTTGGGAACGTGCCCTATAATACACTGTCCTGCGTTCATAGAGAGAGTTTCAGGTGTTACACCATGTGCCTGTAATTTCATACTCGTGCAGAGTAGGTCCACGGTAATACTTATTTACCCTATGCATAAAACTAAGCCAGAAAAAGTTGTTACAAAATTTAAACAAAAAACCAGCATTTAGTATAAAGCAAGTGTAGCCACGGTACCTGAGGTAAGTTGTTATCCCTGTAACCACAGTACTTCACAAGTTGCGGCCAGTTCTCCAAATACTCCTCACAGGCGTGCATAAGATACAGCTTGTGAAGTTCACGAAATACAATTCCCCTGTAATCAAGGTTTAACAAACTCATCAAACAACAACAAACTTGTTCCAAGACTGATTTAACGTACTATTCTGGCAAAAGTCAAGAGTTAGCAAACTATTAAGAAGTTATTTCAATGAAGCTTGTTCGACAAGAACCCTGCTTATTGAAAATTCACAATACTTTCTGATTATACATTAATGTTCGCATTTATATTATGTGTGTATAAAACTTAGAATAAATATAGTTCATAACTTGGCCTAACACAAAGCTACTTTTTATTATTGAGATCCACTTTACGAGAAAGTGACAGACTTACGAACACACCACACCAGAAACCGAAGCATGATTTATTATTGTATTAAGTACAGTCATCTAGTAGGTACCCATAACACAAGCTCTGCTTAGCTTGGGGCTAGATGATGCTGTGCGGATTGTCCAGCATTATTATTATTATTTGACAAACGTAATGTGAAGATAAGTAAAGGTTGATGGTAAATTAAGCGGCACTGAAAACTTGACTGTGAAGACTTGCTACGCAAAAAAGGTCATCTAAATATGTAGGCACAAGATGGCGCAAAACATACCCAGCCAATAAAAAAGCGTATAGTGCAGTTTATGAAGACTAATTAAAAATATGTAATTGATGCATTAATAGTTTGAGGAAGATTAAATTTTAAAAGTAGGTAAATCATCACCATGACTTAAGTCATGGTTATTCGACAGTTTGAAAGAAATGTGAAAGCTACGTTGTATTTTCAGTCATCTAGTACCCATAACATAAGCTCTGTTTAGCTTGGGGCTAAATGATGTTGTGTGGATTGTTCAGAACTATTATTATAATTATAAGTACAAACTTACCACGTTTTTATCTCAACTTCGGTGTATTGTACCTTTGGAATAGGCAGGCCGCTAAAACAGACAAGTTTTTAACAAAACTACGACCAAAAAAAACTTTTGATAAACTAACATTATTTTTTTAATCATTGATAGACCTTTGGCTTCAATCTCACCTGATGGTAAATGACGATGAAGTTTAACTTTTTCATTAGGCTTGACTCAGAGGATAAGTTGAGATTGTTAATTATATTAGACTGGCTTTATGATGAAATTTCTCACAAAAGTTGAAACAGTACACGTAACTGGGAGTCTTGATTTCATCCATGCAACAGGTTGTTAGTAAAGTTGGTCAAACTTTATTTAGCACATCTGTTTTTAATCAAACATAAAGGTATACGTGATGCACAAACAATGCAATTGAAACTATCCATACAAAAATACGTATTGTCATTGTGGCACGAATATCGGATAATTGGATCAATGTATATTTAGTATAAAAAACTGGGCTCACAGTTCAGCAATTCAGCTGGTAGTAGCTCCACCTTCTGCGCTGTTTGTAAGTTGTGGGTTCAAGTATGTATTTACAAAAAAAAACGAGCGTGCTCTAGACCACACGAGTGAAGTAAAACTTCTTTAAAATACGAAACGTAACTGGCTATGAGAGAAAGAGAGACAGAAAATGTGTGCTCGCACCTCTCTCTCTCCCTACAGTAATATACGAAACAAGACAGCAGTGAGTGTATCAGAGAGCTGAACAATGAAGCACTTACACAGAGTTAAACATGCCTATTCATTACACCCAGCAAGATTTCCAGCAAGTGAGACGGCCGGGCCCAGAAGCTTATAAGGTTCGTGAGTATCGTCTTATTAGTATTGTGGGAAATCAATCTTAATTGTTATAAGGTTAAAGAATATAATACGAACTGTACTACGACTCAGAATACGATGCGTCAACGTTTATAAAATGTCGAACGGAAAATTTAAGACATTTATAATGCAAAACTCCAGCCTCTGGCTAAACTGCCTATGCATTGTTCGTATATCAATATACAAAAGCCTTCCAAGTTTTAAAAATTCTACTTTGGCGTCTAGTTGAAACAACGCGACGCGTGACCTGCGAAACTGGCTGCCAGCCCTTCCTAGGAACGTTTCCGATTGGTACTGATTTGGCTCATTTAAGCTATCTCTAGATAGTTTATAACGGTTTACAGATAGTTTAACTATTTCGTGTATATTTTGTTTATACTTATTATAAATACTTGCATTAGATGTAATTTTTTACAAAATGTTTTAAAGTACTTATATTAATATTGTAAAATCGGTTGATTAACTTACTATTTGTAGTTATTGGCTATCGCTGCAAATTGCTCACGTCGTTTGCGATAAACAGGGTCCTTGAAGCCAGGGTGATCAGCGTCTAGTTCTGAACCGTACATGAGGACGTTTTGAGCTCGGTCCAAATCGGATATTTTTCGAGGAAACCAATGCATCTCACCGAAATCTAAAATTGATATAACAGAAATATCTATAATTTTATAATAGATTAATATTACGTCTACTCGGTTTTGAGTATATACCTTACTAGCTGTCTCGTTTGCAGCTTCGTCTGCGGGTTAGAGTATGTTCCTACTTATCTAGACTTACTTCCAACATTCCTGCTAGGGCCAGTAGGTACGATATTTACGATAAATACATGCTACTAACTCAATGGGTACCATGAGAAATAAGCACAGCAGTACCAAACTGAGGAACCCGTCCCAGAATCTGTCCCCACCAAGTCGAGCAATTCTTTTTTACATAAGATGACAAAAATTTTTACTATTGAATTATTTTTGAATAGGGGCTAGATATTTCAACACATATCTATATCACTAAATTCACTTAAAACCCGCAATTACACTATCTATTACTGAAAGCTCTATTATCATCGATTCGGTAGTTTTTGCGTGATGCGTGTACAAGCATATTTTAATAGGAAAATTTTTGTTTCTCGCATAAATTAGCACTGATGGCCTAGTGGGAGCGACCGACCTTCTGACCCTAAGTAAGGTCGTGAGTTCGAATCCAACCGTACACCAAAGAATTTTTTATACTTATGTGCGCAATGCCAATGCACTCCGACCAACGGTAAAAGAAACCATCGTGAAGAAACCAGTTAATAGGTACTCTAGCAGCGGCAATGGGTTTTTAACCTGTCATGGAATACCGTAAAATAAATACTAATGTAACATTTGGGCGCACTTTAGGCTACCTTCCCTCAGTCATCCTCAAATAAACTTTGTACTGAAAGATCTGAGGCGGTATCAAGTATAGGTAGTCTTATTAGCTATTTCTATTTAATCTTTCAGTTTTCGTGCATGCTTTGTCCGAAAGCAAATTAGAGGACTATTAGAGGATATTATTAGAGGAGGGTATTAGAGGACTACCTCGATCGTGGTAATCGAAATGATCGTGAATGCCAATGAATCTTCATTATCGATAACTTGCCTAAGACCAACTTTAACATTGAAATCACCCAGGACTATGTACCACTACCAAGTGCCAACTACCAAGTTCCACAGTCCAGTCCAGTCACTGGCCCAGTTAAACAGATTATAGAAATTGCTATACGCAGACATCTTGGCCAGAATACGCAGATGTGGGTGCGTATGTCTGGTTAATGTGTTTTGTGATTAAAAATTTTTTGTGATTTAGAATTTAAAACGGTTATTCGTACGCTACGAACTCTATGATGTTATTCGTATTTTTTAGATTAAGCCTTCAGAAAAATATAGCATCTTCTCTTAAGGTTAAACAAGTCGGTACGTTGTCCATACAAACGCTGTAAGTGTTTAATGTCTACTATTTATTCATGTGCGTCCGAAGTTAAGTTTGATACCGAATGATCTTGCCATTATCTAGGTACGTTACCCTATATTCTACAGTTAAATCAGATTACCTTGAAAGTTACAAGCGTTACAAAATTTAGTACTAAATCTTTCAACGCTTGTAACTTAACGTAAACTAAACGTAACTTAACTTAACAGGGTAACGTACCGAGATAATGGCAAGATAATTCAGTATCAAACTTAACTTCGGACGCACGTTAATAAATAGTAGACATGAAACACTTACAGCGTTTGTATGGACAACGTACCGACTTGTTTAACCTTAAGATAGGAGACTAGTAATTGTATTTGTATTCATGAATACCTCTTGACTTTGACTAAGCTACGAAGACATTGAACTAACAAACAATAAGGCACCTACTACCCGTGGGTGCTGGTCATATTACAGTCACATGAGGCATTACACTAGCATGCCTCATGGTTGATGAACGCAGAGTATTGCATCGTAGGGCATGTTCCAAACGTGTCTGGTTATATAGGTAATGGTAACCACTTCACACCAGGTAGGTGATTCGATTAGCAAGATTGTATAAAAAAAAAAATTATATATTGTATTGCACATGCCTTACCTATGACATAAAGTCGTTAATGAAATAATTAATTAATTATATTAATTAAAAATAACTTACCAAAGCTTGCAGTGGCAGACAAAGGTGTTGGTGGAGGAAATTCATCACCACCTTGCGACGAAACTACCTCAAAGTCTTGTACTTCTCGTTTGAGCATTCTTTTTAGTTGCTCCATTCTGTGCGGATCGCATTCGACGTCCACTAGGATATCCGCCTAAATAAATAATAAAAATAGTTTATTTCAAGCAATTTACATGCTCATATTAAGTACATTAAAACATTATTATTATACCTATATATCTACACATGATTAAAAAATCATTATTAAATATCATAAAAGCAACATCATATTTTGGTCAAGTAGCCGGGATTAAAACGTTTTTTCATCGAATTTGAATGAGTTTAATGATCTAACACTCTACACATTACTTTCTAACCTAACCTAACAACTTTAAATTTTATTTTCACTTCTCATGCTCTAAAAGTGTATCATTTTAGCTAAGCATAGTTGAGCTAAAACTAATTAGTTTAGTTAGCACCTTATAGGACTAGTGTATTGTTTGAATTCTATCAAAAATACTCGGTGTGTGGAAGTTCTATTTTTCAAATATAGTTATTTGAATTTTGATAGCCTCCCCAGTCTATGTGCTATATAACCTGTCCATTACCACAAAATTTTCAAAACACAAAGTGAAAAGCAACAAGAGTGATTAATTTGGGACTAAAAGCCATTTATGCTCGACTCTATTGTCTTAACATCTAGTATGGCATGGTTTGAATTAGTCTCACTATTCTTTCAAACAATATAACGATCAAGTAATGTGAATGTGAGTGATTTGGTTATTCAAAATTAAACTAGTGTCATATCTGTGTCTTATTCGTTTAGCTAAAATTCTACGGGTTATGGATCTATCTATATCTATTACAATTATAGAAACCTCTCCTGATTGACTGACTGACATAAATATAACGTACAGTCTTAACAGCTGGTTGTAGAAACTTGAAATTTTCCCAGGAACTTTTTTGAAATTCCACTCCTAAGTGTGTAGAGAGCAGGTTGAAGTTTGTATTAACAATTACATCACGAAGGTGAATTCACGCGCGTTTCTTCAAGTCTTCTTATAAAAATAAACTAAAGCTAAAACACTACAGTTTTATTGCTATATATTAGTCACATTGTACTATACCTACCTAGATAATAAGTTAACTTCTTGTTGAGAGAAAATAAATAAACATTTGATTTGATTTGATTTCTACTCCTTCTATGAAATAAAAAAAATCAATGTCAATAATAAAACTTACGGATGAAATTTCAGTGATTGATTTCCTCGATTCAATATGAAGAACATTGATTCCAAGGTCCTGGAAAACTGACAGCACTCGGACTAAACCACCGACTTGATTCTTCAAGGTAAGAATTACCGATATTCTCTCGCTCTCAGTATGTTGGGAGACTGTTTGCTGGCGAGCCGCTGCCGCCGTTTGCAGATCTCCAAGCTTAGGATGATGAGCGGCTTCATTTTTCACTTGCCACTCTGATCCGTTTCTGTAAAGCCACAGACCCAACAAGCCTTTTCCTGAGCCGCTCATTACGGCCGCTTCAAGTGCTCCTTTTAAATTTTCTTAAATTTATTTTGGAAGACAGCACCTGCATAAATTACAGTTTTAACTGAATCGGAGCTGAGTTCAGAGCTGTTAATGTGTTGTGATGAAGTTACCTGGTCGTGGGTTTTGATTTCAGTATGCAAAAGACGTTAGTTTTAGAAATGCGTCGCTGCAACAGCTAGGACATACTGCCACCTCTTTCGGCTCCAACCCGCCTTATAAAGTAACGAGGCGCGGGAGACTTGTCGGAGGGTGGGTTTATTTGATTGGCTGAATCAAGTGTTCCGAGTGACTTGGAAAATGTTCTCGTTTTATACCATAAGGTTGTGGAGACACTGCGTATTTGGATAAAATATTACTATCCTTAACATTTACTTTAAATCCATCAACATCTATGACAGTGGTATTGATAATTTGCCCATAGGAACAGGTTTTTATTTTCAATTAGGTGAACATGTTAAATGATTTTGTCTAATATTTATGCTAATATTTACATATGACACTTTTGTGTACACAAACTCATCTAGTCTCAAACTTAGCATAGCTTATTGTACTATGAGAACCATAATAATATGATTGATAGAACACTTATATACGTTTTTTTTTAATATACTTAAAATACAATATAACACCCAGACAGAGAACAAACATTGATGTTCATCACTCAAACGTTTGTCCTCGGTGGAGTCGAATCCACAACCTACAGCACAGAAGGCAAAGCCTCTACTAGCTGAGCTGTGAGATTAGTCAGTGAGAAATACACATAATAAGAATATACACAACCAGACAAAAAAAAATATAAACTAAAAAATGTTTAACTCTGTTTAATTTGCATTATGTTTCAGCCATGGCGACAAAACTTCTGTTATACAAGAAAGGCATATATCAAGAGGCGCAAAGCTGACCGCAAGCTGTGGGTTTCCTCTCGATGTTTTCCTTAGTTGCTATACTATTCCTATGAAAATGATTGTCTGAAGTGAACACCTGCTACAGTTTTTATAATAGTAAAAATACCTTGGCTTGTTCTTGGTGTGAACTGAATACCCAATTACTCACACAGTCTCAGTATCCAATGTAAGCGAGAACTAAGAACGCGGAGGCACCTTCCCGGCCGCTCGCTGAGGGTGTTAAGGGATCCCTGTATTTATTACCATTGTTTAGCGAAAAGAGCATTCGCTATCATTCATTATCAGGCGGATCCCTGTTCTTATTCAGAAACTTTTATCAGACTGGGAATAAAAATGGTAAACTTTTATAGGTTAAATTAATGTTATGCCGTTTGGAAAGAGTATTGGCTATTATTTTCCCGGTAAAGCTCGTTTGATTTTAAAATGAAAGAACTTTAAGCTTATTGTAAAAAAAGTAGGTATTCCATCAGTTTTCTGATAGATAGGTACTACAAGCTTTGCTTGGTTTAGGAGAAGATATTATTGTGTAAAATGTCTACTAATATTTATTTAATTGATATCGATCGATGCTCAAAGTTTTTTTGGAATTGTTTTGATTTCCTTTATTTTTCTGACATCATATTATTATTATTAATAAAATATTTTTTACGTCAAAATGTATCATGCATGCTAAAGTTTGTTGCCATGTTTACCTACTACCTACATTTAGATACTTGTAATTTTGTCTATTGTATAATAGACAAAATTACAAGTATCTAAATGTAAATGTAACTGTACCCAAATGTACACATACGTGTATACGTGTACGTGGTACAGTATTCTATGGCTGGTTATATTAACTGACCATATCCTCCATGTATTTGATAAAGCCCACATGTCACGATGACAAAGCTTATAGTGGTCGAGCTATCTGTCTTGTTCACGACTCGTTAGATAACATTATTCTAATCTCCATAGTATAGGTACCTAGTTACTATGAGGTTGATGAAATTTCGTCACTGTAACGATATGAAAAATGTATAAAATATTAAGATAATGTTTGTACTGGCGCGTAAGCGCCATATGATACTAAGTAGTTCTTTTTATGTAAAAACAACTTTTGAAATTCCATCAATAGTTGTGAGTAGGGACAGGAATTTACTTTATACGTGGGCATAAAGTAAATTCCTGTCCCTACTCACTATTTAAAGTTGGATATCAAGTCATACAAACATGCGTAGTATACGTACAATAGTATACGTTTTCGTCATGAGGTTACGGGTTACGGCCCCATAGTTATTCAAGATTTTAGATCATCAAATGACATTCTTGTCATTGACAATATCATTCTTGACTTCAAATGACCTTAGTTGGACAGTTGTACCTACCTAATTATTATGATTTGTTAAACACGAACTTCGCACATACTGATACCACGTTACTCCATCTCACGTATACATTGTAGACGTATACACTGCATACGATGTATACGAGTACTGTACACGACGTATTCAGTGTTCCGTGAAGAAAAACATTGTGAGGAAACCAGTTAGAACCCCAGTAGCGGCGATAGGTTTGCAACTTGTGGGTATGTGCCAAATTTAATATTTAGACGTACCTCTGGGGGCAATCCTTTAGATATTCTCAGAGAATCCTGAGCCAGTACTACTTGGTAGGTACTAAGAGATCTGAGAGGGCAATCTTCTGTGCCTAGGGATAAAATAAGTGTTTCTATTTTTTTTTCAAACTCTACTGCCCCTTATGTTGAATTTAAGGAATTATACTTTTATTACACCCCTGTGCACCAAAACGAACATACTAGAAATATCAAATAATAATGATAATAATAATGCTGGACAATCCACATAGCATCATCTAGCCCCAAGCTAAGCAGAGCTTATGTTATGGGTACCTACTAGATGACTGATATACTTAATACAATACATTACATACCTACATATTTTATATTTTTATTATACATCAAAAATACCCAGAACACTCGGAATAAATGTTTGCAGATCGTACAAACATTTATCCCAAGGCGGGAATCGAACCCGCAACCTCCTGCGTCGTTTACGATCAGCATATTATTATATATCCCAGCCAGGAACAAGATTCTTATAATTTGTTATAGATACATTTAAATCGAAAAGCAAATGAGTAGGTACCGTACACCCTTTTATGCTTTACTGAACGGAATAAGCTGTAATGTATTCGTTTCCAACTTAAATACTGGCATACACCAAACCAGCCCAGGGTGCGGTCCTACTCGTTGGAAACAGATGCAGCATGTCGTCTGCACTAAATTAGCCTTTGTATTTCTCACGTCGTTTTTAGGTTAAACGTTTAACTCAAGAGCCATGCAAATGATATTCAAAATGATTTAATCACTTTGATACTTACAACATATGACAAATAAGGTTCTTTTCTCAGACAAACTTCCATGAAAATAATGAAACAATACAATGTAATAAAGACATATTTTACATTTTTTTGAATGAAAGCTGTATACAAAGAACAGTTTCATAAAATCAAGCAATAGCGAAATCAACACAACAAAAATAACTGAAAATAAACAGAGCACAAAAGCAGCTGTTTTGTCTGATGGGAGCTTTTAATTCAATTTCCTCCGGGACCGTTCGAAGTTTCTTTGATTTGCAATTGTTATTATTTGTCAAACGTTATTTCTAAAGATTTATTAAACAAGGAAGGTTTGTCTGTACGACATTTTATAAATACTAAAGGTATTATCTATAATAATGATTCGGTCAAGGGGTAGCCAAAAGAATAAAAAATTATTCAATTTAAAAATTAAAAGTTAAAAACATAATTCTAACACAATAAAAAAAAAACAGTAGATAAGTTAGGCATTAATTTCAAACAAACACTAATTATTTAAAAAACAAAAAAATGCTAAAATGTAGAAAAACATCCAGGATGGATATCTGGCGCTGAGTTTTTATTTTTATTTTATTTAATAACTATGTTTGAGTGTTACGGGTTACGTGTTACGGGGCCTTGCTGGGGTTAAACTTGAACCTTTTATGTTGTTTTTGAACCCGAGAAAAAGATAAAAATAAATGACAAAATGCTCCGTTTGCAATCACATTCTAAGGCCGATCCGACTGGAATAGCTACGTGTGACCGTGTGACTTTGTTACTTTATATGCCGTTTCTTACTTTGTTTAATTTTTCAAAGGAAATAGAAAAAAAACATTACAAAGTATAACAGTTAAATAAAAAAAGAGATAATACTAATTTAATAAACCTTAACCTTAAAACATTTTTCTTAAGGCTACACTAGTCGGTACGTTGTCCATACAAAAGCTGTAAGTGTTTAATGTCTACTATTTATTAACGTGCGTCCGAAGTTAAGTTTGATACTGAATTATCTTGCCGTTATCTAGGTACGTTACCCTATATTCTAGAGTAAAATCGGATTACCTTGAAAGTTATAAGCGTTACAGGATTTAGTACTAAATCTTTCGACGCTTGTAACTTTCAAGGTAATCTGATTTTACTGTAGCATATAGGGTAACGTACCTAGATAACGGCAAGATAATTCAGTATCAAACTTAACTTCGGACGTACGTTAATAAATAGTAGACATTAAACACTTACAGCGTTTGTATGGGCAACGTACCGACTAGTGTAGCCTTAATCAAACTTTTGGTGCGACAAAAACACTGGCAGGATCACCGTTGAAGTGACAGGCGCCAATAAAACCACGGTAGTATTATAGTTACAGAGCTAGTGGCAAATAACTACCATGATTACGAAGTAAAAAAAAACAAAATAATTTGATCACGTGGCAGATTTAAGCATAGTTAAAGACTATAGTCAGTTCTAGTGGATCTGTGGGAACAGCAAACCTCGCTTACCTATGTAGAGTTCTGCCAAAACTGGGGTACAAGTTTTTAGCGTCTAAAGGTGTTTACAGGTTTATCTCGTAAAGGCAAAGGGGACTACGTAGTCAGATTGGTTATAAGTAGGAGTAAATTTTCCAAAAAAAAAGTTTTAAAGCTACAGAAAACTTCCCCTATTTCCCCCTCCACTCCCCTTCCTTTTTTTTTACAACATCTGGTGTATAATGAAGTCCTTAGCGAGCTTTTCAAGTATAAATTGAAATCCGTCCGGAAATGCGACCTGTAGGCAACAGACAGACGGACAAAATCATCTCAAAACTGAGACGCTTGGCTTGAAATATGATAATTTATTTCCATGAATTGGCCATGCAACAATTACTTGGTACTCGGCTGGCACTCCAGCACAACTGAGTACCGATTGACTACCGATTGAACTTAACTTGAATTAATTAATGGATAGTTTAAGACGACCTTGCTGTGGCGTATGCATGCTTGGTGTCTCGGGGCAAGTGTTCAAATTTCGATCAAATTCAATTATCCATGTATGTTGATAGCCGATCAGTCGGTACTCTCACCACAAAGAAATTGTAATTCACTTTTCGATAAGATTAAAAATTTTCGACTCGCATGGTAAAACGAGTCTGGGGCTGATCTAAGCGAGGTCTTCAAAAACCCTCTAGGGAACATATAGTATACTCACAATTTAGAAATTTAACTTACTAAGATACATTTCAGTGTCTCATGAGTATCTATTTTGCCATGATACATTGCCATATTCAGACGTAAAATATTTGGCAAAACTTTAACAAACGTTATCAGGGGTTAGATTGCTTTGTGTAGGATCTATTTGTGGTAAGGCCTGTCGTTCAGGACCTGACTATAGCCATAATCTACTTATGCCTGGTTCTTTGTGAATAAAATTTTGTAAAAGACAACATGTTTTCACTATGTCAACTGTCAACGCAATAGATACATTATAGGGCCGATGAAGGATCCTCCATTTATTGGCTAGTATGTCAAAATCGCATTCGACATATCGTCTTGCTCTTGATAACTGATAGTTGAAGATTGATTTCTTTTGATCAAGTTCTCGACCACTAAATGGTCGAAGTAAATTTAAATGTAAAGCAAACGCTTCATCGCCTACAAATACGTAAGGCAAATCCACATTTGTCCCAGGAATTTTATCAGGTTGTGGTAAACCAAGTGTATTGCTTAACAAGCTTTTCAAAAAGAAAAGGTTTTATTATTCGAAAGTTTTTTCCATCCACCGCGCCTACGCAATAATGGGGAAAATTTGCAACAGTTTCAAAATCTCCCGCTATTTGAAGCTATTCAGTGTCTGATGGCATTTTCGTATATGTGCCTACTAGCTCTGACCATATCAAATTACAAACTTCACGGATAATGAAACTTACAGTCGTTTTCCCAATGCGAAAAGTATATCTTAAATTGGCGAAATTGTATGCCCTGTTGCCAAATACCTGTGAACATAAAAAACACTCAAGCTTTGTTTCAAACCTTTCTTTGAATTTTGAAACCTGAAATTTGAAAACTATAAATGTATAATATTCATTTATAATTTTCAATATTCAGGTAAGAATTTAGTAAAAAATGGAAAAACATGAGAGATGTTTGGATAAAATGTGAAAAGAAAAGAAAGGGTCTGCTACAACAATAACGCACAAATACCCATACTACGACAATATGCAGTTCCTAAAAAAAAACCCGACCATCGTGAAACTGTCTCAAACTATCCGAAACCAGCAAAAAAAATATAAAAAACTACAGTAGCTTAATAGATTCGAAATTCCTGCAATTCATGGAAAAAGTCAAAACAGAAGAAGACGACACAATGGTGTTATTTTTCAAATTTATTTTACCAACTGTCAAAGTCTTCAACGACGAAGATAAGTTTCAGTTCTAATTCCAGGTAATATATACATATATATTATTCCTAACCGTTTTCGGTTACGGCGACTGTGTACTGAACAGGCATTTCAACTCAATAATGTGTGAGGGCTTCGATGTTCTGCCCTCTGATGTGCTCTCATGTGGCTGGTGAACCCAAGTTTGTTAACAAAGGTACGAGCGCATTTAGGACACGTCAGTACCCCACCAATGTAGTTCCACCAATGTAATTCCAGGTAATGAACATAATACAAAATATTAAAACCAAAAATAAACTTCCTAATTCGACAAATCTTCAAGAATCTTTTGATTTACAGCCTGTGATCAAAAACTTGCGTCACCTTCGACACAATCCATCCTACGCTACACAGCATCAGTTTGACAGAATTGCTGGTGAATCTGGTCAGACTCAACGTCAACAATCAAGTTTTGAAAGGTCTGGGCACTTAGAAGAGGAAAACTATTCAAGGGTTGATGAGATGGTTTTAACATATTCTAGCGGTTAATTATTTTTGGCTTTGATATTGCAACGAATGGAAATTAATAACAATATTTGAATTTTGAAACCTGACATTTGAAAATTTTAAATGTATAATACTCATTTTTATTTTTTGCAAATTTCAGGTAAGAATTTAGTAAAAAATGGAAAAACATGAGATATGTTTGGATGAAATGTAAAAAGAAAAGAAAGGGTCTGCTACAACAATAACGCACAAATACACATACTAAGATAATATGCAGTACTTAAAAAAAAACTGACCATCGTGAAACTGTCTCAAACTATCTGAAACCAGCAAAAAAACAAAAAAAACTACAGCAGCTTAATAGATTCGAAATTCCTGCAATTCATGGAAAAAGTCAAAACAGAAGATGACGACACAATGGTGTTATTTTTCAAATTTATTTTACCAACTGTCAAAGTCTTCAACGACGAAGATAGTTTCAGTTCTAATTCCAGGTGATGAACATAATACAAAATATTAAAATCAAAAATAAACTTCCTAATTCGACAAATCTTAAAAATTCTTTTGATTCACAGCCTGTGATTAAAAACTTGCGTCACATTCGACACAATCCATCCTACAGAAAGCAGATAGTTTAGAGAAAAAGCAGGGTAAGAGTATCCTAAATAGGTGGTATGAATAACGTTATGAGTGTAAACAAAAATAAAGCAAAACAGGTATGCTAGGAACGAGTGAAGTTCAAATCCGTGGTTTGCATGGACCACGCATAAAATCTGTTTTAGGTATAGAATATATAATATATAATAATATGTTATGTATGTATGTATATAACCTCAATGTGACAGCCAATCTTTCAGTAGGAGAAATGCTATCTCGCATAGCTGTATTTTGGTGCTTCAGTTTATCATTTCATAAGTTGAATAGTACATCAAATGTTTGTACATACATACGAAAATATTTTTGGAATTTTTTATCGTCTTCTCGCAGCTTATTATAAGGTGTATAAAATTCTGCTAGCTCTTCTCTACGTGCTAATAAATTATGGATCCAAAATTTTCTTTCTTGTTTTTTTTGGTTCTTTTTTTCTTGTTTGTATAAATAATAAGCTATTATTACTTTCTTATTTTTGTTTAGATTACGCATTGTTTGTGTGAGTTTTAAAACGAAATACAATGTAATTACTAAGTCCGTTACACTTTTAATAAAATAGTTTATAAAAGTGTCGAAAAATATTGTGATTTTTCAATCCGTTGGCCCCATACATCTATCGAATATAGAATGGAGGTCGTTTAAACAGGTTGTAAAGTCGGTAGGTCTACTCTCGAAAACGATAAATGAAGTTTCGTATAGTCTTTTTGAGTACACTACGCGGCATGTAAGACTGCGACAATTTGACTGTGAAATGAGTTACCAAGGCTCCGTAGTGTACCTCAAAACGACAATGCGAAACTTCGTTTATCGTTCTCCAGAGTAGACTTGCTGTATCATAAGTAATTAGATGATTATAGGTCAAGGTCTTAAAGCGGTTTTGTGAATGCATTTTTTTTATCTTCTACATAATTGTATTCAACTTTGATCAAGAAATAACAACTTTTTAACATAAAACTTCCATACCATAGTGATTCAAAATTACGATTAGAGCCATGCGACTTTTTAATTCTGAACAATTGGTGAGTTAAAAGAAACATTCTTACATTTTATTCCATGTTTTATTTTTTTTGTGACATGAGTTTCGAAAACCAGTACTCGTATCTAAACCAGATCAAGGACATCGCGACATTTTAGTTGATACACAGAAAAATATTGAGGTAAATAATTGTACGGTTTGTGCAAACTGTGCAGTATTAGAACATGTTCTCGCGGGTCAGCATTATTATTATTATTATTATTATTTACTTTGAGTTGACTTCAACCTCCAAAAACGACAACACGTCATAGCATAAATCAGCTCAAGCATAAACCTACTACCTAACTATTAAACAAGTGAACTTTAACTCAAGACTTATAACTTACGAACTCTATAAGATTGTAGGATACAGACCGTACAATAATAATACGCATATTATTAGTAAAAATTCATTAAAAAAAAAATATTATAGTTTAGGTACAGATTATTTATAACAACTGTATTTAATAGCGCGTTGATATATTTGAGGACTATTAACAATTGAAAATGTTGGCGTAGGTAGATTAAGAAGATGGTACGATAACGTAGGTTACCTACTAGAAGATAGGATATAAGATAAGATAAAATAATGTATTCAATATTTAAGCACACACATAAATTACAATATAATAGAGAAGTGGTCTTATAGGGTAAATGGCTTAATTGTATGACATTGTAGTTAATATGCAGAACCACAGCAGAACTTAAACTAAGTCATTAAAACTTGTGTTGTAGGTCCTGCGAGTCTTCCTATGGTATTACAGCTATGCCATTATTTACTAAGTCAAGTTGCAATGGCAGTTATTAGATTAAGCACTACATATTTCGTATAAGGCGTTACATCTTTGGCGTAATAATATTAGGTGGTAAAATCAAATAATAGTGTTTATTTAAAATTGTATATAACTAACATTTAAGTATCAATATAAATAAATAAATAAATAATGCTGGACAATCTACACAGCATCATCTAGCCCCAAGCTAGAGCTTGTGTTATGGGTACTAGATGACTGATATACTTAATACCTACAATACATTACATATATAGATATTTTTTATTATACATATGGAAAACACCCAGAACACCCGGAATAAATATTTGCAGATCGTACAAACATTTATCCCAAGGCGGGAATCGAACCCGCAACCTCTGCGTCGCAGGCGGACATTCGCCCGCCACGCCACATCTGTCGATCGTTTAATAAATTAAAAATTATACTATCTTTAGATCGTTTGCAACGATCTGTCGATAGCTCAACTGTTTCATTATGTATTTTGTACATACCAATTACAAATACATTGTAAATAAGTTCTAATGAAACTAAAAAAAAACAGTGTAACATTCCCGTATCAATATTGAATTAAATTATAGTACATTTAATTAAATTTAAATTATTCGATTATTGGTTTTGATTGTTAAAATAAAATTTGTGGTGCAGCGGTGTTATAAATTGTTTATACAATATACCTACCGACAGACGTAGGCTTCTAAAATGTGTAGTTCCGTAATGTCGCACTGTTTTTTATTTTGTGTGTAGAATTTGGTAAGAAAATAAGTAGATAAGTAATAATAATATAATAATAATTTATAGGTATTTCCTCCAGGAAATTTTGTCAGTAAGATATTTATTTGTCCGTGTGTATGTGTTCAACTGTCTCCAGTGTTTGGCAGAGATTACAATTTTGAGAGAAGATTTATTAGGTTGTAGGTACTAATATTTTTTTACGGTAAACTTAGAAGGTCAGTTTCTAAGGCTCCACACTTCAAATACAATACAATATTACATACAATATTGTCTGTATGTCTTTTATAATTTAGTGACGGAACTAAATATACGATACATAAATCAGAATTACTGAGTACGTAATTTAATAAATTAGTGACAAATTATCTCCGGAACAATATTATTAATTTAGTCGGCCTTGAATTAGTTTTACTAAATACCTAAGACTAAATCTTGAAAATTACAGCATACAGCTGTGTGGTAGCAGTTTGGATCACAGCCAAACTTACCGGTTTCTGTTTTTCCTATTTAGGTGCGGTGTGTGGACAGTATAAAGTAGGTCTGTAAGAATTGAGTACATAACTACATAAGATTAAAATAACTTAAATATGTGATTCGTAATTACTAAGATCTCCTGATGAACGCTATCTTATATACCTAAACTACGAAGTAATTTAAATGTAATTAAACGGTTGATAAAACAAATTCTAGCAAAGAAGATTAAACTATATCAAGAACTACCAAATTAGTCGATTGGTTAAACGGTTTAGAAGTGTGCTCATGAAGCATTTTAGGTAACGAACAGCTTTCTTTAAAAAAAGACAGTCATGGTAAACAGCTAATTTTTTCTATTACTTATTCAAGGATAAATATTAGCGTGAATTTGTAAGGTTGTAAGGTTTTGCTCTAGTATTATCTAAGTATTTGGTACTGAAGTTTGTTTTATGTTTGGTTATACAGGTTGGGAATAAAACCCGACAATTGTCGTTGACCACAAGAGCACAGCACTTTCGCTGAGTAGGTATCTTATGAAAGTCAGATGTAGCTCGCACTCGAGAAGGAGAAGTGTTTTAAAAGGCAATAAATTCTATCTTAGTTTTTCTCTAGAGCATGTGAAAATAAGCTTATAAAGTATTCTTAACTTTAGATGAGTCGACATTGCCCTAAGGATACCAAACAATGTTGAAATGGAAATCAAAAGCAATGAGTTCGGAATTGCAACTTATTTGCAAGCTTGATTTTGCAGTATTCTCAGGGAATGCTTTTAGCCATCTCTGTTCAAAGACGATGTTGTCGGGCCATTATCGTCTTCCGGTAAGTTTTATTTATACCAAATAATAAAAATATTCGTGTTGGATGTTGATAATCCGTTTTTATCAAATGACGACGATTAGGTACGACACTGGACTTTGAATCATCAAAAACTAAAGTAAATGAAACATTTTAAAAAATGTTACTCTTAATATATCTGGCATTGTTATTATTATTGTTAAAACTGAAATTAAATATAAGCAGACATTACAAACAACGCCATCTAGTCTAAATTAAGCAAACCTTGTATCATGCGCATGCGCACTAGATATTTAGTAGAATATTCACATAATATTTATTTGCCAATACATATTTAGAAAACTTAATACCCAGGCACCCAACTAATATCTTTACACAGTTTTGATCAAGGGATCGAATCAAAGCAGAATAAATAAATAAATAATAAATAATGCCGGACGATCCACACAGCATCATCTAGCCCCAAGCTAAGCAGAGCTTGTGTTATGGGTACTAGATGACTGATATACTTAATACAATATTATATTACATACATAGATATTTTTTATTATACATAGAAAATACCCAGAACACCCGGAATAAATATTTGCAGATCGTACAAACATTTATCCCAAGGCGGGAATCGAACCCGCAACCTCTGCGTCGCAGGCGGACATTCGCCCACCGCGCCACATCGGCCGTCAAGATAATCAACTGAACTACCAGCTAAACTGTGAGGCCAGAGTTGTATTACAATATCTGCTTGTTAAAAACAAGAAACAACCAAAGAAACCTTTGAACTAAAATTATTTTAAGAGCAGTTCAAATTTTTATCAAAACCGAATCATAACAATGTTTCCAAAATAAAAGCCAATACTATTATCCCCCAAAGGGCCCTCAGAAAAACTCCATAATCATGTAGAACTATGATGCAAAATGTGATAATTGCGCTCATAGCCAATAGCCCAATAACAATTAGAGTTGTTTTCTACTGCCAGCGCCATCTATGGCTCATTTTTATCTTTAGAACATGTTACGAAAATGAACTTTGGAAAGCGGAAGGGGGCCCAGCTCTGAGGGCTGATTTTATAAGTGTTGTTGCTCACAGATTCCTGTTGGAAGTGTCAAATTCGACAGATTTTCTGTAGGAAATCTGTCATTATCCTGATGGATACGATAAATTATGATCCATATATCATGATTTTACGTCCCTGGTACGATAGTTGCAGGGCTTCAGGTTATGAACACTGATACAGATTCCGAATGATGACTTTCAATGGTTTTCTGTATTTAGATTTATTACTTCTCCAAAATTATTACGGTGCCGGTTGGGCGATTTTTTTTAGAAAAACCTTTTAAAAATACAAGAATCGAGTTCTCTGTTTACAAAGTCAGTAAGACCTCATCCCAGTAAAGCAGCTGGGAGCACGTTCGAAGAGTAAAGTCAACACAGTAAGCCGCTCTGCCTCGGTCAATTGACATAGCCGACCTCATTCATACTCGGTACTTCGAACTATTTGATGAAGTTGATGAAATGTGCTAGTATATTGGAATGTATATAATAATATACTGAATGTGAAATGATTATGAAATGCTGATGTTATGTAGATTTTCTAGGTATATGGTTTTATACAGCCGTCACAGCTCAGTTCGTAGTAACCCTGCTTTCTACGCTGTAGGTGGTTCGATACCCACCGAGAACAAACATTTGTGTGATGAATATAGATGTTTATTCTGTGTCTGGGTGTTATATTGTATTCTAAGTATTTATTTACAAAAAAAAGTATATAAGTAGGTATTCTATCAGTCATCTGGTTCCCATAGTACAAGCTATGCTTAGTTTGGGGCTAGATGATGTTGTGTAGAAATGTCCACAAATATTTATTATTATACTAGCGGCCGCTCGCAGCTTCGCCTGCGTGGCAGTTTTTTTCCCGTTCCCGTTATTTTTTCGGGATAAAAAGTAGCCTATATATTAATCCAAGCTATAATCTATATTTATTCCGAATTTCATCCAAATCGCTTTACTGGTTAGGTGCAAGAGTAACAAACATCCATTCATCCATACTTACAAACTTTCGCGTTTATAATATTAGTAGGATTATTAGTATTATTATATACAACAAGCCATCTGGAGATCTAAAGTTACTTAGGATTATTTTTAATTTTTTGTAACAAATGTAACAAATCCAGGCACGGTATACATCGGATCACTTAGTACCAAGTGGTACTGATTCAATATTCTTTAAGGAAATCTAAGGGGAAGTTATAAAACTAAAGGAAAGTTTGGACCTACCAAATATTACTTTCAGCATACCCACATTAGCATAGCATACCAATCGCCACTGTAAAAATACTAACTGGTTTCATGACAATGTTTTCTTAGGCCTCTGAGAATTCTGTTTTTGTGCGTTTAATATTTTTGAACAGAAAAATCTATTGGTGTGGTGTACTTCCGACCCCACGACCTTAGGATCTGATCCTTCAGATCTTAAGGTCGTGGGGTTACTTTCTACACTTCTGTCATAAAATATGTATCATAACAAACATTTTAGAATGTGTCAAATCTGAATTTACCTGTATCATCACACAACAACAGAACTAAAAATAACTAAGTTTAATAAAATAAAAACCTATGGAAAAATTATTTATAATGAAAATGCTATGTTGTTTCTAAGATGACGAAAATCAATCCCATGAGTGCTTCCGACAGGCTTTATAGCGTGGTGTCAAGGAAAATTGTGTATTGGTGTATTTGTAAAGTGTGGGGATGACACTTGCTTCAGTAATATGCCTTCATGTCAAACCTTTTGAAGAATTGTGCCATATCCAAAAAACACTTGTAATCCTGTGAATCTTGTGGTCTATAGCTGATGCTGTTCTCGGAATCCGAATTGGTATTTTGGTATGAGGATTTTTTTGTTCTATATGCAACTGGAGACTTTACTCTTTATGTTACTTTCAGTAACAATGTTTGAGATCATCATTGGCCCTTTCATCTACGAAAGATGATTTAGAGAAGCGTCAGGTAGGGTTAGGTAAGCATTTTGAGCTGTGACTCAAAAGACCTATTCGGGAGCGGCAGCCACGGCCACATTTTGTACAAATAAATATTCCCGTAGGTGGTCCAGGATCAGCAGCCGCACGTTCATGCCGTAAAGTTCTTTTACGTGCTAGTAGATGAAGCCAGTTTTCATCATGGGTGACTATACCGTCAGCCACGGTTTTCCTCCAAGAGTCGCGATCTTCTGCCTGGCTTTCCCATTTAGTATGGTCAATATTGAAAGATGACATGTCCCGTTTTGCACTGTCTTTAAAGCGTAACATTGGGCGCCCGACTGGTCGTTTGGCATAAGCAACTTCTAAAAGGAGAGTTTGCCTCGGCAAACGTGAAGGGTTCATGCGGTGCACATGCCCTAGCCAACGCAAGCGCCTTTGTTTCAGCAGGGCGATTATGCTAGGCAGTTGTGCAGTTTTCAACACCTTCTCGTTTGTAACCTTGTCTTTCCAAGAAATGCCCAAGATGTTACGGAGACAACGCATGTGGAAGTTGTTTAGCTTCCGTTCCTGTTTGGCATATGATGTCCAGGTCTCAGCACCGTACAAGAGTATGGACAAGATGCATGTTTGATACACGATCATCTTGGTTTTGTTTGACAGGTATTTGTTGTTCCATACTCTTGTACTCATGATGTCCAGGTCTCAGCACCGTACAAGAGTATGGACAAGATGCATGTTTGATACACGATTATCTTGGTTTTGTTTGACAGGTATTTGTTGTTCCATACTCTTGTACTTAGCTTCCCAAACATCGTAGAGGCCTTGCCGATGCGGGTGTTAATTTCATTGTCAAGTGCGAGATTGCTCGACATTATGGATCCCAGGTAACAGAAACCATATACAACTTCCAGTGGTGCACCATTGAGAAGGATTGACGGTTTTTCTGTGACGCCTTGCACCATGACTACTGTCTTTTTTGCGTTTATTGACATGGCGAAAAGTTTGCACGCATTTGCAAACTTGTTTAATATGCTTTGTAACTCTTTAGGTGTATTGGCCACGAAAGCTGCATCATCGGCAATCAATGTTTGAGATAATTTCAAATTAAATAAATAAAAATTTTGACATGACAAATCAGGTACAAACAGGTTTTTTTTTTATTTTGATTTTTACATCGACTGAGATCTGAGTACCGAGTCTGGCACTTAGACTCACCTAGATTAAGACGTTTGAAGATTATGCCTGCGGATATTACTGAATTAATGCTTTTTAAATAAAATAAATAAACTGCGCTGATGAGGGTCATTAGTTTGACTAAATGTATATTCTGGATTTTTCCCGAGATAAGGTCGAATCCAGTTTTTTTTTGGGTTTATATGTTATTTAGTTTTGCTTCAAACTTCTCTAGGTGATACAAATTTTATGGTAAGTTTATTTCCAAACGGCCAAATCATTAGGATTTAAAGTTCAAACTGATGATAATCATCAATTTTGCTATGCTATATTGTGTGATTTCAGAAGTATTTTAACCAAAATTACTTAAACCTCAATCTTGTGCTATAAGTGTGAAATGAAATGAAAGTGTAATATGTGGCATCTCGATTTGAACGAAAAATTTTGAAGATAAATATTATATGGCGTTATAAAATGGGAGAAACCTTAGCAGTGGATTTATTCAGGCAATGACGATAATGACTTTTAGTGACCCGACATTGACCATCAAGCCAATCAATATATTTGTTCTAATGCGTCATGTGTAGTATTGGATGTACCTACGAGAAGTTCGAACTCATTCATCCTATAATCTGAATATAGTAATGAATGGGTTTTCCAGTGACGCATGACCTCAGCCCTCTCACACCCCTTTGGGATTGGGGTGACATATTCGCGCCTGCGTTGTAAGTTCGCGCAAATGCGCGGCGCCGTCATTATTTCGCCATGTAAGCACCGGTCGATATACCTACTAGTGGGGGAATAATCGCGCATGCGGTATGCACCGTTTCTGTCGATCAGGTGTAAGCCGACATGGCCGATAGCGAATTTGAAGAATTTCGCCGTGTTTTCGACAGATTACCACAACACATAAAGGCTCCCACACCCTTTTACTCGTAAGTACACTTTATTCTTTCATAATCCTTGTTATAAACCTACTCATTTGTCACCAAATCACGTTTCGATATGCCCATGCAAATACGCCACTTCAAGTTGTCGCGTAATATATATGAGCGTAAAAGTATTAGAGATTAGAACCTAGAAGAAGTGTGTATTTTTAGATTATTGCCAAATGTGGGGCTGGACGATGATTCTTCGTCATCAAAGAGTGAGGGCTCACCGGAGGAGGATATAGGATGCGTGGAAGATGGCGAAACCTCGTCGACACAAGAGGGCGCAGTGTCACCTTCCACGCAAGGAGAGATCGTAAACACTCAGCGAAGCCCCCGACATCAGACATTTGCAAACGGCGAAAGACGAAGGCGAAAACTTCCAGAAATCCCGAAGAACAAAAAATGTGAGTACCCTTGAGAGCCCTTATTTATTATTATTTTTGTGGTATCATCATTTTTCTTACCTACTCGTCCCCAACCATCATAGCTTAAGTTCTCTAGGCGATTTCTGCTAATATTATCTTTTTCATATAATATTTACACCAAGTTGAATTAAAAGCATTGCGATTTAATAACTGAATTTACTAGCACACTTCTTGCATTTATACGGTAGGTATTTTGGAAGGGAGTGTTTATTACCACATTAACCGACCATCTAGCGACTTACGTTATTCGTCAGATTTAATTTAACCGTGTGTTTGTGACTACCTTTATGGTGGCCCAACACCTTAGGTTAGCTAACTAAATTCTTGTACTTGTCAAGTTCGAATTTATCTGAAAGTTTTATCATGATAAATATTTTGATCGATTTCGTTTTGGGCCACCAAAATACTACGAGTCATTTTAACAGAGTTTTTACAGGGTAATTCAAACGTAATCGCGGTTAAAAAACATAAAAGCGTTACGTTGGGTACAAACTTCACGAAAATACTTGAACCGTGGTTCAGATCAGGCTCTCTGACTCTCTGTCTGATAAGAACTTGTTGCAACCATTGCTTGCGTGATTGCGTTACCCAACGTTACGAACGTAGGTTTATTAGATCTTCGTGCAAAATTAACTATAGCTAGCAAAGTATTCACCCCTCAAACCTAGCTTCACAACAAGGTTAGCTCATACTAAAAAGTTAGAGACCATTTTTTGTGTTTTTTGCATTTGAGTTCAAATCAGTTATAACAAATTATTGCTTTTATTTTATTAAATATCTTGTTGTTTTCTTAATAATTAGATGCTAGATTTTTTGGTTATTTAAATTAAGCAACAAGACGTGTCATTTATCGATGGGTGAAATGAGTTTTAAGCTTTTGCAGCTACAGTGTTAACTTGCAATCAACCAACCTCCTTGGCCGATGAGTTGGGTTCCATGTCGGGTTTGCTTGTCCGGCCGGGATGTCATGGGCGACCTCTTCTTGTGCTCAAATGTGGATACCTGCTGGATGAGGACTCCAGTCCTGACTCCGAAAGAATGCAAAGCTTGGGAGATGTGGACAGCGGACATAGCACTGCACACTCGCCTATTGATACCGGTCCAAAAAGCATATCACCGATACCTTTACAACAGAATGGTATGTTTATAATATTGCAAAACACAAATATATTTAGCAAGCAAACGAAAAAAATTAAATATCCATGATTTGGTTAGCTAGTAAAAAATTAAGTCTGGGCGCAAGTTGCTTTTTGACATGCTATGTGCATGCATGTTAAATCCACATTCAATCTTAACATTTCAAATATTTTCAGTATCACCATCATCAAGTTGTAGCATCAACGGCCTCAATTTTGGTGGGAATATGACCACAGTACCCCACAGTCAGTTAGAGATGCTCGAAGCTACCCATAGAGGCCTACACAAATTCAATCCAAGACATCATGACGAAATCGAAGTCGAAATCGGTGACCCCATTTACGTGCAAAAAGAAGCCGATGATCTGTGGTGTGAAGGTATATGTTTTTCTACCGTGTTACTATCCTAGTAAGAGGTTTTCAATTAGTTTATCTTTACTTATTTATTATGAATTATTAAACCTATCTATTTATTTTGTTTTCAAAATGAAGGGTTCTTTTACATCTTATATGTTATGTTACAAAATGCAAAATTATTTTAGGCGTAAATCTTCGAACTGGTCAACAAGGAATATTCCCATCAGCCTACGCAGTAGACATGGACTATAATGACTTTGATCCGGCTAATGCCAAAGTTAAGAGGGAACGCTATTTACTAGGGTGAGTTAGCTTTTATCATGTACCTTCCCAAACACTGTGTTAAAAACGTTTTCGGCATCATTGTGACATACCTATATGGCGTAGGGCTTGAAACTGTTAAACTTATTTTACTAGTTGTTGAGCTATTTTGTTGAATTGTTGATATAGGCATTTCTAAGGAGCAACAAACAAAAAATAGAGTTGTTAATTTTAATACACAGGTATATGGGCTCAGTAGAAACACTAGCACACAAAGGAACAGGAGTGGTGTGTCAAGCGGTAAAAAAGATTGTCGGAGAATGCACTGAAGACCCTTCGTTGCAGCCTTGTATTCTAGAAGTTTCAGATCAGGGACTTCGAATGGTTGATCGATCAAAACCAAACGTATGTAGATTTTTATATTAAAATTATTGATGCGTCACAAATTTGCCGCCGGTGTAGTTCGAATATAGAAGGGCACCCCAACACCTTCCATTATTGTTATATAAGAGGCAATTAAGGGTACACGCTTGGAGATGGGCATCGATAACTCCTGAGTACATAGCACGAACACTGCCGTCACCAATTCATCTGACAGGCATAGTGACTACAGCAAAGCCCTAAAATATAGTAGGCATAAGCCCAGCAGTGGACTTATTTAGCCGGTGACGATATATCGTAAAACTTTTTTTTTCTAAGAGTTGTCGCTGGCAATCATCTCATATAAATGTGTTTTTATGTGATATAAGAAATATGTATTTAATACGACACCAGTAGTCAGTTAGTATTCTAGCAGCAGCGATGTGCTTGCAACTGTAGACACACAACCACAGTAGACACTGTGGTTGAGAATTACCTGTCGTGAGTCTGTTTAAATTTTTTTCAGGGAAATCGAAGTGGACCCTGCATCGATTACTTCTATTCACTCAAAAATGTATCTTTCTGCGCATTCCACCCACGTGACCATAGATATCTGGGATTTATCACAAAACATCCGACACTGCAACGGTTTGCGTGTCACGTCTTCAGAGGACAAGAATCCACCAGGCCCGTGGCTGAAGCTGTCGGGTATGGGTATTTTGCAATCAACCTAAATCTTTTTAGTATTCCAGCCAGTATATGAATAAAGGTTATTTTTTTTATTAATTCACAAGCGTCATTTTTACATATTATAATACTATCGATGGTTAAATACAATATGGATTATTTATGTGTAAAATTATAAAATATAGTTACAGTTTCACACTAAAACATTTTCTTGTGTAATGGCATACTCAAGAGTATTGGTATATCTAGATCATTTAGAACTAGATAATTAGGATTTGGAATAGTTATAGCTTGCTGAAATACAAAATATATCAATGAATAAAATTAATCGTTACAATTACATATTTTTGCCCCCAAAAACCGGTACCGGTACCTTGTGCGAAAGGGAATCGATGTTCGATTTGTATGAAAGCCGGTGCCTTATAACACACAAATATTAAATTATGTATATTAATTGGATAATATTAATAATAATAAAGCAATAAATATTAAGGCAATTGGACAATAATATATAAGAATACCATACTTTTCATTGTTTCAGGAGGGCATTCCAGAGGTTCTACCAAAAGTTTATAGAAACAGCATACCCCATCGAAGATATTTACATAGAGTAAATTATATAAGCAATCATAGATTCACATCAACTCAAATCAACCTAACTGACACTACGTAGAAAGTTTATAACTAACTTGTTTCTAACATAGGTATTGATTAAACATTAGCTTAAATTATTATAACCGGCAGTGACGCCGTTTCAATATTAGACTCAAAACAATAATATTGCACCATTTTTATCAATTTTTTCCCAAATAGCAGTGGGAGCTTTTAACTAACTTTTTGATTGATATTAATAATTATATACCATATATTTATTTTGGTGTAAACTATTTATCGCCTGTACTAATGTAATGATAAAATGTAAGAAGCTCTATCGCGAAAAGCCTTTTAAATGTAGTCACTTTACAAGAAAATGTACGTTATATCATAACCCTGCATGGTAATCGATTATGATTTGAATACGGGTTAGATATTGATTGCTTTAGTCTCGTGATGGTCAACAACATTATTTTACTACTACCCTTTTTATGACATCTTAAAGGTTGTCAGAGTTTTGGCTGGAACTAACGTTTTTTGTCAGTATATCTTTAAAAAATTACAAGTACAGCCCATGATGTTTAACTAAACATTATACTTTAACTAATGAGTTGAATTCTTTTATAGAAGTAGTATGGTTAGAAACCCTAATACTACTTACTGCTTTACCTATACGAGTATAACCAATATCTGTACATAAATCTGGCACAAAATACCACTAACCGTTCCAAATATCTAAGAATAGTTGAGAATGGCCTAAAGTGAGGTTTCGACACGAGTAAACTCTATTAAATATAAAATATGAAAATTTCTGAAAGCTTTCAAGTTTCGTTCTTTAATTTTTATACTATCGTCACAAAATAAGTAAAAACTTTAATAATATTCCAGTTACAAATGAATAATCTTGTTTTACTAACGGCATCGAATGGTTAAACCATGTGGTTTTATATTACCAACTAGTTATATTACCAATATGTGTAGCGAATGGTGTTTTACAAAGAAAACATTGTTCCTCAGCGAACATTAAAATTTGACACTAAAGCAATACTTATGTCTACTTTTGAGATAGATTTACAGTGTCTAAGTATATTTTATATGCTACAGATTATTTGTATTGTTCTAAAGTGGTTATTAAAATGTATCCCTGTGCAGTCGAAAGCAATAAAATGTTTACGCGTTATAATTTTCTAATTTATGCCATTACTTGTGTGCTAAAGTCTGGTAGAATATAAAGATAGAAGTAGGATTCATAACTTTTATATTATTTAACTATTTATTTACGAGACGTGATTCAAAAGTAATGGCAAATCTATCAGACATGTGTACAGGATAATTTTGAAAATATAAACTGTGACCGCTTTACTTCTGGCGATTAAACCTATTGAAAGTAAGATAAACGAAGTGTATAAGTAATTGCTTAATAAACTTATGGCGGCAAGCAGGTATTGTGTGCCGCATGTATTATATAAGAAATAATATATAACAAGAAATGTCTACCATTGTGATAAGGTAACAGTGATTTCTGTAATGACAAACAAGACTATTCAAAAAGCCTATAAAATAGATACTTCCAACTCACAATAATTATTTATTAAAAAAAATTTAATTATTAGTTTCTTCAATATTAAACAATCATTAAATGTAACAAAATTAAGTATTATTGTAATATCACTATGATAATGTAGTTACTAAAATCTCATAGCTGTAATATGTTTTGAGAAATGCTAATGCCTTATTTCACCGAGGATTGCGGGAGTCTAAATAAAAATTTGTAGTTGTCACCGCTACTCCGGAAATCGCTAAACAAATTTTTATATTTTTTTAGGGTAACACTGCATGTACTTAACTGGTAACTTAACTGTGACATGGTTACAGAGTTGCCCCGCAGTGTAAAACGATGAAACGGAATTTCGATTATCATTTTCCAAGCGGACAACCAAGTTTCTACTACAAATTGTTACTTAAGCTCTCGTAATTTACATGCTTTTGACAGTTTTTCACAAAAAAAGTACAATAGACTTCAGTGTTTGCCGAGTGGCGGTGGAAATACGTACGATAGTATTAGTACTTCACAGAACAAGTTCTTTCACAAAGAGCTAAACTACTACTACTTAAATCAAATAAGCATATGGGTTGGTGAAAATAGGCATTTGTTTCATGTTGTATTTAAAATAGATTTAGTATTGTAGTCATTTATTTTAGCCATAGCTTGGTGATGCAATGTTATGAATCCCTGTAAGCAAATTTGCTTTATTTTTATGTGTAAATACTTACCCGGGGCACTTCTTTGACTAAGGAGTCAAAGAAACTCTGACTCTGGAAACCCCAGTCATAAGGATGACTGGGGTTTCCAGAGTCAATGCATCTTTTGCAACGCTAATCAATGTAGTCAATGGCAGTCATATTTTTATACAACACTTCTTACATTGATACATCTGGTTTAATAATATACGAGGTACAACATAGTTATTGCATCCTAAAACTGTAAATATCAGCAAATAAATAATATTGAACTAAAATGTTAAACAAAGCTGATAAAAGCTGTGACTAAAAAATGAGGAGTAAATGTTATTTATTTTTCCATCAAAATGTCATAGCGTATTTCGAGTAAGGCATTAAACTCTATATTACTTGGACTGAATACTGTGTTTTATTTTACATTTATTAAATGTCATGTTCTATCCTTGGTATTTATGCTACTGCTGGTGGAACAAGCATATGACCCATCTAATTTCAATTCAATTCAATTTCAATTCAAACAAATTCAAGTTACCATTACCTATAACAAAGCATTGCTTTGTAGGTCACGCACGTGCCTTACGATGCACAACCCTGTGTCCACCAACCTGAGGCATACTGGCCTATGTGCCTGTAATTTGCGAGCATTACTGCTTGGCGGCAGAAATAGGTACGGTGGTAGTACTTGCCCGGACGAACCCTTTCATAAAAGAGCTCTCCTACTATTATTAGGTAGGTAGGTACCTATTACTTAGTACAATATTATTTAAATATAATCTATGTAATATTTAATTTTACATATCGAAATGAACCGAGTTATATATAGAACCGAGTAAAATATTCCATTTGATTAGTCAAATTAGTCTACTGCTGCATCATCATTGGCCTTTTCACTAAAAGATAAAAAGATTATATAAAGCATTTTGTGAGGGTTTGCTGTAGTTAACACGCTTGGCAGGCGGACTGGTGACCTCAATGTTGGTGTTATGTACTCAGAAGCTCTTGCTGCCCATCTCCTGGTGCGAGAGGTAAAGGATATCCTATTCACCACAGTTGTCTCCACCTTGGCTTGAATAGATCACTGTTTTTCTAGGAGAACCCGCGCGCTAGCTAAATATTGATATCTAGTAGAAACAGCACGCGCTTTCTTCCGCGTAAAACTATTTTCATGCAAACTTCAATCTCAGCTGCAACACTTTAGGGTTCGATTTCAGGAATTACTTTCTTAGTATTATCATTTTACAACTCAATACAATACATTACTAGACATTCATTTCAATTCAACATTCTCGAAAAGTGGCTAGCCTGTGTGTTGTCCATACGTCTGTCAGGGCAAAGGTTGTTATAGTTGGTATAAAAACTAGGCGATACCAATAATATAATAATATAATATAATAATAATAATGTAATATAATAATAATAATGCTGGACAGTTACACTTATAGTAATAGTATAGACGTGACAATAGTATAGAATAATAAAAAAAGTAAAATAAAATCCATAATTCCCTCACTATAACAATCTAACATATTTTATCATGCTGCTGAAACTGGATAAAGAAGAGCCACCTGTTAGTAATTCTGTAAAATGTTGTACCTAGCCTGGTGGTGAAATCTCTGAACTGTTGTGATTCAAACTAGATTTCACACAGGTATTACAACTGGATATGTGAAGAAATTTACAGGTGGCAGCACCAGACTACACCCTGAACCTAGACTTAACATAAATGACAAAATCTAGTGAACCAAGTGTTATCAAATTTAAGGTTTCAAATTGCATTGAATGTAGTGCGACAGAATACGTGCTGAAATATGGCAGAGATGAAAGATAGCAGCACTGGTTTGGCCTGAACGCACACTAAAGTTTTAAAAAGTTCATAGACGGATATATTAGTCCAACGTCATTCAGTTTCTGATTTGCATAGAAGTTGCGCGCCCTTGCATCGGAAACTCGGAAAGTTACGTGTGCTAACCGCTAAAGTTATGAACCGCTATGTGGTAAACATAAACTGAAGTAGTTTTAATTTAACTATAAAAATTTAATAATATATCAGTGCAAAATTGTGATAATGCGAAACGATGTAGGTACCTATACAAAGGGAAGTTGGAAGTATTTGGAAGAGCCAGCCAGGTGCTTGATGACCGGATCTTGATACAGGTTACAAGTAAAAAAAATTCTTTTACTTTTTACTATATTATTACACAATTTCGGCACGTAGAAGTTCAATTGTACCACCATGTAGACTAAACTTTCTTGTTTGTTTTTCGGAATGTAACAAACTTTCATAAAAAAACCTGCAAACCTGAGATTAATGTTTCAACCAAATGGTTGAAGGGGTTAAAACTAGTAGATGTTGAGCGGTTATCTTCATCCATAGCAATTTTATTACCTCGCAGAACAAGCCCACCGAGGACGTACCTACTTAAAAAGAGGTGAATACATTAGACATTAGAATGAAGCGGGTGAATCTTAGATGATTACCAAATTGCGCCCGTCAGAAGTCATTATCATCATCAGTCTTTTTAAGGCTGATAATAAGTTTTATACACGAATTCCGGGAATAACTATTAAATGACCGGAACCATTAGCTGACATCCCAACAATCTTCCCAAAAAAGTCATCAGCTAACTTAGGGTGCCCGGTTTTTCTAGCGTTCTTCTAATCATCTTATGTTAAATACCATAATTGCTACATGTTATATATTAATAAATAATAAATTTTATGAACATTAGCAGTTCAAAACTTTACTCAATATGGTATGACTGATATCGCAACAATGTGTTGTACCTATACTCGTATATTTTTATTGGTTTAAGATATATTATTATATTAAGGGCATTATTATATCGGGTTCGTAGGTAGATACGTCCATACGAATAAATGTTTTTTTTAAATGGTTATTGAGGGTATCTATTAAGTAGAGTTGGTTTTTGTAATATTGTGAGGTTATCTACTTCTAATACAAAGAGACCAATAAATATATGAAAAAACTTCATAATTGAGGTTTGCCGTTTTAAGGATTTCTCACAACTTAAATAACACTGGCTTTAGCAGTGGTATTAAAGTTGTGATAATAATATAACCAATTCATTGATCAACATTATAGATATTTTAAATTACAAAACTTTGTGAAGTTTCTGAGTAGATCACTGAGATCTACTTCTGCATCATCAGAAAAAATTTTGTATTTCAATTTTATGTATGTCAAATATATAATTTTTTTGATGTCAATATTTATTTGTTACTATGACGTCACAATGATAACAAAAGCTTTCGAAAAAATGTTTTACATTTTTCTCATTGTAGAAAATTCTAAAAAAACAAAGAACGAAGAATAGGTAGGTCATCATCATCATCAACAGCCCGTAGAAGTCCTCTGTTAGACATAGGCCTCCTCTATACGTTTCCAGCCCAGCAAAGAGTATAACGCGACAAAATGTTGTCTACTCGTTATCTCGTGCAAAATAGAGATATCTCTTTTTATCTTCTTGTGCTAACATAACAGTGCCAAAAATCTGTGGGTCTTTTATCTATAATTTCTAAAATGTCCATCAATAGAAGAAGTATCTCGTAGCAAGCGCATATCTCGCGTTGCACATCTTACTCCGGCAGGTAAAACGATTTTTGAGCCCTTCCTATCCATGGACTTCCCTCGATCCTAACAATGTCGTCAATCCATCGGATAGAGTGTAGTGATTAGGTAGAGAGTAGAGGTATGTAATACTACCATCTTCTACTTATTGCGGATGCATAGTACTACTTAAAATTCTTACTTACTACTTACCCCTTGTGCCCTACCACCTGCACAAGGGAGGACTTAATTCAAGCCACGGGCACTGCCGTGGAAGTGGCGAATTTCTACGCCAGTAAAGTGAAGGTAACCATTTGACACGCTAGAAGAAGTACTACTTAGAATACATGCAACAGCCAGACAGAATACATGTATTCGGTGGGGATCGAACCCACTACTACATAATTCATTTATAATTACCGCACTAGGATTTGGAATAAAACAAATAATACATTACTTTGACAATTTATTGGATCACAGAATAAAATGTCGTATCTATCTACTTGTTATAGTTAATACCTATTCTGTTTGAGCAACATCATAAACCACAGCTAAACCTTAACCAAACTAAAAATAATAAAAATAGGTTCGTGTTTCAATAAAAATTTTGGTAAATTTGTTGGTAAATTGGTATTGGCACTTGACATTTCCATTTTCTAAAGCTCTTTTTTAATTAAAACTTGTTTTATTTGAAATTCTACCCGTCCTCCATCCCACTAATCCACCCCAACTAAGTAACAGTAAACTACCTACTAAGATTTGTAATTGTAATCTACACCACTATTATGTTAACATAGGTACACAGACACAGGTCTTCGTAAGACTTAAAATTATATCCTAAAGGAAAAATGAAATAACTTTATCCAAATAATATTATAGGCGTAACCAAATCTATATTGTATTCATATTGAAGTGATCTTAAGTAACTGACAACGATGAACTTATAAATAAAGTGGTTTTACTTCAAGAAATCACAAATTCAGCTAGGAAAGTAAAATTGCTTCCAAATACAGAGATTATTGAGAATTTAATTTAACTTAGTTTCGTGTTCTGCGGAATTTAATCGTGAAATATGTTCTGAACGTTGTTTTACACCATCTTTAAACATTCTGTATAAGTACTAAGCATAATATAAATGACTAAGCCAAAAGTAGAACTTCTACAATGTAATAAAAATCAGTCTCAATTCTAACAACTAAGACAAAAACATTTTAATTTATAAAAAAGTTTAAGTAATATTCAAATTTATCCAACAAACAACATAATTACACTCATACAAATTATTTTTTCATTTAAATTTAATCTGGCCAATCGATTCATTCAGCGAAGCAAAGTTTGATTTGCACGTACTTTTTTTTATAACTTAAGTATACCACAGACTTGCAGTAGAGGTTCTCTGTAAAGTTATTGACAAAATTTATAACATTTAGTCAATAACTCTTAGGTGTACTCTTTATACGATTTAATGCTTCATTACAAACAATCAATATACTGCTGACTCAAAAGATTTTTTTTATACAGAGACAATCACTTTTACAAAATCAGCTTCTTTCTAAGATGTATTATGAATAGTAAAATGTCCCGCTTATGCGCTTTTGTTTTTTAGTGAACAAATTGCGCTAAGTATGATGCTGTTTTTATACGAAAAGGTAATCTGTGTTCGAGTTAGTTTTTATGTTACAAAAAAACTTTTAGTTTCTTTATTGTTTTAAAATACATTTACCTACTTTGAATAAAATATTCACGCATATCTTACTATACTCGTGAATGTTAGCTATTTTATTCTTAGGTTATAAATAGTTAAATAGAATCCCCTTTCTTTGCTGGTTTATCCGCAAATAAGGCTTAAGATTTTATATACACTGTTTGGCACTATCGTAAATATTTTAGTTTAACGCTAAATACGCATGATGATGTTATTTTTGGTGAATTGCAGCTTCAAAAAGAAATAGTGCCTAGTTAAATTCACACCTGTAACAGGGCTATATAGAACCAGAAACAGCAATAATTATGTGATGTGCTATGGAAAGGTTTCCAATATTGGTTCCTGAACTGACTGAAGTTTTACGAGAGAAGTTCAGTCAATTAATAAATCAGTATATTATGACTTTTACTTTTATGAATATTTGATGTGTTTGGATTGAAAGCTACAGATTGCGTCTCTGCTTCTTTCTCCTGGCTCGTCAGCTGTATGGAAAACATTAGCAAGCCACTTAACTTACATATTCGGTTTTATTACTTGCATGTTATGTTACATGTTAAATGTTTGCATGACCGAATTATCGCGTAATAAACGCGACCAGTTACTTAAGGTACCACGTTACATATGGTAGTTAAACATAAACATCCTAGGAAAAAACCCATAAGTAGATATAAAAAAATTTTTGTGCTATAACTAACTACAAGGGTAATAACAACAATTTTCTCCAATAATAATTATTATATCATAATTAATCTTATACTACCTCTAAATTGGTTAAGTTGATTAGTTAATTTATAATTATACTTCTTATTTAAATGTGATTTAGAATTTGTTTTCGCGCGAGAGGTTTGTGAGCGATGCACGTTTAGTTTTTCGTAAATTTAGCCCTCATAAATATAGACTTTCGTCTTAATGGTTAATTTATTAAAGCTTTTTTTATTAAAGCTAAGCAGGGTCATACTTATCTACATACTTAATTTATAGAGCGAAGCAATATCCCCGAATCGGCACAGGTATCAATGAACAAAATCAGTTCTTTATACTTATAACAAATCAAGATGATCCCTGCGGAAATTACGAAATAAATACTTTGACTTACGGGTATTCTCTTTCTTACATTGCCTCTCTATCTCTGAAGTTAGCAGTCATGAGGACAAGTTTAATAGTTCATAGTACCTTCTTAATCCCAGCGTATTGTCTGATATTGCAAAGCCAAAGCTCACCTACAAGCTTTGGCTATGCTACTGAGCTTTTTTATTCTTTATGCATGTTATTAAATTGAGTGATAGATGTTTGGCGGGTTATTTATGAAATTTTAGTGATAGCAAAGTACTACGAAAATGTGACCTTAAAGGTTAAACTCTTAAGGTAAGGTAACTCAAAATTATTGATTTTCAGTTCATTTTCGAATGTTTATTTCAAATTCACTTTGAAACAGTATGTTTGCATTTTATGAAACGGGTCTTTAAAATCTCAATAAGGGGTCAACCACTAACAAATAGATTTACTGTTACGATCTCACGCCCGCCGCCCACTCCCTCGTGCGCTATATCTACACTACTTCTTATTAATTAAGTGCAATATAATGCAGATTTCACATATTCAATTCAATGTTAGATCTACTTATTTTACAGCGTAAAAAGTCCGTATCATTTTATCAACTTTTTGCTAATTTTCGAAACAGCAATTTGTAATAATTGAAAAATAACAATGTAGTAAATATATAACATATACGGCCATACATCACAATTATACTTACTAGTATTGCTACAGGGGGTATAAGACACCCACTGAAAACTTCGGGGAGTTTAAGTACCCAATGATTTTGCTTTCTCACTCGCAGGTTGGTTTTAAAGAAGAAGATTTTCATATTGTTGGGTACATAAATTACATTTTTTTAGGAGTAATCTATAAAATATATACATAACGAGTAATATATATATATACACCTCTTTTAGATAAACCATTATCTTAACGATAATCTTTTCTAAAATATCTACTTATTTTGTTACACATAAATATATAAATACAATATAACACATATAAATAAATGTCTGTCTGTCTGTCTAATGTTTTTTTTATGATAATGATAATAATCAAGTCTACCTATCATAGAAATTTAATATTAATTATTGTTTGCAGGTAAACTCTTTCGAATGATGGGCTAAAATGATTTAATTATCTTAATAAAATTATCCATCGCAATAACTAACAAAAAAACAAATTTTACCTTACAATATGGGTTTCATAAATATGTCTAATATTTTGATAATGAAACTGAACGATTCGCTTTTTTTTAATATTAATAACATTATCTAACCCTCGAATTATATTTTTTTATCTTATAGATATGATTTATTGTAACAATTCCTTACTGTTTTTGTATAAAAATTTTAAACATTGAGCAAATTTGTCGCTGATCGCTTAGATGTTGATTAATTTGTAGGTGAAAGATTAACTAAATAAAATACAGCTAGATACACACCGCTTATTCCTGTGTGTAAAGCTACGTTGTTGAGCGGGGATGGAACGGTCTAAAGCGCACTAGATGACGTTGTGACTGTAGGTATAACTACCAATTTTGTTTACCAAAATTATGAGACTTATTTTTAAAACTTGGTAAAGAATCTAGTATCATAAAAAAACAATATAAAATGTGGTGATTAATATTTAAAAGACCAGAAAAAAGTAAATTTATTTAAAGAAACCTCTATACTTGCACAAAAATGTGAAGGATCTCCGTTAAAATGTGCTAATTTTGTACATTGTGTAACTAGTGTTTTAATTACAGGTATATCTTCATCAAAGCTGGAAAAGAAGAACTTGTCCGTTGAAGGTGCAGTTTTCTTTGGAATTTCATGAAAGTACTAGGGGAATACCTACGGATCATCAAAACAACAGACGGCATAACATAGGCTTAGTAACTTTTAGTAATATTAAAAAAAATGTAGTATATAAATATGGGTAATATTGTAAATAAGCTAACTAACAAAATATTGAACAAACGTGATAAACTAATCCTTATGTTCCGTGATACAGGCTAGCCTAGCATAAAGCTCATTCCTGATTTGTCAGTTAGTTTTTTAAGATTTTTAGAAATAAATTAACTGCATATTAAAAAAAATATAGCGAGAAATTTATGGCGTATAAGCAGCTACGTAAATACATTTTAGATTTCTCAGGAATGGTATTTGTATGCCCTGTATAATCTCTTTCATCATCCAGTTTATAATAAGTGTAGATTTTCCAAATCTTATCTGCTGCCTGGTATGCCTTTGAATGATGCTGAATCCCAAATTTTTAGCTGCTTAGCGCGTAAATGAAAGCTATGTATCGCATTTTGTAAACAAGAGAAGAATGTATGGAGATGAATGTATTTAATAAGCGTATATGTCAAAACAATAAAATATAAATAAATATATCAGGTCCAATATCACTTGAAGAGGCACGAGAAAGACTTAGTATTTAATTTATATTTTTAGAAAAGCTAAATATGTGCGGAAGCTACACCATAGAGATTTAAATTTGAATAATCTATTACCTATTTATTATTTTAGATTCTGTTTATTTATTATATTTTTGAACATTGCATTATTTGTTTTGGCATTTCAATTTAAACTTTAAAGCTTATATAAATGTTTCACATTAAACATATATTATTTAATATTATTATACAATTGGAAAATAGCTACAGTAAAGTAACTTAACCTTTAAATGGCTTTGGTGTAATTAATATTACCTAGTACTTGTTATACTTAATTTTAACAATGTATTTCAGTAGGTATAATATTATTCTAAAGTGTCAATCTAAACCTAATTTAGAACATTTTGGTTTGTACTTCCTAATTAATATTATATAAAACAGTTTACTTATTTGTACCTAAAAAATAACATCTGTTTATATAATTTTATACAAATTATTTAAAAAACTACTCTACGGAGCCTACGTGCCTACAGTTTATATTACATATCACAAAATATGAAATTTCCTATGATCGTTTCATAAATATTATTTAAGTTGATAATATAGTTAAACTGATTTTGTATTAAATTACAAGAACGACCTTTTAAAACCAATATTTTTCAACATAATGTAAGAAACTTGTCATAGTAGGTATAGTAGTAGTATAAAGTAGTAGTACACTGTATATATGAGTGCCTACCTAATATTGACCTAATACTGCAAACGAATCCAATTTAGTCCCGCTCTAAATATAATTTATATTATATACTATAGACACAAAAATAAAAAAAAAGTATTTATGCCACAACTTTGTATTGCGAGTAGTTATGTATTTTTTTTATTAATATCTGATTTTGGAATAAAATACTATTTTGACTATTTTTTCTCCAACTTACTTTGCAAGTCCGACTACCACACAAAAGTTTTTAATTTTTTGAGTTAATAATCTATGTCACACACAAATATTGTGGCTTTCTATTGGTAAAATAATTTTTAAAATCTATCCAGAACTATAAAAATAAATCCAGTTAGTTAGTTGTCACTCAAGTAATCCTTCAGCAAGTTTTACATAAAAAAATTAACTTTATTTTATGTAAGTGATTAGTTACAATTCTATTTTAAATAAAATTGTACTTCTCGAGTTTTATTCACCTAACCAATATATAACAAAATATCTAAACCAATGTACAAAGACATTTACTTTTTAGAAGTAATAGGGCTAAAGTTTTTCATATATTACCTATAACCCCATTCATCAAACAGCAAAACCACAAGCAATAATACCCATACCTAAATATAAGTCAGCGAGGAGTGAAGAGCAAGAAGAGCGTGACGTGAATGAAGGATACGAGGGATACTGAAAATAAAGTTTCAAACCTAAACTTTGTGCGTGTGGTTGAATCAAGCTGAGTATAAAATGTAGTTTCGGATACAAAATGTTGGATCTTCGGAGAGCTTGAAGTAAAAAAATATAAACATGTTTTAGCATTCAGATATTATGAATGTATTTATTTCTCAAACAAATATCATTCAAGTACTTTAAATACAATCTAGATTATAAGCATAATAACAATCAAAGAGGTGAAAAGTAAGTATGTACTTAAATATAGATAAGGTATGTAGGGAGTTAGACGGGAAATTCTATGTGCCGACTCCCAGCGCTAGAGATTTTCGAACAAAAATCTAAAGTTTTATTTTAACAAACAATTTATATTAATCGGTTAATTACATTGTACCTTACAAGTAATAATCGAAATCTTTTCATGTATTTCATACTAAAAATAAATATACTTTAATTACTTTACTGGTTATATTTATCAACTAAGATAATAAGGGGAAAATAAAACAAATTTTAAAATCTACTGATATTTTTACTTCTCTTCTATACTCAGTTTCTATAGAGATAGGTGTTATAGCATAATAAGGTTGTTGTTATTTTACTAGAATATTTTTAAACCTATTTTGATTCAGTTTTTCTGAAAACTATTGCCTTTAAAAGTATTGTTCTTGTACCACACCTCTAATATTAATTAAAAGTATTGATAATATCTGTGAACAACTGAGAAAACTGATGAAACTTAGAAAAATTCTTAAAATAACGCTTTCTTCAACTACCTATATAAAATATTAACAATGCCGTAAAAGACGCGCTTGTGAAATCGATGTAAGTAATTCGATAGTCAAGGCATTATACAATGACACAGGTAGCTTAATAAATTGAATTCTTGAGATGTAAACATTAAACAAGCCTAGTACTAATAATAATTGTCCAGCTGTGGGACAAACGCTATCTTTGCGATCAATATAGAGAAAAACGATAAGTTAAATATCATACTAAAACTAAATTTAGTTTTACATAGTCACGAGTAAGCCACAGACTAATTCTACATAACTCGATTTTTTTATTGCAATTACAAATTACTGAATGTGCAGTTACTGTAAAGTTATATGTGACAATATTCTTAGGGTTCTATTAAGAGTAAGTACAGTTTTATTTTAGCAAAACTAATATATTCAATAATTCCAGCCGGGTATTCAAATTAATACTGCTTATTGTACAACTACTACTAAATCTTTTTATTTGATGTTAAGTGCTGCAACATTTTTTAAACGGTCTGAAAAAACCGATTTAAATCTACATAATATTACAAAATGTTCATATTTTATTATTATTTTTATAAACTGTTAACAATGGATTCAATAATAATGCATGTCTAATTATTATTGATTAAGAATCTTCCACATCTTGGCTCAATGAATGTTATGTACTAAGCTATTGTTTTTTCAAGGCATAATGCAAAAAAAATACATAGCACATTGTTATATATTTTAAATGATTGACTGTATCGCTACAAGAATAAAGTGTAACGGGCTCTAAGGGTTTTTTTTTAATTTTTTTATAGTGCTAACAATATTTTATTTTTAAAAGTGAACTTATGAACTATATACTTAATACCAATATGTTCTACATTTATCTCATTATCTTTGGGCACATTAATATGGACCATAGCGATCTACACATTCAACACATAACAAAGGCTGCAATTTGAGGCCCAATTCTCGTAACGAAATAACATCAAATTCAAGTTTTGATAGTGTCAATCTCTACATGGTGTTCTTTGAAACTGTGCAACTGTTTTGAACGGGCCCCATTTCGACAGTCAAATTTTAGTTTCAATCTTGTCTCAGTTCTAGAAAAACACGAGAATAGGGCCTCTGAAGTCAATGTCGACAGCTTACGATTTATATGTTAGTGTAGAACACATTATTTTGTTTACATTACTAAAAACTGTTTAGCTTTACATATCTTTAATTAGCTTTGGGCTTAAAAATTATAAATCCAAAATCTCTAAAGTTAATACACTTTTGATACATATGTAAAGAAATCAGCATATAAGAGTAAAATAATTATACTAAATGATGAGCGATGAACGCGATGTGTGTGGATTCAGCGTTTAGTTTCTCAGGTCCTCATTCTGGTTTCAATAAGACTAAGTCGTCGGCTACAACGTCGGATACATGTAAGTAGATGACCCAATACATGAGATTAAAGCAAACGAAACATACCGGGAATATGATTCTGGAGTACTTATCGATGTCAGCGGGTGTGGTGCCAAACAGTTTGTTGAAAGCCTGTAATATTTATTACGAATTAATTTATATGCTAACAATTTATGCATTTACATGCCTAAAAGTAAACAGTCTAAGAAAAACCCTACATCAACAATTATTTTAGCATTTTTTAACTTAACTTTCGCGATCGTAACACTTATTGATCACTTATTTTGCACAGGTATTTATCGCATATTACCTTTTTTTATTTATATTCCCGGCATTTAAGCTATGTTGCAAAAGTCGTGGTCGCGATTGGACTTGATATCTACCGGAGATAAGAAGCGGTAGTAGTTCAAATCGGTAAACGTCAAGCAAATAAGTAGAAAAGGTAATACGCGATAGATACCCATGAAGTACAACTTAAAAATATTGCTACTATTTATCCTGACTGGGTGGTATAAGATTAATAAGTACCTAGACTAAAAATGTTCAGAGTCAAATCAGACAGTCAGTGTTGGTGGTTTGAATATATACCGTGCTTGTTGGTAAAAAACCTGAAGCTATTTGTTTAAATACTAATTTATAATAGTATAAATTAAGTATTAATTAGTAAGTTTATATGGTTTCCATAGGAAAACCAGATAATTCGCCATTTGGGAATAAGTTGTAAAGCTAACCCACAATCGGTTATGTTCAGAGACCAGTTCCTCAAATCAGCGTAACTTGGTAAGAATGTAAGTTAAGTTCAAGAAATGTAAAATTTGACCTCATATTTTAAAATGTCAACTAAGAGTGTGGAAATGTAGGCGTGATCATTGTCTTTCGGTACGTCTGGACAAAAACTTGGTGATAAAGCTTGTATAACAATGTGAACTCTGTAGACAAATATGAAAATTTCTTTTGCGTGGATAATTTCGCAGTTGTCACGCTTACTTAACAAAAATAAAGCAATGCTTTGTCAACGCTTAGTTTGCTAAGAACGATATTGGATTATGATAGTGATACTTTTTCTTTGTGCTTCCTTTTTTTTAGCGTCTTTAAAGCGGTGGTTGAAACACAAACATACAAACAAGTAAATAGTTTCCGACTAGTTATAATAAATTTTACATTTATAATATTAGTAACACCAAGTTCAAGTTTGCTATAATTAAATTAAGATTATTAATTTTCGTAAAATATTAATTTTACGTAAACAAATCTTACCAAATGAATTTACAAGATGATGTCAGTTATTCTAAACTTTCCCAACAAGCCGCGTTTTGTAAAAGGTAGACCAAGCAGTAAAACAGGACACTTAGTTAAGCATTTGTGGATAGAAAGCCTTTAATTCAGTGGAAAGTTATTTATTTATTTATTGTAGGATATCCAACAAAGGAAACACAAAAAATAAAAATGAAAATGATACAAAAAGCCTTAAAACTATGTGTCCCTTCAATTATAGGATGCCACAGCATGCACTAAAATATAGACTCAACTAGATTATGCATATCAATACCAGCATTTTTGTCTGTTACTTATCCGCCGTTATTTAATCTTTTACGTGCAAATGTAAAAAAAAACTCTTTGCAACACTTTTGAATGCAAATTTTCTTCACGTTAACTCAAGCTAAGAATTTAAGAGAAGAAAATTTGCAGCATACAATAAAATCTATTTTTTTAGTTACTGATTTTCCCTTTCCCTGCACAAGTACGAAATAAGTCGTGTCTCCAACACCTTAAAAAAAGAGGTTATTAAGTTTGACACGACTTGACCCCCTCTCGGACGTGCGACGTGTAAGTCTGGTATAACAATCCAAGCGCAACACATTATACAGTACGGAACTGTCTTATGGTAAAAATGCCAAGATTTGTTAGAATTTTAGCATATAACGACCAATCGTAATGTATGTTATTTAGACGATTAGCTAACGCCATAGCCGAATAGAAGGCTTAGTGGCATTTTTGGAAGTTGCATCAAGTTTTTTATAAAAGCTGCTTCTATGTGTACTTATAGTATTTTCCAAACATTTGCAATCGGAATACATAACTGCACGAGTATTTATTATATACATTATTTATTATTAAGTACGTATATATATATATAGCTGAAACGTCGGGAAAATACATAGGAAGGTAAGGCTATAAAAACTCGTGTAATATAAGTGTTCAATTTTAAGTGTTTCTCAGTGTACCTACTAGATTTTCATAAACAAACATAAATATTAATTTTAGATTTTTCTATTTTATATTCGTTTTTCCAGACAAATAGAAGAGTATAATAGCTGCATTTCCTCCAAAGCAGGATATCATACGGCATTTCACTATAAAAAGCTAAAATATACTAGCCTACCTATTAGCTGTAGCTTCATCAATAAACCTACCAACCTCGGTCTACTAATGTTTTGGTGTATGATTGTATCAATATCAAGCCCTAATAACATCGTAGAAACATCAAGATTTAGTTACAAGTAAAATGTAATGCCTTTAGTTAGGTATGTGGCTTATACTGCGTTGTGCAAGAAATGCATGAACACCATCGTAATTAGCCTTCAGCGACTTTCAAAACTAAAGAGGTGTCATCAGTAAATAAGAATTTTTACACAATATCTTTTTCATTTACATAAACTAGGAATAATAAGGGACGTAATATCGACGCCTGTGGTACCCCCATACCAATGAAAGACCCGGAAGACCTCTCAATGGTAACATCAACTTTTATGGTGCTATTGATTAAGCCAGACATACGGGGTCAAGACAATATTGGTCATTTTGTCTAGGTTGAGATATCCTTCATATTTCAATGGGGGCCCGCCATAGTGTTATCTATGAATGCAGTTTTATAGGCCTTGAGAAACTAAAACATAAAGTGCAAAAAATTTTTTTCTACGGCCAAAACTGACTAGGTTATGGGCAAAATACCGAACGAGGCTCACTGACGTGACTTGTGAGTCACGTGCACAAACTGTGTGTTTGACTGTGTGCAGTCAAAGTATTAGACAGATCGCAGAATACACCGATCATATGTGTGTTGCACTATCATGGCTTGGGAGTATAAGATATTGGTCGATCTTTGTTAATCAAAACTAATGGAAAATAGTTATTTATACAAGAGTGCAAAGTTGCTTTTTAACCGCGTGTTCAATTTTGATGACCGAGCAATCGAAGGACTCTAAAATTGAATCACGAGCGCAGCGAGTGATTCAAAATTAGAATCCTGAGCGTTAGCGAGGGAATCAAAAGAGCACGAGGTGAAAAATCTTTGCACTCGAGTGCAACACGTAACTTTTCATTCCACCTCAGCGAGGAAATGACTAAATGCAAATGCCGCGTAAAGAACCGCGTACAAAGCAAATTGAAAAAAGAACACCAAGAAGGTTCCAAGTCTGAGTTTTTAACAAATTAAAAAAAGTTGTATGATATAGATAGATAGATAGATTAACTCTTTATTGTACACAATTGTACACAAAGAAGTAAAAACACAATAGATATAATTATAAGCACTGAGTACAACGATATATTCGTTGATATATTCGGCACCATAGAGGTAGCAGTAAATAGGTTTAATGTTTTTTTTAATTCACAAACTTAGTGCACACGATGTTCTAAATTCAATTTACTTTTTCCTTTAGAGAATAAAAACGGCTTTTCCACTCAGATATTGAAGATTAAAAATACTCTTTCCGAGATAGTGGAATGAAAAAGCCTTTTTGTAGGTATAGTTTTGCTAGCACTACCTTACCTACAAGGTATTATATATAATTATATATTACTATAAACGAAAACGCTCGTGTCTTCGTCCGCGTATTATTATTATTTATTTATTTCTCATTAAGAACACAATTCATTTGAAAACGAGAATGAAACAAAGTAGAATGATAAACTAACCTAGTTAGGAGCTATTTTATTTGCATAAATTTCTTGTAATTTGAGTAATACCTATTATATAAGAAACATTATCGTAAATAATATATTTTTCTTTTAGATTTTGTACAGGGAAATCACAAGCCCTGCATTTCATAAATGAGATCAGGAAAAACGCCCAGCTATGTATTAAAAATAATTAATATTATGTCATCTAGCCTGTAGGGCAAAGTATTATAATATCGAATTACAACTAACAACTTACAGCTCAACTGTTTCATACGTATTTTGTACATACCAATTACAAATATTTGTATGAGCTATAATTTTCTTTGTAACTAAACCAACTAACAAACAAGTTACATTAGGTAGGTATATATAAAATACACATGAAACTGTTTAACTATCTGCAAACCGCTGCAAACAATCTAGAAAACAGTTCAACTGATTCAAATCAAAGAGTTAAGAGCCTCGACCTTATGAGGAGCAAATCCGTATGCTCTGTGGAAACCTGCGTATTTGCGCTTCTTGAGATCATCGATAAAAACTCCTGACGCACCAGCCATAGTTGAGTGTTGACGGAAGAGTGACGTGATTCCATAAAGCGTGTATACTGATGATACTCATGACTTTACAAAATCAGCCTTTAATCATTAAGTGCTCGGCCGATGCATGACAATGGGCTCGAAGTTTTACCTACAAGTACCTATATATAGCTACCAGCTTGATTCATCAAAGTTAAAGCTTATTGCTAACTTGTTTAGCTTGGCTTATACACAAGGAATTTATAATTAAGTTTGTAGTTTAGTGGTAAATAGTTGTTTTTCTTAGCCGCGATTAAACTGGGTTCTGATCAATAAGTCCAAAGTATTTATATATATTTTTTAAAATTTTTCTTCCTTCTACTCTTCGCGATTTAACGCCATTACAGATCAAGATCTTACTAACGCATGATTTGACAAAAAAATTTGATTAACCCTCAATAAATACGAAAAATATCCTCTCAGATATCTAAAAGAAAAAGCAAGCTTCTTTATGTTGTAAAATATCAGTCGTTGAGACGAATTGATCCTTGAGAATAGCGAAATGCTATCTCTCTATGAAACCTCCTAAAGAGATAGCCAGCATTAAGAACTCTTAATCGTTACTAAGATCTTGATCTGTAATGGCGTTAAATCACGAAGAGTAAAAGGAAGGAGAATATCACTACTGCTGACTTATATACTGACTATTGGTTGATAGTCAGTATATAAGGTTCAAGCGTACTGATATGATCGCGATTGTAGGACAACAAACCTTGGGTACAATGATCTGCGGTGCAGCTTCTTCGCCCTGGTGCGGCGGTGGTGGTGGTGGACGCGTCTGCGATGGACGCGGCGTAGATGTGACATCAGTGGTTCGGGATCCATTGAAGGCACTCTCGAGGGTGCGTTGACGTGAGCGAGAGCTTTTGTGTTTGTGTTGTTCCTATAAAAACAAGAAATCACTGAAAATCTAAATGATAATTTCTCTGTGTAAGGCCGTTTATGCTGAAACTGACTGCGCGTTGTTAATATATGATATGCTTGTTAAATATGGCTTGCGAAAGAACTTTACTGAAAATCCGTAGCTTGGATAATAGCAGTAATAGTGGATTGTGTCACCAGGGGCCACAATACAAAAATATATTATTGCCAAAGGCGGGCGCTATGGCTTCAAAACAATGATAGTTAATTAGAGGAAGAAGTTTGCCCGAAATTTAAATCTGAGAAAAGGACTATTCAAGACATTATTATAAATTATAGAAATCAAATTATTCATGAAAATGGTTTGTAAAAAGACGGTGCTATTGAAGAATTTTTTTTGTTATAATTAATGACACCAATGAGTGAATTTACCATTGCGCGGGTCAGGGTGCTGGTCCGTGGAGGTGGTACTGGTTCGGAAGGTCCAGGGATTTCTGGGTCAATTCTTTTGTTTTTCTCAGCCTCCGCAGCGAGGTATCTTTGTTTTCTTAGTTGAATCCGTTTTGCCATGTAACCGACCGTAGCATATTCTATAAAAAGTATTTGTTAACCAAAGAACATTGAGACACTGTAAGATTTTTTTTTATTAATGTTAACTACGTTTAGGAAATCTGTTTTTTTATGGTTTGTATGGTAAATTTTGATTTAGATTAGATTCATAGTAATGCAACTTACCTAATAGGCTAGCAAACACCATGATGAAACAGGTTCCCAAGTAAACATCGATTGACTTGACGTAAGAAATTTTAGGCAGAGCTGCGTTAGTAGATGACATTAAAGTAGTCATGGTCAATACAGTAGTTACACCAAGTGAAACTCGAGCAGGCGTTGCGTTTCTATTTAACCAAAACGAAACCCATGAAATAATGACAATTAACCCAGAAGGAATGTATATCTGGATCAGATAGTAGCCCATTGAGCGGACGAACTGAATTTCACAAGCCAGTCGGGAGTAATTTCCTGAAATTAATTAAGTTATTTATTTAAATATTGCTTATCAACTATAAAATACATGCTAATATAATTCGTTAAAGGCTTGCACATGCATGTTTAATGAGGCTATGGTCTAATAGATAGTCAAATATCATTTATCGTATGAAGGCTAATAAATAAGCAGTATCGGCGAATTCGGTAGTACCTGTGGTAAGGGAGATGTCCGTTGCTCGTTGGCGATGGCCGAGCACTTTGAATTGCGGCAATGAAACTTCGCTTGAAACGCCCACAGAGTTCGGCCCCTCGTTCCACTTGTAACGGATGTCCCGCATCGTGTAGCCGACTGTGGGTACCATGCAGACGCAGTGGTATCAAACGAATAAGTTAAGCACCCATTACACTGGGGTTTTAAGTTTATTTTTAGGCGGTAATTATGAAATAATTAATGAAAAAAATCAATCTAATGATGTAAAGTGCCAAAGGATTTTAAGGACGACTTACGTATATATGCGTAAGTTACGTAACACAAAAATAAAAGCTAACTATTGCATAACTGAATAGGTGTAGCTAGTAGAATAAATAACAATCATATGTTACATAGAGATTACGATATATGTACATTAAAACCAGCGTTAACGCAAGGTATTCTCCGTACATTTTGAAATATTCATAAAGCGCTGTGAAATGGGCTGAAAAACATGACGCAACATTATTTTGCCTTTCGCAATATTCTACTTACAGCTTTCGATTTCAATATAACATAGTTGACGATCCATTGGAAAGTACTGAAGATCCATCGAACATGCAGCGGTAATAGTCAATCTGAAAATAGTTGAATTATTGTAAATTGAATAATGCAAAGTGCATCATTCATTTTTTAATATTATGTTAATATTAAAAACTGCTCATTTACCTGATACTTCGTGTAATAGATCCTGAGTGATGAATCCGAATAAATTCATTGCTTGTTGTAGCCACGTGGAAGTAAGACTGTTTTTCATTTACGAAAAACGTATCTGGCACCCAAATATTTCGAATAAACTCAGAGCCTACTGAAAGAGTGTCCACACCCGGTCGATGCTTAAACGCCAGCCTTGGATCTGTCCAAAATTGTCTGAAGTAAAAGTCCAGCGTGAAATCCTGAAAAATTTTAATATGCTTAGCTGACGTAAGAATCCCGTGAACAATCTTGAATAATTTTTTTTTATTGATTAGAAGGTAATGGACATTTTTTAATTTAGCCACAGTCACAGCAATGTTATGAAATCAGGCCTATGCGTCTCCGTTGTCTAGTGTGAACGTGCTTCTATTTTCATACATTGGAAAAAACACCCGCCGCTAATGTCGTGTCTACCGGTGTCGGGCCATGTAAAAATGCCCATATGATGCTATTCATACACGCCGAAGTTGTGTTAGGTTCTCGTTTAAAATGCAGAATTCATGTAAATTGCAGTACGACGTGAGCCGAGAGCATTCATTGGTTTTTACCATACACTATGTTAAGTCAATTAGGTATTTGGATTTGCAGTCTATTATATTTCAGTTATTAAAACTAGCACAATCATAGTAGCTTTTCAAATTTAAGCACACCGTAGTTTGATATATCCTCTAAAAACAACAGTTCCACGTTGCTTGCCTACCAGGAGTTTCAGAATGTGGTCGAGTGTTTGGAGTGTGTTTTTGTGTTGGGTCTTGTACAAATCGTACACAGGCCAACCGTTTGGACAATTTCCACCAGTTATATAGTTCTTCTACTATGGTGCATTCAGTAAAGACCGGCAGTGATTACATGGTAACATTACATGGTAAGATGCGGTGATCACTGTTGGTTTTTACCTTGTTGTCCAATGAGATACCTGAACAGGTACGAACACAACTCAGGACTCACCCTACAGTGCCATCAACTGCTGGAAGAGTTATGTAAGTCCAACAACATCACCCTGCAATGGATAAAGGGACATAGTGGATCTAGGGGTAACGACGAAGCCGATGGTCTGGCCAGAAGGGGCTCGGAAATGCAGACAGCAGGACCAGAGCCTTTAATACCCATACCATACGGCCAGGTACGGTCATGGATCCGAAATCGAACAGCAACGCTGCACCAAAACTACTGGGCAAGTACACAGGGTTGCAGACAGTCGAAGGAGGCTCTCCCGGTATTAAACCCGAGATACTCCCGTAGACTCCTAAGCCTTAAACGTGACAAATTGCGGCTTATAGTCGGGATTGTCACGGGTCATTGCTCACTAAACAAGCACCTATTTAATCTAGGTGCCACAGACAGTCCCTTATGCAGAGGATGTATGCGCACAGAGGAGACAGCCGCGCACGTGCTCCTGGAGTGCAGTAGCGTGGCAACCCAACGTGTACACTACCTCGGAACACCGGGCACACCTGGGGAAGCCTGCGCCAGTATCAGTCAGCTGCTAGCTTTCCTGGAGGACATCGGGTGGCTCGCCTAGCAATCTCCACCCGCCTACGCAAAAAGGGCCCATCAGCGGCCTAGTTGCGGAAACCAGTCCGCCCACCAAGAGATACCTTTTAACTTCAAACTTAATCAAGATGACATATTTCGCATTTGTGTCCACTGGGGTGAAGTTATGTTTTATTCCAGGAAGGCTACTTTTTGAAAAATAAGTTTGTCATAAAGATGCCAGAGGTTCTTTACATCCCAAGTTAGGTGATGTAGGCGGGTTGGTGATGGCAGTTAACGTGATGTACTGTACATCCTTAGGCACATTTACACACATCCAACTTAGGCACACTCGCACAGTATATTTTCATACTTAGGCATTCTCACACAATAACATAATAATATGTACGTGCATACTTAGGTACTACTAACTAAATATTTTTATATTAAACCCGCGGAATGAGAGCACCTGGTGACCTATAACATAGGTTTTACAAACCTAACTCAGGCACCAGTCTTTCATAAAACAGGTCTACAACTAATAACTTACCTATTCATATCTAATACAGGTATTTATAATTGGTATGTACAAAATATATATGAAACAGTAGAGCTATCTACAGACCGTTGCAAATGAAGCTATATTTAAGAACCTTGGTGTTTTATATCCTTCAGAAAAACTGCTGCCCATTGGCTGGTGCATTGCCTAGGTCACCTCTGACGTTATTAATGGTCCCGTTTTTTGCCGGGGCCCATGAGACATAATATGACGAAGTTACTAAAATGCTTTTAAATGATCTACGATTACTAGAAGATTACTAGAATAAAATTATGGGCGTAGAAAGTAAGACTAGTTTTGTCTGTCAGTCAAGTCGTGGTCTGTGGCATAACGTCTAGAGTGTGCTCACTGACTAATATATCTTAGCTTGTATTTTTACCATTTTGACTTCAGACAGAGAGCTGATAGATAGCACGTACATCGTTACTCCAACGTCCACGGGTGGCCCTGAAATATGAAGTTATATATACTTTTACACACTACATTTGCTATGGGATTTCAGATAATGTTTCATAATAATGTATAGAAGATCAGCTTAATAGCAAAAACTTTCCCTAGTCAATTCGTTGTGCAGTTTCAGTATACATAAGAATAGTTTGATATGAGTATCCCAACTATTTTAATGTTTGCTTAGATAGTTAATAGTTAAAAAGGCTTAGAATTTACCGAGGACTCGAATGATATTCAACTGCATTATAAACTACCTCATTTCAACAATTTTGCTAGATTATTATTTTTTGTTTTAGTATGTAAACGTTTTTTATATAACATTTTAATTATAATTATGGAGATTTTGGTTCGTTTTTTTCTTATGACAGAGTACTAAAAAACGCAACAAACCTCCATAATTAGGGCGGACTCGCTTGTCATAGTTTACGCTCAACGAATCCAAAATAGCAGAAATATTGATATCTCCAAACATACCACCGCGTACTCCCCTGAAACAAATAATCATATATTATTCATATATATAACATTTATTTATTCACTGTAGGGACTTTGCAGAACACTTAGCTACGTCAATTTGATTCCCTATATTAGAACACAATAACACACATTTGAGTGAACAGACTCACTCACAGGACCCTGTGTTTACACTTTTTCTGAAGCTGTAATTACTATTTTTTCTTTTAATAATATCCTCTTTAATTTTTATCCTTACTTACTTTTTTTTTTTTTGAACATGTTAGCACATAATTATCGATAATTTTCAGAACAAAATTGTAACTACTTTTTATGATAAGAGTCCGAAGCGAATCACTGTGACCCTACAATACAGGCTCATTAGAGACCTAGTGTGGGGAACAGAGCTACGTCAGGTACTTACCTTAATTAGTTACCTCACTTAGTACCTATTTAAGTAACCTTAAAAATGTACCATTTAACTATTAAGTCTAAATAAAAGTTATTATTATTATTATTATTATATCATTACATCATATATTTAGTGGCGGCTGTAGGTATAAGGGGATTGTCATAAAATTAAGATAAAAAAATATATAAAAGATCCTTAAAATGTTAAACTAGAACACTTCTTACATAATAATAATGCGGCTGTAAAAAGGCCTTGTCAATCATTGAACTAAATTAGATTCCTACCATATCATAATTATTATTATAATATAATAATAATAATAATGCTGGACAGTCCACACAGCATCATCTAGCCCCAAGCTAAGCAAAGCATGTGTTATGGGTACTAAATGACTGATATACATAATATGGCAAATGATTGCAGCTGTTCAGGAACTCTGACAAGTCATGAGGTAGGTATGAGTTATGAACTAACAGCAGAGTCACCAGTTTTTAGAAACCATGCATTTCTATAGTTATTAATTGTATAGTATGCTTTTTGGGCTAAGATATCATTTTAAATTAATTTTTATTTAAATTCAAATTTCTTTGGGAATTTTATTACAAAATCGAGTTTGGTTGTCATCATGCTAGCCTACCTGATATTATGTAGTAACCATCACCTTAAACATAGCACTGTATCACAAATTACGCACGTTCTGAATGTGCCCTATGCACAGTCATTCGCCCATCACCACCTGAGGCTGACAGGTGTTATGTTCACCGGCATCCACTTTCATCACATTCAAACTAGTAAACAGTAACTACTTCGCGGTAGAGTCCCTTCACTAAGAGTTCTGCTAATATACTCAATTACGACGTATTCAGTTAGTCCGAGACACGTCCAGTTTATTTTGCAGTATTCGTTAGGTGACTAATTGCAATCCTATTTTTTGGAATAGAATTTTTTAGGTGTGCTACTCATTGTAATGCGGTGTTACTACTCACTCTGCTTATCAATTTAATAAGATCTAATTTTTTCCGTAATGTGTCTCCTAGGTGGCCAACATGTTATAATGTTCTACAGGAATTACAAACAACAGTGCATTTAATCACAATGCCTTTTCAAAATGAATGAACTCGAATTCAAAGATCCAATTTGATGGTCCAATGAGCGTCTGTGAACGGTAATTTATCGACGAATTGAAATTCTAGATAAAGTTCTAATAACCTTTTGTTATTTAGGATTGCACTAACAAAGCTTAGTTACTAATGAGAAATGCCATGAATGAATTCAAGTTACACTGCATGTTCAATTTCCATTACAGCTCAGTCCATAGTATTTTTTTTTCTACATTTTAGTTTCTACATTTGAGTTCTATTCCCACTTAGCGCCAATACTTGTGATAACATAGGCTTTGTTCTATGGCTGGGTGTTGATATAAATGATTAGTAAGTTTATGTTCACAAAAAAGAGCAGTGGTGAGAGCAACCTCGCCTCATCCAAAGGTCGTGGGTTCAAATCCGGTCGTGCACCAATGGATTTTTCTGTTTGAGAAATTTATGTGTACAATACAGAATCTTTTATAAACTGGTGGGAACCCGGATAAATCACCCGGTTCTTGGTCATCATTCAAAAACTAAAAAAACTAAATAAGTAACCCCCATACTAGTACCCTGCAATATTTTTAAGCAGTTTATCAGTTACATATTACATAAAGATTTTTATATTATCCCAAAAATTATTTTCCTCGAGTGGGATTTGAACCCACGACCTTCCCCTTGATACGGGGATGCGATACCAACTTCGCTACCGAGGATTCAAATGCCTCGACGAAAATAAGATTTGGAATGTTTCTAATACGGTGCTATCGCTACCGTGGCTCCATCTACATGCTTGAAGTAATACTATCAAAGCGTGCTCGATAACCGAAATTACATTCAAGTTGAATCGACAAGAGATGTCTTTGTGATTTCCTTAAGTGCAGGTAAGCACTATAAAAAAAAATAAACTACATATTACATATATCTAAGAACACTATTGCAAACCCCAGAGTGCGCAATCTCTACCGCAACCGCGTCGTGGTGTGATATATGTGGCCATTGTGATACATATGTAGATGGATGCAGTAGAACGTTATAAGTCAACCGCTCGATAATAATTCTAAATTACTATTTTGATTATTTTATTACGCATGATATTGTCTGCTGTATTGACTCAATGTAACGCAAAACGTACAACAAATCACAGATAAGTAATTGAAGCCATGGTACCCGACATGCGTTATATGTTTGCATCCCTCGTACGTAATCTATAACAATTCATAGTTTATCCCACGTTTTTTATAATAACCTACTGACCCTATCACGTCCTGCTAATGTTATGTTATGCTAATTATATCCCGCGTAACTAGTTCGGATGAGTTTCCTTTCACAGTGCTAGTAATAGTTACACTACAACAAGAAACTATAAAAAAATTTAAAACTAGATTTCATACTTTTAGAACTTTTAAAGTTTTTTTTCTTCTCTTCTCTATGGCACCTGTTCGTCATTCGACAGTCAATTTTGGCTATACCAAGGAAATTCATTTTCTGTCATATTTGGAAACAACGATTTTTTCATTTTGATTATTTTTTTCGTGTTTTTTTAAGTTCTGATGTATAAGACCCCAAATAATGTTAAAATGCCACCAAAATTACACACACACAACATAACTTTAAATAAATCTAGAAAAACAATTAAATTGAAAAAGGTTCAAAACGAAACGAAAAAACGAATCCGACATAAGGTAAGGCATTAAAGGCGCGTTTATATAGCACAAAATATTTCCCGGAGCCGCCGCCGCGGTTGGCCGCATGGCAAGAATATAAACGTTGTCACCTAGAATATATTGGACGATACTTGGTGGATACTTTTTCCGGATTCGTTCTCCTTGATCTTTAGTCATTTAGTTACACCGATTAAAAATTTAAATACATTTTCATGTATGACTTAATCATATTGCCGCCGTAGCAGATAAGACTGATAAAAATAAAATTTGGAGTAAAATAATTGTAGTCAGTTCATGACTATGATAAAAATGATTTTCCACTCTACTTCTGCTTTATTGGTTAAAACTTTTATCTCGCCTACTTATATAATCCCATATAAAATGTCCAAAGCACTTATTGTTGAGCATAATAACCGAAAACTAACATAGAAACTGAGGTTTTATTCATTAAAAGCTACTCATATTATATCAGTATTCGGACTGTTGAAGTTACTAAATGTTGTCACTATGAGCTTAAAAGTTTCAAAAAGTCTCTTGCAACATTACGTTCAGGACTAAGAGATGTCAAAGAGAATTAACTAAATTTAGTTCTTCACTATGCGAGTTGCCACAATAAAGTTTGTCTGAGCTTTATGCATAGCCCAGTTATTATTTAAGTAGGAAGATTTACTTTATTTGAGATAAATAGAGGTGCTTACCTTACATAAGTAAGAGTAACAAGAGCGGTAGCTTTACATAAGAAAGAATTACTTTAAGTTTCTTTATTAGGTAAAGTTGTAAAAGAAATACATTATTTCATTAAGAGTAAGTAAATTATTGTTTGTACTAAACATACTAGAGTAGGTTCTTTCAACCAAACTTACTAGTGAATTAACTAGTAAATATAAAAAACATACCTAGTTATTTTAAAAATGGTAAAAAATTACATGAACAAAAACTATGTTTTCCGTTCCATCTGGTATTATCAGTCTCCTTTTATTTTGACCTGAATACCGAAGAAGAGAGGGCTATGTGATTTACTTAGGAATGTTACAAAGCTCGCCACTTTACCTCAAACTTTAAAATTCAAAGAGCTCTTCAGCCTCACCTCCTCATATTTTTGTGATAGTTGGTGGCACGACTGAGATTAGAAGCCTCCCGCTTAACATTTGGATGATTGAAGTGGAGTTAGGCAACTAATCAAGAAAGTGCAACGGAGCGCAAAAGCACCGCGCTCTGGCTCAAATTTAAAGTTATAGTTTAAAAAGCGTCAACGATAGACCCTAGTCTCATCTTAGGTGAGTGTGGCATTTAGCAGTAAGTGTTGCGGCTTGTGTCGGCATCTTAGTGCTTCGTATTTTTTATTCTATTAATAACAATGTATTATTTAAATAAATGCACTATATTATTTGTCATTTCTCATTCATCTTGTTCTGCCATGTAAAGAGCTTACTGAAATTGATGTGATTGAAATAATACCGCAAAGCAACTAAAACCTAGCAATACCTAACGGCTGATTTATTACCAAGCAAAGCATTTAAAAATAGAGACAGAACATTCATGACATTCCATCGTGGCAAACAATAATTATGATTCTGTTAGACACCAGTTACACGGAAATTACATGCATTTGTACTATCGTATAAATATGTGAAAAATCTTTTAATACCTTGTAACATACAAGACCAAAACATGAATATTAGAGGCTCGAAATGATAAAATACTAGCAAAATTGAGCCTTCGACTACGAGTACATAACTTGAGCTTATCACAATTTACGGGCGTTGAAATATCACAAAGATTTGGTAGAGATAGATAAGATAGAATAACTTTTTAATATATGTGTAGCTGAAACTGATGGAATAACTGTGTTTTCTGTCTTGCATTTAGTAAGATTGACACCACGCTGGAGCTTCATTATTTACATTATAATTATTTTGTAGCAGGATCATACAAAAAAACGGTAGGAACCAAGCCGTAAGTTTCTTGCCAATTCTTCCAGGCTTGGTCGCGAGGAACTGGCGCTTAGATTCACCTAGATTTAAGATGTTTCAAAATAATTCTAAGCGGATATTACTAAATAAATGCTTTTGACTTTGACTTTTCAACCTACCTTCAAGTCAACCTATCAATAGTTTTTCTATTCTTTGACAGATATCCATCTATTGCAATACAATGCTGAATTAAAATTTGTGCTAGCTAACGGAAAAGCATAGCAGTAAATCGAATATGACACTTGATGCCACTTATATTGTAATATACGAGCGCGTTTATGAGACCCGAGGCGTCAGACTTCTAAAGAGTACGTCGAAGATGTGCATGCCTCCAGCTTCCTCATATGGAAAATGCAAATTCTGAAAATGCCAATATTTAGTTCATATTTAGTACCATCATAGATTACAACCATAATTTAGGTGCCAAAAAAACAACGACGCTACAAGCCTTTGAAGGTGTGTTAGCTGAAGTAACATGCCACCAGCTTCCTCATTCAGTGTGGGCAAACGAGTGCTGATAGAGCTATAGAACAAACGCTAGCATTTAGTACCAAATGAGTGCACTAGGTAGCAAAATTTCCAAACCTGCAGCTAAAAAACTCTCGGAGTTATAAGACTTCATCAACGTGTAAGCTGACGTACCGTTATTTCAGCACGCACATGCTGGTTCTCTGAAACGGCTGCAGCTATAGACACGGTTGATATCTCCAGATTCAGTGCACAATTGGTGCCAAAGGTACCAAATATTTGAGGCTTCTAGGTTCAAAACTCTTTGAACTACAGGCTTTTAGCAACGTGTAAGCTGGGGAAACGTTTCTCCAGCTGACACATGCTGGATCTCAGAAACGGTAAGAGATAGAGATTCGGTTTATATCTCCAAATGTCAATATGAATTAGTGCACTTGGCACCAAAATTTTGGAGTCTCTAGGACCAATAGTTACATCACAAGAAGCAAAAAACCATTTAACGGTCAACAAATTCAAACCAGTTTTCGCTTCTATAAAAGCGCGGCGTTGCCGCTCTGCACGCTACAATAGCGAGCGAACATTATGCTTGTTCTCTGTCTGTTTTTATATCTGTCTCTGGATACAACGTGTGTTGCCAGTTCAGTTTTAGTAGGTCGATAGTTTTATTCGAGTCTTGTCAGAACAGGTATTATAGGTACGAGGTACTACTAAATAGGTACTTTATTTTGTCTAGTTTAACCAAATAAAATAGGAACCTAATTAGGAAATTGGGTTTGTATGTACTCAAATAGTTGATTTGACGACCGATGTGACGCAGCGGCCTGTGACGCGGAAGTTTGCGGGTTCGATTCCCGCCTTGGAATAAAATGTTTAAACGATCTGCAAATAATGAATCCGGGTGTTCTGGGTATTTTCTATGTTTAGTAAAAAATATGTATGTATTTTTGTAACGTCAGATTTGGAATTCAAAATGGCAGGTGCACATGATGGTACAAAAAACTGACATGGGTGTCTTTTTCTACTAATTTGGGGGTGCTGATTACGAATATCTGGTCAGATTTGAAATTCAAAATGGCGGGTGCACATGATGGTACAAAAAACTGACATGGGTGTCTTTTTCGAATAATTTGGGGGTGCTGATTACGAATATCTGGTCAGATTTGAAATTCAAAATGGCGGGTACAAAAATGGTACAAAAAACTGACATGGGTGTCTTTTTCGACTAATTTGGGGGTGCTGATTACGAATATCTGGTCAAATTTGAAATTCAAAATGGCGGGTACAAAAAATGGTACAAAAAACTGACATGGGTGTCTTTTTCGACTAATTTGGGGGTGCAGATTACGAATATCTGGTCAAATTTGAAATTCAAAATGGCGGGTACAAAAATGGTACAAAAACTGACATGGGTGTCTTTTTCGACTAATTCGGGGGTGCTGATTACGAATATCTGGTCAAATTTGAAATTCAAAATGGCGGGTACAAAAAATGGTACAAAAAACTGACATGGGTGTCTTTTTCGACTAATTTGAGGGTGCTGATTACGAGTATCGGGTCAGATTTGAAATTCAAAATGGCGGGTGCACATGATGGTACAAAAAACTGACATGGGTGTCTTTTTCGACTAATTTGGGGGTGCAGATTACGAATATCTGGTCAAATTTGAAATTCAAAATGGCGGGTACAAAAATGGTACAAAAAACTGACATGGGTGTCTTTTTCGACTAATTCGGGGGTGCTGATTACGAATATCTGGTCAAATTTGAAATTCAAAATGGCGGGTACAAAAAATGGTACAAAAAACTGACATGGGTGTCTTTTTCGACTAATTTGGGGGTGCTGATTACGAATATCGGGTCAGATTTGAAATTCAAAATGGCGAGTGCACATGATGGTACAAAAAACTGACATGGGTGTCTTTTTTGACTAATTTGGGGGTGCTGATTACGAATATCTGGTCAAATTTGAAATTCAAAATGGCGGGTACAAAAAATGGTACAAAAAACTGACATGGGTGTCTTTTTCGACTAATTTAGGGGTGCTGACTACGAATATCTGGTCAAATTTGAAATTCAAAATGGCGGTTTCAAAAAATGGTACAAAAAACTGACATGGGTGTCTTTTTCGACTAATTTGGGGGTGCTGATTACGAATATCTGGTCAAATTTGAAATTCAAAATGGCGGGTACAAAAATGGTACAAAAAACTGACATGGGTGTCTTTTTCGACTAATTTGGGGTGCTGATTACGAATATCTGGTCAGATTTGAAATTCAAAATGGTGGGTACAAAAATGGTACAAAAAACTGACATGGGTGTCTTTTTCAACTAATTTGGGGGTGCTGATTACGAATATCTGGTCAAATTTGAAATTCAAAATGGCGGGTACAAAAATAGTACAAAAAACTGACATGGGTGTCTTTTTCGACTAATTTGGGGGTGCTGATTACGAATATCTGGTCAAATTTGAAATTCAAAATGGCGGGTACAAAAAATGGTACAAAAAACTGACATGGGTGTCTTTTTTGACTAATTTGGGGGTGCTAATATTCGTAATCAGCACCCCCAAATTAGTCAAAAAAGACACCCATGTCAGTTTTTTGTACCATCATGTGCACTCGCCATTTTGAATTTCAAATCTGACCCGATATTCGTAATCAGCACCCCCAAATTAGTCGAAAAAGACACCCATGTCAGTTTTTTGTACCATTTTTTGTACCCGCCATTTTGAATTTCAAATTTGACCAGATATTCGTAATCAGCACCCCCGAATTAGTCGAAAAAGACACCCATGTCAGTTTTTTGTACCATTTTTGTACCCGCCATTTTGAATTTCAAATTTGACCAGATATTCGTAATCTGCACCCCCAAATTAGTCGAAAAAGACACCCATGTCAGTTTTTTGTACCATCATGTGCACCCGCCATTTTGAATTTCAAATCTGACCCGATATTCGTAATCAGCACCCTCAAATTAGTCGAAAAAGACACCCATGTCAGTTTTTTGTACCATTTTTTGTACCCGCCATTTTGAATTTCAAATTTGACCAGATATTCGTAATCAGCACCCCAAATTAGTCGAAAAAGACACCCATGTCAGTTTTTTGTACCATTTTTGTACCCGCCATTTTGAATTTCAAATTTGACCAGATATTCGTAATCAGCATCCCCAAATTAGTCGAAAAAGACACCCATGTCAGTTTTTTGTACCATTTTTTGAAACCGCCATTTTGAATTTCAAATTTGACCAGATATTCGTAGTCAGCACCCCTAAATTAGTCGAAAAAGACACCCATGTCAGTTTTTTGTACCATTTTTTGTACCCGCCATTTTGAATTTCAAATTTGACCAGATATTCGTAATCAGCACCCCCGAATTAGTCGAAAAAGACACCCATGTCAGTTTTTTGTACCATCATGTGCACCCGCCATTTTGAATTTCAAATCTGACCCGATATTCGTAATCAGCACCCTCAAATTAGTCGAAAAAGACACCCATGTCAGTTTTTTGTACCATTTTTTGTACCCGCCATTTTGAATTTCAAATTTGACCAGATATTTGTAGTCAGCACCCCCAAATTAGTCGAAAAAGACACCCATGTCAGTTTTTTGTACCATTTTTTGTACCTGCCATTTTGAATTTCAAATTTGACCAGATATTCGTAATCAGCACCCCCAAATTAGTCGAAAAAGACACCCATGTCAGTTTTTTGTACCATTTTTTGTACCCGCCATTTTGAATTTCAAATTTGACCAGATATTCGTAATCAGCACCCCCAAATTAGTCGAAAAAGACACCCATGTCAGTTTTTTGTACCCGCCATTTTGAATTTCAAATCTGACCAGATATTCGTAATCAGCACCCCCAAATTATTCGAAAAAGACACCCATGTCAGTTTTTTGTACCATCATGTGCACCCGCCATTTTGAATTTCAAATCTGACCAGATATTCGTAATCAGCACCCCCAAATTAGTAGAAAAAGACACCCATGTCAGTTTTTTGTACCATCATGTGCACCTGCCATTTTGAATTCCAAATCTGACGTTACAAAAATACATACATATTTTTTACTAAACATAGAAAATACCCAGAACACCCGGATTCATTATTTGCAGATCGTTTAAACATTTTATTCCAAGGCGGGAATCGAACCCGCAAACTTCCGCGTCACAGGCCGCTGCGTCACATCGGTCGTCAAATCAACTATTTGAGTACATACAAACCCAATTTCCTAATTAGGTTCCTATTTTATTTGGTTAAACTAGACAAAATAAAGTACCTATTTAGTAGTACCTCGTACCTATAATACCTGTTCTGACAAGACTCGAATAAAACTATCGACCTACTAAAACTGAACTGGCAACACACGTTGTATCCAGAGACAGATATAAAAACAGACAGAGAACAAGCATAATGTTCGCTCGCTATTGTAGCGTGCAGAGCGGCAACGCCGCGCTTTTATAGAAGCGAAAACTGGTTTGAATTTGTTGACCGTTAAATGGTTTTTTGCTTCTTGTGATGTAACTATTGGTCCTAGAGACTCCAAAATTTTGGTGCCAAGTGCACTAATTCATATTGACATTTGGAGATATAAACCGAATCTCTATCTCTTACCGTTTCTGAGATCCAGCATGTGTCAGCTGGAGAAACGTTTCCCCAGCTTACACGTTGCTAAAAGCCTGTAGTTCAAAGAGTTTTGAACCTAGAAGCCTCAAATATTTGGTACCTTTGGCACCAATTGTGCACTGAATCTGGAGATATCAACCGTGTCTATAGCTGCAGCCGTTTCAGAGAACCAGCATGTGCGTGCTGAAATAACGGTACGTCAGCTTACACGTTGATGAAGTCTTATAACTCCGAGAGTTTTTTAGCTGCAGGTTTGGAAATTTTGCTACCTAGTGCACTCATTTGGTACTAAATGCTAGCGTTTGTTCTATAGCTCTATCAGCACTCGTTTGCCCACACTGAATGAGGAAGCTGGTGGCATGTTACTTCAGCTAACACACCTTCAAAGGCTTGTAGCGTCGTTGTTTTTTTGGCACCTAAATTATGGTTGTAATCTATGATGGTACTAAATATGAACTAAATATTGGCATTTTCAGAATTTGCATTTTCCATATGAGGAAGCTGGAGGCATGCACATCGTCGAAGTGGTATGCTTCTATGCGATGTTATAACATAATTATGTTATATAGAAGATACAGTTCTGTTAATATGAGTTATTGTAATGAGTAGTTACCGTGATGACAAATTTTCTTTAGATAAATAACAAAAGGAAATACAATTCGTGAAACTCTATTTTCAAAGCTGTGAAACCGCAAAATATCACCAATATTTATTGAGATATATAAATTTTATGGCCCGTATTGAAATTAATCTAACTTATATACGGGAATTAGTGATTAAGTTATTTAGTAGATTCTGTAGGAAGGTATTCAAAGTTTAGACAAGATTCGAGTTTAGAAAATAATGTAGTTTTCAGTAACACGCAATTATCTTTTAGGTGAAGGGCTAATCCGGGTGCTATCACCATGCTTATTTCCATCGCCAAGCAGCTAGCGGTATTCCGGTTTGAAAAAAAGGTGGGTGCCGGTAAAATTGCAGGCTTAACAACTTTTAAGTTCAGGTCGATGGATACAAGCACAGTGCATCATACAGTTCTGTTAATAATTTCTAATGCACGTGCATATTACATAATAATTATAATAGGCATACAAAAAAAGTTTATTTCAACATGTAAAATTTTATGCCCAATTTGGCTTTATACACAATCGTATCAAGCACACGGAACTGAATAATGCAATTATGATAGTGCATTTAAAATGAATGGAATTGACGTGTTACAAATTTTACTATTCATTGTTTGTTTTTCCCGAAGTGCTGTATGCAAATTTAGTAAGAGCTGGCTACCTGGGTTGAACTCAAATTTAAAAAGTAGTTATTTAGTAATATTCACAGGGATCACTTTGATTGAACACAACTATAGCCACAATACTAGCCTTCGAAAGTAGCCAACTCAAGATCTAAGATTTGATCTGATAAGACAAAACTACTGCCTGCTAATTATGCAACGTGGATATTTACTGTTTTCGTACTATACTGTTATAAATTTACGTGGAATAAAAGTAGACTACCTAACTCGATTTACAACTTCAACTGAGATTCAATTGTTTCCATGCAGCGGCGGCGGCGCGCGGCGGCGGCCTGATATGGTGTGAATTGAATTGCGCGGTAGCGCCTTAATGAATGGCATGAATAGTGATTTAATTATGTTGTTACCGCTGTCTTTCAGATAGCAGCTTTGTACTAAACCAATTTCCTGCATGGTGTGTTCTGTTTGATTTAACTGTAGTTAAATAATGATGATCTGCATAACTTAACTATGTGTATTGCAGATAAAATATAAATCAAAGTTAAGACATGTGTTTGCGCCTAATATTATTTACCATGTTTTGCGTAGGGAAGTCTTTTCAAGTTCTGTGACATGTGTGTTCCCATCATTTTGCAAAACATGAGCTGAATTCACCAACTCATCATTATACTCATAGATCAAATCTGTTTATTGTTAAAACGACTTCAAACGAAAATGTTTTTCTTTTACTAAACACAAGATGTGTTCGTATATCGTAAACATAAGTATGTGAAAAACTGTAAAATCTTACTCAGCTCAGATGTAAGGATTATGCTATTGTATGGACGCCAATTTATTCTATAGTTATAAAATAAATGGTTCGTTTTCAATGGGGGTTGGTCTGTTTTATCCCCTATGTTATGAGAGTTCTTCAATGAAATTCCTAGAAACAAGTGTATACGTGAGTTAATTTTTTTTAACGAAATTATTGGTTTTCCGTAGTAGTTATCCTCTCCACAGATTAACCCATCACTATATACTAGGTCGCACACAGATAAGATACCTATATCGAATATTATTAGCCCATTACCCGGAAATTGTTTTCGGTTTTTTCCTGCAAATGAGATAGAATTGAAACCTGCATTGATTCATTACTATCACGATGGGCGAGTTTCCAACTGCTGGCCAAGCAAAGCCATTGCAGTGTACCCTTTTTTTGTTGCCAGGAAAAGGTATTTGATACATTGTATTTCCGTTTAAAATTTACTGGAACACAAAAGCTCACGTTGGTTTGACCGTTAGTATTGGTTCGCAGTCATATACTTTAAACAGGTGACTTCTTACATCGAGAAGCTTATAAACTTGCAGCAAATGTTTAATATTATTATAGTGATAGAAGTTATGTATAATTAAGATTTTTATAATACCTCACTACCAAAAGCAAGTTAGAATACTTTATATGCCTGGATGCTAAATTCATGACGACGATAATGAAGATAAGAATATTGATAAAGAAATAGTTATTTTTGTTGCAGTATTTAAACAATTACGAGACCAAAAAGGGAAAAAAAATATTGATCATGAATATTTTGCATAGAACAAGATAATTGACAAATTTTACCTTACCGGGCTGAGCTACATATTTTCGTCTATAACACACTGGATTTGTAAATCAACTGGTTATCCAGTTTTTCCGGTGCTCATGTTTTTTGATATGCATGCCCTATTCTATATATTGAATGAGATTGAGATAATACATCTGGGCTCATTTTTCTTCTAAATCATTAAGTTACACCTACAAATAAATAGTTTTAATTGGTTTATTGTTTGATTAGTACGTGTAGTGTATTGTAGTATAGTGATTTAGGATTCCAATTAGTTAGTAATAATTTACCAAGTAGTAAAACCTTTCGGTGCTTGAGATTCAATTATTTCATAGTTCAGGTAAGACTATATGCGAAATCGTTGAATTCTGTAGGTATCTCAGATTTTTGGAGCAAACCACTGGTTTGGTGTAGGTAAATCGGGCCGTAATTTTCTATCAAATATCTTTCCGAAAGGCGCTTGGGGTTTTCTAGTCTATAAGTGGATTATACACTAATTACAGAGCGTAGTTTTCTTTGAAACAACAATATTCTGGTTATTTCCAAAAAAATATAAAAAAATCAGATGTTACTAAGTTATCTTTGTTAATTTATTGAAAAACTAGCGGCTCGTCCCGGCTTCGCACGGGTTTTAGTAAATATTCCCAATTTTTTTAAAATATAATATATGCTGTCACCTGGAAATAGTATAGCTTCCCAAAGGTGTGAAAGAATTTTTCAAATCGGTTTAGTAGTTTCGGAGCCTATTCAATGCAAACGATCAATTCTTTCCTTTTTATAATATTAGTATAGATAATAATTAATTTTGTTTGGATTCTGTGATCGGGTATATATTTTAATACAAATTTTAATCTCACGCTGCAGCCCTAACGAGTTTCAAGCCTACTGACCGCTGCATAATTATTATATATTTAATTATGTTTCATCCGTACCATTTTGTTCTCAGCTCTTTTAGTTATTTGCAATCCCAACTTTATTAGTTATAACGTATTTCACCAATTAAATTAGTTATGCTAATTATCATCGTTTGTAATTACATTTGTGATCACAATTTAAGTACAATAAGAGTAGATAGTAAAGGTGCTTTTTTATTTAACTTTTTTTTTCGATAGTGTAGTAAATGTTGCATAAACTGAAAGTATTATTTAATTGATTAAATATTGATTTGTATTATGAAAATATTTAATCAATAAAATGATACTTTGTTTCTGTGTTAATTGAATTTAAATAATATTTGTCCTCAACCTGAAGAAATCCACTACAGTCTTCCCATCACGTATGCAGATAAAATGGAAATACATCTTGACTCTCTTTATAATGACTCAATGCATAACACATAACTTTAATTACTACTTTTGACTGACCAGTAAGTAAATAAATCCCCTTTTGAAATAAAACTATACCTAAAAAACAGGGCAGGACCAACGGAGTAAAATAAAAAGTAGGTCCCACAAGGTGTCATAATATTTTCACGAAATAAAAGGTCAGTTCTCTCCATCCCTCTCATGCGTATAAGCTCCCTTATCTTTTTTCTCTTTATCCTAGCGTTCAGTTAGAATATTGTACGTATGGACCCTACTGATAAACCAAATCCTTACTTAAGATAATTCCACAATAAGCAATTCTATCAAATTAGACGTAGAAATTGAAAAAAGTGGTCGTATATTGTTTCCATGAGTCAGGTTACGTAAAACGGTAAGATGAATCAGAGTAACTATGTAAATCCTTCCCATGGGAGCCGATAGCACTCCCAATTTTTATCATTATCTAATACTGTAATTTCGTCATGATACAGGTTTATAAAGTTAAATGAACCATTTTACTTTCGTAGGTACACGAGTTAGTCCATGACCATTCAATAGTAATTTTATAGAGTTTTCTAGATGTTGGATGCCGCATTTAAATACTGCAGTATACCTATGAAGAAATTAAAATATTCTTTAAGTTAAAAAACAAATTGTATTCATTTCAGCGGTATTGTATGTGCAGAAGTGGCATGAGAAATACTGATTTCACGATAAACGATGCTAACTCTCAGCTTTATGTGATTTAAACGCCCGCTGTACGGCTTCTCGGGCGAGTGTATAACGTAACCTGACATGATCATTGGTCACAACTGTAATTTATGAATTAAAAGTGCAAGGTACTCACCGAACTTGGTATACTGGAGGTAAACAAAAAAATGCAATAAATATTATAATCGCCGAGCAGTCAACCCCGCGACCGGCTGAACTGGCTGCGAACATGTTTAACACGCGCGTGTCGCGATCCCCACAGGGAGCGCGGTACGACAGTGGCGTGCTGGATGGTGTACTGATGCTAACTCGCTCGAGCTCGGTTAGTCCCGTTGGCGGCAAGGACCCGGACATGCGCCTTGCTGTCTATCGACCGTAGGCAACCCGGCTTCTTCCGCTCGCAGCAAGCGGTAGATCCTCACCGGGGCCCATCTTTAAGCGATAAACGCTTGCGCTTGTACAGAGACGTGACAGTGTTGCCATTATGTACAGATTTTCACCGATAAGTTGTATAATATTATTACGTTGCATATACTGCTAAATTACTTAGACTCAACTCGTTTAACCTTGCACCATATTATCTCTAATTAAGATGGTATAGGTACTTTTGTTTCCGAACTTATGAATTACCTAAGGTCAGCCCTTAGAGACAAAATCTAAAAAATTAAAATATACTGAACCCCTTTCTGAACTTAAAAAAATCTGACTGCACTAATTGCTAGAATATTGAGAAAAACCATCAATTCACCAACCAACAGAAAAAAACTCACAATCGAGTCAATAGCCTGTTTAAAAAATAATTATTAGCAAAACACCTTAAATAATGATAAAATATTTTAATGAACATAGAAAGAAATAAAAAAATATTTACTTACAATTACATTATTTGTTTTTTCTTTTTGATTTCGTGAGTTGAGTTATTCCATGTGCGGACTTGAGTTTCTGCTGTTGGATGTACAGATTTTTATTATCTACAGAATGGCAACATTTACCTGCTGGCTTCTTCATGATTATGAATGTTTAATACTTCATTTACAGTATGATGATCTAGCTAGGAATCAGTTCTAAACAGTTCTATTTAAAAAAATTATATTATGCATCCAATTTGTACCCATTTTGAATTATAAAACTTTATTGTCTATATACCAATTTTAAGAATTTTTGTCCTGACTGACTGACTGACATATAGGCAACGCACAGCCTAAACCACAGGTCGTAATCGAAATTTTCAGGGTAAGTTAGTCTTATTGCGTAGAGGTGTACTAAGAATTCACCATGTGTTTTGTTTTTAGAAACATTGTAGGTACTATTCCCTTATGACGATGCACAGTAGCGCCACCTAATTACGTTTTTGTAAAACTGATATTAACCACCCAGGTGCTCCATCAATCCTTACCTAGTAGTTACTTTTTGTCTGGCTAATACATACTTTTGACTGGCCTCACAGCTCAGTAGTAGTAGCTCTGCCTTCTGTACTGTTGTGGGTTCGATCTCCACCGCGGACAAACATTTATGTGATGAACATTAATGTTTGTTTTCTGTCTGGGTGTCATAATCTAATATTAATTCTTTGTTTGCATTTATCGACAACCGTTGGGGAATAAAGGTTCTCGGATGGCGACAATGAACCGGAAGACAAAGCGTAGGACGTCCTTCTACCTGATGGACTGACGACATTGTTAGGATTGCGGAAAATCGAAGGATGGAAAGGGCGCAAAATCGTTCTTCCTGGAAACGCATGGGGGAGGCCCAATTCCAGCAGTGGACTTCTACAGGCTGTTGATGATGGTGATGATTTACAAAATAAAACGTATATAATAAGTATTCTATCAGTTTCCTTCTACGAGTATAAGTATTCTATCGGTTTCCAATAGTACAAGCTATACTTAGTTTGGGGCTAGACGATGTTTAGTAAATACGTCCACAAAATATTTATGAAAAAAGGCCGATCCAATGCTGCATCTCGGTGACCGTCGCTTGCCTGCAGCGCCGCTGCCGCCCCCTACATCTGCGTCGTCTGGGGTCATCCCTCCCCCGCTACCCCACGCTATGCTACTGGGCTGTGATCACCTCCGTCTTACTCAATATCTACTCTTTGAGGAAAACAAAATTTAGCAAGCGATAAATTACCTGCATAATAAAAGTGTTCAATATAAATACAAAACACGTTGTTCTTATGCGCGTTGCGTATACTTGAAACTTTTGAGAATAGTAAGTTAAGAGTTGTAGTTTTCAACGAAGTTATCTTCACAGCATTGCTAAAAGGCTGGTAAAATTTTACTCTATAACTGATACAACTCACAGACAACTGTGACAAGCCCCATATTTAAAAAAATATTTAATAAAGCTTACGTGAATATGGTAGAATATTGCGTGGCAAGAGCACGGGTCTGAGCTAGACTGAAATTGGCTTGCGTTTTCTATTTCAGTCTTCACAAACTAGTGTAATTATGCCAGTACTTAACACACGAGGACCTTTTCAGTCAAAGCGAGTATGAATAGAGTTACTAGACTTGCTCTAGATAGAAACAACTATGCATTTCTGAAGATTTTACTGACCGAGGAAGTTCAGAGTAAAATTACAAAACGAACTTATTTCAGGGGTAAAAATTACTAATCAAATACAACTTTTTGCAATAGTTATAAAAAAAATTGCAAGCTATGTTGTGATTCTTCGTATTATTCTGGGTGGGTCAGTCGATGGTTTCTTTAAAAAAAATCATAAATAATTATAAATATCATAAATAATAGACACTTAATCAACCTTTTCCATAGACATTAGATCAGATACAGTCAGAAACTGAAACAGAAGAAACTGCCGGGGACTGGGAGGCCGTCTCTTTGTTGTGTTCATCATGAGGCTCCCCCCATGATGAGGGTTTGCCATAGTCACCAGTGCCATAGTCACCATAGTGCCAGTATTGATGTTATGCACTCGGGACATGCTGCTGCTCATTTCCTGATATGTTCCCTTAGTCGCCTCTTACAACATCCACGGGAGTTCTATTCTTTGCCGGGACCCCACGGGACAGGTACATTGCCAGTGTGTAATACGAACTTTTCATACATACTTCAGTATTTCTTATCGATCGATGAAGCGTTTCTCTAAAATGTCCATAAGTGATGTACATTAAAACGAGCCTGCGATGCCTCTAGCTGACATATTGATTAATTTGCCATGACGCGCCCAATAGTTAATTTTATTTACTGATAGGTAGTTATAAGCTCTCAGTACGTTAGGAAAAATTTAATAACCCTTGGCTTATTTAATTTTCGCTTCAGCCGTCCGGTTTAATCAGTATAAATATTAAACGAGTACGTTTACTATATGTTCAGCTAATAAATATTCACAAAGTTAATTGACGGTTTTAAGTAGACAGGTAAACAACTCTTTACAAACAGAATTAAATGCCATACTGCATACTATTAATTTATTATTATGAGATAGCGACAAATGTTTCCATTTATTTCTAAAATCAGGCAGGCAGGCCTGTACGGCAGTGTTCTCGGCATTGTCTCATCTTAAGGTTAAACTAGTCGGTACGTTGTCCATAAAAACGCTGTAAGTGTTTAATGTCTACTATTTATTAACGTGCGTCCGAAGTTAAGTTTGATACTGAATTATCTTGCCATTATCTAGGTACGTTACCCTATATTCTACAGTAAAATCAGATTACCTTGAAAGTTACAAGCGTCGAAAGAATTAGAACTAAATCTTGTAACGCTTGTAACTTTCAAGGTAATCTGATTTTATTGTAAAATATAGGGTAACGTACCTAGATAACGGCAAGATAATTCAGTATCAAACTTAACTTCGGACGCACGTTAATAAATAGTAGACATTAAACACTTACAGCGTTTGTATGGACAACGTACCGACTCGTTTAACCTTAACGTCAAAAACCATAAATTTGACTTAGTCGTCTAGCCGCTCCACATCAGTCGACAATTAAAAACTATTCACATAATCCACTTGACAATGACAAAATGTACAAAAACTAAATACCACAAAAAAACATTTCATGTCAGTGCCGTTAACTATTGAGTTTTAGTTTTAAAAGTACCCTGTGCATTGAGGATCAAATCCTAATGGAGCATTCACGTTATGGGAAAACTTGAAACCAGCTATGATAAAAAAGTGCGTACATTCAAATTTCGTGTCTGTGTTGTTGCTAATCCTAAATCAACATGTAAAAATTCAACCTCTAGGATAACAATTAAGAAAAGAAGTGGTTCTGACTGAGATCGCAAGATTGGCTTTAAACAAATACACAAGCATTGCAAGTTAAATTAAAGCTTGAACGTATGTAAATACCGAGTCAGTCATTTATCCAGTCAATTGGTTTGAAATTGCTTAATTCGCTCTATAACAGATCAGTTGTTTGCATTAAATTCCGTACATTCCGTAAAAAAACAAATGATATTTATTCATGAAAATACGCGAATTCCGTTGAGCCTATTAAAAAAAACTGTAGTAGGTATGTTTTCCTTCGGGTTGTCGCAGAAATACTTTCACCAACATCATTATTAGTTACTTCTTAAGCTTTGGCCTTAAAGACCAACCTTAAAGTCACCATGCAGCGTAATTTTGGTGATTTTAATTACGATCTTCTCATTGATGTCAGTGGAATAGATTGCTCACCAGTGGTAAATGCCGAGTCTATTGATAACAAAGCTAAAATCATTAATAGCATATTTTTTCAGCTGTATGATAAACATGCTTCTGTATGTGCCTGCTGAAAAATCTACTGGCACTTCATCTTACTTACTGCTAAAATTTAGTCACTCATGCATAAAAAAACTGTAGCCAAAATCAAGTACAAAGTCAACTTTGTACTTGATTTTGGCTAGTTTTTTTTAGGATACTAGGATCAATCCTAGTGACGTCAATAAGTGCAAAAATCGCTGCAATAGGCATGCTCAGCGTCTCCACATACCTACATTCTGTTTTCCAAGAAAATCCAACGAAGGTCGATAGATCGGTCCACTGTTCCTCTGGATTATTTGATCAGTCTCATGCACTGTTAAAAGGCTGGGAACTACTATTGATATTGATCGTAATCTTTCCTGGGGAGCTCAGATGCTTGTCACTTGCCAGAAACTTACCTACTGGCCATGTTATTTCAATGTGACTATGGCGATGCTTGTGTGATCTATTGTAACTAGATATGTTTTTAACAAATTAGCCTTGCGTACAAAAAAGTGTTATCTATTTATATACCAGTGCTAACACTTCTAGTGCTCTATGCCTCATCCATATAGGTATAAATAAATAAATAAATAATGCTGGACAATCCACACAGCGTCATCTAGCCCCAAACTAAGCTGAGCTTGTGTTATGGGTACTAGATGACTGATATACTTAATACAATACTATATTACATACATAGATGTTTCTTTATTATACATAGAAAATACCCAGAACACCCGGAATAAATATTTGCAGATCGTACAAACATTTATCCCAAGGCGGGAATCGAACCCGCAACCTCCTGCGTCGCAAACAACAACACCAACCAACACACATACATACATTCTATGTATGTTGTATGTTGTATGTTCTATCAATCTACCCAACTCTCGTAACCTTTACAATAGTGTCGGTTCATTGGATGGAATGAAGGGCCGTGTTACGTCCGTAATGAGATCCATGACAAACGAATCTACGAGTACGACTAAATGTTGTTTTTCAATTACAGGTATTATCTAAATGGCAAATGGGCATTGTATTGCTGTAGTCTTCAGTTCATTCCGTCTATTTGTACAAGATGCACTACATGTTCAATCGTTACTGTATGGAAAAAGACAATAGATAGAACATCCCATATTTATTTCCGTACAAAGTAAACTCTCTGGTATAGTGAACGAAAATCTGGTGATCAAGCATTGCATTGTTGAGAAGTAGGATCAGGAGATGTTTACTTTTTATTATATAGAAAACGTTAAATATGCACTTTTAACTTTTTTTATGAAATAAGAATTGTTTTTTTTTATTTTTCTTTTGTAACCAACAAACAAATGAAAACCAGTTATTGAGTGTAACTCATGCTTTATATTATTCCGCTATACCCATCTATTTAATAATATCCAACAGTATTATACATATCAGTATTATTTAAATCTTGATTTTCTCGTTATTTAGTGAATCGATCCTGATATATCCTCTGCGTTTTTTTCGTTTTATTTGTAGCGACGACGGTGTTCCTCTTTTTAGAGTCACACGAGCTTAGAAAAATTATCATGTATCATCCCAAATTTTTATAGGTTTTGGTTAAAAATTTTACCTATTTATCCTAAACAATGCCAGGTTCAGGGATACGTATTATTATTATGTAATTTCATGTTTGTTACAGGCAAGCTGTGATTAGTTAGTAAATTAGTTCAACGAAAAGCCATTACACCAGGAGAACTTACGAGCTGTTTGAAATTGTGTTATCGTGCTTCAAACGGAACCTCATCGTTCCAAACCTCATCAACATTGCAATTACTCTAAACTGCAGGTGTTCGTCGCCAAGCAATTTTGCATCCAATCAACTACCATTTAATATATTGTTAGTCCCCTGAGATATTGCTATATTTTTGGTACTGTTTTTGGTAAAATAAGAGATCAAAAGTATTAACAAACAGTGTGTAAGCGTATTATTAGGACTCTTACGTGGCGGACCAACGACATTGTGAAGATCGTGGTTATTAAAGTCGGTGAAGAAGACTCAAAATCGTTCTTACTAAAAAAAGTTCTTGAAATCGTTAAAAAAATTAAATAATTTCAAATTATTTAAAATTTCCTGCTGAAATATAGCAGTAGACGTTGTAGGCTAATGATGGTGACGAAGTAGATAGGTTCTTAAATATCTTTATATATTTTTATAATCAAAATGTACGAGCTGAGCTGCTAATCTAGGCTGGGGAAGCCTCTTAACTAATAAGCTTCAGCTCGGTAGAAAAAGCTTTTATCAGCCGAGCTGTGAGACCATATAAAGAGAAAATAGATTGAACTACAAAGTGGAATCCAAAATACCAAGATAAATTATTAATAAGTTATTCCGATGATCAAGGATAAAACGCTCAAAAGAAACCTCTAAATCAAACAAAAGCATACAACAATGAAATTTTATGAGGCAGTAGAGTGGCTTAATCTAATAAATTAGAGAACAATATTTTTACTACGAGTGGTTCTTCTGATTATTACAACACAACATTTATCCCCCTTAAAATTCCCACAAGAGATTTTAGCGACTCCTGTCATTATCTACATCTTAGGAAAACATGGCGAGGAATCCAGTTAATATTCTAGCAGCGGCGATGGACTTGCAACCTGTCACGTATGGAATCCTAACTACTGCAAAATGTACTATCTGGACATACCACGGACTACTCCCCCTAGACATCCTCGAAGAATCTCGAGTCAGTATTTGGTACTAAGAGACCGAAGGGATATCTACCTTGGGGATTAAAGTCGTGATGCTATTTCTTTTTTTTTATTATAAATTATTGCTTATGGGTCAAAACCTATAAAAAACAAGAAAATAAAAAGAGCCCACCATACGAAATAATAATATACATACATAAAAAGAGATCTTCAGGTCTCTTTTTATTCTTTAAGCTTAACCCCAAAAAGAGTTCTCTTCCAGCAAACCTTCAAAGAAAGAGATGTAATATGAAATTAGAGGTGAGTCCGTGCACAAAAGGTTAACTAATCAAAAAAATTTATACCAGCAGTAAACTAGGTAATCTTTATAAAATTCAGCCGGTTTGCTCATAATTTAGAATACATATATACACTTAATGATCTTCTTTGATAACGTCAGTGTTTCTGATTCATTGCGAATCTTACCAGCGGATACCCAGCGAAATCAACAAATGAAATGCATATATAAATAAATTTGTATATTATTATAAAGTTTTACCTAAACCAATTGCTTAAAACGACACAGCGTAGTCTCAGGTCAGTGGTGCGAGTCTATATCTAATGCTACGGACGTCCGAATTCTGGTCGAGCCTGCTTCCTCTACGAAAATATCATGCACTGAAAGTTCACTTACTATCGAGATTTTTGATGCATTTTTCTGCATTAAAGGTAAATGATTGCAATCGAACATGTCCTAGAAGAGAAATATTATGGCATTGTAAATTAAGTAGTAGGGCTCTATGGCTCGTCTGGGGAAGTGCTACTACCATACCTATTTCTACTGATTAAACAGCCGGTTTGAAAGGGTGCCGGTGAAATTACAGGAACTTGAGCCTTAACACGCCTTAAACGCCTTGTGGTTTTGTGGTTTCATTGACGAAATTTACAGAAAAAGCTTTAATGTTGTTTTAGGATAATAGCTATAAGAACTTGTTTTACAATGTCAATATAGTTTTTACTGTAAGGGCGTTGTAAAAAGAAATAAATAAACACTTTAATACCAGAAGGGACGGTTGTAAGGCAGTACATCGGAAGGCAAGTTCCTGACAAGCGTGACGCATGACCTACAAGGCAATGCTTTGTTAGTGATGGTTACCATGTTCCGTCACCAAGTCGTTGTAAAAATAATAAAATCAGGCCAGAAAAGTTTTCTGCTGGTCTATACATACAATACCCACATCTCTAAAACCAATTTTGAGTTTTCTTCACCCAGGGACTCGGATTTTAATTACCAATAAAGTAAAATAATTAATTTACTTTACTGGTAATTTAATAAATACAACTTACATCTAAAATATAGCAATTATGTTGACACTGTCTCAAATGTATGGTCTCGTTAAAATATTTGCGTCTTTTTCGTTCTTCAGGATCCGGAGGTCCATATTTTACATCTGAACTAAAAACCGCCGCTAAATTCTGAAAAGGAAATTTTAAAGATGACTTTTTGTACCATTGACCATTTCATTTGTACAGTTCCGAGCGAGTGAGTTTGCGTTTTTGTTATAAGTACCTACTTATTGTCCGAGGATAATTAAATGTGCAATAATTTTGAAAAATGATGAGTACATAAAAATTAACTACAAAAAGCAGGAAAGGGGTGTTAAGATATGAGGGTACAAGCAGCAATAGGGGTGGGGCTAGAATTTGCATATTTACAAAAACCCTTACAAATAATCTTCATAATTTAGATAACGCATGGTTGCAAAATACTTAGGACACAAAACTATTCTTGTAGCGCTTGTGAAAAACATGCATAAAATACAACAGTAAATAACTTACATTCCGGACCAAAAACTTTGCGGTTGTCTTTATATGGAAAATAGCTACGATTAAAATTGATAACGCAATCCACACTATTGCAGAGATGGCAAACGATAGATCCGTACTTAGCGTTAACAAGTAGATTCTTGTCAATAGGAAACACTGAAATCGTAATAAAGTTTTAACAAACAAAAATAAAATAAATACACCAATAATTTGTAAAAAAATAGGACGTATTTTAAGCAAAAAACTATTGTAAACAAAAAGAGGACATTTCCAGTTCAATAATGGCTAAAAATATTTAGATTATGTTTGGAAAATGCATAATTGCTGGCTAGAATTAGGTAGGTAGAATTCTTATCATAGTATATAGGTATAGCTTTATTCGTATACCCATATAACATGAAGGAAATTATTATATTAAGTACATATTTTTCTTGTAAATAATTAACTAACTTTAAAAATGTTTTAGTTTCGAGTAAAGCACCCCTTGCATAATATCTAGACATTGCCCTCACAGCTCAGCTAGTGCACAGCTCAGAAGCTCTGCCTTCTGCGTTGTAAGTTGTGGGTTCGATCCCCGAAAAAAAAACATTTTTTTTAATGAATATTAATGTGTGTTCTCTGTCCAAGTGTAATATTGTATACTAACTTTGCGTTTACAAAAAAAGTATATTAGTATTCTATCAGTCATCTGGTTCCCATTGTACAAGCTTTACTTAGTTTGGGGCTAGATGGTGTTGTGTGTAATGTCCACAAATATGTATTATTATGTACATGGAAGTAAGCTACTCTGTTGGTAAATATCATAAGCACATAACATCTAATAATACGATAAATATAAAAATATTTCTTAGTCCATGGATTGCAAGCTTACCGAAAGTATGATGGGCAACAAGCACCAGCTCAGTTTCCAGAATTTGGTTGGTTTGAAACCAAGCCAAAAATGTATATCGGTTGAGAACTTCTGAACGCCATATACCCACATGATAATAGCCACTTTGAACCCTCCAAGATACAAAACACTCACGTGCAAGCCCGCTATCAGTCCTGTTACTCTGGTATCAGTAGTCATAGACTGGAAAAAAGTTGAAATAGCCTTTTAGTTTAGCAAAAACTGCTCTCAAAGTGCGCTCTGAAAGTAATTAATGGGTAATATCATCAGGAACGTACGACCCAGTTTCCGGAACTTAACAGAATTTGGTTAAGTACGTGTCACTTCTTTCCGTAGGTAGGTATCTAATCAAAATGTTATTAACGTTGATTTATAAATTTGTAAAGCAATAATAATGGTTCGCTAAAAAAATAGCAAACCTTCTGAAAAAAAAGTACACCCTTGTACGAAGATGTATTCAAAAAGAAAGGTTGGAAGACCATGGGAGAATAAGTTTGTAGTTGCTTTTCCCCAACATCAATTCCCATTTTTTTAGTGGCGACCACGAACCAAAAAATGATACGTAGAATGCCCTCCTACCCGTTGGACTGACGACATTATTAGAATCGCGGGAAGTCAATGGATGTAAAGAGAAGGGAAGATGGAGATGGAGATGGGAAGAATATGCTCAGCAGTGGACTTCTACAGGCTGTTGATGATGATGATGATTATCTTACAAGCGTCGGTTATTATTACTAAGAATTATTGGTTGTTGAATAAGTCTTTATCTCATTGGTTTATAATACAATGACAGTTTACACTGGCCAATGAGGTGAGAGTTTAACTGACAAGCAACCCGTAAAACTAATAACGGACGCTTGTAGGACATTCGGACTGGGCATAAGCTGAAATATAATATGAAAATAATATTGTTTCTTCGGCTAGTTATCAATTAGTAGTACGATTACTATACCTTATTTCCTAACCGACTGCGTGGGTTGACTGATATACAGACAATGCACCTAAACCACTGCTCATACATAGTTCAGTAAGTTTCAGGTGTATTTTTATGGAAAATTCCTGGAACTCAATCCCTAAAGAGATGTAGTGGGTTTTGAAGTTTTGTATGAAAATAGCTACATATAGATATACTTATAGATACATATAGATATATAAGTATTCTTTGCTAAAAGCGTTCAGCTAATTAAAATAGCTAAACTCCGTTTACTTATGCAAGTTTATCGTGCAGTTTTTACTAAAAAACTTTCAGCAAAATCAAACGGGACTTTTGAAGCTATGTTTAAGAGATTAAGCTAGTAAATCTAAAGAGAAAAGCTAAAAAGACTAGCAAGCAAGACCAGTAGTCATTTGAATGTTTTATTTTCGACAAAAGCTTTGATTTTATATTTGAAATATTTACGTACTCACTGGATTTATACTTTCTAGTGTTTAGTTTAGATATTATATAGTGTTTAGATGTTTGTGGCTCAATCACGTCCTAGCCAATGGACTGAGTTGAATAAATTAAGAACAAATATAGTTCGTAACCTCGATGAATTTATAGGCAACGTATATAAAACCGAAAAGTGCCTAAATGTTATTGTTAGCAAAATACCGTTAGCTGCTGCAGATTTTAGTGACCTTAGTGTAACGGCGTTCCGCATAAAAAAACATCGGCGCATCAAAATACAAAACATGGCTCAACTTCAAGCATGATCTAAGTACTCAGAATTTTCATGTAACTTCAAAACCAATCACAAACTGTCTTTTTATTTGTACAAAGTTTTTAAATATAATTTTGTAAATAATGAATAACCTGTATTTACTGATTGACCGTTTTAAATGATTTGTAATGTAATGATTTGTGGTTCTTGTGTTAGCGTTTCATATATTAGTATACCAAGTTGTTTAGTAGCATTAACTCTGCTTAACGGTAAGCATTAACATAAGTGTTATTTAAGTGGCTATTGTTGCATCTATATGCCTTGATCAAAAAGGTTTTCAATGTTGATAGTTGATCTTTATTCATAGTAAATGTAAGGAACGCGATACATTTTAGTGTTAAGATGTTATTGTTCAGCCAGTTCTTAACGATAACCTTGCTCAGCATAAAATTAAATATAACATATCGAATAAACTGTACTTTCCTTTGTTAGAAATAAATTCAGCATTTAGCACAGAGGCAGAGTGACAGGTGATAATCAACATGCAAAATGGAAATAATACCAGTTAATACTACAATTGTTGGATATTTGCAATCAAAGCGGCGACGGACGTGCCGCCTCACCGCATTCACACCGTTAACATATAAGCACTAATTCCGACTGACCAACCGCATAAGTCGATGGATGGAAAGGGCTCAGAATCGTTCTTCCTGGAAACGAATGGGGGAGGCCTATGTCCAGCAGTGGACTTTTGTAGGCTGATGATGATGATGATGAACCGCATAAATATATACAATTGCTGCCTACTCTGAGCGAGTACGGATCTTTTTTTTATTTAACTTGCTGATGAAACGAGCAGATGGCCCACCTGATGTTAAGTTGTTCTCATTATACCTATAACAAAGCATTGCTTAGCAGGTCACACTCATTATAAACGTGTTTTACGATGCACTACTCTGCGCCTATCAACCAGAGGCATACAAGTGTTAAGCCTCGTGTGTCTGAAATTGCATCTGCTCGTTTCATTGTAAAATCAGACTTTTTTTGGCCTATTTATTGTGACTGGCCAAGTAATAGCAGGCGGCGGCAGGAGGAAAAGGGAGATCTAGTAACTCCACGACTTTAATCCTTAAGCATGGTAGATATCCCTTCACATTTCTTCGTACTATGTAGTACTGACTCAACATTTTTTGAGGAAATCTAATGAGAGTGGTCAGAGGTACGCCTAAATATAAAAAAAATCTCTTTTAGACTAACTACGAAAATAAGCTACACTTTTCACACGAGGTAGGTAACTAAGGCGTCTTGCATGTTAGATATTCGATCTGTGCTTTCGACGGAAGGCGGTGAATTCGTAGAACTACTGAATTTTTAACACCGGTCGAGCTGTTTAAGGAATTGCCGTTGCAAATAATTCCTTGTCGAAGTGAATTCTTTTAAACCTAAACATTTTTGTGCCTTAAATTAAAAATGCTTACAAAAGCTAACTTTAGGTATCAAATATATTGTAGAAAATGTTTTATAATAAATATGGAAACAATGGATCTCTGCCCTAAGGCTCCAGCAGGTAAACCAAACCCGAATTTAAACTATTCATAATAACAGAAATTAATTTCATATTTCTGACATAATGATTCTGAGATTTTCATGCTACTATCTACAAATTGAACTAATTTCACAACTGAAATTCCAACACTGCAAATTTAATATCTGCGGTCTATTCTCCAGTTTCACGGCAAATAATGTCTAGAACTATTCTCAATTATTACAATTCTATGCTTGATTTTCCGTCCTGAATGCAGTCAAAGTTCATGAAATATTTAATTAAAATAATAGGCAGCATTGCAACATGTTCCAATAAAGTAAAGTACTCAGTACCCGCAAAGTACTACACCCGAGTATAAAATTAAACAATGCTAGGCATTTAAAACAGTGTTAACTAAATTAGATAGCAGTCTAAAGTTTAACTTCAATTATTGTTCAAAACGAAGCATACAAATACTTAATTAGGATATACTTTACCCCCTTATTACGTAACTTTTGACAGGTCTACGACAAGCATAAAAACTATTGTTGTCTAATGACACTTTTTTCTATAAGAGCTAGTGTCGTCGATAATAATTAGAGTCTATTAATACACCTGTCATGAACATATCGGAACTACGAGATACATGGGGAGGTAAAGCTGTCATTGTCTTATTATAAAATGGACAATATTTATTTGCTCGGTAACAAAACCCTTTTTTTTATTATCATAGTCTCCCGTTGTAGCTGACAACTATTATATCAGCTATAGAATTGAAATACAGTGATAGGATATTAATTTTAAGTAATGTATAGGTTTCAAGTAACAAAATATACGAGTTATCATCATGCATAGCCTTATATACGTTTCCAGAAAGAACTATTTTGAACCTTCTCCATCCACCGACTACACGTGATCCTAACAGAATCAGATACCAATAATAATATCCTTGTGGAGGCGTTCTACGTTTCGTCTGTTGGTTCTTGGTGGCCATTCAATAACCTATAAGCAGATATGTATCTATGAAGCATGTATCTTGAAATATATACTTTCTATACACTTTACTTTCAATACAGTTTTTCCCCATACTTGAAAACGTTTCTTCTTAAGGGCGTATCGTGTGTTTTGAGCCAAAGCAGGTCCTACAGTTATGGCTACCCCAAGATTCCCAGATGAGTAAACATAATAAAAGACACACAAGCGGCTTCGCAAAAGACTGTGCTACAAGTCCTGCATGATAGAATAGTTTCAAATTAGCTTATTTTTGTATAACCCACTGAACTTTTGAAAACTTTGCCCTCCTTCCTTAGTGTGCGCCTACATACGCACCTACTGCTAAGAAGAACTCATCATATGAATTTCAAGGGACCAGTCTCTAGGACCAGTGGTTTAAGCTTAGCGTGGTCTGTCAGTCAGTCAGAACTCGGAAGTTCTTATTTATTAGATTTAGTTTGCAAGAGCATGCACTAGCTATAACTAGATAGATGCTTCATCATCATCATTTCCCTGCCCTTATCCCACTTTATGTGGGGTCGGCACAACAGGTTTTTTCCCTCCATTTGCCTCTATCATCCGTCATCTCTTTAGTCACTCCTTTTTACCCATACCCATCATTGATCAGAATAGACTAATACTATTGTTGCTGTATTTTTTTTATATTAGAAGATTTAATTTAATAGGTACGATCACCGCTCATCATGCTTTACTTTGTAATCGTGAGTGAACCTACTATTTATCCTAGGTATCGTATGATATTGTTAGTCTTTGCACCTACTTACCACTGTTACTGGCAATGAAAATCCAAACCCTACACAGCAAAGGACTCCGACAATATAAATATTTTTTACAGATCGAAACTCTGAATTCAATAATCTCGACATAGTCAACGTCAGCATTGTCTGAAAATATAAATTTCAATAACGTTTGTTTTATATTGCTACATCAGGGAGTAGGTACTTATTATAACCATGTATAGCTTATGTTAGTTTAAATTAATTACTAAGTTCTGTAGGTCGAGCGTCTATATTTTTGGTAGTTTTTAAAACATATTATTTTGATGTAATCATCACCCTCCGTTGTACACGCTTAGAGGTTAAATTTTGGAAATTCCTTTCTTAGTATACCTCACACACCAAGACGAACATACCCAGAAAATTTCAAGTCTCTACGACCGTGGTTGAGGCTGTGCGTTGTTTCTATGTCAGTTAGTTAAGTCCGTCAGTCAAGACAAAGATTCTTATAATTGGTAAAGATATGAGTTTTTTACTGAAACTTATATGTATTATTCGTAAACACATAGCTTAATGAAATCTAACGATGACTTACCAAATATGCTGTAGTAGAGATGATTAAATTCATATAAAAATAAAACGTGTAAAGCTTGTGTGCGTGCAAAAATTGTGTGCTCGAAGGCAAAATGGCAAATAAAAAGTAATGCGGCGTAACAGATATTTCCACAGCTACGCAATTCGCGAGCATCACATACAACACTCTCACAATCCATGACCTGATAAATGCTACGACGGTGAACATGACCATGAAAATGATCATAGCGTTGTCGATCATTGTGCGGTGTGACATGGTTGAAAAATCGTAAAAGCCTAGAAAGCCGATGCCATACGTGTAGGTGACATGTTCCACCGACGAAGTCTGAAACAAACAATGCTTACTATACCGCCGGGCACGTGAGGTGAGGCAGCAGAATGGGGATATGCGGCGCTGTTTAATCTGCGGGTTATTTAATGTTGCGCTTAAATACATAGTCAAGTTTTGAGTTTTTAGCAATGCTATACTATTTTTTATAGAAAGTATTAAACTATTTTGTATTCATCACTAAGTTGCGTCACATTGTTGGTCAGATAAAATAAAACTATTGGTAATACATGCCTACTTTATTTATGCCTACAAAGATATTTAAACTTGAATAAATCAAATGCTTGTTATAAACTATTTCGATTTAAAATTTCATACTCGTAGTAATAATGCATTATTTATTTACGTTCGAAGTTGCGTTAAGTTGAATTAGATCTTTTGATACTATTTGTAAGTTATTAAAAACCAGCCAAGTGCGAGTCGGACTCGCACACGATGGGTTCCGTAACATTATCTATAATAAAAACGGCCAAAAAAATACGTTTGTTGCATGAAAGCCCCCTTAAATATTTATTTTATAATTTTTTTTTAGTACTTGTTGTTCTAGCAACAACAGAAATACATCATCTGTGAAAATTTCAACTCTAACTATCACGGTACATGAGATATAGCCTGATGAAAAATGGACAGACAGACAGACAGACAGCGGAGTCTTAGTAATAGGGTCCCGTTTCACCCTTTGGGTACAGAACCCTAAAAATAAAGGTCGTAACTTCTAAATTAAGACCGTTGAATGGCCTTAGTTTAGAATCCCATCTCTATTTACCACAATGAAATAAAAGGTACAAAACAAAATTACCAGCCTTTATCTAATACTTTGTTTGAAGTAATATTATAGTCTGAACTAAAACGACTCCAAATGCAGTAAGATTCAAATCTAGTCATTTTCAATTCAAAAATATATTTATTTACTGTTCACAAATTTTTAATCATCAGGATAACTTTGCATAATCTAGACAAATCTAAGTTTCATCGTTCATCACTATCATTTAATTACTTGTATTCAAGCTGTGGTAACTGCAACTGCGAGATTATACTTCTATGCCAACGACCCACTTACGCAGTATGGAAAACACACGACAAGTAAAATAGTGAGCTTACTACAAAAGAAACCACGGCAATTAGTCATCAGAAAATTTACAAATTTGCAATTAAAATATTGTAGGTACCTGGACCGCAAAGGCATTTTTGTTGGTTCATAAACAATTTTTATAAAACTGGTTTGCCTGTTTGACTTCTGAGAGCTGCACGTTTTGTAGATTCTAGCACTCATGCATGTAAAGCCTCACCCGATGTCCACTAACTAATAGTAACTATAGCCAATGCGGACACAATAACTAACCTTCTTCTCGGGTGTTGAATAGGAATGGAAATTAAAACTTTGGTCATCATTTTTGATAGAGCGAGAGTAGGTTTTTGATGCAGTGAAAGAACTAAGTTGCCGATGACGTATTAGGCCAGCACGTATGACTACAACACGTGTTGATATCGGCAGCGGCTATTGGTTTTCAACCTGTCACGTATAGTAACTAACAAAAAATTACGAAAAAGTGCCAAATGTAGGTTATATTTGGACGTGCCGTGGCTTCTAAATACTTCATTAGAACTATGCGTACTGATTTCTATCTATCCTGGTATAAGTAGGTATTGCCATTACCTACATTAGTAAGGGCAATACCTACTTATACCTATTTAATTTTAGATTAGGTATCTTACTAATACGGGTCGGTAGAGTAAAGAGCAAAATAATCATAAACTGGACTCTACAATAAATAAATATCAAATATTGACACACATTCACACAACGCCCTCTAGCCTCAAACTAAGCAAAGCTTGTGTTATAGCAACGAGATAGCTGATAAAATACTTAAATACTTTTTTTTTCGTCAGTACATACACATATAACCTAGTAACAGAACAAACATCTATGTTCATCACACAAATGTTTGTTCTCGGTGGGGATCGAACCCACCACCTACAGCGCAAAAGGCAGGGGTACCTACTACGAGGTGAGCTGTGACGGCCATAATATGTGATTATACAACGGTAATGTATATAATATACAAATATACAGTTTATATAAATATACGTGCGGAGGCCCGCACGGACGACTTTCATGCATGTCGCTTCACTGCTATGCAGGCTACATGGTGGTACCAACACCATCCTGAACGCATTATCCAATAAATAGTTTCTCGAGCACTGTAATTGGATAATGATAAAACAGTTTCATCACTAACTGGATTGCAGTGCTTGAAAATATTATTATTTTTGTAATACTCAGACTAATACTAACATAGAATAAGTTTTGGCTAACATAATATGAACCTAAATTCATTTTTATGTTGTCTGAAATAAATGAATTTGATTATTTATAATATACATAATATATATAAATATTATGTATATTATAAATAATCAAATTAAAATAAAATAATTATATATAAATAAAAATTAAAATAATTATATATAAATATTATGTATATTATAAATAAATAATCAAATTCGAAAATGTATTCGTAAGTTATATAAATGTAATATATATAACTTACGAATACACCTACTTGAGGTACTTCCGTCGGCCGCGTATTTCAAAAACCTAAACCTGCGCGATTATTTAATGAGGTGTGTTACGGGGCTGAAAAGATAGCTTCACTCATATTTTGCCAAATTATGTAGCGCAATTTAAAATAATACTTTTCTCATTTTTAAAAAACTCAAAATGTAGTTTCTGTTAACTGGCGAGCTAGGCTATTTTCATCTCGATTTCAAAACGGTGGAAAAACCTGTGTAAAACTCAAACGTCCATTCAAAAGATACAGGCACGTACTGCAAAGAGAAATATCAAATCCAATTTAGTTTGTTTCCGTTTCCGAACGTTTTTTAATTGAAAAATACACTGCCCGTAAAGTAAAAAGTACGGAGCTCACATGTAAAAATATTTTACTGGAAAAGCAAACTATGTATTTTGATTGAATCCACTTCGGCATTTTTGCCTACCTTTTTCAATTCGGCCCTTTGCGTCTGTTCGTTGGTAATCTAACTACCTGCACCACGAATGTTCCGCACGTTTGGCAAACTACGAGTACGTTCATTTCTTTTTATTTAAGTTTAAACTAGATTTTATAACATTTTACAGATATAGTAAGTAAATATAAATCCTCATCCTACACACTATTACTATTTACGTACTAACATAAGTACTGAGTGACTGCGTGAATGCGCAAAGTGGATCGTTAACAACTAAATATATCTCTGCGCGCTGCATATTCAAATTGTATATGAAAGAGACACGCTTTGTACCTTTGTCTTGATCGCATAATAAACTGCAGTTGTTGGTCTGGGCTGGATATAAGGTGACGAAAATAACACTTAAAGTATCCTCGATTACATTTGGTAAACTACTGTGATGTGAGCTTTCATTTGTCAGAGTTTCAATTACTTCACCACTAATATGACGAATATTTACCTTGGGTTATCAACGCGATATTGAACTATTGCTACGAGTATGTCTCACTGTGTGCACTAATTTTTTGGGCACCAATATTGTCATTGAATGATTATTATGTCTCACTCTGTGTGTGCACCAACATATCGGGTACGCACGTGTTATCCACTAAACGGTTATTATATCTCACCGTGTAGGTATAATACCAATATTGCGGAGTACTAACGCGTTATTGAATGATTGTTTTGTCTCTTTGTGTGCTTATTTTCACATTTTTCAAAGTGCTCGTAGGTAAAAAGTACTTTACATGAAATATTCAGAATTTTGTATAAAAAATGTGTGTATAAGATGACCGTAACTAAGCATCTGCATAATACTTATGCAGATGCTTAAAGCACCTTTGTATTCTTTAATGTTACTAACATTTAAAAATTGCTTAAAAATATCATATCGTTGCTGGTATTACCCATTGTTAAGAGAATTATAACTATGAAACTTAGATAGGTAAAATACATAGGTGTGAATTCATAATTTTGGTTAATTAAGGAAATATTAACTTACATGCTGATGTTCAGCATTTGCATCCATTAGTTGAATAAACGCTGTCACTGCATGATATTTTGCGGTTAATATTATGAAAACCATAATCACTACAGTAGAAATACTTCTGCATATTACTGATAATTTGAACATCTGAAAAATAAGGATTTTCCCATACGTGTTTATAGTTTGTGGACGTCGCTTTACACTTTCTAAATTTTTTTTAATTTGTCTTGTTAATGGAACAAGCAGATATATATATTAAACCAACACGGTAGACCACGTCTACCGTGTTAGTCATGCTAATGCAGAAGCATTTGTGTCAAGCGAAGTCAAGTGACATATTTCATGTATGTCATTTTTTACAACTTAGTTCTTTTTAGTTCGTGTGAACGCCAAGATACAGTGGAACTTGTCTAGACCCCTCAGTTAATCAAATTAATTTACCTTCAGAAGAGTATCATCAGTGACTGTCGAAAAAAAGAAATTGCACATCCATACAAGGCCTATAACAAAGAATCTCGTCGTCAAAACATTTCTATCGAGATTCTTGAACGTTTTACTGAAAGAAACATCTACAATTTAATTTCGTTCATGCTCTTGGGCCACATTACCATTGAAAATGAAATACCTTAAATGGAAGAAGAATCTTGTCAGACCTTGTCTTGCCTCAATTATTCTATATGAAATGACTGAGGCGGTGTTGTATTTACGGAAGCAAGTAAAGGTGCAGTCGTCGTTACGCTCCAGTGACTCTACATACAACTCAACGCTAAACAAGCTTGTATTCAAACAGAGTTTAGTCAGAGTAAACTCGCATTCCATGTCAAAGGACGATACTTCGACTAAGGTTGTTCTACCAAGCCAATTAGTGACTTTGAATAAGTAGTTTTGGGAAATTGCTAAGGTTGAAACAAGCCATGCAGTATTATTTACATTTTGAACCGACATTTTGAAGCATATCTGAATCTAAGTTATTCTGTAGAAAGTGGTCGACCATTCTGTGAAAATACCTGCAGCTGCTTGCAAAAGTTTTATGAACCAGGAAGTGAGTCAAAATAATTTTGCTTTTCGAAGCCAATTTTCGATCAGATAACCCGGTGGCAATATGTTGACTAGCCAATACGGCGTCGCGATATGACACATTCATATTTTATTAACGCTTTGGGAAAATGCTGCACTGCATCAAAGTAAAGGAACAAACATTTTAAATAAAAAAATATTTTAAAATATATTTTAACAATATCAAAAACTACGCGTGTAATCAAGCTTACTCAATTAAGCGTAATTTAAGATCGTTGAGAAAATTTCAATTTTTGTTTTATGTACGTTTGCAGGTGAAACATCAGAATTATTAAATGATTCTTAGAAACAAACTTAATATAAAATATCAACTTACATGTAGTTAAAATGAGCAGATGTGGAAGTGAAGTTGATGGGTTGGTGGCTTTGACATCGACTTATAATTTCCTTTGAAGATACACAACTGACATTTACACTTATGTGACAAGTGGCCCAGGCCGGCACTTCCCGAAAACTTGAGATGAGAAAATGCAGTGAGTCAGCTGCATAGCACGCATGCTGTATTGGACATTGTATATTTTATTTTCTTGTAGACGACTCAAGAAGACGAGATGATAAGATCCATACTTCCACAGGTGTAAGAAATATCTTATCTCGAGTCCTAGTAATAAAACCGTAAATCTATATCACTGAACATCACTTTATACGAAGATATACCTTAGTAGTATAACTCTTTATAAGTAGTATAACTTCTAAGAGTTCGTCGGGGGCAGAACTACCACTGTACCAATTTCTGTTGCTCGCAATGCGGTGTAATATCGATGCATGACTATCAGGCGGGTCATTCGGTTATACTATCACTTTTTTCATTAAAACAAGTTTTGAGATAGATCCCAGATTTCTTTTATACGACTGGCTGATTGAATACGCATAAGGGGCTTCTGATTTTAAATGGTTACTATCGCTTAATACAGCATTGCTATGCACTGCTCCGGGTCCATCGACCTGAGGCGTACAGTAGTTAAGCCCCATGTGTCTGTAATTTTACCGATACCTGCACTCTTTCAATCGGAATACAGCAAGCTGCTTGGCAGCAGAAATAGCCAGTACTTCCTGGTGGTAGTATTACCCCGGACTTTTCACTAAGTACTCTACTACTACTACTAAAATAATAAACTATTGAGTTTTGCAATTTTTTAAATCCCCATTGATCTAGTGGACAGCAGAAATACACCTAAGTATAATTATGAATTCGATATCGGTAGGTTAGTATACTTACTAGCAAAGCCCAAAGTGCGGTCTGTAGGAACAGGCCGTATGTGATCCCCTTTAAAAGTGGATTCAAATGTTTGTGTGCATCCAGTTTTTTCGTGTACTGCTTTATGAAACAATCCATGTACAGGTAACCCATGCCGATTGTAATTTCCCAAAACACAAATTCGAATATTCTTACTGGAATCAAAAGGATAATTATGATTTTAAAGCATATATAATAACCCCTTTGGACTTACCTATATGTTGTTGGAATATTGTCAAAACCATGATATTACCTTCTTGAAATTAGAATTAGCCGGATCAATTGTGAACTGTATTTTCTTTTTAAAATATTATTTGGTGTGACACACAACCAAGTATTAAAAATGTCCACATTTTTACACAACACCATCTAACCCCAAACTAAGCATAGCTTGTACCATGGGAACCAGAATACAAATACACTTTTTTTTGTAAAAATAAACTTAGATTACAATATAACACCCAGACACAGAAAAAACACATGTGTCTTTTACACAAATGTTTGTTCTTGGTGGGTATTGAACCCACCACCTACAAGCGCAGTAGACGCAATGTGAGTTAACCTCAAGCACCCATGTTTTCGTGTAAAAAAGGGTCTCTATTAGTTTGTTTCTTTTCTCTCAGTTACCTATCTCTTTTATTAGGAAATACAATAGTTTAGTTGATGAATTAATATTTTTTAAGGATTTTTAAAATTAAAAACATGTATTTTCAGGTACATGGCTTAAAACGGCAGTAGGGAAAGGTCTGAATAATGTTTGTCCGAGAAAAATTGTGATCAAAAATTATCCGATGCATAACTAATGGCCGATACACATATAACTTACCTACTCTATTTGCAATAACGTAGGTACACAATAGCGTTGTTTGGCAGTTGATTGGAACCCATTATATATGTTTGACCCACTCTCTTGATTACTAGATCCATGATCCTTTAACCCATTGATGAACAGATTGCAATTTCACTAACAATGCGTCAAAGTAACTGTCTATACCTATCCTTACACCTTTTACTTTCCACTTTGGATAATAGTCTCTCACATAGGTTATGTGGGAGACTATTATCAGGCTCTGTACTTCTTTGATGATGTAAGCAAGTATATTGTTATCCCCACGGGCATCGAACTGAGTGGTCGACATAAAATTTATCAATAACGACACGGCCAACTTGTTAAATATAAAATTACCTTTATCGACGACTTTTGAAAACACATCAAAATTATAGACAGATGTGGTATAGGTACATGCCGTATAAAAAAATTTCATCATTTTGCTCCATCTAAAATGATTGTCTGGGCTAAATTCCTAAAACAAAATTAATTATAATAGGCACAGTGGTGCGAAGTTGCATTTAGGCGGCTAGTTTACAGAGTAAAACAGTTTAAAGCTCCCTTCTTCTACTCTAATCTGGTACAAGCCTGTCTTTCTAAATGTGGAATCTGGACCAGACATACATTATGTAATTGAGACAAGACTAAAATACCGAAAAGTGGCGTCGGTATTTCAAACTCTAAATATAAGTAAGGTAAAATATGTATGTTTAGATATTTTGGAGGTTTAGCTATGGTACGATGTAGAGAGCATACTGCCAATATTTTGTTCTATAAATTCGTACAAACCAACCCTGGTACTCTAATAACTCGGTGGATGTTGAAACGGTTACATGATGTTTTATTCTTTTGCATTGACAGGAAGTTCAAATCAGATCGAAAGAGACAAAATACGGTGCAACTATTTCGTAAGGTAAAGGGTTTCCCAGATGGACTGACAGCAATGTTAAGATCGCGGAAAGCCACTGAATGGAGAGGCTCAAAATCGTTTTTCCTAGAAATTTATATTAAAAACTTCTTTACGCTTTTGATGATAACGAAGGTTGTACTCTATTAGAAGCAAATTAGCTACATTAAATTAACAAGAGTAAAGAGACACTGTTGATTTACCTTTTTCTCCACACTGCACACTAAAGATATACTAGAAGATATGTCAACTTCTGTGGATGGTGCCATTTTCAATATTATTACTGTACGTACACGATTACTGAATTAATTTCACAATAAAATCTAATAAACCTGAAAAAAATTTTTATAAAATACTTTATTTAAAGAAATAACTAGTGAAATCGCGCGAACTCACGTGAAGCTATTTTTATGTAATCTTCAACCCCACTATACCACTTTAAGGGGTAAACTTAAGAAATCCATTTCAACCTCAGTTTCTACGACCAGCGGTTAAACCCTTATATTTCAATCAGTCAAAAAGTTTATAATTGGATTATGATTTAGTGAGTTCAGATTTTTATCTACCAGAGAGTTAAGTCGCAAACAAGTCGAGGATGTGTAACAGGACAATGTTGAAGACCCTGTATAGCTTATAGAGCGCTTATTTATGTACCATTCGAGAAAAGCTATGTAGAATCTAGTCAGAATCCACGGTTTTTTTTAAACGTACCTACAGCTTTGCTACCTAATAATAAATACCTAGTGAAGCATCAGTATGGTGCCCCGTTTCAACTCTATTTATTTGCAATTATAAACTAAAATATGAAAGTTATTAAATTTCACTGTTTGTATTCCTTTTCATATTGCTAAAGAAACCTTTGCTAGTTGTTAATAATTTTTTGAATTAATAATATTAATATGGGGGGAGGCCTTTGCCTAACAGTGGGACACAGAGGGCTAATAATAATAATATTAATAATGCTGGACAATCCACACAGCATCATCTATCCCCAAGCTAAGCAGAGCTTGTATTATGGGTACTAGATGACTGATATACTTAATACAATACATTACATTACATTACATGCATAGATATTTTTTATTTTACATAGAAAGTACCCAGAACATCTGGAATAAATATTTGCAGACCGTACAAACATTTATCCCAAGATGGGAATCAAACACGCAACCTTCTGCGTCGCAGGCGGACATTCGCCTGCCGCGCCACATCGGTCGTCAATTATTTTCTTATACTTTCAAAGTGTTCATAAAAAGCATCTTATTGATGTGCGTAATATTTATAAGAGAAATACAGATCGTTAAAAAATCCAATACAGCTACTTATTGCAACCAGTTAGTAAAATAATGATGCTTCTCGGCTTCTCGACTGGGCATTTTCAATAAAATGAATAAAAATTCTGTGAGCTGTTTCAACGCTTTTTCTGATTTTAAGCGCTAGAGTTCAATTTTTTATGAATTTAATTGCCAGTGGAGGTCGTCGGTATAGTAGTTTACTTTGCATTGTTAATGTGATTCCAAACTCGCTATAGTACGAAATAAGCAGGTGATCACATATTTATAATATGCTGGCAAGGTGATACTTACTCTGTAAACACTGTGTTATAGTCCTATTTCTATATATATTGCAAAACTTATACTTGTAAATACTATTCCGTAAGGTATCACATTACGAGATAGTAAAATAATTCACTGATTTATCTAATATTTTGTATGATTTTACTATTGTCCGGTGATGTTCATGTATTGTTGATAAAACCACGCATGTCATTGTCAAGCACTGACAAAATACTTCAAAAAACGATTTTTCTTTGCATTATTAAATGTATACATAACCAACCTTATTTGTTATTTTCTACCCATAGGATTCCTTTATTACCTATATAATTATTCATATACAGAGCGTATTATTATGACTACTCCTAAAACTTAACTCTCGCACTCGTTGGCACAGAGTAATACCCATAGACTTTAGTCCATATTCTTAGGTAATACCTATCAAATCAAAGTTCGTTTCCTAACTTTAAGTAGAGATTCACTTTCTGTCATTTTGGAAAAAACATGATTTTTTCATTTCAATTGTTTCTCTATTGATAATTTAAGTTCCAGTGTGTAATTTCGGTGGTATTTTATTTATAAGATCACTTGTGGTCTTACAGCACAAGTGAAATCAATTGAAATTAAAAGTATTATATGTGGCATCCTTATGTGAATGAAATTAGGTTTTGAAGAAAAACGCAGTCTTTTCTTCAAAAACAACGACAGCCGATTTTACTTTTTTTACTAACTTGACTTACTATCCACCTAACACTAGCGAAATTGTCTGTCAAATGGCGGACAGATGCAACTTAGTCCTATTCGTTTTCTGTCATCTTTGGAAGCAACATTGTATTTTCATGTTAATTGTTTTTCTAGTGTTATTTTAAGTTCTGATGGGTAATTTTGGTGGTATTTTAACCATCATTACTTGAGGTCTTAGCACAAGTGTGAACAATTAAAATGAAAGTGTGTTATGAGGCATCCTGATTTGAACGAAAAAACGAAAACGAAAAGAAAACGCCATCTTTTTCTTCAAAACCGATGACGGCTGACTTTACTTTTTTTACCGACTCGACTTGACTAAAAAGAATTTATTCAACCCACCCACTTGACATTGGACAGATGCCACAAAAAAAAAAAAAAGATGCAACCATAGATGCAACAAAGAAGAAAAAAAAGCTGTAAGTTTAACGCCATCTAGGAATTGATTGGGAAACTTTTTTTTTTGAGAAAACTATGTTCTTTTACTTATTTGAAAAAGGATCACTATACTTGAATTCATGAGTCAATAATATTGAATTCTTAGTTAATTCATGGTTTTACCGTATTTTTACTATATTTGATAATGGTTACCTTATTTGTTTTATCTGAAAGGATATTTACGGTGCCTGCGGATTGAAGTCGTGATGCATTTTCTTACTTTTATTCATACATAAAATTAATTACACGATTTTTAATGGTTTTTACACATTACAATTACATGGTTAAATTTCACGACCTCGATCCTCAGCACGGTAGATATCCCCTCAGATCATTTGGAACCAAGTACCCACTCGAGATTCTTTGAGGATGTCTAATGGAGGTAGTCAGAGGTACGTCCAAATATTACATTTATAGCACAAGAATTAGTACCGAACCTTATTAAAATTAAAAGCCTGAGTAATATGTAGATTTAATAAAATATGATGAAGATAACAGTGAATCTTGATACAGTACGCTCAATATTTAGGTACTTATAGATACGTGTTTGCGATCCAAGATTCCCGAGCTACCTTTACTAGGCAATCACTTATATCAAAACAAGTTTTATTTCCTAGGTACAAAGTTCGCCTTATATGCCTTAGGAGATGCAATGAGGCCTATTACTGGTTCACTGGAGAGAACTTCGCCGTTGGAGCACTCGATCCTGAATTGTTGAAGAATGCCAACAAATGTGATGAATATGAAGGACTTTGCTAGAGAATCACCGGGACAGCGCCTGCGACCTGCAGACAATATATAAGCTTGTGCTTAAAAATACAGAGCTAAATGCACCTTTTTGCCTTAGATAGATAAACGTAGGACACTGTATATGGCACGATTCGTATGTGCCATATGTTATGTATATATTATGATTGTTATCCTTTAACACCAGGTGGGCATCAGCTTCTGCTATCTTATATACTTACTAGTAATCAAAAAATGCCTTAACCGACGGGCATGTATGAAGAATGTTATGAGAGTGAATGAAGCAAAAGGGGTATGTAAGGATCGTAGTAAGTAGAAATCCGTGGTTTCCTACCCCCATGGAAAACAGGCGTGATTTTATGTATGTATGTTAATTATTTAATTATAAATAAGTCCTATTTCTGCTTACTTTTGTTTTGTGTAGGTGCCTAATCTCTACACTCGTCACGTCTGCAGCAGCTAAGCAAAAGCTCAATACCACTCTACATAATTCTTCATGCAAAAACATAAACATTTAAAAAAAATTTGACACTTACCGAGTCCGAAAGGGTACATATGATCTGTATTTTTTAAAATTCCACGCTCATCTATAAATCTTTCAGGCATGAATACTCGTGGTTCGACCCACAATTTCGGATCAAAGCTTATATCACCTACAGATATGAGCACGGTTGTATCTTTAGGTATTAAATATCCATCTATTACGGTACTATCTATGACACGCCTTGGACCAGCCAACGGCGCGATAGGATGATACCTTTGCAGTTCCAAAATAAAAGCAGAGGTGTAGGTCAACCTGAAAAAAAAACAGAGACAAGTGTTTTCGAATAGTAATGGATGCGTTTTATTCATTACCGTCATTGAAAGCAGTAAAATGAGATCTTGTAACAAGCTTAGAGAAAAAAGCTGTAATTAGGTCCGCATCTAAAAATACTCCTGGAATTTTCACCCCTAAATATCTTCGTAGAAAGAAAACATAGTGCACTAAATAATTTTAAGTGTAAATTCCAGGAGCAATATCCAACAAAGCTAATTTAATCATGCCTGAAACTAAATATTTAGCTAAAGCACATTCTGGATACTTAGTTCTAAACGAGGAATATAGAAACTAGATAAAGTTCTTACGTAAAGTGGCTGTAGCAAGTAATATACAGTTTGTTATGGTTTTCAATTAAATAAGTAATATCTACCTCTACTTATTCAAAATTATGCTTCATCGAGGTATAATTTTGAATAAGTAGAGACCAGAAAAATTATCATGTTTATCATTCAGTTTTAGTTTTAAAATTTCTTTATTAACATAATAAAATATAATGTTAAATAACATGTTTATCATTGACGAATTTTGTTTAATATTTTAACAGAGCTAGGTTTATTTACTGTACTGAATGAATACAAAAGAGCTTTATTAAAAAACCCGTCACGTTTCGGTAAAGCAATCTATGAATATTTTTACAAACTAAAAAGCTTTTACTTGCAAACCATTTGGTTTCGGATCAGCGCCACTAACGAATTGGAGCATTTGGTGCACCATTACTCTTGTTGGTACTAGTATCTACCTAAAGTACATATATTCGTTCACAGTCACACCTTTGGTCTTTGCATCGTTTTATAAACTATTACATAAGCATGTCATAAGCCGGAATACGAAGCGTAGTTAGATGTTCGGTCGGTTATTTGACGATATTGTGAATATTGTGGAAAGTATGTCGATAGAAAGGACAATATAATACTACATAGTCTATTTCTAGAAACATAATGATGTAAGTAACCTATGTAATAACTTTCTACAGGTTAACGTTCATGAAGAAAAATTATAATTTACATGCAAGAATAATATTACTTTAATTCTACTTTTACATTAACCATAAGACCAGGAAAAAACATTATATTTAGATGCAGTCTGTCTCGGAACAATGAATACATATTCTTTTTAAAATTGGTAGAAAGATTTATTTAGTCGCGTGTATGACAATCTCGAGGAAGAATAGAAAGAATAAGTTTTTATTCTTCCCAATCCAATAGTTTACGATATAGGTCTACGATAAGGTCTACGACACCGAGCATGACGGTTTGCCGAACCCGGGAACCCGGGTTGTTCTGGAGGATCATTTAGACAATTTGAAAGTTTTGGCAAACTTTTTAAACTTGGGTCAACAATATAAAAATAATAATAAATAAATAATAAAATTTGTTAATTGGCATAAAGTTTTTCGTAACAGATTCCTATGAAGTCCCTGACTACTGAGCTAGGTACAATGACCTGTGTTACAGAAGTCAGTGTCTTCTCCCATTATTGGTCCTACCTACATTATGTGAAATAAACATTGGTATAACCAAGCAAGTAGAAAGCACATTTTATAGTCCTCTTAAATGATAAATATCAAAATCTAGAACTAAGTAGTAGTAGTAAGTAATAATGGATGTAGTGTATGAACAAGTAAGACTTACCTAGAAAGATCCGTCCAAGAAGGTATATTACCACCCAGAACTTGTTCAATTTCATCGTAAATCTTTTTCTGAATCACCTTGTTCCGAAGCACTTCTAAGAAAGCGAACTCTAGAAGGTTGCCGGTAGTTTGGGCGCCAGCTATCAGTAGGTCAAGACACACCATTTTAAGTTGCTCTTCTGTAAATCAAATTTAACAAAATGATGTAATATGTACTTATAATATATTTTTTTTATTTTTATGTATTATTCATTTATTTACTACATTAACGCACAATAGCTTACACAAATATTTCCATCTAATATTTAACCTATCTACACATTATAAAATAACTCAGTTTTTAACTGCAAGTCCTTACTATAGGTAGAAAACAGAATTTTAATTATAATTAAATTTCAATAGCTCCTAAACTTGTATAAACTCTTATTTTCCAAAAACAACTGACCATAGTAAACTTTTCAAAACTAGCTGACTCCTATTGTGTTCCATAAATAACTTACTAAAAACCTCACTTAGTGGAGAATGAGGGCAAGAAGATAACGATGAAGTGTTAAACACCATCAGTTGCAAGAAAACTTAAACAGAAGAAAACGTTGTTTTATAAAAATATTCAGCTACTTTGCGAATGCTATCGAGTTTTATAACAAATGAATGGTTACGTTTATTCTGTCCTCTATTTTAGTCTAAAATACCACACGCCCCCATATATTCCAACTACAACGTAACCTTGGACATTACAAAGCGCAGCGTTTAGTATTGCGCGTCAGATTGCAAATCTGTTACACACCGTAAGTAATTACAGCAGAACAAAGTAGAAACTCGAATATAACCACATCGTTCCGTTTCAATTCCCGGTAAACCTTTGATAGCATTGCATTTGACATCTTATTGACAGCTCCATTCAACACACAAACGCGGTAAGCGGATGTAATTTCAACAGTATTCAAAAGTAGTATTCATTTTATTTTCCAATTGGGCAATCTTTCAGAATAAATAATATACATTTTATTTGAAATATTTTATAGCATTTCCGTACCATATTACTCCAAAGATAACAATTAGTCGGGTTTATAGCTAAAATAAACCATTTATTGCTTTATGCCATAGTTATTCTATGTCAATAACTTTTATTTGGTAGCGGGAGGGGGCGATAGTTCACGCACTTGGCAGGCGGATAAGTGGCCTGTGATTTCCTACACTTAGAGAAAGTTATATATAAAAATAATAATAATAATAATATATAAAGTTATATATAAAAATAATATACCAAAAGTTATGAACCGAGTCGTGGGGTTCAAACCCATTGCGAACGTCTTCTTAAGCCTACCTCCCGTATACCACCACGACTCTCTGACGCGATGCTTTCCGTCTGTAATATCAAGTATCAATAAGCAATTAATCCTAGTGCATCACTACTTCCCTGAGGCTTTGATCATGTACGTATTACTACATACACCTGTTATAGTATGTCATGCTGCTAGGCGTGGATTAGAGATCTATACCAGCGTAGGTATTGTGTTATATTTGGCCGAGGCAACGTTGCGTTTAATCAATTACAAATACATGCATTAACTGCTATCTCATTATTATTATTATCTATATAAAACTGAAACTGCGCATTCAGACCACGATTGATAAAAAAATTCGACGCTTTTAATCCGTTTTTTTGTAGTATCGTATTTCTCTTAATCTCTTTGACTTCAGCCAAGTGGTATCCTATGAGACCTTGCTGTAGGTAACTTTCCACGTTCCTGGAATATTCGGAAGTGGTCTTATTACACCCAGTTTAACTACTACCCGGTATAACAAAACTCACCTGTAAAACTTTCCTTGTCGTCAGCCATCTCTTTTAAGAACGAATAAATAAAATCCTTGCCGTCTATTTCATGTTTCTTATGCTTAGTGATTGCTTCCTGAGATATTAAAAAAATAAATTACAATTTGCAGCTGTTCGTAATTAAGATTTTTTCGTTCGTTTTTAGCAGATTTTACATTCCAAAGGGCACCATAGTATTCGATTTTATAATAATTATGATAGGTAGGTCACCATTGATACACATTGAATGGCGGCCAGACAGAACTAACTAGAATAGTCCTGAGGATGATGACGAAGAAAAAAAATTTTTTTTTCCCAAGTTCTTGGCTGTGTGAGATTCAAACTCACAATTTCTTACGAAACCTTTCAGATGCTTTTAATCGTTTCGCCTTCGGTCTAAATTTCTACCAGGCAAATAATTCTTTTATTTTGGCTAAAGGTTCTTGAATACCGACCACGAACCTGAAATTTAGGCATAAACGATGCTAGCCGATAAACTGATGACATTTTCAGAATCGCAGAAAATCGGTGGATGGAAAGGGGTTAAAATCTTTCTTCCTAGAAATGTATGGCCCATACATTTCTAGGAAGATAGAATGCTGGACATATGGCTCCCCCATACAGTATGGGGGAGCCATATGTCCAGCATGACACTTCTACATACTATTGATTATGCGGATGATGATAAGAACTCTGTAAGTGATGGCATTGCTCACCTCAATGATATCCGAGATTTGTCTATTGAGCTTAGTTATCAGCGTATATCCACTTAAATTAGGGATAAAGAATCTACACCACGGAATTTGGTTCAGCAGCCCACCAGCCATTGAAAAAGCTTTTGATCGCATCTGGAATAGCTCCTGCATGTGCTTCCATCTGTCTTCCTTTATCTTTTCTCCTAAAATATATAAAATATCTTTTGGTTATTCCCAGGCCTTAGTTTTGAAATATAGTGTAGCTGTATCCAAAGGAAAATTGTCGTAGACCAACACCAACACTTATTTTTAAAGATTGTCTGTCGGCCTAAAACTCCACCTCTAGAGTTGGTTACCGGGACCTACTGGCTCATGAATACGAATTGATCCTTGCGTACCCACGAATTGCTCACTTGCTTTTTGATAAAATAACATTCAAATCACTTTGCAAAATGTCGCTAAGATAGTCGTAAGAAAACTCAATAGTTTACACTACCTGGATATAATAAATTAAAAACAAAGTTTATAGTAGTCATAGCGAAGTACAATGGGCGGTCTTATCACTGTGAACGACTTCTACCAAACAACTGGACTATAAATAATAATAACATGGCGATGTCATAAAATCAGGATACAAGATTATGCTGGTATATCTTAACAAATAATACTTAAAATGTGTGTTTAATTATAAAAATATATTCCAAATAATAAATAAATAAAGTATTATTATAAAATAATTCTAAATAGGTGAGTGAGTGAGAGATTACTATTGATCTTATATAGTTTCTTTCAGTTTATATTTTTTTGGATAGTTATGTATTAATGACTGGTAGCTTAAGTAATTATTTTGTATGCACGTATACCTACCAAACAAGAACACAAAACAATAAATACAATGCCATAATTAGATTTGGAAATTTAAAGTGTAGGTACCGCTGATTTAAATGTACCTACCTTAACATTATCAGTTCAAATCAGACTTGTCAATGTTATTTTGTTATGATGGTAATAAAACTGTAGGTGTGTGGTCCATTTTGCTAAACGGATCACATACGCAATGCTAACCATTCTCAAAGAAGTCAGAATACCGACATGATTTGCATTCATCTGCGTATAATGCCTTTACCTATCAATTGCTTTACCTGCGACAAATTTCCATAAGACATTCATGACTGCTTGTGAGACAAAATTTCTCGGGCTAATCGGTTTATGGCAATTCTTCTTTAGATATCTAACAATTGAGTGCAGTTCGTTTTGAATTTCCTTTTCCATCGGTGTTTTACCAAAACCAACATTTCTCAACTGGGTCAATGTGAACTGTCTGTGAATCTTCCACAACGGGCCATCGGTAAACGTGATGCCTGAAAATTCTTTTGTGTTCAGAAAGTCGAGGCGAAATGAGATAAAGCAATACAAAACGCTGTTGGTTTAGAAAACTCACCCATTTTCTTTCCGAGACATCTTAACCTTAGAAAGAAACTATTTGGCCGTCCTTCAAAAGTTTTCTCAGTGAAAACTTGCCTTACATTTTTTTCTCCATAAACCACTACGACCAGTTCGCCTCCTAGTTTAAGGCCTAATACTTCCGTCGAATACTCTTTGGATAGTTCTAGTAAGCCTTCGAATTGGGAACCATACTTTATAGTCGCATTATGCACAGCGTTACTGCTCCCAACGAACGGATACCATTTTGGTCCTGCAAACAACAATAATTATCTTGCAATATCCTTCTGTATAATTTAGTTACTTCTACATAATATGAAATAATTAATAAAGCAATATTTTTTTTAATCTAGTTACAAAATTTACTAGTTTTGGATTAATAAATCGTATTGATGTTGCTATTATTTGCTAGTATAGCATATATATGTACCTATTATATATTTTCTATACATATTATATTTAAAAACTGCAGCGCACTGCGATGTGGTCTTAACCGCACCACACTGTGGTCTTAACCGGGTTTTTTTACAAAAATATCGCTTGGTAGGTACACACTAGTACATAATAGTATATTGTTATACAAGGAGCTAAAATGACCCATTATATACGAGGGAGTAAATAGAAACCGAGTTTTAATGGGTTTTAACTCCGTGTGTTACACTATACTTTTCACGTCTCTTGCTCAAAAAAGCCGTCATTGTAGCATACCAACATTTTCACTAAAGTTTGATAGTTTCCAATCATAAAATATCGCACTTGATCCAGGGGTTCTGACGCTAACGTATCGTATACGGTCACTACCTACCAATTCAATTTGCAATTAGAGAAAAATTATAAAGATTTCGCGCCAATGTCTTTTTTTTTGTTTCTTCTGTAGCCGCAACACATTGCATGCATTCTACCAGAGATCGCCAATTTTAGTTCCATTTTCAAAATTAATATGAAGTTCTTTTTTTAAGAAACAGTAATAAGTCGAATCGTTATTCATGATTATTCTACTTATGACTACACTATGACATACACACAAAAATTAAAAAAAAAACTTTTCCCCCTAGAGGATGAAATGCTATTTTATCTCCGCTCTGGTATGCAACAATGACGGCTTTTTTGAGCAAGAGAAGTGAAAAAAAACCCACTTACCCGGTGGAAATTTCCTTGGTTTGATTAAGGTGTTGATAATAACATATCCGATTACTATAAGAATCAAAAATACTATGAGAAATGCGAGCATGTTTTTATAGATTAAGATTTTCTCAATAAAGGTCCCGACTGGTCTGTCGTCCTCTGGTAAAATTTACTATCACTACCTACCTAACTAAACTCAATCTAATATTATACCCGATATGTAAAGTGTAAAATAACAAATATAACTTATAACTTAAAAGTTTGGGTGTATCTTTCCTAGAACTGAAAAATAATATTAAATTTTATCAGCCATATATGGCCACTTAAGGGATATAATTTGTTACGCAACTATTACACAATAATGCTTGTAAAGACGTTTGATCACTTTGATTTAACAGACAATCTGAGCCGCCTTGAGTCGAACACTGCTAAGTCAAAACCACGTGGTTATTGGATTCTTCGAATGAGTTTTATCGCTTGCGCGTTAAGAATGGGTCGACGCGACTAACTCAACTGGCTCATAGTACAAATAAATGAATCGGACATTCAATGGTCTGCGATCATTAGTTAGTGAGAATGAATTCTATGACTTAAAGCGTGTAACCTTCGGTCTATTTTAGGACAGCAAAAAAACTTGGCATCCCATTGTTGTTAATGAAGAGTCAATATGACATAACGTAGATAGATACTCAAATAGCTTACGAGCGCTCCTTCCTGCAATGTGATCTTTTATGATTGATGTTTTCCATTGAAAGACTGCTAAATAAGCGGAGCTACCTTAGTACTCCTTCACTGCCTGAGTAGGAGCATTAGTATTCATTTTGTGACTACTTTCGTCTATCAATCATGTTTCAAGCCGCTATGCTGTCGTGATCCTAATAGGCAGGCAGGTAAGTCATCCGAATTAGTTCAGCATTTAGAGCAGAACGCTATAAACCGAAGAGTATACTTTAGCCACTTCGTTTAGCGTTTTGTGGACTATGCGAAAGAAAGACAATAAAAAAACCTCAAGAAACTTGGTGTTGCGGTTGCAGCCACATCGATTTTTTTGAAAGGTCGGTATAGTAATGCCACCATGTCGATCTGATATCAGGACCAGTGCATGCTGTCCTGGAAACAAATACATCAGTCACCTTCGATTTACTGACGGTGTAGTCATTATGACAGAAAGCTTGAAAACCTAGATACAAAGCTCGGAGACAACCTCGACGTAATCTCTCGATTTGAGTATATCTTTTAATTAACTTCAGTGAGCCAAAAATCATTTGAAATGCTCATCTCGTGCCGTTATACCTTTCGGAGTGATAATCGATCATGTAAGTTATAGACATGTAGGTACCTACCTATATTTGAGTCAGACGATCCAATTATGTAAGTCCAACTTCGATAATGGCAACGGGAAATAGGTAAAGGTTCTTTAATAACAACCACGTACCGGAATACGAAGCATAGGCCACGAGGATATTCACGAGAATCGAAATAACAGTTAAAGTTTACAAAATACAAATGCTATCCAATAGCTGTGGTGGTCCCGGAGAATAGGATCCCTCCATTACCTCCCGTGGATGTCGTAAAAGGCTGAAAAACAGAGTTTTTCAAACATATTTTTCTAAAAAAATGAAAGATCCGTGGCTTTCGAAGACCAGTAAATGCCTATTTAGTCTTGTCGCAAACCTGTCGCGAGATACGTAATCAGAAGCCAGTCGAGCATCCATAAAGTTTTTATTACAGTTTTTGAATAAGATATTATTCAAAAACTGTACTGAAAACAATATGATATTACAATAAAAAGTGCATAAAATACAACGACGACGATGAAACATCAAAGGAATAAGTCTTTATGTCATTGTAATAGGCTATCTAAGTACCTCCTACCTATTACTAGAAGTGCTTTACTATTTATAAGTAATCCAATCCATACTTACCTACTGTAATACCGATGTACCTAATGATTACTTTCAGTTTTTATTTGTCTAAGGATGAAAACCTGCATGAATATGAATACCTAACTCTAGGTAGGTACCCTAAGCCCAATAATGAACTTGCTCAGCTGAAGACTTGGCACGCCATCTTCTGGGAGCTAGATGCAACACGGAATGTTTTTTCACAAGGGAAAATTTGGTCAGGGTAGCATACAAATGTTCGGGTTCGGGAACTTTTTCTGCCTCTACAAGTTTAGTCTAGACTACTAAAGTACCTACCTTACTTTAGAGATGGCGCTCGCTGTAAATTGTGGGGGACAAGGTTGGAATCAAAGTACTCTATGGTTGGAATGTAGGTATGTATATCCTCCGACAAGATCTTTTACCAAGCGCCTTTTGGCTCGGAGTCTTGATCCTGTTGGGCAGAATGGTATTTTCAGAAGTTCATAAACCTAATAATAATGTAGCTCACTAGATGGCGCTGCTACATTAGGTTTATTGTCATAATCCCCACTAAGTTGTCTCCACCAGTGGGGAATAAGAAAACCTTCAAAAAATTGTTGGCGTTTTTCCCACTATCATGTTTAATCCTGGCTGGTGGGGATAATGACAGTAAAAATAATTTAGTTCAACTTTATATTTTATCTATATTTAATGGCCATTACGTGCACAGAACACAGGTAGGTATATCCCATAGAATAAGAAGACTAGGTATATCCCTAAGAATATGGACTAAAAGCTGGTATATCCCCTGCTGACGGATTATTATTTCTTCCTGCCAGCTATTCGCATATTGTAACCTACATTTTGCGTGACATATTACTTGTTGTCATAACTATGTCAGTTGTTCGTGTTTTATCCATGCTTGTTTCATTGTCAAGTCAATGTCATCAGGGTTTCGCACTTGCCAAAGTCACTGACACCGTCAGTCAAGTGACTGTTTCATTATGGTTTCATTTGCTTTAGTCCATAGGTAGGTATTCGTTTATTCGTTTCATACGGTTTCAAAGGTTTCATGGGACTGTCTAATGATTCTCTGACGAACACAACATAACACAGTTTTGTCTATCTAGAATAGTATCTTAATCATTTTCCTGCCCGTAATGAGCCAGGGATGTCAGACGTACCAACTTACTGGTATCTATACCAGTTTTTAGTGGTTCTTGTATGCAAAAATAGGTACCAAGATTATCCGTTAAAGATACACCGACAATATATACTATCACCGTCAATATATATCTGATAAAAAGTTTAGCTCAATTTTTTCCGAAATATTCCACATCAGAAATGTTATTAAAAATGAAATATTTGAAATATCAAAATGAAATATTTAAAGTGATATTTCTTCTGTGCCTTCGATGATAATTGCCCTCTTATAACGGTTTAAGAAGCTGTGATATCATTTTTTTAATCTGGGATGCAATTTTCCGACATAGTTTGTGCCATAGTGGAGAGCTCAGATGTACCAGTTTTCCGTCTTGAATACCAGTTTAGAGCCAGTTCGGCCGCCGGCACGTACAGGATTTCTGTCAGATTTCTGAGTGGCCAATTAACATCCCTGAATATAGTAGGTAGGTAGCACAAAGTACTTTTTATGTTGGTAGCATACGATCATATTTTCCAGTAAATGTTTTTTAAAAATTTACCTTTGCCTTCGAAAGCTCGATAGTGTACACTAAATAATACTATCAATAGTATTAATAATACATACTTAGGTACTGTAAGACACTGGTAAAAATAAATGTCCGAAACAGGAAAATTTGGTCCTTTGGTGGGAGCTATCGATGAGGGCACTTCAAGTGCAAGGTTCATCATTTTCAAAGTCAACTCATCGGAAGTAGTTGCAAGCCATCAAAAGGACTTGGAACAACAGTTTCCACAAGAGGGATGGGTAGAGCAAGACCCTTACGCTATATTGGAGGTCGTTACGACATGCATTCAGAAAGCAGTTGAGAAGTTGATTGAAAAAGGAGGCTCGCCCAAGGTATGTTGTGTTGACCAAGATAGGATGTGATTGTTCAATGTCTTGATGTTATAATTTGTTGAAGTATACCTATTTACAAATGAATTACTTACATAAGTATTATTATTGGCTATCTTGTATCAAGAGCACCAGGGTTGCAGTGGAAGTGGCCCCACCTTCATATCCTGAGGTTGTGGGTTCAAATCTGGTCTTTACCAATTGTTTTTTCTGCTTGGAAAATGTATGAGAGGAAACCCGTGGCATAGTCTGCTCCACATGTTTTGACCATGTCTTTTCTGTGGATTAGGCATCTAAAACCCTGTTACAGACATTGCAGTTAAACCTATGCTAATTTATAATATTTTTTCATAACCATATTACAGGATATCATAGCAGTTGGTGTGACAAACCAAAGGGAAACCACAATAGTATGGGATCGTAGCACTGGAAAGCCATTACACAATGCTATAGTATGGCTGGATATGAGAACATCTTCGACCATAGACAAACTACTGGATACCGTACCAAACAAGACACGCAATAAGAATTATTTAAAGGTGACCATCTACTTACTTTATATTTGTATCATTACAGAAATGAGCCTCAGATTATCCCCTTTAGATTTCCTCAATGTCTTTCTCAATAATATAAGAATACAGAACACCGAAGATCTTAAGGCAAATTTACTGTACCTAGGAGAATTACTGTTTTGATTCTGTCTCAATATTCTACAGCTACGCCTGGATTCTTTTTAGTTTCCTGTTATGATATAACCTGTTGTTAAATCAATCATGTGGCCCATCTGATGTTAAGGGATAAATGTTACACATATAACAATATGCCCTACTATGCACTGCCCTGTGTCCATGAACTTGTGGTATATAGTTCATGGCTTCTTGAATCATGGAATGACCAGCAAAAAGAATCTGCAAAGACATAACTGCAATGACTTTTTGGTTTTGATTTTCACTAATATTAATATGTTGGAAGAAACTTGAGCAAGAGCAAAATATAGGTTGCTTTTATCTGTTTGCCACATAGAGAGAGATTTGAGCAAACTCTACATAGTTAATAATGATAAATTTAGCTTATAAAGACAGCTGAACCTGATTATTGACCTAGAAATAAAGATAAGACTAATCTATGTAGGCACTGTTATGGTAGATAATGTACTATGTGTTATCTTTGCCCGCAACTCTTTCCCATGAGGCTAAGTTATTTTCCGATCATATAAAGATGGTCTTCAATGTCTGCTAAAATACATGTAGTAACACTGTCTAAATTACTTATCTATATGTTATCACACAAGATTTTACTTATGTGCTTAGTAAAAGTATATACATTCCGGAATACAATCCGGACAATGGATATTTTCATTTTGGCAAAAACAATAAACATAGCCAAAATCACTACCCCTTGGTAAAGAAAATGTACTCAGTGACTAGAGCTTCCCCAGCTTAGTACAGCTTCAGTAGAACAATACCATACCGACCTATAATTTGCTTCATCCAGGGTAGAATGAAACTAACAGTTATGTTAAAGGTAAAACAGAAGTTGAATGCCCAATAGTTACCAATACCCACGCTAATTACAAATTTACGAATAAAGGGAGGTTTTTTTTATGCCATAGAAGCAGAGCACTAGCAGACAGGCCACCTGATGGAAAATGATCACTGTCACCCAATGATCAAGTTTGATATATTTTTCTTATTTCAGCCACTTTGCGGTCTTCCATTGTCTCCATACTTCAGTGCAGTGAAATTAAGATGGCTTTGTGATAATGTAGATGCTGTTAAAAATGCTATGAAGAAAAATACTTGCTGTTTTGGAACTGTTGATACATGGATTATCTGGAACTTAACAGGTACCTATGTAATTAAAGATAACTATATTTTTTTATACAACTAGCTAATGGTACAAGCATATGGCCCACTTGATGTTAAGTGGTTACCATTGCCTATAACAAAGTATTGCCTCGTAGGTCACGCTAGTTATATAGGAACGTTGAAGTGAACATTGTGCTGAAACCCGCTACTTAATTTACTCCGCACGTGTCTATGGACCATGGCTTTCCTTCGGATGACGACTAAGCTATGAGCATGGTATAGGAGCTGGGCCAGCCTACTCAAATAAATCATCAGCAATATGCAAAGGCCTGTTCACCTTTTTATTCTATGCACTAGACCAGATGTGCTAGAGTTGCTCATAGTACATATTTGGAAATTTAAAATCGATTTGTTGTTCAAAGTTGCCTGAAATAAAACCATTTTCATTTATTATATAGGTGGGTCCAACGGTGGCCAGCACATAACAGACGTCACCAACGCCTCGAGAACAATGCTCATGAATATTGAAACACTGACATGGGATCCTCTCTTATTAAGGTTCTTCGAAGTGCCAAAATCCGTCTTGCCAGAAATCAAATCAAGCTCTGAGGTATTCATTTAACTACAAAAATATGTAGATATAGCTATGCATCTATTATGTATGGTAGACAAGATAATATCTCAAGCATTACCTATAGATTTATTGAATAAAGACTTTTTTACTTTGATTTTGAATAGATTTTGATATGAAAGCACTTGGTGGTGTTGTGGGAGCGACCCCACCTTCTGATTGTAGTTCAGTGAATTCGAACCCACGACGGGTTCTAATTGACTCATGCATAAATTCACTATAGATTTTTCCTCTCAAACGTTGAAGGAAACCATCACGAGATTAGTATTCTAGCGGTGGCTATGGGCTTGGAACCTGTGACGTATGAAATACCAACACTGCAAAATGTTGGTATGTAACAAATGTAATATTTGAAAGTACTTCTGAATGCAACCATTTGATTGGAAAATCAGTCTTAAGTTTTAACGTTTTCAGGTGTACGGCAGCATAGCCGAAGGTCCACTCAAAGGTGTCCTCATCTCTGGCTGCCTGGGTGACCAACATGCGGCGCTGGTTGGTCAAATGTGTCTGCAGAAGGGACAGGCTAAGGCTACTTATGGAACCGGTTGCTTTGTGCTCTACAACACGGGAGATGTGAGTGTCAGCTCGGCCCGGGGCTTGCTCACTACCGTGGCCTATCAACTCGGCAGTAAGGCCCCACCTGTTTACGCTCTGGAAGGTTCTGTAAGTACAGTTTGCTCGTATAGTAATAGTTTATTAGTATATTCGCCGATTCAAACCTTGAAGGCTTTTTTTACCTAACCTCAAGTTGATGAACGAGGACAGTGTATCTTAGTGCACCTAACATGCGTCACTTGCGAGATAAGACTTGGTTCCAGGTGATGGTAACCACTTATCATATGCTTGCTCCATCAAAAAGTTGTGTATAAAAAAGGTGATAGCAGTTCGTGGTGGTCCCAGAGACGGACGTCTATTCTAAGCCGGGACCACCTCGAAGTACGTTAAATATATTTTCCAGGTAGCTGTAGCAGGTGCGGCGCTGGGCTGGCTCAAGGATAACATCGGTCTGCTGGAGAACGCGCGCGACTCCCAAGCTCTGGCAGAGCGCGCCACCGACAACGGCAGTGTTGTGTTCGTGCCGGCCTTCAGCGGCCTGTACGCGCCTTATTGGCGGCAGGACGCACGCGGGTAAATACATTATCACTATATTCATTATCATTATCATCAACAGCTTGCCATAGGCCTCACTGCAACATAGGTCTCCGATTTTGAGCCCTTTCCAATCATTGGCTTCCCGTGATCCTAACATTGTCGTCTGTACAAAGATATTAAAATCAGACATTTTTTCACCACCATTGTATTAAGTATATCAGTCATCTAGTACCCATAACACAAGCTCTGCTTAGCTTGGGGCTAGATGATGCTGTGTGGAGTGTCCAGCATTATCATTATCAAGTCATTTTAATACAAACTTCAACCCCCACTGTATCCATTTAAGGGTTAAATTTCAGGAATTTCTTTCTTACAACACCTCTATATTCTATTTCATACCATGGTCACTAAATCAGAAGATGGAGGAACAGACGATGTAACGTAGTGGAAGGTGGGTGGAGAAGGCTTATAATAGTTATTCTTGGAAATGTTTAGGGAAGATTTATGTACAGCAGTGTACCTCTTCAGGCTGGTATTATAACCAGTGTACGAGCTAACTCGCACATGCACATTTATTTAGGTAGAAATTATACATAAGATTAACTTTTACATTAGCTTGCATTGCCCTAGTTACTAACAACTAATCGTAATGAAAGCAATAAACAGTGTACGTCCAACTTTCACCGTGTTCGGTTATTTTTACCCTCGGCGGCGTCACTCACCACTAGCTAGCTAGCATCCCTAGTAATTTTACCCCAGCTTCTACTTAGTTTGGTTCATCCCCAAACAACCAGTACCTAAAGAAAATGAAAGTGTGATATTCAATTAAATTAGAAGTTGTTCAACACAATTTTGTTTTGCAGAGTGATATGTGGGATCACAGAGGACACAAACACCAACCATATCGTCAAGGCGTCTTTGGAGGCTGTTTGCTACCAGGTGCGGGACATACTAGACGCCATGAATGAAGACTGCGGGATCCCTTTGCAACTGCTAAAGGTATATAAGTAAATAAAATACTGGAGATTTCTATCCCAGCAAACATGGTTTACAAAAAGATACCTTAGACAGTAGTTTGGTAGGTAGGTACATTAATATGTAGAAGTAGAGTTCTCGATCGCCCTTAGGTGTCGTAAAAGGCGACTATTGGAATACACCAGATGGTCAGTAACTGCCAAGCGTGGTGACTTTAAAAAACTCTCCCGAGTACCCGGAGGTTTATGTCTAACCAGTGGACCTATTTAGACATGACTTGACGATAATTACACGATATAAACATTTTTATCTTATCTTATCACTAACCGGTGTCAATGGCTATCAAGGTTTTGTAATTAGATATTCTGCCAAGGCAAACGTCGGTATATAGCCTGCTATTCAAGCATAATTTTGTACATTACAGGTAGATGGCGGAATGACGTCCAACGAGCTCGTGATGCAGATGCAGGCAGATCTGATTGGTATAAGCGTGATCCGAGCTGGCTTCACTGAAAGTACAGCGCTTGGCGCTGCTCTTGCTGCCTGTTGGGGGGTTACAGACAAGCCAGCCGCCGCCATACCCATGTCAGATGGCGTCGAATACACCCCTCGGATCACTGAAGATGAACGCGACATGAGATATAAACAATGGAAGATGGCCGTGGAAAGATCTCTGGGCTGGGACCAAAACTGACAATTTCGTTTACTTAAATTCTTTTGGACGTGAATTCTACTGATTCTATACAGGTGGGTTTTATGTCAGTCGTAACATAAAAATCAAAGATTCGAGTTCTACGAATATTTTAGGCGAATATGTACTTAAACCAATTTAATTTTTGCCATATTTCAAACTTACCGATATTCAAGACAACGGCGAAATTGGTATTGTACAAGGAACGCGCGTGGATTATTTAAAAACTGGTTTGTTTACTAGAGTGTATATTTAAACAATTGTTTATTAAAAAGACAAAATAGATCTAGGATATTTTTGGGTAGATTTGGACTGTAAGAAAGACATAGGATTGGTATTTAATTAGTTACAATTTAAGAGTATTACGACGTTTGACGTCATCGTTTTCCGCTAAAGGTGTTTAACATATGTATTAATTTTATTCTTAGCAAATATCTATTGCGGAAGCACCCCTTCCACAATAAATATTTGCTAAATCAAGAATGGGCGTGATAAAAACAAACAATAATAAACTGGTTTAGAAAAGATAAACCCACGACTTACACAGCACAGAAGGCAGAGCTACTGCTAAGTGAACTGTAAGGTTAATAAACCAATGAACATCCTTTTGCTTGGTGGGCTCTAGAAAAACCACAAAAGGACATGAAACGTACTAATAATTAGAGCTTGTGTAATTCACGATATATTATTTTTATAATGTTTACATCCGACCGGTTAAGCGAAATATTAAGTATAACACATTTAATAGGTAAGTAGGTGTTGTTAGACTACGTTTATTTACAAAGAAAATTAAAATTGCTTATTACAAGTACTTATAGTACTTACTTAATAACAAACAGTTGAACTATCTGCATCGTAGTAATCGATCTAAAGATACAAATATATTACTGAGCTTATGAGCTCTCTGTCTAATTATGTTAGTGCTGCGAACAGTAGACCTGCGAGCACAATTTTTTCGTAGAAATCTATGTGAGCTTTGCAGTCAGCATTTTGAGGAGCTATTCTGCTCATCACGCCGAATATCATCGCCAAAATTTTATGAAACAATTTGAAGTGACTACCTTTCAAATCTCATGACGCGGAAATCGCGTAGCCTCCTTTTTATTCCTTTTTGGAGGAAGTACCCTTTCTAATCAAAAATGGAGAAAAAATAAATCTGTAAAGTCGTAAAACCTTATACCAAGTTTCAGATCGGTTGTAAAATACGAGCTGCAGTGAGTACCAACAAACTGACACTGACAGCATGTTTCCATAAATCCTACCTAACAGAAATAAGGTAATTCTATGTTCAAGAATTACCTCAAAGTATGGCAATGTTTTTACATTATACTATACCCGTAAAACACTGATACTTTATTCGATTAGTTAAGATAAAAAATACATCGACAAATTTTAAATCGTCTACCGTGCTGGCCACCGGTGTGCACTGGCCTTGATAATTCATTACCTATTAACTAATTGAGTACGAAGAATACATTTTCTATGGCATAAAATGGTATTTTTAGATACCGATTCTGTTGAACACCAGATTTCGTTACAACCTAAAAAGTTGAGCCTCACGAGATCTGAGTTGGTGGCTACTGCACGACAAGATAAGACAGTCTTAGGCGTATTTCTTTTTTCAATGTCCCATACACTATTTCATGATAGGTAAGTAACAAAAGAGTTAAAACAAATTTTGATATTTTTTACTGCTATAATGAGTTGTATTTTGCAGTAAAAAATACCAAAATTTAATGTAAAAAATGACCCTGTATTAGTGGATTAAGTACAATAAGGTTTGCATGATCTCAATGGCACTTTTGTAATCTAAATGTCATTCTATGATCTGTAAGTCTGTACTAAGTATGGGTTTGGGTTTGGGTATTGCTGTATATACGGTATGTTAAAGATCTACATAGGAAATCCTTGGCTTTATGTGATTATCGGGTGTATTTTTATCTATTACTAGTCGTGCGTCCCGGCTTCGCACGGGTTTTAGTAAGGATCCCAAATTTGAAAATATTATATAGCCTATTTCATCCGGGTATCCCCCGGATGAAATAGGCTATATAATAGTGTAGCTTTCCAACGGTGAAATAATTTTTCAAATCGGTCTAGTAGTTTCGGAGCCTATTCAATGCAAACAAACAAACAAACAATGAAATCTTTCCTCATAATATTAGTAAGTATAGATTTACTAGCTCACGCTAGGTACTAGTGATAACTTCCACATACACACGTAATAGTGTAATAATGAAATTATTCCAAAGTAAATGTTATATATTTATATTGGATAAACAAAATTATTATTATAGAAACAGCCTATTTACTTGAAATGTAATTTTACAATTTAATCTATTTTGTAATGGAAAATACACATTTTATCATCGTATTACATTTTATTACACCATACAAATGTTATTGTTATATTTCTTATTGTTTTATTTAATAAATAGTTTACAATAAATAATTCCATTTTTATTTCCCCCCAGTAAAAGCTAGTTATTTTTTATACGACTTGCCAAGAACAAGAAGATGCCCCGTTGTCATCTATCGGTGGTCGGTGTGGTCAAGTTGGAAGCCTCACATTGGAATCTCGTATTTAGGAGCATGCTATAAAACTACCCCATCAGGGATTATCAGTGTTTTGGTGGTTACGTAGTGAGGCTTCCAACTTGATGTCAAGTTAAAAGCTTCACCAAGAATGGCTTCACGTATCATAATGACTTATAAATTATGACAAAAAACTCTTCCTATTACAAACATTTACCTACCATGAATGCCTACCTTACTTTACGTAAGGGAATGTAGGACATTCTTTAAAATAACCCTAATCAAATCCTGGGGCGGCGGTACCATCATGTCTTATTGGGATTCCTAAACGGAATCGTTTCATTCTGATAGGTTCGAGGCAAATGTCACGACGTTATATATGTCATCAAAATTAACAAACGATTAAGATATGGTCGAATACTGAAACGCATCTCAGATTTAATTAGGTACCTACGTCCTACGTCTCAAGTCGCAATTTTTTGACCGTTTGCAATGAAGGTCTATCAAAAATTCGTCACTTGAGACAAGGTTAAATTAATCTAAGCTGTGTTTTGAATCGCTATAAGACGCGATGGTACAGTCAGCGTCAAATTGATATGAGCGTCTAGAGTCATGCTTTAGAGCTTTTTCGAATGGTTTCCCCTGCGTCGCTCTGCCACCGCGTCGCTTCTTGGCTCGCTCGCCTCAAGTTCATCGGTACAGTCGTCTCAAAATTTGAATTTCACGTTTTCCGTGGATTGTACGTACGTTAGTTGCGACAATATTTAGATAGTATCTAGCCTATACATGTAAGAACTAGGAAAATCGTTTTTTTAAGTTCCTTTGGTAATATTGAAACCCATCTAACATACATAGTGAACCAAAAAAATTTTTTTATTAATCTAATATCTGCTTCTTCGTAGCCATAGTTGTTTTAGCCACATGGTTTAGGCATTGTCTTTTACTAGCAGTTTAGATAGCATCTCTCTCGCACACACATCTACATCTACCTGTTTCTTATTATCTGTGATTTTAATATTGAGAACAAGACTGATTATAATATTGAGAAGAAGAATTATATTAGGGTACTTTATTTACAGAAATATATATATAGAGAGAAATATATAAGAAAGAAGTTATTTTTTTTATATATTTACACGTTGTTTTGTATATGAATGCCATTTTATTTATAAGTTTGTAGGTAGTAAAAATATTTTATGTTCTTTTGTAATGTTAGATTGTATAATGTTAGGTAAATAGCTGTATTTACTGTGATTTTATTCGACAAATAAATATTTTAAAACGATTAAGTATTTTGATTTTGAAGGCTGAGTGTACTTTTGCTATTAGCGACGCCGAGGCAATAATTAGCATAATTTTAAATTAGCATAACAATAGTTATTCATGAGCGACGCGGTGGCGGAGCGACGCAGGGGAAACCATTCGCTTTTTCATGTAAGAGAAATAATTCTTATGAGAAACGAGTGGAAAAACGCGTGACTTCGTCCGCGTCGTCGAGTTAAAGAAATTATTTTTCTAGTATCATCAGTAGTAGTTTCTAGTTTCCGCATCAAGGCAAATAAATATGCCTACCCTGGAAATTTCAAGTGATTTATGCTGTGCGTTTTCTAAATGTCAGTCAGGACAAATATTCTTATAAGTGGTACCTATAACCTTTAGATTGAATTGAACCAGAATCAACTCAACCGTAAATCGATTACCTCCCTACTATAAAATTCTTAGCTCGTGTCTTCTTCTCTTTTCTATGGCATCTGGCACCTCTCCGCATAGAATAAGAACTGCTTTTAGTCCATATTCTTTACCTCTCCGACATAATCTTTAGTCTTATGGTCTTTATTCTATGGTCCGACATTTGGCCCGACATTCGACAGACAATTTTGTCAATGTCAAATGTTTTTAAAAATATTTTGTGTCTTGTGAAATAAAAACAATCAAAGTGTGAACGTTGACTTGACACCCCTCATCTGTCATAGCGGTGGCGGTGGAGGTGGCGGTTTATTGCGGGGTGACCGTCATAACTATTATCAAGTAGCGAGTTAGCTCTGGTTAGCCCCTATCGTCAGACACATGTACTAGCGTGAAGTTAAGTGCAATGCCGTGTAGTGGCAGTAGCGCGACAGCCTGACGGATTGCGAGGGGACGACACATCTTACCACCAGCACCAGTAGGTTGTATGTAAGTAGGTAGGTATACCTAGAACTGTACTGAGGGAAGTGTGGACTTGGCTCTCATTTATCGTACCTATCTGAAACTAATTTGTTTGTTTACAAATACTAACATATTTATAGGACGTTAATTTTCTGTATTTTAGGCGTAGAATTAAAGCTTTCGTTGCTTATCTTCTGATCTCAGTATCAAATTGCCTTTTATTTCTAATAAGCTGTAATGAAACCGTATCCAGCTACTCTATTCGTACCATGTGTAGGTAATCAAAAATATCTCGGTATAGAATTAGGTACTTAATAGGTACCTACAATTAGGTACTACCTATTATTTTTTGTTACACGGTACACTAACTAAGTACCTTACCTATCTGTAGGTAAATGAAGTAACTACATTGAGCTTATGTATTGTAATATTAAGAAAATAGTTACCTAAGTACTACTCAGTTGAGTAATGTGTCAGTTAGTAGAGACACTGAAAATAAACACGTATGTTGATCGAGCAATCACTCAAGGCACTCTCCCTGACTTATTGACAGCTCTATCTGGGAGCAGGCAATACATGCGCGGTCTGCAAACATCTATCTCCCCTGACGAACAAACGCGTGCCAAAATTTGATAAAGTCCCGGGTTCATGTTTAATCATTGAGACATTAAAGGCGAATGTACACAGCCTGTGTCGGATGCGCGCTATCACTGCATTAACATTTTCCATTAGCTCATCGTGGGCGGGGACGGCGATTGGCTGTTCAAATGTTTGTTTGTCCCCCAAAAGCAACTTCATTAGCGCAATGTGCACTGACCCGTCCCATTGCTTTGCCTTGAGTGGGCCTAAACTGTGTTCTGAAATTTGATGGGTACTTTTTAAACAACTTACTGCCTAGTGAGTGTAGACTACTCCCAAAAGCGAAAACGGGACCTTTAAATTAGACAGTGCTTCCTAATAGATTGCCACCAAAAAATGCAAGAAAAACGGTTTCTGGTTATGGAAAACCGAACTATGCAGTAACTGGCCAACTCCGTAGGAACTGCAAGCGGATTGAACATAGTCGATCCGCAGCTTGGATGCCGTTACGTCCACTGCTCAATAATTCTTCCAAATTTTATTTTGAGTGTTACTTGCAGCCTATTTAGCCCGTCTACTGACGACCAATTTTTTCATCATAAGCCTAAGATGTTAATTGCTGGACCTTTCCATGCATAGACTACTAGGAAGAAGGATGTTTAAGGGAGCTCCACAACGTCGTCTGTCTATCAGGCATCCCACGCTTTCGTATTCCGGATTGTGACAATATAATGCATTGGTTATTTTGTGATTGATCGAGGTAGAGTAGATTAGTAAAACCACATAGGCTTTACATGCAGTAAGTACTATTTCAATGATAACATACTTATGCAAAGAGGCATGTATTAATTGATATCTTAAAGATCACTTAGAATAGTAGCTTTAAGTGGTGGTGGCGCCGGTTTTTCGCGATTAAGGTAAGATACGTTACGAGAAAGAGATTTGTGGAAAGTAATTAGTAAGGTTTCGTTACTTATCTGGGCAAATTTTGTCAATGCAGCTTTGCGGCGTACTAGAGATCGGAGGGGATATCTACCGTGCTTGGATACATAAATACAGGGCTAAATAAATGTGCTACAGGATAATTAAATATTTCAGGGGGCTCTCATTCAAGAAACGTGATTTTTTTACCTTTTTTACTATATATAATCTAAAGTACTTATATAAAGTATAAGTATATGTCAGGACATTTTTACACAACATCATCTAGCCCCAAACTAAGCATAACTTGTACTATGGGAACCAGATGACTGATAGAATACTTGAATACTTTTTTTTTGTAAATACATACACAGAATACATTACAACACCCAGACACAGAACAAACATCTATGTTCATCACACAAATGTTTGTTCTCGATGGGGATCGAACCCACCACCTACAGCACAGAAGGCAGGGCTACTACAAACTGAGCTGTGACGGCTGTCTTAATGGTACGGAACCTTTCGTGCGCGAGTCCGACTCGCACTTGGAAGGTTTCTTTTCTATATCTATATCTATCACATGAGTACAGGAGGTTGCGGGTTCGATTCCCGCCTTGGTATAAATGTTTGTACGATATACAAATATTTATTCCGGGTGTTCTGGGTATTTTCTATGTATAAAAATATATATATAGGTATGAAATGTATTGTATTAAGTTTATCAGTCGTCTAGTACCCATAACACAAGCTCTGCTGAGCTTGGGTCTAGATGATGCTGTGTGGATTGTCCAGCACTATTATTTATTAATACATATAATGTTTCTTTCCAAATGGCACAAAACTACATTTAATAAATCGCATTTTCTTACAGGCATTTTTTTAGTAGGGATGCTCGTATCAAGAAAATGGCTCACCTACAAACAAAACACTGCAAGCTGCAACCCTATTTTGTGTCATCATATCAATTCATTAAAAAGTTTAATCGTTGTAACGGGATTTTTAATACTGCCAAGGATTGTGTTGGCGGCAATTAGAAACAGACTACAAAATATTAAAAGTCCCCCAGCAGTGTTACTGACAGTCGGCCATTCGTCACGCGCCTTGACAATCATACGCACACTCTACGCACACTATTGTATTGTTCAACGGATTTTAATTTGTGCTGTTGTGTATCTTCTATTATTATAATTTTTCAGTGCACCATGTTTTTGTACTCTAATGATTATTTCTAAAATTGTTTGTGCTAGGTAGGTATGTACTCTGGTAGATATAGAAAAGAAAAAAAACTGTCCAAGTGCGAGTCAGACTCGCGCAAGAAAGGTTCCGTACCATTATAATATAGTAAAAACGGCAAAAAAATCACGTTTCTTGAATGAGAGCCCCTGAAATATTTATTTAGCCCTGTATTTATGTATCCAAGCACGGTAGATATCCCCTCCGATCTCTAGTACGCCGCAAAGCTGCATTGACAAAATTTGCCCAGATAAGTAACGAAACCTTACTAATTACTTTCCACAAATCTCTTTCTCGTAATAAAAGGGGCCACTAAGTTCATTAGTAGTCTAAATCCAATGCAACACTCGTAAAAATGAAAAAGGGCGAATGGGCTTTGACACAGCCGCGTCCAATTTGGATTCAATGAGCCGTGGATTGTTAATGCTAAACGTCGCGAAAGAGCTTCAATAAATTAGAAAAGTCATGTATCAGTTATCCCATACCATGCGCCATGAATAAATACCACAGACCTCAAATTACTAAAAAAATAATACACCCATCGTGTAGTAATCTAATCTGAAAAATTGTGAAACCTACTCAAACTTTTATTTGGGTGACAAAAGTCTGGGTGGCTTATTTTTAGATATTTTGATTTATAAACCAGACAACTGAACAATTTTTTTTTTAATTTCTGTAGTTGGTGCTATCTGAAAGTGTAGTAAAATATAATATAATTAAAAATAAATTATTTAAAAATTTTTTCGTTCGTCAGTCCATTTGAGCCCCGGCTCATCAACCCTTTTTCAGTGCACAGTTTTGTTCTACAGATTTTTTTATTTTGTATTTAAAAAAAGAGGCTGCTATAAAGGAATTGTATATTGTATAAATAAAACTGTAAACTAATATTTCTAACTAAACCTTGCCGTAACACAGTTTTCAACTAGCACGGAAGGTAAAGTTTCTAAGCCAGTGTGTAAGCCAGATAATTTTAATTCTAGAGTCCGATTTGTTAAATAATATTTGTACTTATGGCTATATTTTGTTGGAAATAAACATTATCTTATCTTATGGATCCTAAAGTGGAAGTTGGAAACCGGGAGGTGTACTTTTCGGAAAGTGGGGGTATAGTAAAATTTACTCCTCTTAAGAAATACACCTGGGTTTTCAAAGCGTTGAACTTGACTTGATTAGCATCTACTGAACTAGATTAGCATCTAGTCAAGTTCAGTCGGTTAATCGGGCATGTGCTCAACGACTGTACAGATGCATGCCCAATGATGCCGGATTTAGGTGTGCAACAAAAACCGTGTTGCAGAGAGAACTGATGTTAATTGTCAAGTGTCACGTAATCAGCCTTATATGTCCACTGCTGAACACAGGACTCTCCGAGTTTGAAAAGCTTTTGCCATAGTCACCACGTTCAGCAGACGGATTGGTGACAGCAGTGTTGGTTTTTAATACTCAAGAGATGCTGCTGCCCATAACCTGGTGCGTTCCTTTGGTCGTCTTTTACGACATCCATGGGAGGTCAGTGAGGGGACCACCATGGCTAGTGTCATGTGTACTTACTTATAATACCCAGACACGCACGGAACAACGATCTAGTCATCTTTGTCATCACACTAATGTTTGTTCTAGGTGAGTGTCAGAGCAGAGCAAGGCAGAGCTACCAACTGAGTTGTGAGGCCTGACAGAACAACTCATTTCACACAATAGAAAATAGAAACGAAGAAGACCAAATACAACGGTTCAAAGATCAATGCTCTACTTTGAATATCACCTTATAAAAATTATCGCCAGACGTGTTCATCTCATGTATAATGTGCATCTCTAAGCTGGGGGAGGAGGGGGTAGGGATCTAGTCGCGACATTCACTCCACAAAATTCTTATAATAAAGTGGAGACCACAAGCAGCCGGAGTGTTACGGTTGAGACGCTGAGTGAAAGCACGAGACTGAAATACACTGTGTTAGTAGTACTTACTAAACTGAACAAGTGTTTGTTATGCTTTCCCATATTTTGTGTTCACTTTTTTGTGACGCAAAACCCAAATTAAATTTGATTGTTTTTAACAATCTACAAGCGATATAGAAACAATAAATATAAATCAAGTCTAGTCAAGTCTGGGCAGATGGTCTACGGCGGCGTAGAACAAAACAACGAAATTCTGCTACAAAATTGCTCTTACAATTTATTATTACTCGTTCTTTCCTGTTTTTTTTTTCATGTAAATAAATGTAATAATGTACTTTGAGTAAAGTTTAAATAAGATAAAAGATTTGAAATAAAATATTATGTGAAATGATTTACTAGATGTAAACGACGTCGGGAATCAGATTCCATTCTAGATATGTGAAGGAATGGTGGTAACCATAACCTATACTAAAATATTGCCTCACAGCCACGCATGGATGGAACCTGTCAAGTACGTATCATTATAATCAGGACTATATTATTTTATTTTCAGTTCCGGATACAATTTTCCTGCTTATAGTCCATTGCCTGGAGAGGGAGGCAACATGTTACACTGGGCGTCACGACGCGAGATGTTCCGATGTTCCTTGCCCCGCGCCCGACACGTGTTCCTCGCTCAAAGCTTGCTCGCTCCGCTCTCTTCGAATTCGGCGTCGTTTCCAGTTTGTTCCGCTCCATATTAACATGAAGCGAGAGAGAATTTTGCACTCAATATGTGTAAAATGAACCCCCTTTTCCAGGAAAAATTTGCTATGTTCTTTTGTAAGTGCCTAAACGTGTAATGTCATCAGCACATACCTTTTTAAGTAGAGTATTCGAAGATAATAAGCTGGTATTTTCAAAACCAATTGTCAAACCTAAATTAAAAGTAAGTTTTAACAAATGTCTTTTCGTCCTTTTTGAATACGAAATCAATGGCCCAAGGACCGTATTTTGAAACTATGTTCAAATTGAGTCCACATATACTACATTTAAAAGGTTTTCCTCAGTGTTTCATTTATATCTGTGCTTGTGTCTTGATTCAAACTTTAGCGTTTTATTAAAATATGGTTCTAGAAATCATTTTTACGTAATTCTATAAACAGCCATACCAACCATTAAGTCAACTTCCTTGGTAACATCAAGAATTCAGACGAGACGTTTACTGAACTGATGAAGAATGAAGTCGGCACTATTAGTGCACAACGAGGCAGCTAACCTCGTTATTCCTTCACCGTGCAGCGGTAACGAACAAAACGAAAGGACCGGTTCTGCAATAATACAGCTCACGGTAAGCACCTACATTGAATTATGAGATGTTTTCAACGAAGCCTACACGAGTGTTTATATTAACATACAAAGTTTAGATGGTTCCCGCTCGGAAGGAACCACCCTTTGGGGTGGTGTTATTAGTATAAGCAAAAGACATAAAGTCCCCCTCCAGAGCCAGACGCGGAGTGCATACAATAGTGTTGGCATTGATTTTGAGTTCAATATAACCCCTTTGCTTTACCGTGTATTGTCGCGCAACAGACTCGTACAAACACAGTGACATGAATTATAGTACTAGTTCTTTTATCTCGGCTGTTATTATTAATCTGCTTCTGCTGGCTGTTCAAATTATCTTTTAACGCTTTTATTTGAAAGGACTTGGAAACGGCCTGCATGTTTGCTACAGCGACCAGTAGATGGGTCTAGTTGTACATATTATTATGCTCGTTTCAATTACATCATTTGTCGGTTCTTTGCAATTCCGACTACAATCAACTTCGTATTTTGTTTAATAACGGGTGGTTTAGTGGTGTGGTACATTCAGTATAAGTCGTTGTACCTACTACTTACTTACCTAATATTCAATTAGCTTCAGTACCTACATTTTTATCACAACTGGTACAAGTCTATAACTTTCACCCACCGCGACTACGTTGGTCACTTCACTTCGGAGTCTAGTACCAGAATTGCAAAATAATGTAATAATAAATTCTTATCGAAAAAGCCATTGGCGAAGAAAAACGTCGTGAGGAATTTAGTTGAGTGTACACGAAAGTTATAGATTTTGTAGACATTTTTACACAACATCACTTAGCCCCAAACTTAGTATAGCTCGTATTATGGGAACCAGATTAATTAGTTATAGAGGCATTTCTGTAAGTTCTAGTTGGATGACCGTAGCTTCATTCATTTTGAAAACAATGTATATTATAAGCAACTTTGTCCTGACTGACTGACATAAAGACAACGCACAGTCTAAAGAACTGGTCGCAGAGACTTGACATTTTTAGGACACATTTGTCTTGGTATGTCGAGGTGTACTAAGAGAAGAATCGTAATTCAGCCCCTAAACAAATACAGCGGTAGTGGAAGTTTGTATGAAAATAACTTTACCAGGACGATGTCACGCACAAATTGCTAGTTTATTTATAAAATTTCATGATTACGATTGATTCGTATGATTTGTTCCATAATTTTTTTCATAAATTCTGAGTATCTACGAGCGTGTTCGAGTATTGAATACACTCAACATAACTAATAGAATTTAAAATATAATGCATAAAAAACATAATTATAAACGCGACCTTCGTCTTTGATTGTGGAGGATAGAAGTGACGCGCATACGTCCATACGTCCGCTCACATGGCATTTGCAATAATACCCCATAAAAGATTACCTGCTTTGAACTCTGTTTGTCAATAAGGTAATCGGTAAACACAAACTGTTAAAATCCGCTCTTTGACGGAGAAGGGCCGAGTTTACTCAGGTGTACCCTTTCACAATAACCAGATTGGTTATAAGCCTCTTCAATGTCATTTCTTATGATCGCATCCTTTATGTTATATCGGTGACAGCTTTTAAAATTATGGAAAAATGCATATCTCGCATTTAAAAATACAGCTGCTTTTGCATGCTGATTCACCTGTTTAAATTAATTATTTCTAGATCAGTTAACTTATTTTACTCTGCGTAATTATGCACTTAAAAGATTATTCGGCCTTGATAAAGATCCCAACAGAAAATATTACCAGATGTACCCACACCGTACGTAAATTTTTGCAAAAACAGAAAATAAGCCTCGATTTAAATTCAATCTCAAAAAGTCTCTGTACTTAACGAAGCATGCAACGCTGTTGGTATGGTAGGTACTGTTAAAATCCCACAGGCTTACTAAGTCAACTCCGTTGGCAAAAAATACAATATGTTCAGAGCGCTTTGTCCTTTATTCATATTTAATCTCCGGAGCGTCTACAAAAAACAATGATTTCACGGTACAGCATTAACGCATGTAGGCATAACAGAGAGGTGAACCAACCCAAAGCAAATACAAGACCATATATTAAAATGTTGTCAATCCTATTTACAGACATTTTACTCTGTGTTTATCTTATAAATCTATTGTGTGCATGGCGGTCGAAATTATGGGATTTTGTGTCAATATTGACTTTAGGCGGGTTTGTCAGTCGTTGCATTTAACACGTCCCACCGGTGGTGGTGAATGATAAAAACGCACTTTGTGATGCGTCGGTCTTAAAACAGATGGCGCTACGAGATATCTACGCGCTCTTTTCATTTAATAGATAGCACCCATAGCCTATGATGAAATAAATACAATTCTGGTTCCATACTTTACTTTTTTCTAATTAACATTTGATTGTTCATCTACCTATCTCAGTAGGTAGGTATGCTATATCCACCCGTCCTCATTTCCTCTCTTTACAAAACTCATTCGGATCCCGTTTGAAAGAGCTATCGACAACAGACAAAAGCTGAAACGTTTTTCACGAACAATGAGTTATTTGGTGAAATGCGGTTCGTTGCATAGTAGGTAGGTAGGTACATTAGGCGGGCCGGGATGTCATTAGCGAAAGCTCTGCCTTTCTAATGCCTAACTGTGCGCCGCCTCCCATTGTTGCGGTTATAATGAGCAACTAACGATTTAAGCCCCTACTCACCTTCCAGAGCAAATTTTAGGAGCTTTTTAATTTTTGCTATTCCCTATTATTTCACTATTCAGTGAGGCTGCTATAAATAAATCCGACGTTGTGTTTGTCTTTCGTTGGGTGAAAAGCATTTTAGGATAGTTTATACATAAGTAGGTATACCTACATTTAAATTACAACAATAAGAATTTGTAAATTGCTTTATAAACATTAAATTATTAAACACAACCTTTACGTTTTCTATACAACTTATTAGTAGAAATAATCAACCTGGCAGCTTCTACAGAAATGATTGGACACATCTTCTTAGCCTTTAAAGCTTGACAAAAACACTATTTTCTAATGAATACATCTTCAATAAAAAAGTAATTTTGTTATTCTGAAGATTTCTGCATAAAATGTACCTTCGAGTATAATAAAATAATATAACGCAAGAATTATGTATGGGTACGGAAATTTTCAACTTCAAGAAAGAACGATAGGTATGTAACAATTTTGCCGTTATATTGCACAGTTTGAACTGAACTAAGAGGAAGGAAGCTCTTGGGAATACAGGGGGATACCTCATTCTTTGTTTGGCTTCGTGTGATTTATCTTCGCCCGCGGATCAGTCCCGCCGCAAACTCTCACAGTCATCCCGTGATTAAACATGTTGTGTAAATATTTTACGACATTTTATGTTTTTAAAGTGTACTTACTCTTAAATGGAGCTGTATGGCACGTACGGTGTGGTTGTGCCATGACTTTGTAAATAATTAGTAATAAAATCTAATCAGAATAGGTTTTATTATTCGTCTTCTCATAATACATTGGCATACGCTAGACACGAAAGTACTGAGTGGTCACTTGACCGCTTTCAAGCGACAACTGCGACAAGATTACCTAGTGTTATCAAAGATTTTTCTGCAGTGAAAACAAAATATGTGCTTTGACTAATGTGCAAGTTTGTTTAAGCTTGTGAATAACTTCAGTGACGGCGTTTAAAGGGCAACCCTAGTCAACTTTCACGGCTTAACTTACTGGCTCTAGAGCCAAGGCCGACATTTTACCGTGCCTTCCGAAGTATGGAAACACTGAGATGTCACGTCATCAGCCTAAGTAAGTCCTCTGTTGGACATAGACCTTCCCCTTATTTGGGAGGTTGGCAGATAGATTGGTGACTGCAGTGTCAGTCCTTAGTACACAGAAGTTGGCTGCTGCTCATCTCCTGGTGCCGTTTTCTTAGTCGCCTCTTACGACATCCATACAAGGTCATAATAAATAAATAATAATAAATAAATAAATAATAATAAATAAATATTGCAAAAAAAAAACTATACATAACATGATATACTTACATCAAATTTTACTAGCACCTAAGCATGACTGTACCTATAGCTTTATATTGAATCTTCATATCTTATTCTGAATTCATCCATAAACCTGGTTTAAAATAAGATACAATTATTCACCGTTTAATAAAACGCTAAATAAATTGATTAGAATGACCTTTCCAAATGTCGGCGTAGGGTTTATTCTGACAGCAACCAAAAATAAACAGAGTCACCTATATACGTTGGGTCAATCCGGCGGCGGCGCGGCGGTACATGCAAATGTTACCTATTTTAACCAGCCTAAAATACCATGTGCGGTACCGGCTTAAAATATAGGCCGTTTAGTTTAAATAATTAGGGCATTGACAAGTTTATGTATGTGCCTAAACATTTTTTTAAATATATGATCGTTTGATTTGCTATAATATTTCATAGTAAACAAAAACCATAGATGGATCTAGGTTTCGTACCTACTAACTCTACAAAGAAAATTGTGATTTCTATAAAACTCGGGTAACCGAAAGTGTACAATCTCAGTTTTTCCAGTTATATTGAAATAAAATAAATACTACATAATAAGTTCATAAATTAATTAGGTATAAAATTAGCTGTCGAATTGAAGTAAGCTTGGATAAACAATTCGATTAGTTACCCTACGACGACGTAACGTTGCCTTCCTTTTGGGCATACTGCCTGCAGTCAGTGATTTGAACTCTGTATTATAAGTATGTATTGATTGTTTGAAAACAGAGTGATTTATAATATATAGGTGTAATATATATTCCATATATTATGTGTAAAATAATGTATGATAAAGTTGTTAATGCTTTCAAGCTTGTATTTTATATTATAACAATACGTTTTAATAGAACTTTGTTAAGTTCGGTTGTGTTGTTTTAGTTCGACCAAAGTTCGAATATTTCGGGTTCGCTGTAGAATAAACCGCGAAATTGCCATTTTGTTGACAGTGTCATTGTGAGTTTGTAACTTTGGTGTGCATTTACGGCGCGGTTGCTTTATTTCTGTTTGTTTGTACATCACTTCACTTTTGTAGCTAGGCAAGCATAAACACTTGCCTTAGTTCTCAAACCCAGATGCACGGTTCCACGGCGTGTAAATGCTTGGGTTGGCTCGCGTATGCAATCGTTGCAGCGATATACGCATTTTTATCTCATACGAAAGTACACACGCGTGTCTGTCAGTCAAAGTACAGGCACAGAAAGTACGCCCAAACATACAAGTATACGCGTGTTTCATTGTCAATCGAATAAATTCGCAATTAGAAAATGCTTTCGCTTCGTAGACTTGTATTTTTTTAAGTATAAAAAAGTTGTTTGTTGTAATAATGGCATGATCTGGAACAATCAAGAAGCGGTTCTATCCGAAATCTAGGTGCTATTTAACCTTAGCAGGTTTTCAAAGTGTCTCTATACCTATTGTTATTAACTCTTAACATTTAATCTAAACATTTCTATTACAGAAAATAGATTATAGCTTTAAAATACTTTTTCAAATCGATGTTGAAGTAATGCTATTCCCTACTTTACTAAAGCGTAACTAAATATTTGGGAGTGCTTTATTCATCGTCATACGTTCATTCAGCATTAGTGGCACGACAAGCAATACAAACTCCGGCCAGAACGTAACAGTATACATAGAAAACCCTCGTAATGTTTGCCTTCGTGTGATTTATAGGCTTCGTTGGATTTAGAGGCACGCAGGACTGCGGTGTTGCGTTACTATACCCCCGCCCTTGTATCATAGCTCAATCAACATACATCGCACGTCAACGTCAAATGACTTGCACGAAACAAACTATCATAACATGAGGTTTATTTTCCTTTATAGTTGAGTTTAACATGCGTCTTTGTCAATGGGAATCATTAACAAAATTAACGTTCCTTGCGTTAAATTCTAAACTAAACCTAAACGGTCGGATTTACATACTTACATAACAAATATCCCAAATATATTTATACTAATAAATATTTTTTTTATACTACTTACGGATGGAACAAACAGATAGGCCACCTGATTTTAAGTGGTTACCATCACCTATAAGAAAGAACTGCCATGCAGGCCACATTTGTTAGATGTTAAACTTCATGTGCCTGTAATTTCACCGGCACACACACCTTGTGTTTTTGATTTGATAAAACTTGCCAATATGAGACATGTTTTATCAGAACTAAAAGAAACAAAGCTATACATATTAAAATTAAGATTATTTATTTATTTACTTATTTATTTACAAACATTACACCTATTATTACAGGTTTAGTTTAGACCTAATACAATAGAGTAGTCAACTAGCTAATTATATACAATGTAATGTGTTAAAAATCAGCTCACAATATGACCCGAAAAGGATTTTTAGTTAAAGCGTATCTACAGTTTTGCTATGCTGATTCCTCTTGGACTGCAGGATGTGAACACGAATTGAAGGTGACTTCAATAAGACCGCGTCCGACCGCCGACAATGAAGAGGAGGGTCCCAGTCATCTGCTCTCAACATAATTAAAACCACTTTAAATAATGCCACTAAGCGCCCAACCCAGAGGTTTTATTTTAAAAAGTGCTATTAGCATTAAATTTAGTTTTGCGGATGATTATGTCGCGCTCAGGCTCTGGAGAACATTAACTGCTCACAATTTTTGTGAATTATTGTTCCGGCTATACACCCTCGCCTTTTTAACACCCTTACCAAATGACTGCTCGCCTCAAGTTGTTAAGTCGTACAGAGGTTTTATTCGGGTTTATTTCTTTATCAGGCTGTAATCCTTTGCAAGGTCTGAAACACTCGTATTCTGTAATGGTATTTTAGGGTTTGAGAACGCTGTCAATGCCATCTGTTCATCATAAACAGTTTTTCATCTCTCAATATTCAATATAAGCATGTTATCACAAGCTTTAAGATTTCTATACGTGTTTAGACTTACTATGCCTGATCATTAGTCTTATTACCCTCCTCTCTCTCTTTCCTCCTATTCTTAAATGGTGATTACAAACCAGATGGCGAAGCGTAGGGCTCACCCACACTCGATGGACCGACTTCATTGCTTTGGATTGCGAAAAGTCGGTGTATGGAAAAGATTAAAAATCGTTTTTTCTGAAAACTGGCAGGCTTATGTCCAGCTGTGAACATCTTAAGAATAATAATGATGATCGTTATCAGCCCTATGAAGTCCACTACTAAACATACATGTCCAGATATCCGATCGAAACTTCATCTTACATTAGTGGTCTCCATGCGTAAACCTACATATATTCACCGCAGCCTTATTTATACTTTTCTTGTGTTTTATTACTTACAAATCTAAGAGCTAATAAGGTGACAGATGCTGCTCATCCTTAATCGCTAGGCCTAGAGACATGCAATACTTCGTTGTATGCGTAGGTATAGCGACTACAAAGACGGGTTCACGCTGACCTTCGTTGACGCTGAACGTTGAATATGCATCATTGAAATGAAGCGTTGTATACGTTGTTTTTACGAGGCTTTCCTCATAAAATCCTCGTAAGCAAGAAACCTTTTCTCTACACTTAAAAAAATTACAGTGTATTGTAATGTTGTAAGACCATGTTTTCATGTAGAAATTCTTACATTTTAAATATTTTGAGGACTCTAGAGCAGCAGCCAAAATAAGACCAAGAGATTAAAAAGTTGAATGTAGTGTCTGTTTAAAGAGACAACAGTTAGAGAGTTACAGTCTAAGAGATGGACAGAAGTTGCCTTTTATCTCAGGTAGGGTGGAAAAACAAAGACCACGCGGACCATGTTTGAAGGTTTCAAATATTGTTAATCACTCCGTAAAAGTATCACTTTAGAGCTCGACGGCGGCACAACGGCTTATTTTCTTTGCAGTCCTTACTGTTAATAATAGTTAACTATAGCGAATGCACCAATTTAAAACAGATAAAATTCGTAATCTTACTTATCCATTTATTATACCTAGTACCTTCTTCGTACATTTTTTATTCTTTTTATTGTTGTACAATCGGATACAAACTAAGGTACTTAATGGTTTTATTTCAAAGTGCTCTTGTATAATATCAATAGGTCAAATTAAACCTCAACGAAGAATGTATAATACATGTTAATCACTATTTCTCTAAAACTGTTTTTTTTCTGTTTTTTATTTTAATAACTCAGATTTTGTTAAATTTAGTATTATTGAACATGTCATTGTCTTAACCATAATTGTCTTGACATAATGCTAGAATTATAGCATGAAAAAACTATTTAGCGACGCCGTAAGGTGTATTTCTGATTCGACTTGTCAACAAAATCTAATCACATTGGATTTACGCTGCTGGTGCGTTTTGAAAAACATTCTCATTTTTTCTAAATTTTATTCTTAGTCAGTTTTTTATACCTGTATACCTATCTACTTTATACGCCCTCTTTAAAACACAGCGAGTAAGAAGACTAAGTAAGAAGGAAACCGCATTAGACTTGACGGCGTTTATTTTCTCAGTTCGCCTAAGTGTTGGCGTGTACGAGTAGCTATCGCAATCCACGGAGAGATCGCCACCGATAATTAAATAAACGTTACGCCGGGTGAATCTCAACATCGATTTAAAAGTACGATGGATAAATTAAAAGAATCCTATTCCCTGCCGATTGTTTTGCTCTCTGATTCGCGATCGAGCCGATAAGCGTGTACTGAGCGAACTTTATGTTCCGAGTGTACCTACCTCGTGTAGTAGTGTAGGTGGCGCTGCCGTGACAACAACTTTAAGTGTATTTTTAATTAAAAACAGACTGAAAAGGATAATGAGACCCTTTGCAATACATGAGAATGAAGTTTGTATTATGTTACGTTTATTAATCCGAGTGCCTACCCAGGTATTTAAATAAATAATAATAATAAATAAATTGTTTAATTTTCCAAACATAGGACATTAATACATTTTGCTATGAAAAACAGACACTAAAAAGCTTAAAAAAGACATTACAGAAGTAAGTTTAAACTAAATAAGTACCTATATAGTTATAAATTATAAACACTGTTTACTTACAGCTTGACGATTCTGGCCGTATAATCTATAACTGTACTAATTATAACAATTTTGGTCCTGGCTAACTGATTGACATGTAGGCAACGTACAGCCCAAACCATTGGCCGTAGATACTTTATATTTTCAGGCTATATTGGTCTTGATGCGCAGAGGTGTACTAAGGAGGGAATTCCTGAAATTCAATCCTTTAACGGGTTGGAGCGGGGGTTAAAGTTTGTATAAAAATATCTTCACGGCCGTGCTAGCCACGGCTTTATTAGCGTGGTATTATTCATTGTTTTTTAAGAATTTTCATAATTCACTTGTTAAGAACACATCTAAAGCTAACAAATCTATACAATATAATAAACAGATAAATGAGGCGTTGCTGGTTATAACACTATTTTTTTGAACTGTTTGTTGTAGTTGTGAATTATAGGTATAAGGAATTTGTTGAACGAATGATATTGCAATATCATTCGTTGAATTGCATGCAATTCACTTATCCGAATGGTTTTTGTTTGTATTTAAAGATCGTATACATACAGTAATAGACTAGATAGTAGACTAGTAGATAAGTTCTCTGTGTACCACATTTCAAGCAGATAAATATCATTGCATTTAATTTCATTTCGTCGTTGAAGTAATAGTAATAATAATAGTCCATATTTGAGTTCAAATCTGATTGACAACCATTACAGCTCAGGAGATCTGCTTTCTGCGCAACGGTTGTGGGTTCAGTCCCCACCGATAATAATATAATGAGTGATGAATGTAGTGTCACCACCACCAGGGCGGTTGTCGGTTCTACGAACCACACGGCCTGCCAATTGCCACTTCAACTTGCTCATTCTTAGACCTATGTCAGTGACCTTGGTTCTTCTACGGATTTCTTTATTTCTGATTCTATCTCGCAGTGAACTCCCTCCCAGCTTCGCTCTCTCCATAGCCCGTTTGTGTAACTTTGAGCTTATGTATGAGGTCTAAGTTGCATAAGTCATCACTGGTTATACACACTGATTGACTTTCGTCTTGGTATTGTTTTGGATACTCGTAGAAACGGGATATTTACCATGATTTTTGATTTTAATTATTACGGCACAGTTGCATGCGCCATGATCATGATAATGATGCCATAGTTGCGTCAAATAAATGTAATTACTAAAGTACCCCAACGAGCTCACGATCAACTACCACGATTAATACCTACGTGAAAGATAATCCTTACCATCCCGCCATCAAGGGTGTGATATCTGTACTTACACCACGGCACTCTCATTTTCAAATAAGTAAATTAACGTGAAATTGAATCAAGCAGCCCCGGCCGAGATTATAGCGATTTAGTGAGATTATCTGAATGTGTTAAACGTCGCTGGGTGTAGGGTCAGCCCATTGTTTAATTATACATAGTGCTGGCGTAAAACCGCCTGGGTTTATAATGAGTATCAAACGAAACATTTCCCTCTTTCATAAATTATTTAACGGTTTTATAGCTGTATCTACAAGTATTAGCAAATATTTTGAATTCAAAAGCCAAGGAATATTTGAATGAAACAATAGATTGAATTCTGCTTGAAATTAATTATAATACTTAATACTTACATAATCAGGCTAAAGTATACACTAATATACTTAAAGAAACCTATACAATATGTACCTATTTTGTTATTATTTATATTTTTATTTTATCCCAAAATTTATGCCTTCGAGTTACATTAGAACTTACAATCCTCTCCTCAATACGGAATGCACTAGCTAACTGCGCTACCGAGAATTCAATCGGATTCGATGAAATAATTCTTAGGATATTTTTAATAAAGTACTTTAGCGATATATGTTTTTAAGCAGTATAAAAACAAATAAATTAGGATATACATAATCGGTTTTAGTATTAGCTATTCGTGGAAAAAGTTAGCCCGGGGAAGTATACTACCATCATACCTATTTCCTTCGCCATGCTCACATTGCTGGTTCAGCTTTGAAAGGCAATGAATGCCGTTGCAATTAACAAAAACACATAAGGCTTAATACTTGTACGCCTCAGGTACAAGTATTAAGCCGCAGCATTGATGGACGCAGAGCAGTGCATTGTAGGGCACGTTCCTTATATGTGTGACCTGCACGACATTATTTTGTTAAAAGTTATGGCTACTACTTAACATCAGGTGTGCACTATTTTATACTACTTACTATTTTATTAGCAAAGGGCTCAGTATTGTGAATTATGAATTCGTTTCAATAAAGTTAAGGATTCCTACCCAGGCTCTGAAATTCGGATTGCCTTATACCTACTCATAGTTGAAAACCAAAAACATCGATAATTTCATAGCCAATTAGACACAACCGTAGAACTTAAGCCACGAACACGCCAGCCTGGATGAGCCAGCGTCATTTTGGGACACAGAGATAAAATTTTCGAGTGGGCTCACATACCGCACCTTTTTTAATATGGCAACCATAAAAAATCATCGTTGAAAGTAAATTTTTATTTAATATTTACTTTTGAGCATGTGGTTTTTTATATTGTATTCTATGAGTGGCACATACTTGCGCACAGCTAATTGTTTTCAATTACCATTACATTATCCTTCAGGTCAGTCGGGTAAAAGACTAACCTTAAATACCTACCTAAAAGCAGTCCTTGCACTTAGGCGTGTAATTAAAAACTACAAAGGCTGCTCCTCCTGCCTAAAAAATGGCATATGCACTCACATTTCTTTTGAGGCTTACCTACACTATTCCACGTCACGAACATCACGTTTCATCAAAATCTGTTAGTTACAGCGTCAGTCGGGCAGGCATGCAAACATAAATATAATTTAAAACCCATCATCTGCAGCCTGAAAAAGTCTACTGCTGAACAGAAGCCAACCCACGCCTCCTTCAAAGTCAAAATAAAAAAGCATTTGATCAGGAACATTCAGGATAGATCCCTAGTGCTAAGTAAATCTAGGTGCAAATTTTTCGTGACCATTCTAGAAGAACAGGCAAGTAATTTACCGTTTTTATGTGTAAGTATTAATCTCTGACATCAAACTCAATCTTTGAATATAAATATAAATAATATAATATATATTTATATCTTACACTATATAAATATTGTAGGGATCACTTTGAATCTCTATCCACTAGCTTCCCGCGATGTTCTTCATATACTATACAACTGGCTTTGGAAAGAGTTATACTGAAAGTCTCACTACGTGGTAGAATCAAATATAAGGAAATCGATAGAAAAACCAAGGCACCGATATAGTTTAGTTCGCACAACTAATTAGTTAAAGTGTCAGTGTGCAGGCGGCCATTTAGCACGTTATCGCTGAGGAATAACGGTGATCGAATGGCGACTAGGAACCAGAAAATAAAACGTAAGGCATCTTATGTGAGGTACTCATTATTATTTAAAATATTTATTATCTAGGAAATATAGATAAACAATTTTGAATATGTTGACAGAAATTTCATACAATGTCATCTAGTCCAAAACTATACAAAGCTTGTAGTATGCTAACCCAGATAACTGATAGCATACTTAATATTTTTCTATAAAATACATTTGTAATACAGTAAAATAAGATAATTAATCAAAGAGATTATTTTGAATCTTCATATTCACGAGTTGAAATGATCTTAGATAAAAGAATCGATCGACACAAATACGACTTATAATAGTTCTCGTATTGTTCATACCTAGGTACTGGTTTACGAGCTCTGTGGTTTCCCCGCTCTAAGATTCGGAAGCTTCCCATTCAGACACGTAGCTTATCGGCGATAAATCCCCAGCGAAGGTTACATTCCAAAGAATGAATACCTCTGCTGAATTGCCGTCGTAGAAAATATTTCATAATAAAATATGTGAAGAAATTACTCAGTCTCATTTAATTTCGTTGCGGTAAGGAATTTAATTTTTGTATTCGCGCCGATTCTGTGCATCAAAATTAGTTTGGACAATTGTTATCTTATCGCGATTCTTAGAATTTAGATTCATACGGAAACATGTCCTTATAGTTTTGCCATTGGGTGTAGTTTGCACAAAATGACAATTAGCATCTGATAAAAGTTACTGATATCAAAATATATTCACACAATACAAGAACATCATGAAAAATCATATCTACTTTAAAAAAATACTTCGATAACAAATAAATATTTGGATAAAAGTCCAAATAGCAGTTACCTATGAGTTGCTAATATTAACAGGTTACAATCATGAAAATTTACAGTTTTAATCAATGTAGTTTTAATTATTGATTTAACATCGTTAAATTAAAGCTGTAATTAGAATGCGTTTAAATGTGGTTCTTATTACGACTGGGCGGATCAAAACGTGAGATAAACGCAGTTATTGTATGATTTCTTCTATTATGTTAAATATTTATTAGTTAAAAGGTTGAATTGAATGATGCCTCTGTTATTTTATGTTTGTTATCTGAACAAAATTTCGTAGTAATTTGGTAAGTACATAACAAAATATTTATTTTTTTATTTATTTATTGATATCATAACAGCCAATCTTGCGCAGCTTTATGAAGTTGTGGGCCTTGAAGCTGCTGCTGATATTTTCTGGTAAAACTGATTCCGGAAATAGTCTAACACACAAAACGACGCTACAATGTTTTGTTTGACGTTAAAAAATATCGAGAGGTAGTGATGCTGATGTTCAACGAGTGGGTAGGTGCGTAATAGGTAAACGTGTGGGAGGCAATATCTATTAGCCTGACGATTATCGTAGACACTTATTATAAATGTTACATTCAAAATTTTAGTAAACCTTAATGGACTTTAATGCTCAACACAAAATGTATTTTAAATGAACAAGTGAGTTATTATCGCAGCATTATTCAGTAGCCAGTTTAAATAACGTAACTAATAAAACGATGGAAGATAATGATTTTTTGAGTTGGAGCTCGTAAAGATGATGAATTTGATTGTTTAAATCAGTACAACAGATAGGTAAGGAGATGAGGCTAATGGAGTATTTTTAGGTAACGTCAGATGAGACGGGCGGCTGGCCGATACGTGCCGTGTCGCCGCTCGCCTCGAGCAAACTCCGCTTGACATTAACAAATTACATCGCCTGTCAACTTTCTGAAACAATATACCAGTTGGCGTTTAACTTATCTTGGAAGTTTTCGTCTCGTATAGATAAAATGTTGTAATACTAAATGTCATTATGGTCGGACCCGCGGCTAGTTCTCATAAGTCACGCAGGAGATAATATTTCAGTGGGCGCGGGCGCAGCGCAGCGGTGCTAGTGCAGCGCGCACGCCGACGCTATCACCGCAGCCGGTATCACAGTTACCGTACCGATTTGTTATGTTATCTCTGTTACTTTGTCGAGGTCGATGGGTCAACATTACTGTATCATTGAAGAAAATCTTACCAGGTGTATCGAGTATTGTTGAGAAAGTTACGGACCTGTAACAGGTACCTTCAATATCGATTTATGTATACAATTTACAATCTGAACTGATGTTACGGAATTAGAATTATAAAAAAACTGTTTTATTACTTTAGAAACCTAAAAAAATTAAAGTTCGAAACAGTTCGAAATGAATTGTAAAGCAACACAAAACTTTTAAAATGAAAATCCTTTATTGTGCCGCAACTTATTTCCACATTTTAAAGGATAACGCTCTCTACTTTTTTGCTGTGAAGCAACTATTCTAATGTATTCGTTTCAATTACAAAACAATTAAGTCGAGAATAGCGAGCGAGAACAGCGACATATCTTTTTATACGGCCCACGCTCCGAAACAGTTGTTAGACTTTTTTATGTTGAAAAAGATAAAAAATATTGACGCTGGTTTTTTAATGCTCTCTTAGAGTGAAGCTAGGAGTGATTTGTCCAAGGCAATCTATCATTCGAGCACTATGGGAATAATTAGTGTCAGCGGACGCATCCGGACGGAGTGCGCGCCAACAATGAACCGCGCGACGCAGCATTCAAACAAATCATTAATAATTTTGAACGCTAGTTTTTCTAAGACGGATTCACTTTTTTAAATAAATGGTACACTGAATCTTTAACTACCTACTTACGGAGACATTTTTTTATCATACAAGCCGTTAGGCGGGTAATGTGGCCACGGGTTGGAAAATCATCAAGTCAGAGCCGGCCCAAATAAGGCACTTACTTTGTAGATACAGTAGCCACTGGATTGGCGCGCAGGGTGTAGATTACGATTTAGAGCGCGATATAGCCAAAATTGGCTCCATGATGACGCAGGCAATTTAAAGTTACAAAAATACACTGATCCGTGATGGTTGACCTCAGTGAGGTCCAAAATGGGAACTAAGCGTTGTTTTTTTAGGAAAGCAAGTAGCCTAAGCAAAAAAAAGCTTAGGTATACAGGTATACAGTTAAAAATTACAAGGATTATTTTGTAACGACGTTCTATAATTGAACTCTCTTCTTCAAATACATATAGGCGTCCTATATCCAGAGCAAAACATGTGTAGAACGTAGATTATAAATAAATATATGGCTTCGTACCAATGTTTTTGATTTTATAGGCGTTTACATAGGTGATTTGATGATGAGCGTCAGGGGTAACTTATTAGTAAAAAGTTATTAACGGGATGCTGTAGTGCCTAGCACAGTGTTCTAGATAGAGTAGCGTTGCACAGCACATATACCGCAGCTTAACTGACTGAGTTCACAGGAAACACAGAAACACTATTCAGGATTCTAAATCAGTTCTAAATTATTTATGCGGCAACTTTTTACTTATTGCATACTTAAGTATTATATTTTATAAGAACTTGGAATTGCTCTACCAGCATCACTCTAAGACATCAACCTGTGCGCACCAGAACCCATATTTTTGAAATTAGCAATGCGAAATGGCAAAATTTAAAAAAATGTAGTCTGTATGTGATAATGATTATGATTGTCCGTTATGGTTTGAAGGCAGTTTTCAAAAGTAGTCTTTTCACATCCTGTAAATATGCTCTACTCACGTACATTTCTGGATAGTGGACTGGTTTACCGGTTACCGGTATTACCCGGAATATAATGGAGTAGTTCTATACCATCTTCTCACTGGTTTTCTTTCACTGGGTGTTAGACTAGACTTAGACCTTGACTACTTAAGTATTAGGAAAACTGTGGTAAGTCTGATTATAATTTGAAGTAGGCTACGGTACGGTATTACTCCCCTTACCAAAACAATAAAGAAAAAACTGTTTAAAAATACGGAGGTACGTGTACGGTCATGGTCGACACCACGGCGTCGTCACTGAGAGTGTGAACGACCTGTGTTTCATACCAAGAATATAATGTTTGAAAACGAATTTTAATAAAGCTTGTATTGTTTAAGTTATGACCGAATATATTACCGCTTGTCGTCGGGAACGTATTTACAATTTGAAACAAAAAACATGCTTAATTAAACATATCAGTTATCTGATTGTGTGCTGAATAAATGAGAAAATACCCGCAAATTCTTCTAGATTCTGAATAGTCGTTGGCTGGTGGGGAATGGCAGGAAATCGGTCAGATCTAGCAGTAGCGCTGCCATTGTGCTCCCTGCAATTTGGCTTGGCCTACATTCTGCAATAAAGCATAGCGGTGCACTAATTTTTCGCTATATTGTAGCTGTTTCTGTCGTAAAAAGCGTGCTCGCCAACGTGCACTACAAACAACCGCATCAAACAACTTTGACCTCAGGTATTTGGTATCAGGTTACATAATAAATTTAATTGATACTTCACAAAGTTAATAGGCGGTAGTGAATCTGTAAAGTTGATTTAACGTAGGTACTATATAGGTACAACCATGGCTGAGAGAAAAATACAACGAAATTGGTCAAGAACTCTATTACTAGATTAATTTTTGTAACAAATTCCTGCAATATTAATCGGTTTTTATTAATCTAGTAGAGTAAGGTCTCATGAAATGAATGCTTAAATATCTTATATTTTACATAATTTTTATTGCATTAAACAAAGTGTGTACGAAAGAAGAGTTAGATAGCATTTTCTACCAGTTAACATTTAAGCCCGCTTGCACAACTATCACTAAATGTATTTAGCGAGCCCCTAAGTGCAAGTTAAATTAAAATAAATAGAGTTAAATCGGATTGTAATACATTGCAGGCCTGACAGGTGTTGAACAGGGTTAACATCGGCGTGGTTAGCTAAAGAGGATCGGTAACCTAAAAAAAGGTTTTTTAGGTTACCGATCCTCTACTGATAGTTAGCCGTCATCCTTTTGGTTTTTTATCTCAGGCAAGCATTGACAGGTTTTGTACCTTCTTACAGGTGTGTATGATACGATACATGAATAAGGTGTGCATGTCATAAAGGTACCTACTACGGTATACTTGCCCACAATAAAACGTCGCCGTTACTGTCTTGTCTTTTATAACTAGCAATACTTTACAAAAGGACAATTAAAAACTAAAACAATTTCATTTAAACAAAGGACCATATTTGTATGGCACATAAAAATTAACAAGACTTTGTACACACGTCATTTAACCTACACTAAAAAATAACAAGTATAAATAAGATTATCCAGCGTGGCAATTTATGTTAATTAAATTAGTCGACTGGCTAAGCACGAGTAGATAATTGAAACATGGAGTGTTCCTTAATATTTGAACGAAGGTAAAAAGTACGCGGATTTGGTTTTGTCCATAAGTTTTTATATTAGTGCTTACAATTATCCACATAAGCACCCAAACCTGCCAATTTTAATAAACAAAATGAAGAGCAACATATATTACATAAAAAAAATGATTAATATTCACTACTCCACCTTATAGGCACCATACCATTACAGGCTCCCAGGCACCATAGCGTTCCGCAAATTGGGGTATGAGTGAAAAGTTGCCCATGCTGTATAAGTCATCTGCAATAGATGCAAAGGCATATTTACTTACTTGTCCAGTCCGTGACTGGTTCACAAGAATATTTTCAAGCAATAAGTTTAATTGAGAGGAACTTATTCTAAGCGTTGCAACTCCTCCATAATGGCTGTAGTCACTACACTTGGCAGGCGTGTTGGTGACCGCGTATTGGTAGGTACTAACTCTCAGGAGATGCTACTGCACATCCCCAGATGCGTTCTGTTAGTCATCTCTTACGATACCAACGAGCGATTGTAGAAGAGTCCTATTCAATAAAGACACACGGAATATAACTTTTTAGTTTTACACAGTGTAAAAATAAAAATTAAAAAGGAACCCTAAAAGTGAAATAAAGCAACAATGGCGATTAACCTCTACCTAGATATTTGAGAACGGGTCTTCACTCGGCATAATAAAGAACTCGTTCATAATTAGCGCTGTATAAATAAATATAATGAAAAACACGAGATAATAAGGAAGTAGTAAGCAAAATCGTAATATTAGAGATTTCTTTATGCGTATAAATATGTGAGTGAACGTCGTTTTAATGGTTTTAGTTTTAAGTAGACATAAATTTTGATGAAATACAACTATGTTGGTTATAGCAAGGTAGACGCGCTTGCTGCTTAGTAAACTGGGTGCCGTTTCATGAATGTGCTCAATATTCATTTTAATTAGATTTTGTTTAATATACGCGACTCTTTGATATGAAATATAAAAACAAAGTGCTACAGAGATGAACCAAAACAGTGATAATATAAATGTGTTATTTCTTCTTTGAGGGTGTATATCAAAGCATTGCAATCCGGGCAGATTTTCGGTATCACCGGCATGATTACACAGAAGACCGCTCCGTTGATAGATTTAATGAGGCGGGCAAACAACGTCCTCACAGATATCTTTCACCTGAATATTTAGCTCTTTGAGTAAAAATAAATCTTTCCGTTTCTTGGAATAACAACAGTGTCAAGTCAGCTCGTCTTAGAGCAAAGATTATATTTGTCATCGTCGATCGCATTAAGCTCGTTTACGGGGTGTCGCAGACGCGGTAAACGATTTAGTCGGAATAGCGGCCGCAGCGCAACGAACAGATGTTTTGTCATCGCACCACCTTTACGCTACAAATACGCTCTCTTTCCGTTCAACTTAAAAATAAACAGAGGTATGTGTGTACCCACAAAAGACTCCCATACCAACATTATTTATAGAGCTGTCATCTCCACTTAAATACCTAATGAGCCGTTTCTAATATCGTATGGTATTCATCATTTCGCTTCCCGATCCACATAATTACCAATGCCAACAAGACATCTAGTCTGTGGATCGGTGCGAGAACGCAACAGTCATTGTAACATGTCATCAGATTAAATAGATTATTACGTAACTAAATAACACACTGATTTAATTATGATGTTATTATTTAGAGTTAACCAAGTATCCATAAAAATAAAAGTAACATTGTACATAATCTTGAAAAAAATATGAATTAAAAATTGCCTGTATGTTAAATAAATCTGTGTTCTAAAAGAATATGAATAAACATAACTTTCGAAACATGAAAACAAAGGAGTGTGAATTTAATGATGAAAATTGGAGTGTAATGGGTAGAGCACCTCGCTACATCGGAGGCGGAGGTAGAGGTAGAGGCGGTGGTGCGACGACGCGACGGCTCGACACAGCGTTGTGAGCTCGAAAAGCGGTGGATTTGAGGAATATTCTGGCATTAGCCGCCCTGGCCACCTGTCCGTTCACAGTCGACCTCCGCATTTTTTCCGTTTTGCCAATGCAAAGTTTCTCGTTAATATGCAAATTAAGAGTTATCTGCGAGAAGGACCCGGGATTTAGCGCCACTTTCGAATAACGAGTGCTGCTAAATGAAAATTGAACTTCACGCCTCGATTCTACTCGTACCAGTTTAAAGATTTAGCATAATGACTTGATTTGGTATACTTTTGATGTGTACTTTGCTTATTATTTAAAATATTTACATAATATGAAAATCAAGGCACAAAAAATGGGTATCTAACTACAAAGTTTTAATAACGTGTTATAATGCTTAGTTAATTCAAGTAGGCTATAAAAAATACATTAAATTGTTTACTGCTTACATTACTTTGTTAAAAATACAACTATTCATAAAGGTAGATACATGGATATCTACAGTTCCGACATTGTAAGAAGTAACATTTGAGGTGTGATTGTCCGTCATGTTTCTTTACTGTAATAGTGATATAATACAATTTAAAAACAATTATGTTCCTACCCTCAAGAAAAAACTGATGATAAAGTTATAATACTCACTCCTTGCACATACATACATGCACACCCCCACCCTTACACACACACCCCCACCCCCACATACAAGCACACCCACCCATACACACTCACACACCCCCACCCCCCCTCACAGACATTCACACAAAATACACACCCAACTTTCGCCCACATCTCCACTCATATTTTCACAATTGCATGCAAACTCATGATTCTAGTAGTAGGTTTACTATAGTGGCTAGTGTTTTTTTTTTTATAATTATTGGCGTTACGATTAAGTATTCTATATTATTAAAATTTTATTATATAATCATAAATAAATAACAGTTACCTTAATCTGGAGACTGCTCGACTATGCTGTTGTAACAACTCGAAGGCTTCGCAGAATCTGCGACACAAGGTTTCTAATCTTAGTGTAGGTTCTGCAAATCACAAATCTTGTACATATTGTCAAGCTATTAAGTATAGTATTTAGACCAAACTTACTTCTAAAACTGATTATCCTCTAAAACTGATTATCCTATAGAACAGCTCATTTTAAAATGCATGTTTAAAACTTGTTTCATATATGTACTTATTGTCCTGGTTTAGAAATAAAGAATTATTATTATTATTATTAATAAGGTCGCTAACTATTGGTCTCATACACAAGCTCAAAGTCGCACAACGAGCTATGGAGTGAGCGATGCTTGGAGTTTCATTGCGAGATATAATCAGAAATGAGGAAATCCGTAGAAGAACCAAGTTCACCGAGATAGCTCTCGAATCAGCAAGTTGAAGTGGCAGTGGGCAGGCCATATAGCTCGTAGAACCGATAACCGCTGGGGAATCGAATGGCAATCACGAACTGTAAGACGAAGCATATAGGACGTCTTCTTACCCGATGGACTGACGACGTTGTTAGGACCGCGGGAAGTCGATGGATGAAAAGAGCTCCGAATCTTTCTTCCTGAAAACATATGAGGGAGGCCAAAAGTGGTCTTCACAGTACAGGATGTTGATGATGAAGTGGATCGTATTAAAAAAACATTCGTAACAACGTTGAATAACATTCCTTCCGAAACTGTAGATGGTTTAGGCATCCATGCCAATAATTGTTACCCATTATGCAAACCTACGGACTATAGAGAGAACTATACTGGGAGTTTCACCACGTGGTAGAAACAAAATTAAAGAAATCCTTAACCGACATAGCTCTTAGAGTCAGGAAGGGACACTGGCAACTGGCAAGGCCGTATCGTAGAACCGACAACCGCTGGAGAATAAAGGTTCTTGAACAGCAACAACGAAGCGAATCATGGGATGTCGGTGGATGTAAAAGGCTCAAAACCGTTATTCCTGGAAACGTATAGGGTAGACGTATATTCAGCAGCGGACTTCTACAAGCTGATGGTAATGTAATGTATATGTAATATGAGACGCGAGACACCCGTTTATGGTTGACATTCCTTCCATCCGCAACAAGCGTACAAGCAACTTTTATAATGCGCACAAGAAAGAAGCAGAGAAGAAATAATCAATAAATACACTCTTCCTCATTATAAAATTTTACACCTAGTCAAAAGCCTAAATAACTCGATTTCCAGAAACAAGTTTAGTGTCCGACTAAGTAAAATCATGGTCTTTCACAGCCCAAAGCTTACCCCATGATGATATATCTACAAAAATACCGCTGCAGTTTGTATATATATATATATATATCTCTCTTTTGGTTTGCGTCGGTTAAAAAGTTGTTAGTATGCCGGAACTGCAGTAAATATCTCAAAAACAAAAGGCTCTTTAATTAAGTAGTTTCCTAGATAGTTTTATTAATTTAAATTTTATGATAATTTAAGATGGATAACGATGGTGTGATAGTCTGGCTGTAGATAGTCAAAGTTTCACAATGAACAGTTCTGAGTTCGTACGACGAGCTAGTTAGATATGCGTATTCATTATTTTTGCAATAAAATATCATATAAAATACTAAGAAGGGTTTTATTGTTGAATTAATTAACTTAGCTTTAGCATGTTATTTATACAATGAAATAAAAACTTTCTAATTTAATGAGTTAACGTAGTTTTTTGGCGCAAAATAAAAACTTATGAAATATTTAAAGTGAGTGAACTTATGAATATCTGAGATGCTCCTTTATATATATGACATACTCATACTTTTTATAAAAACTGTAGGATACTGGGTCTAAGACGTTAAAGATATGTGTTTAATTCCTGTCGCGAGACAAATGTTTCCACGACTATAATTATTTCGTACAAGACCCTATTTTTTTGATTTCGTTTATGTGTGGTTTTGTAATGTACCTAATACATTGCATAAATAAAATAACAAAAAAAAATAACATAAAACGATGGTGCAAAACTTTGCTGGTTTCAAAAATAGGCACCTACTTTTCCCCCAGGCTGTCTCGTACTAGTTTCTGTAGCTACTCTTGCATTCGTATGTATGCGATGATCTATTATAAATATTAATTTGTTTTCCACAGGTATAAAATAAAGGAATAAAACAATAAGTTTTACAAGAAAAGCAATCGTCCAAATTGAATTAATGTTGTCACATCTGAGACATGGCTTAGCGAACAGTTGTGACAAACTCTCAGAAGGGGCCTACAATGTCCGTTTGTTTCAAAGGGAACGTTGCTATTGCTACGTCTTTTGATCTGTTTCCAACGAATATGGAATAGTTTGTTAATATTTTAGAGCAGTATACACCCTGACCTCAATCAGACTCCCGGCTGGAAAAGACTGCAGCGGCCTTGGCGTTTAAATAGCGTCTCAAATCACTGGTGCAAAAGGCAAGGGAAAACTACTACACTATTCTCCCAATTCTATATCTTCTATTCTATATTTCGAAAGATGTGAAAAAATGCAGTGAGAGCCACAGTCCCTACATAACGACCATGACTACTCAGACACGACCAAGGAGAAGAATTTAGAGCGATAACAAATATAAAAATAATAATTTGTAAGTAACTATATCCTTTACGACCTTTTTATATTAGTGCTACATCAAGAGCACACTAAGCTCTATCTTATTTGTGCTCGTTATATCTTCACTATAGATAGGTAGGTACTATCTTTTATAAGCAAAGTGAGGGTCTTTCTACACAATGCCAGAGTCCTGCACTCTCTCGGCAATTGTACGGGAGCGGGCTGCGACAAATTGCCATCGGCCACATAAAGACTGCGATGGAGTGCCATACCGCCGGGAACTATGTACCATCGGACTCAAATACTAAGCCAGTGACTAAGTCAAAAATGGATCCGTATTTAAGTCCTTGCGCTGGTTACCTGCAAACCTAGATTTGCATCATTATCACCACAATCACTTTGTAGAAATCTGTTGCTGAATATATGCCTACCTACGTTTCCATGAATAACGATTTGAGCCTTTTACATCCACGGACATCCCGCGATCCGCTTCGTGGTTGCTATTCGAGAACCTTTATTCTCCAGCGGTGGTCGGTTCTACGATACGGCCTGGCCAGTGCCACTTCCACTTGCTGTTTCTAAGAGCTATGTCGGTTAAGGATTTCTTTATTTTTGTTTCTACCCCGTGGTGAATCTCCCAGTATAGTTCTCTCTACGAGTATAGCGCATAGGTTTGCATAATGGGTAACAATTATTGGTATGGATGCCTAAACAATCTACAGTTTCGGAAGAAATTTTTTTCAACTTTTTTTATACGATCCACTTTATCATCAACAGCCTGTAAAAGTCCACTGCTGGACATTGGCCTCCCCCATACGTTTCCCGGAAGAAACAGCATTAACAGTTAGTCATTAGCAGCATAGCTAATGACTAAACCTTAGTTTTTTTGTTTTATTACAATTGTTTGTATTTTATTGATAAGTGTGTTTTTGTCATTGTATATAGTACTTCTTTTAATTATCAGTCTATTCACGCACTACATTTATGACTTTAACACATCTTTTACTTTTACAGTGGAAACTTTGCTGGTTTATAAATTATCTTAATTAATCTATTATTTATAAGTATTGTGGTTTGTTTTCCAATTAAAAATAAAATAAAAAACAAAGTAAAATTAATCCCTATGATTGCGCCGGCGCAACGGAAAACGGCGGTACCTGTAAATGAGAACATACCGCAATGTGAGCTTAAATGTATAAAATGTATATATGAAGGTAGTAATTAGCTGGTATGTCCTCCAGCTAATTACAACCTTCTAAAACCAAAGCCTATCTTCGATAGCATACTACGAAGTTCTTCATGAAGCACTTACCGTTTCGTCGCGTCCGGTACCAGTATTGTTCCAGTGTGTCACCAACCAATTAATTCCCATGCGTGTTGGATGAGATTAATCGCATGCCACTTATAGGGATTCGCCAACACCAACAAACTGATCAATTGTTCAGTATGTTTTATTATTGTACAAACCCTTCTTCATTTCTACTCACTTTAAAATTACTAACCACATTTTGTAAACTAATAAAATTAATGAACGAAGTTTGATATAAAATTTACCAAACAATGTCAGCAGTTTAGTAAATAGGCATACACTAATTATTTTGAAACGGTAAAGGCAGACTCACACTACACATGACCCGCGTGGACCCGCGTCATCTATATCAGACATTTGTATTTTCATTTTTAGAGACAGAGGGAGCACACCTGTAGGTACTGCCTGCTTTAGTATAACTACTTCTATAAAAACCAATAGGCTTCTAATGCGTCATGACACGCGTGATTATGTAACTTTTCACTCTTACCCATATTTGCGGAACGCTGTGGTGCCTGGGATAGGATTTTGAATTGGGTAGGCTTGCCCAGCTACTATACCATTCTGCCTCCTAGCTTGTAAGTATGTACCTACTACCAAAAACGCGTGCCACTTCGTCTGCGCGAAATTAGTTTCATACAATCTCTAACTCCCCCTTTTCCCGTTTAGGTTGTGTGTTATCTAATGTTTTAACTTTTGCATTGATCGTATTTTCGTTATGATTAAACTTGCTATTTGTATAACATGTTATTCATTCAAAATAGTTCTATCTAGTGGTTAAATTGAGCTCTTAGTAAGATTAAAAAAAATCTCCAAAAAGGTTTAGCTCCGACTTCACTTAGAGTACGTACGATGTGAAAATGGGAGCACCTGTCATAATGGATTCTGAATTGAACTGTTTTAGTAGTGTCATAAACAAACGGAAGTACGCAATAAGTAGTTATATTTTTTATATTAATAAAACATAGAAAAAAAATGTATGAACTAAGTTCTTATGACATTTCACGTCATATTTGTGTAATTTTTTTTAAAACATATTTTGAAACTTAATTCTATAGCAGCTCATTATCTGGATTAATTCATAATATTAGCAACAAATCTTGATAATAACACCTGTCGACCGATTAAGTTTCATGCAGATCAGATAAACGATTCGAAGGATAAAATACTTGTTTGATGCTAAAGAATGTTATATAGTACTAAAAGACATAGAGAACACAATTTTTTTCATCAAAATTAGTAATGTTTATCATTGCGTAGTTTCATAATTTAGTGTTCCTGGTTAAAATTTACACTTCAACACAGCAACACCGGTGTTGATCGAGGGCGTCTGAAAGATAGTCACTGCACTGACTGATGGCAGCTGCTCAGCTGTGGAGTGTTGCCAGAATGGAAAATACCTATTTTTATAAGGGGTTTTTATAATACAAATTAATTTCAAACAAAACAGTTTTTATATCTTTTTCCTCATCAATACCAATATACTTTTTATGTTTTATTATTAATATTGCATTGTAGAAATAGTTTTTTTTTATTTTGAGGTTTCATATACCTAATCATGTATAGATATGACAAACAATTAAACTTTATTTGATTTACTGTAAGTATAATCATGAGCTTTGCATAAAATAATTGGGTACTGAAGCAATTTTAAACTAATAGCGAACTAAGTGTTAATAATTGTGTAGGTACATAACTAGAATCCACACTTACAGTTGTCTTCAAGTTTTAAAAGAAAGAGTGTCACAGAAACAACAATTCTTTAAATAAATTCGATTGCCATCTATGTTTCCGGTTTTTAAGACAGGTCTCTAACCGCAATCCATACGGCAAAAACTTTGCTTATCAATGTGGCTACATAGTTGTCAGTCCAATCAATTTTCATACAATGAGTTGCAGCTCTACTATAGAGAGCCCCTTTAATTATATTTTAATTATTGTGTACAAATTAAGTTGTGTTGGAAATCAAAGAAACGTAATTTTGCGGTTTAATTCATGAGCTCTTTTTGAAGATGCGAATCGACTTTGTCAGCGCTGATTGAGGCTCTGCATTCATTTATATTAAATAAATTCTATGAAAAAACGTCAACAATTGTTTATTTTAAATTCCAACAAAATAACATTTAGTTGGTATGACAAAACCAACGCTGGACAGGATTGTTGGCGGAATACTAATATGGCTTAAAAAAGAAATAAAGGATCGCATAAAGTTGTGTCGTATTTGTAATATGGACATCGATAAATCATAGGGAACCGACCACAATCGTTCCGATGACATGGTATTCTTACAAAAAATAATATAAACCATCATTCAGATGCTCAGTAAAATTGGGTGGGAGTAAATTCACATGTAGGGTTGAAAAACATTTTCATATCAATTGAAGCGACTTCATTAAAATTATTTGAGAAACTTCATGACAAACTTCCTATTGAGTTAACTTAATTTGTAAAACACAGGATTACATTTTGTAGCTATAATGTTTCTCTCTTTCAAGTCGAATTTTTTTTAAAAGGTCACTTTTTTCTGAACTATTATTATAATTGTCGTTTTCAGAGTTCAGTTTTTATTCCGAAAATGAAAAAATCAGAACTTCTATTTTCTCTGTCTTCCCTACATCCCGATGTGCAGAAATTGAAAACTTCTAGGGTAAGTATTTCTAGGTATTCTAAAATTTAGAATTTAAGAAGTATTTGTTTTATTTGTGAGAAACTACTTAAATACCATTATGTGGTTTATAGGGTACAAATTAACAAGTTAAAACTGCACTGAGAATCTTGTTGAATGTATAGATATGTGGGGACATGACGCACGCCTACTATAAAATAAATAATGAAAAAGTCTAAAACTAAAGTATGTCGATATTTTAACCCTAATTAGGGTAATAGTAATAAAAATAATGGTTAAAACTTCAGAAGCACGTTGGTGGTTTTTCAGGCCAAGAAATAGGTTAACCACGTTAGCAATGCATTTTTACTAACTTCTTCCGCTTGCACTTTTGCTATAGGTACAACTGTGACGTAAACTTACGGAACCCTGGGCCCAAGTCTTGCTTGCATTTTTCTGTTTATTCTTCGATACTAAGATAATATCTTGCGATAAAAAGCAATGCCAGTTTCAGAATGCTTATGCGTGGTTTATCAGTGGAAACAATACTAACATACAGATACATTTTTGCATTTATGTTATTAGTATGGATGTTAATTATTATACAATTAAGCAGTTATGATAACATGTAATACCAAAAAACTTATAATATAATTATATGGAATAATTTCAACAGATTGTCGATAGAGTTGGAACTGTTTTTGCCAACCATAACGGGGGAAGACAGTCACAAGCATATTTTAATAATTTTATTTCATGTTAACATTTGTGCCTAATTTATTTATCTATTGTTCTTGTTTTATGAAAATCATTTATTCATGTTCTATAATAATGTCACAATTTCGTCCGAGAATGTGAAAGCTAGCGCTGGAGGAGGTCTCGAAAAGTCTTATGCTTGAATTATATAGCACATGTTTGACGAATACGAACAGAACATTCATTAATGCCCGTAGGTTCTTTTTGATGGTGGATGCTACAGTCAGTGACTAAAAGTGATGATCAAATTCAGTCTCTTAAAGTCTCTGGACAACCATTTTGAAAGAAATATCCTACCACTCGCTGAATGTACCAAAAAGTCGACTTTATAAATGAAAACGTGTAGTTTATTAGTTGTCTGGTATTCGTCTATCTGTTGTCTAGTTTGATTTGTATTGTACAAATACGTAGAATATAAATTCTTATTTACATAAGGATACCTACTACATACTAACCTAGGACATGAAGACATATCTAGAAAGGTTTTCATAATATTAAAGAGACACACAATTTGAAATGCAGTATCAAACACCTAACCATACCAAAGCCAAACATACAAAAAATACAATTTACCATTTACCGAGGTGAAATGGTTCATGTGTAAGTACCCACGTGGGAGAAAGTTCTTAACGTATTTTAAGGTATGCATGCATTCCCTTGACGATCCCGACTCATTGTTTGTGACCACAGAAAGAGCAAAACACCATCCAAGATGGAGATGTCCAATATTTTAGATGGCATAGCATTCGCCGCTACGAAACCGAAATTCCTGACTTAAAGATTCTCTATGTCCGACATCAGAAATATCATCTGTAACTTTAAAACCTTAAGGTCTCTATTTCACTGCACGATCTCCGGACAATGAGACCGTATCGGAACGTTCGAACATCGTTTTAGTAACCAGGTATGCAATAGATAACCGTGTTTTATGCAAATCCCATAAACAAAAACATAACTTACAAATTTCGAGTCTTCGGGTACCTTAAATTCGAACTATCAGGAAGTGGTTTTATTACCAACACCTCATGCAAGTATGTACATGGAATTATAAGCAATCAACGCGTAGATTGTTATGTTGCCTCTCACCCGTCATCGACTATTAAGATTTCTTTGTTACAGCAACTTGTTGGACTATTTACACAAAACGTTCCTCTGAGAGCCTTTGTCAAAATAACTTGATTTTTTATGTGTTGTTGGTCAGCTAACACATATCGCTCTCACGGTTTTGAATGAAATGCTCAAGTCACTTAATGCTAAGAAACGCTAGAATTTGCTTTTATGTTATGAATCGTTTCGATGACTTTATTATGACCGAGTGACGGCGATATAGACTGTTGGATACACATACAAAGCGAGTTCGAGACGGTGACAATAACGCGTGATTGCTACGTGAGAGTTTGTAATTGAATTGTGAACTTTACGTAGGTACCTACATACTTAGCTCTGAGCTCTGACTCACTGAAGAAAAATGTTGATTGTCCTTGAGAAAGTTCAAGTAACACACGAAATAACAATTAGCGTTAGTATGCTGGTTAATATATTATTGTTTGACCTCTATTTATTCTGTCAGATTGAACGGGTTTTTAACTCTATGAGGTACATAGTTTTAAGCAATCGTAATTAATCATATACAAATGGCTGCTTGCATATTAAGTTAACATAGCCGACGAAAGTGTTGTTGTGCACTAATTGGTACGGGTGGGTATTTCTTTTGTACTAAGTACCTACTTATTGACTTAAAGTTGATTACCGCTTACTTAATTGCTTAAATAGTTTAAATACTTTAAGTCATTAAGTAATGGACTCAATTTTGAATGCTTTGATTGGATAATTACATTTTTCTAAATTAAACCTACCAAAAATTCACTCATCACATAACCGTTTTATTGCAACTGCTTATTTTTTATTTCCTGTTAAACAAGATCAAACTTTGGCTCAAGACAAATACCTATACATACTTTGGTTTCTAAACTGACAGACAATAAACAATAAAGAAGTTCTTGCACTAGCGATTTCAAATTTTAAACAAGTCAAAGATTGGTTTTAAAATTTGATTTAAAATTTGACCGACTTGATTTGAACTTATTTCAACTAGTTCACTTGACACGGGCAATTTGCTTATCGAATTACGAACAGGTGCTAAGAAAGAAAAAGATCTCAAATAGTATGATTATACCTATCAAATTAAAAAATCAATTTTTATGTAGAATCGTGGATTATACTCGCCCGCGCGTTACCTGTATTAATAATATCGTTTCAACTATCACATCAGTTCCCTGTCTTAACGCAAGAGTAGTTCGAGGAGTTCTCATGAATTCCAACATAATTTCGTCAAAAGTCCTTTCAACGTCGTCACCATAGGCTGTAGCTCACACGACTTTGTTTATTTATATTGTGGTCGCCTTTCATCTAGTATACGTGAGCAAATAATGAATGTACGACATATCACACGGCGGCAGTGTGACGTCAGGTCAGAGCTCCGGACACGGTCACATCAAAGCGACAATATCGATGATTTATGAGTATTTTGTTAGACTTCGCCCCAATTACGTTCTCGAAAATTTGTGCACTTTCATAATAAAGTGTTTACAGTAGAAGAGCTTTGAAGTCTAATTAGGCACACGCGATGAGCTGGACTCTAAAGCTTTGGCTATATTTGATTAATACACTAAAATGATTCCACTTAAAGTGCAATAGCCACTAGAGTTGTAGTTTGGCTCCCGAACTACTCTTGAAAAAAGAAGTACTTATAAAAGCCATACATGATCTATGTATAGGTATATATTATATAACATTTCAATAAATTCAAACCATTCTTAACCTCAAACTTCACCATTTTTGTTCTTGTAAACTGTTGGTCACCACTCTCCCTCTTTTAAAAGAGATCCTTTTCTCTCTCTTGCTGGGGAGGACCCCAGCTCTTTTAATAATGACTCATATTGGAAAGTCTTTTCTATAATGTGGTCAAGCGCAATAGTTTTTTTTTCGAACGGACTAAAATGCTGGTATAATCGCCTGTCGATTTCCGACAGCGTTACCTTGCAACAATGATAGGTAGACAAAGGGCAATAGTAACACCGTTAATATTTTTACCACTAAACTAGCTGTATATGAGAGTGAGATTCAGGTAAAGGGCTTTACAGGCCCAAACCTGCTCACAAGTAGGCAAAAAGCTCATTACAGAACGGACGGAAGGAATCTAGAGGGAGTTTTTTTGTTTTCTCGCATTCATGTGAGTTTTTCTCTCGATATATTGTATTGCTTAGTTATAACGTAATTTCTTGATATAAAACCGCTAGGATGACTTTCTAAAGGTATCGAACCTAGTTATCACCTATAATATTTGCCCGGTTCCCGAGTGTGTTCTGAGTCAATTAGTAAAATTGCTACTTGTGCTTAACTGTAACAGCATCGCCGGAGTTAATTATAACGGTAGGTACAACTGACCTTATGGTACAAATTACAATAATTTTTTTTGTACGTGAAGTAGGTACCTACATATTACAATTTAATAAAGTTTTTTTGTACGCTGGAATTTACAGGATGATTTATGGCTGTTTGGCATGGTTTTTTATAATTGTAAAAAAAAATCACGGCACGCATGACACGGCAGAGAAAAACAATGCAAAACAAATGCATGCAGTATATGGGGTAACGAAGAATGCTGAGGAAATTGTTATTATCATGATTAAGAATACAAAGTAAAAAATAGTATTGCGAGAACTTTTGTTTTTAAAAAACTAATTTCTATTTCTTCGTTTGTTTTTAATGGGGGCGACTGTACCAGAGGTCAGCTGTAAATTCCATACAAAAATATTTTTATTATTTATTGATATAAGTAAGTCAAACTGGTAGGTTCTAAAGTATTGATAAAGTTATTACTGTAATATCAAGAATACGTTTGATTTCTTGTTTGAAACAATGAAAAAAATATTTAAGTCTAGGAGGTGGGCGTTGATAGTTACAAAATAGTTAATAAAATAATAAGAATTGTACCTATCATCGTTTTTTTTCTGTTATAACCCCACTGTTACTAGTTCCGCAACAAAATATTTTGATTTGATTTATGTTTTCGATGTTTATTTTGTATTGTTGAATTATGTTTTTTTTTCTAATGATGAAAACTGATTGAATAAATACTAACAAAAAATATATGTTACTATACCTATCATTTAATTAAAAGTTTTGGTACAAACTGGTGGTTCAATTGTAACACTACACCTCATTCGATTCTAATCTAATATTCACTGTTATTCTAATATGTTCAATTTAATGAATATTAAATAATCTTCTAGGTATTAAAAGTAGGTTTGTATTTGTATACTAGCTGACCCGTGCCCACTTCGTTGGGCGGTAAACATTTTTACTTACAAATCTTAACTGAAGTAGTACTCGATGTCACCAACAGATGGCGTTATCATCATCTTCCTGCCCTTATCCCACTTTATGTGGGGTCGGCACAACATGTTCTTTTCTTCCACTCCCCTCTATCAGCCGTCATATCTGTACTCACTCCTTTCTTATCCATGTCATCTTTCACACAATTCATCCATCTTTTCTTTGGTCTACCTCTACCCACATATCCATCAACATTCATGTTCATCGCTCTCCTGGTTACATGACTTTCATCCCTCCTCATGACATGCCCATACCACGCTAGCCTATTGCTCCTCAATTTTTCCGTCACTGGCGCAACTTTCAAACTACCCCTGATATACTCATTTCGTATCTTGTCCATTCTAGTAACTCCACATATCCATCTCAACATTCGCATCTCTGCCGCATGTACCCTTCTTTCATTAGTCTCTTTAGTTGTCCAACACTCAGATCCATAGAATACGACAGGTCTAAGGATCGTTTTGTAAACTTTCCCCTTAAGTTTAAGGGGCATTTTCGGATCACACGTGGTTCTTGAGACCTGTCGCCATTTCATCCATCCCGCATTTATTCTATTCTTCACGTCTGGGTCAATATCGCCGTCGTTCTGTATCAATGAGCCGAGGTACCGGAAATCGGAACAAACTGGTAGGGATACACCATCTAAGGCTATTGGGATAAAATTGGATGGACCACCGAAGTCACAAAACAGATGCTCTGTTTTGGTTCTACTGATCTTCAGTCCGACACGCTCCGATTTATCCCGCCATTTTCCCAGTCTGCTCTGGACCTCAAGCGCATCTTCTCCAACCAGAACAATGTCATCGGCAAACAGCATGCACCAGGGTGCTTCTTCCTGTATGTCTGATGTCAGAGCATCCATCACCAGGAGAAACAAATAAGGGCTTTGAGCCCTTATTTGTTACAATTATTGTTTGCCCTACAACCACATTGAACTTGTCGGTAACTCAGACCGGACGTGAGTACTCGTTCGATCGTACATAGCTCGAATGAGCTGAATGTACTTCTCAGGCACTCCCTTAACTTTCATACTCCACCACAGAACCTCTCGGGGTACTCTATCATACGCCTTCTCAAGATCTATGAACACTATATGCAAATTTTTGTATACTCGTCTTGTGTTTCTCACAAAGTTGACAAAGCGCAAAGATGGCATCCATAGTCCCGCGCCCAGGCATGAATCCAAACTGGTTCTGTGATACCTCACTTTCTTCTCTCATCCGTCGCGCTACAACCTTTTCCCAAATTTTCATACTGTGTGACATGAGCTTTATTCCTCTATAGTTGTTACAATCCTGTACATCACCCTTGTTTTTGAAGATGGGCACCAGCGAGCTGTTGCACCATTCATCCGGGATCGCCTCTTCTCGTAACAACTTGTTAAAGAATAAAGCTAGCCGCTTCCATCCATCCGCCAACAGATAGCGTTATTACGGCATAAAATAGCGGCCGTTCGCAGTTTCGCCCGCGTGTTAGTTTTTTCCCGTTCCCGTTATTTTTTCGGGATAAAAAGTAGCCTAAGTTACTCCTTGTTACATCAGCTATCTGCCAGTGAAAGTCCCGTTGAAATCGGTCCAGCCGTTCCAGAGATTACCCGGAACAAACAGACAGGCAGACAGACAGACAGACAAAAATTTTAAAAAATGCTATTTTGGTATATGTATCGCATATACATTCATATGCGGTTATTTTAATATTACAAACAGACACTTCAATTTTATTTATTTGTATAGCTTATTTTGTCACAATAAACACTGCACAAAACACTATATAGTTATGAATTTGTTTCGTGTATCAGTTGACAAAAGAAAACTCATTAAAGTAGGTAACCGAAAATCCAAGAAAAAAAAAACACTGACATTGACAGTTTGTTGTTGTTTCAACTTTTTTTAAATTTGATATGACTTGGAGTTAAATCCTTCAAGCCGTATTTAAAATAAGGATATGAAATAATAAAAACTTAAAATAATAAAACACTTTTGGTAACGCTGGTTTTGTTTGACTATTGTAATGACTTGAAAACTAATGCATTTTAAAGTAAAACAAATGAAATAATATCGCGAAGCCGACCAAATTAAACTATTCGATTTCGTTTTTTTTTTTTTGTTTATCTGTGCTCCAACGCACACTGTTTTGATAGATATGATTGAATTTGAACTTTGTGCAGAGGTATTAAAGTGCAAATTGACTCTTTGACGTTAGGAACATACCTACATTGTTTAAACAACAGTGGGTGCTTGTAATTCAATATGAACTTTATGTTATAGCAATAAAGCTCGTTTTAGTTAGAAAACGTTTGTATGGGAAAAAGAAAAGGGCTGTTTTTAGGGGTTTTCCGGCAATTATTCGAATTTTTCTCGCCGTAAAAACCATTTTTGAACTTCAACAAACATTTTAAAAAAAGAATTGGCCAAATTGGTCCAGGCGTTGTTGAGTTATGCGCTCACGAACATTTTGCGATTCATTTTTATATTATAGATATGATACAAATACATAATTAAAAAAAATACGAATAGTTTAAGAGCTATTGACCGATAAACAAAGTGTTACTGTTGCCCCCGGTTTACCCTACTGGATAGTTTGCAATTAAAAACGCATGAATGAATTTAATTGCATGGCGAAAGTACAGGGTTCAGTACCAGACTTTTAACTTCTTGACTAGATCCTCTGATCTAAGCTAGATCAAACCGCACTCTCCTAATCCTAATAAATAGTAAGTATAGTAGTAATTGTCAATTTGTGGAAATGGGTATAAGAAAAAAATCGGCAATACTTCTGTATTAAATTTATTAATTCATCTATTCACACACCTTTTCAATAACGGTTATAAGACGTTTGAAGCTAAACAAAATAACGAAAACTAAACGTGATGTGTGCATTCTCTGTCAACTAGAAGTATAGTCATATAATATACAAGTTAAACAAAGATGATAGGTACAGTTATAATCTTGAAATTTAGTTCATTAATACACTGTTTTGATTAGGTACCGACTTTTCTATATAAACAAGCTCGAATTAATAGGTTTATAGAGTGGGTACCTACAAATCTTTGTGTATCTAAAAGCAATAACATTTCTTCAATATTTATATATTTATATTAAAAGTGAATTAAAAAAACGTTGTAAGTATTTAACAAACTACACTGAATGTTTTTACGGACGACTTTATTCCGCGTTATTATGTACATCAAAGGATTTCTAATACAGAATATTTATTGCATTTTATCTTAAATATTTGTAATTATTACAATATTATACACTTAAAACAGTGACATATGTACAAAACTATAGACTCAATTTTGGACTTTCAGTCTCTACAATATTTTAGTGTTTAGAAACGAACCGACAACGATAAGTAGGAATTATTTTACATGTAATTTAGAGATTACACATTTTACACAAGGCCATATCAGACATAGGATTCCTAATGAACTTACTATATGCTTTGTACTTACAATAACCGCAAGTTAAAATTTTTGCAGACAACAAATCTATTAGGTATTCATATTAATCGTAGGGCTGGCTACTGCATTGCCAAACTATGAAATATACATTATTAGAAGTGTCTAAGTAAAGAACATACATCAACTTGAATTTATTAAATTTCAACAGACAGTTTGATTTTAATAAATTCAAGTTGATGACAGATTTAAGAGACAGATTTAAGAGAAATTTGACAGATTTAAGAGAAATTATGATTTTATTGCTCTAGAATTTGACAGACGAAATCATAAACTGTGTTACTGTAGTTTGGTCCCGCTAGCACTGCGCTTGAAAATAAAAAGCTAAACAGTTATCAAGAGAAGAACTACCATCAGCGTTGGTTGGGCCTGAACTTAACCGTCATGCCCCATTATCATTTATCTATAGGTATACGCACAACCGCTGGGAAGTAAATATTCTCGAATGGCGACCACGAACCGGAAGACGAAATGTTGGATGCCCTCTTACCCGATGAACTGACGACATTGTTAGGATCGCGGGAAGTCGGTAAATGGAAAGGGCTCAAAATCGTTCTTCCTAGAAACCTATGTCCAGCATGGACATCTTAGGCCAATGATGATGATATACACAACCGGTTACCGTTAAGTCCAACTATACACTAATTTACAGTGATAGTACCACTACCAGTATACAAATTTTCTATTTAGGCATTCATGATATTAAAAGTTTATTTACTATCTTGTTAAAGTCGAGAAACTGTGCTCTAAGAACAAACAAAAACATTATTTTATTGAGACTTGATTGTATGGTTGCGGTATGGTTGTGCAATGCAATAAGAATATTACATATACAATACTACTTACATTATTTATAAAATTGCAGTAGGTATATTAATAAACATTTGTTTCCTTAAATTTGTATCTTAGTTGATTTAAGTGAGATTATAATATTGAGATCTTGTGTCTGATACAATCTATGTGATAGTTACATACATATACCCTGAATTACAAATACCCTTGTATAGGTAGGTATAAATAAATACTCACACGGAAATATTACGACTGCGGCGCATCTGCGCCAGCCCTACTTTTAATTACAAGATAAGTATTAACAACAGATGTGTTGAATATTAAAACCCAGTGAAAATGTGTTTGTAAGTATAGGAAAATTCTGAGACACTCATAGTCTTCTGACTAGAAATCAACTAGGTTTATAATTACAAATTATGTTCCACTATGTTCAAATCTGATATAGACACTTTGAAAAAACTTACCTACAATTAAACATTTTACAACTACTGACCTCGTATAAATAAATATTAAAATTCGAATATTATACTTTATTTTAAGAATCTATCAAAATTAATTGATAGAAAACACTGGACGTAAACAGGCACTAAAATACAAGATATTATTTTGTAAATAATGTACACTACATACAAAACAATGTTGTTTATTCATTAGAAACGTAACACATAATTTTAAAACCTAATTTTGAATTACTCGTATAACCGGATCCGGTATCAAGTATCTACAAACATTCCGCAAGGTCCAACAGTTAGCACCTAGTATTGTCGGTCGGTCGACGCGGGCGCTTGAGCCCGCGCTCGCGGCAGCGGTGTCTCCACTCCACTATCACAATATCTAAGCTTCTCTACCGGTGCATACTCTTATTATCACGTATTTATACGCAGGTATATGTTATAGTCTATCGATATTTACAGGGGTTCGCGGCGCGATCGCATTTATTGTCGATGGGCCAGTGGCGACAGCGGCAGCAGGAGCGGTCAGGCGCGCGGTTGCGGTGGCGGCTCCGCCAGCGACGAAGTGGACGAAGAGGAGGGTGAGGGCGCCGGTGGCGCGGACGCGGGGTGCCCGCCGCCTCCGCCGGCGCCCGCTAGCGCCAGCGAGCGCGAGTACTCAAGCAGCGCCACGTCAGCAGGGTGTGCCGGCGGGTACAGGCCGCGATACAACTCGGGCCGTGCGTATGGATGCGCCAGCCGCGCCGCTGCAGCCGCCGCTGCCGCTGATTGGTAGAACGCTGAGGCAGACGGAGGTGCGGGCGTATCTCCGTCCTTGCTGGCCATGTCCGCAAGCGACCATATCCTCGGCTTGACGGAGGCGGGCGTGCTGCCTGGTGGCACACGCGCCGGCAGGTGCTGGTAAGCAGGATGAAGCGGCCGTTCGTACGGCTCAGGGGACTCGGGCCCGCTGTCAGCACGCGACTCCGACCACTCTGACTCCGTCCTCTGGCCCAGCAGATCTAGCCGCTGCCGCGGTCTATCGCCATCTTCGCTCGAGCCAGTTCCGGAGTCTTTTCCATCTAAAATGGCAAAGCCGACATTACTTTTTGGAGTCACAAAGTAAATAACGAGCATTGCGTACATCTAATATGAATAGCATAGGCCCTACCAAGTGCACAGCCCGAGTATTATACCTATATAGATTAGACTCGATACGTACCTAACTCTTTTCCATCGGTGCTCTTGTGGTCGTCGTCGTCGTTGTTATTGTCATCGTCATCGACCCGATTCCTGGGTTCCCACGTCATCTTGTTCTCCTTCTTGAGACGCCGACGCGCGTTCGCGAACCAGGTGGACACTTGCGTCAGTGTCATTTTAGTGATTATGGCCAACATGATTTTTTCTCCTTTCGTGGGGTAAGGGTTTTTCTTGTGTTCGTTGAGCCACGCCTTTAGTGTGCTTGTAGTTTCGCGGGTAGCGTTTTTTCTTCTGGCTCCATTTAGGTCCATTCCATATCTAGAGCAAAAAAAAATAATTCGTTAAATTCACAATTACAAATTACAGACGGTAAAGTGCAAAATGTTAACGGTTGCTATGAAGCGTGAACTGAATAGTTCCGATTCGAGCGAGATTTAAGATAGCTGGATCGAGGCCCCAATCCCTACACTCGCCCTCCCGCGGCCGCCACCGAGCCAATGAAAGAGCCAGCCTAATAATTGAAATCGAGATAAGCCATCGGCTGCTGCGCCAGCGTTAAGCCACGGCTTATCTTGAACATAAGAACGTACGCATTTGTTGGTTATTTGAGCTTTATCTGTATTATTACTATGCAACTCTAGTAATACTATGAAGCTTATTCATTTATGCTTTTCTGAGCTCTGTTATATCATATTGAATTATTTTTTCGTCTTATCATTAAAATAATTTTGATCTTGCTAAATTTGTAACTTAATTATATTTTTATTTTACTGACCATCATATTTTTTTTTGGGTTCCGACCTCTATATATTATGTTTGCTAGCTACGAAACGAACCAAGCCTCATCGAGCCACACGGCTACTGCCCTTTTATCCAATCCAAACGTATGTCATAGGTTTATCTTTTTAACCGACGAGTTAAAAAAGCACAAACAAAGGGAACCAAGGTTAATTTTAGATTTTGTTGACAATACATTTTTTTAAGCAACAAGCACCAAGCAAGTTTTGAATCAGGTACCGAAATTTCGATTCTAGAGGTCGACTCGCGAATGTCTGAATTTTGTCGAATACAAGTGGTTAAGTGAACATTCCGTAATCTTAGTAATTAGGTAGAGAAGCCCGTGAGCTTCAAACTATTGAACGTATTTCCTCATTTGGTCCATTTCTTCAACTTTTTTATTGGTCTGGTGCAAACATTGGTACCATATGCTATCAATGCAGCTATCGAGAACTGAAGAGGGTGAAAAACAGAGATGAGCGGTATGGGAAATTAATAAAACTGTCACTTGAATCGCAGAAGTGATGTGCAGCGCCCCTTTGTATCTCAGCCACAGACGATTTTCAATCTTAAATGCCATTGTTTACAGCAACATTTTCCGTGGACACCCTTGCAAATTATCGCGTCTGGTTCATTGTTAGTTAGTTGTTGACTTAATTCATCCCTAATCCGATCGGGAAACTTATAAATAAATATAAAAGATTAGAGAGTTTATGAAACACACTCCTTGGTTTAGCGTCTTTGTCGACAGTATTGATGTAGCTTTGACATGGACTTGAAGTAAAGATTTATGAAATCGTTTTTCTCTTTATCATTAGGTTTTTTTTAGTTGATATTAAATACTTATCTTATTTATAACAGTCGTATATTATGACAAAGACAATCACAAACACATTAAAAACAGCTTTGAAAACAAATACAAGTTTTCATAAATAAGTTGCTGTGTAACGCCTTTTGCGTTCACATATAGTTTCAGCTGAAAACATGTTATGTAATGTAAGTTGGTTAGAAAAGTAAGGTCGTGGAGATAAAATGCTCTCAACGCGAACCTCATGAATCAACTAACATCCATAGAATTCAAGTAACAATACAAAAGTGGAGCGATGACGCCAAGCTTAGGCGTATTTCACAAACAAAAAAGCTTCATTTATCCACGGTGTGCCACTTTCACAGCATCCGTGCTCGCGGGAATAGGTCTGGGCGGCTTCATTTTTTATTATTTTGCTACCCAGTAGCGGGGCCGCCGGGGCCAGTAGAGGGTTGTGGCAACCCCCTCCTTAACCGTTTTGCGTTCAATTAAATCTCTATCTTTTGTATCGTCGTGCTCCGTTTCAAATGATGAATAAAAACAAAAGCAGTTGTGTCTTCGGTCAGTTAGTGATTAATATCTGTGGCGTTATAATGTCTACTGTCTATATTCATAGGATTACGTTTCTCAAAATAATAAATCTGTACATAGAATCATCAGTTTGTAGTCGGTCTGTCTGAATGTAAGTCAAGATCCTAAGTAACACTCCGGGTTATGGGTTTGAAGTTAATCGAACACCCATAGCCTCAATTTTTTATTCCATAAACAAATATGGCACTGAATGTCTAATGTTCAAAACTGAAATAGAAAAAATGAAAAATCTCTTTGGTATTTCCAGAAAGCTCAAAATTTTAAATGGTATGGACCCCTTGTATTTGTCAAAATATTAGTAAATTATTATTAAGCTGATAACGCAGTACTGTAACACCTACTACCCTGTATAGCTTTCCAACTGCAAAGTGGTTCACTTAGTTTTATTTAGAACGTAGGAAATATAAAAACAGGCGTTTCAGGGCGTGGGCGATTCGAGCCTCATCATAATGAAATAAAGGTAAAAGGTACCGCCTCGTTAGCAATCCCGGAATTAAAGCGATGCGGTTCTCTGAGTCTCGGTTAAATTTAATTTCAGCTCGGCACTACGCTACGATCTCGTTATTTCTATAAGTAATTTAGATTAGCCGCATTTGCATTTTGTTCGGAAATCCGCTTTAGTTTTTTCAGTTTATTGATAACAAACTAAACTTTAAAGTTTATTTACATGCTAATAGTAATTGCCTTGTAAACTGACAAGATTCAAGAGATTTTATTTTTATTTCAATTTTGTTGCAGTAAAATCTATTGCATTTGTATCAACAACATATAATTCAGTATTTTATTTTCGTGAACAGTGCTTTGACCAATATGGATACAGAAGATCAAGTGACGGTATTTGTTAAAATCCCCACCGCTTCTCGATGCCGGTGGCTCTTAAGTTATGTATGTATGTTCCAGTTTACTCGCGACCACGTGTTGCAACGTCGGAATAATACGGGGTACACGATAAATACTGTACGCGTATATTAATGATTATCCTAATATAATAATATTATAAATGAAAAAGTTGAGACGTTTGTGTCTCAATGGATAAAACTCTGGTTATATACAATTTGTAACCTGGATAACACAAGCTATTTTTTATACCGAAAATTTTTGAGGAATTTTGTGAAAAAGACCGGAAAGTCTTGAAGAAAAAAATAAATTTATCATAGGAAAGCGCCTAAATATTTATGTCAGCAAAATTGATCAGGGCGTTGCGAAATTGGTACTTAGTAAATAAGATAGTTTAGTAACATAGAAAGTGTTGTTTCTTTATTAATTTATTCTATGTTACGTGCTGACAATTGAAACGGATATGTACGTACTTGTCCGTGTCGTAACTATATCCTCTATTTTGTATGACTGATCATACCGCCGACCGCCGACTATCTTGGCGTAGGTAGGTTGGTAAAAGACAACATGCTCAAAGATATAATGTTTCTTTTATAGTTTACCAATGACATCGTCGGCTCCCATATAAAGTTACACGGTGCGATGTTTAGTAAGTTAATAGATGCAGCTATACCTTTTCTTACTTACACTCCAGCGGTTTAGTCAACATTGTCATCCAGCTATGAAATTAAAAGGTGCATTTGATACGTAGAGACCGTTTTTGTAAAACAACGCTTTTTTAACTTTGTATAGAGCAGTCGGGTGTTGTATTTCAAGTGTCAATTAAATAGTGTTTTGTTTCACAGTCATCTGTCAAGGCTTCATGTGGTACCCTGCACTTTATAGTATAAAACACAGAATAGGTGCGCAATCGCCTTTAGATATCTCTTTTCATGCTAAAATACTATGAAAATGAGTACTAAAGATAACGATCATAAATTATTTATTATCATGTAACGCTTAATAGCACAAGGCGCATATAGTTTAAAAGTACTTTCGCAGAACAGCTCTTGTGGGCACTAAATGAAACTGCAGCGGCATCGCTTTTATACTACAAGCCATTTGTGTTCGTTGACACGATTTCAGATAAAAAATATTATTCGTGTTGGCGATGTGAAATGGGTGCACGCAACGACCAGTCTCCGGCTAGGGATTAAAATATGAAAGGTACAGTTTTTGGATATATTGGTAGGTAGATAGGGCGCAGGGTAAGCGGGGGCGCGGCACGCCAAAAACACATTACCAGCCGGCAACGCGCTATTACGGCCAACCGCACGCGGCCTGCTGGCCGATAGCTACCACCCGAACATGCTATCCGACGACTAATTGGTCAGCTCCATGCACAAAAACCCATAATAGAAACGATTGCGAGGGAAGCCGCTACACCAGTTAAAACGTTAATAATCCCGAGATATGAACGCGGCCGCACGCTTTAGGTACGTTGTCGTACCGAACCACGCTGAATGTTTCACGTTGAAAATTTTGTAAAACAAGGGCCAATCGTAAGGTTAAGTTTTTATGAAGGGCGTGTTATATGGAGGCTTGGGCGGTGCATGTCACGTGACAAACGAAGCGGAAAGTCACCACTACCAGTGCTTCGTTAGCTATACGCCATCTTTATTTTTGTTTGGGGCACCAATTTATTCATTGGTTTATGATTCCAAATTACCTTGCCAGTGATGAAATTACAGAGGGGGGAAGGATATAAGGCTGCATTCTCTACTTCAAACTGAACATAACATCAAACTGTTACTTTAGTTTATTGGATGTTTTTAACCTGTGTGTTGGAGAAACATAATATTGAAAAGCGAATCTTTATTCATTGTATTACAGTTTGATAAAGTAAATGCTGAGTACATATATTATTGAGAAATGTATCCACATAACAACATAGTGGTAATTGACATCAATCAATTTTGTCGCTACAATGAACAAAAACAAGACATTATTGTGCTTCTTTATCAACAGCAAATTATTTTTCTGACTATGTCCTGACCCCGACGACGCGGTTGATAATAAAAGTCATTAAATTGAAATACGTTATTTATATATAAAAACATTTTGCTTGTTAGGGTTCCATATCCATATCCAAAGGTTGCTAACGGGACTAAAGCCTACGCTACCGCGCTGACGAACGTCGTGTCCGCCTGTCCGGTCTGATATTAAAAATTAAAATAACTTATCTTTTGGAAAAAACCAGTTGAGAATAGAGATTATAAGTTAATTATGCTACTCTACGAAGGCTAATATTAAAATACACACAAGCAGCTATAACGCCATACTTACAAGAAATTAAGAAATAAACATTTTTTCAAAATAAATTAATAAATATATACTGACGTGGGAACCTGATAAAACCTGATAAAACTTTAAATATTTTTTTGCAAAATATTAAATATAATATAGTATAAAACTTAGACACAGAACAACAGCTGTTTTTATCAAACAAATATTTGTTCTCGCTGAGGATCGAACCAGCTTCGACCTGCATCAGTCGGACTATTCAGTTCCGTACAAATGAGCATACGGAATTTTACGGGTGCGAGTCCGACTCACGCTTTACCAATTATTATTTTATAAATAATGTTTAAGTCACTGTAATTAATCTGTTGTCGTGTAGTAAATTAAAGAAAACATGTTTTAACTGTATAATTTAAAACAAAACACCCAGAAGTACATAGTGTAATAAAACAAAGTCTTGACCCTAGGTTCAATGTATCGAGGGTGTCTCTAACTACTATGGTCACACAACACTCAGACCTAGACCAAATATTTGCAGATCATGCAGCATTAGCAAGGTACCGCGCGATAACTCATATTTACTTTGAAATTGTATTGTATCGGGCAATACACTCAGTTGCTATTTCTAAATTAATTAATTGGTGACATTTATAACTACTAATAAAAACAACGATGCCTTGACAAAACACTACCTTCGTAGTCTTTTGTTTTATGTTAATAAAGCGCAAAAACTCTAAATGAATAAATTCCGAGCCAGCCAATGTTAAAGCTAGGGATAATAAAATATTTTCCCATTGCTTTATTAAACTAGATTAGAGATAACAGTGATCGATCAATTTTATTAATTTACTATTGCATTGCGGGAAAATCTAACTACACTAAAAAGATTAACGTGCTTAACTTTTTTTATTATTCTATTAGAAACATAAAAAGCCACTTGGCAACCTGTAGAATAAAAAGAAAAAGAAACTTTAACATGTTAGTTACACGTTAGATCATTGAGTTTGATAATAAAACTCGGTTCAACATAAAGCTCATAGATCTCAATATTAGGTGACGAATATGAATATGGTTAGAAGTAGATCAAATAAAAGATGGATAAACTCTGTGAAAGATGACTTGGATAAAAAATAAGTGAGAACAGAGGCTGATAGAGGGGAATGGATCCCCTCTCATCAAAAATGGAATGGAATGGGCCTCTGTTTTCATAACATGTTAAACAAAAATACGAGCAGGAATCTTTCTATCCTAATCCTATTCTTATTCTATCGTTTGTAATTAACACGGTTAGGATAAAAATCATGTATGTTATGAATAATGTCATCGAATTTGTAGACCACTTCTTCAACTATTCAACTAGGCAGGTCACATCGTCTCTTCACAAATACGGCGAAGCATCAAGACTGAAGTCAGTGCCTTTTGCCAGTGACAATTTATGTAACCAAGATATGGTCGCTAACTCTTAACTTATTTACAAACGTACCACAGCGGGATACGAAAATAACTATTTTGGGAGTATCACTAACTGATAGAATAAAAAATCTGAAAATCCATAGAATACTAAACTCAGTAGAAAAAGCAAGTTGAAGCGTAGAATCGACAGCCTCTAACGGTTTTGTTCTCCATTCGCCATTTATGTACCTGGAAATATTTGGGGTTTTCTATGCCCAACAGTGGAGTTATTTATAAATGATTATTGAGTTCAATAGTTTCAATAGTTCAATCTTTCTTTTTTTTACAAGGTCGTGGATCATGAACTAATAAAATATTTAAACGTATTTACAAACTTATGCTAGTCAGAATAAATATTGAAGTCCTCTGAGTAGATAAAAGCTGCGCACTCGACCTCCCAAAGACTTATCAACGTTTACTCTCACTAGAAAGATGTCGACCGATGCCATTTATTTATCAGACGTCAATCAACGGTTGAGTAGTTGGCTTGAAGCGCAATATGTTTCTAGTTTGTCGATATGCTGTGTGCCCTGGCGCCACTGACGTCCTGATAGCCTGACCAGACCTCACAAGACGTCTTATGTAGAACGTATAAAGTAGTGAAAATTAAGTGTCGCGATCATGGTTCAATTGCTATCTGAGGTCACGTCTCATTTTATTACTGACATATTATTTGTATCGAGGAACATTGAATTTCACGTGGTAGGCGAGCATTGTTTCGCAACGCTGTCCAGTAATCAATTGTGCAACTGTTTCGTCACATTTGACGTTTATTATTTTATACACTGATATCATTTTTAATTAGTAACTCAGATACCATTTAACATTTTGCATGTTGTGTTATTATTATCGGTGTTGCAAATTTATGTGAGTGATACTTTGAAGTACCAAGCTTTTTTAAATTGTTCTCGTTGCGTCAAATTATTGTAGCACCAGTTAACTACTGTTCAGTTTACTGTGTCCATCGTTAAATTGAAATAAAAAATTGCTCATACCTTCTGCCCAAAACAATAACAAGCTCTTCCTTCTCTTTAGTTAAAAAATTGAAAATTCTCAATGAAATGTCTGCCCAGCACAAAATATTCCAATCAGTTGCTATTTTTAAGCAACATCCTCAACGTATGTCCAAAAAGTAAATCTCCTATAGATGGGAGTGTATTAATTGCAATGGATCAAACGACATAGCTCTCAAAAACAGCAAAAGCAAAAGTACCAATAGGCAGGCCATATAGCTCGTAGAACTGACACCCGCTAGGGAATAAAGGTTCTCAAATGGCAACTACGAACCGGAATACGAAGTGTAGGACGTGCTCTTACCCGGTACACCGACGACTTTGCTAGGATCGTGGAAAGTCGGTGGATGGAGGAAGACTAAAAATCGTATTTCCGTATATTCCGTAACCGTATAAGAGCAGTGAGCTTCTACTGGCTGTTGATGATGACTCTTACTATGCTGCTTTAATTACAAGCCACCTAAAGCTAGTTCGACACCGGCTATACATGTTCTTGTAACATCGATCAAACAACCACAAACTGTGTCTCGTAAGACACCACTAATATCCAATGTTTGCTGGCTTATGGACAAGATACATATCAGTGGACAAGGACATGCTGCTACGAATTGCTGGACTAATACACCTCTATCTGTAAAATACAGATGCCATATTTATTCTTTCAAATTTCTTTTAAAATAATGTGTTTCGTGTTATTATTTCGCTAGCAGGTGAGTGGTATCGTATGCAAGGTATATTTAAAATAACTGTTGCGCGTCATAAAATCATTTAAAACTCATTGAATTGTTTTACACAACTCAACCGGCTTTGTATCTGAGATTCGTGAATTTGACAACAAGTTTAATTCGAATGACACATTCAGTCCCAACAATCGCTATATTGAATGGCTTTAAATAAAGTTCATTGTCGACAAACTCGCCTCGCTGCCGCTGCTGACCGATAGGAAAAAGGAAAGAGGAAGCGTCCAATGCGGCTAGAATGAAATTAGCCTGCCGGTCAATTACTCCGAACCCAGTGCGGCTTACTAATGGCACGCGCACCGTCCCTTGAATACGGCACCGCTCATTTATATGCCTTTGCTCGTACTCTTTATTGTTCCATAGATCGGTAATACACGGCAGGACTGCTACTTTATGCTGTAAATCGTTGTCTGTACACGTATCCACGATTAACTGTGTGCTCCGTCCGTACTCGGACTGGGCACCGTGTAAGTACAAGCCGCTGCTGCGGGAGTGTGGATCGATGACATCATGTCCGGAATGGACTGACCACACAGAAAACGTGAGGGTACGTGTTTGATTGACTCTTATTCATCGCTGCGCATTCTAACGTGCCGAGTAGCGCACGCGATGACGCATAGCACTTCGGACTCGCCTGTCTCTACTTATCGGTTTGACCTAACGCTTGGTGTGCGTTCTCTATTTGATACAAAAACTGGATCATTAATTACTAACTCGGTACGAAAATGCTAAGACTAAATATATCTAATTATATGTTTATTCATTTTAACTCATTATAATTATAGGTTCATTCATTAGGTGGTGCTTGAACGCTACATTCATCGTATGTAAATGAACACTTCATTCTAACTGCAGAGAAAAATAATGCTATTACTCCAAGGATTTGAACAATTTATGCGTCTTGTTAGCTTCCTTCGGGGAACACTGGCTAACTATAGTATCACTGAGTACCCCAGTGGCCCAACAATCAATGTTTGCGTTGCGTACGAATTGATCCTTCACTGGACACTGAACCGTAAAGTACGCGACTAATCTGTAACCTAAGTAGCTATAACACTTATTTCTAAGAACTTCAGCCAGCAATTTTATCACCCTCAAGCTCATCAGAATAATTTAAGCTGAACTAAGCCAAACGTGAAAATATGTTGTGTATTTGGTGGTGAATGCCTTGTCTATCTCTGCATACACGTAAGCAATGCGGATGCAAATAAAAAAAACCTACTGTTTTTTACTATAGTTTTTATGAACCAGTAGTAAATGAACCAATAGTTCAGTCTTGCAATAGTATAATGTTTTTTATAAATAAAAAATAATTCATAAATTATTTTCATGCAACTTTTCAGTGGTTACCTACTTACTCCCTACCTTGAAAAAGTTAAAAAGTATTTTCAAATTATCCATTAACATAATATTTTAACTATGATAAGCAATACAGCCTTGGAAGTAAACTAATTATTATGATGGTCATCATTTTTAAACGTGTATCGCCGCCGTGAGTTCATCATATTGGGAAGTTATAACCATTAAAAGAATACAATCGCAATTTCTTCCTGTCGTAAATAAACTTCGGCGGTATGAGTAATCATTACTTTTGTGTGCACAATATTGGGTGAGACCAAATAGGTTGGTACGTGTCCAGCATAAGGAGTAAAACCTCTCTCTCCACTAGTACGCGATAGCTATCATAATAATATTATCACTCGTTCGAAGAAATTTGTCTGTGTTTTGTATGGTGTAGTTGAATTTTCCGTTTGTAATTATGTCGGTGAAGAGCGGAAGTGTCGGTGTTGGTTGTAACACTGGTCACGATGCCATCGGTTGACGACCGTCCGCGCTGTGCCGGTTAACGGGCCCGAGCCGCCTATGGTCTGAGACGTGACCATCTTGCTCATGTATGGGACCACATTAATTTTACTTAGGCTACAACTCGGGGTGACAAAGTATTTACCTGTTTAATAGGGTCCTGTAACTCAACAGTAAAATAGCGAAACCGTTATAGAATCAGTTAGTAGTTTATCTGTGCGTCTGCCAAAAATCTTTTTCTTAGGAACGGCAGCGGTTTAGAATATATTTACATCAAAACGTGCACAATAAAAATTTACTTTAAACTCAGTGCTTCAAAGATATGGCCACAAATTTCTACTAAACTATAAAACTATACACATAATTATAACATAATTCTGAAATTTAGAATGATAGAATAGCCTTTTAGGCACAAAAAAAGTTAAAAATTCAAGAAAATTCGAGGTCTAGTTTGTATCAATAAAAGGTTGTAGCTGAAACTCGAACAGAGCTGTAACGATTTCATAATTATTTACAGATTGGTTTTCGAGTTCACGAAAGACGGTCAAGTGCGGAAATCGTAAGTTATGGAGTCGCGGTCGCACTTCTTCGTTGTATTTTATTCGAAACTGATATGCCTGCAAGCATTAATCAACTTAGTGTACAAGACTTTTTTATTTAATACTGATATGCTTGCAAGCATCAATCAATTTGATGTAGCAGTAAGCTATTAAGTACCACTTATTCAATACGAGCTAAAGTAAAATGATTCGTATCGTAGCGAAATGTAGTGTTGTGTAGATACATATTTAAAAAACAGATTCAGGGGTATGATTTCTAGTCAAAGTTACCCTCAGATCTTCTAGTATCTATTCCTGATCCTGGTAGGGTCAACGCAGCTTGCGTTTTGGGGACGCTTCCGATTGGTACTCATCTGGATTTGTTGAGCCATTATTATATTGTTTGCCTTCAAATAGCTCAGCTGTTTCATTATGTGTTATACATAATTATTATACTTGCTTGGTTGGTAGTAATATTTTTTGTTAAAAACCTGCAAAGATGATATTGAGCCTAAAACGTTTATATTAATTTATGAATGGCCACAACAACATAGCTTCACCAGTCATATTACTTAAACATCTACGACAGTTTTAAAAATAAACTTGCAAATGTTTCCATGTCTGTTAGCAGCGCGACAGTAACAAAAATATTTTTAAAGCCTAAAAATGGCTAAAGTTCGACTAAGAGGTTTTGTTTGTTTAAGTCATTCCGGGAACGGTCTGTCGTTCTTAATACCGGTAAAGCCCGATCTGGAAAAACTATTTAAACAAAATTGGTGAAAAGTTTGCTATTTCTGAGCAAAATACGAGTATAAAGTATAGTGATGGAATTTAAAACTGTCATTCATACTCAATCAATCAATAATGTCAATCTATCAACTTAGAAAGTTAATTTTAGTAGATTTAAAAGAATCTGCTGTTAAAATTAAATTGCATTTTATCTGCTTAAAAAAATTTACAGAAAAGAAAGAAATAAAAATAGAGAAAATAGGAGAGAGAAATTAAACCGTGCAGAATGAAAATAATTTTGGTGCAAAAAAATAAAAGCTTAGCTTAGCTTTTAAGAATAGTTTAAGAATAGTTTTGATAGTGCTTCCAGAATAAAATTACACTGGCGATAATCTATAAATTTTAATAAAAATTGATGATGCTTTAAAATTTCCAGAGTCAATTTTACAGAGGATATAAAGATCACTCTCAAAAACTGAAGGCGTGCAAAGCTGCCGTTTATCGGTATTAATTGGGTTTATCTCAAGAGGATTGTGATACTTTCAATGTGTTTTAAAAATACTAAAATAAAATATAAAACAATGAGAAAACTTAACAACAAAAATATTGTTCTATATCTGAATAATTCTAATAGTTTTTGTACTAAAAAGAGACAGATCCTCTTTGATAATTGAAACATAAATATAACAGTCTATAAATGGTATAGTCCATTTTTTGTTTATTATTAAATTTCACAGTGTAGCCGGCTCAAGTGATCAAAGTGAGATAGATAGTCATCGGAAAGCAGCCGTTGCTTGTCACACCTGCCGTCATCTTGTCCATATTGAAAACCTTATATTACACTGTTATAAGCTTATTAGTACAGAGACGCCCCTTTAACGTTTTACAACAATTTAATTGTATGTTTTTGTTAACGCTTATAGTTTTCAACTGACATGTTGATTCGTTCGCATGATTTATCATCATAAGTCTGAAGAAGGTCACTGTTGGAGAAGGTCAGCTTCAGATTTTTCTATCAATAATATTTTTTAACAATATCGTTGGTCCATCGGATAGGAGCTAGAGAAGATATCTCACGATTCGTCTTCTGGTTTGTGTCTGCCATTGAAAAACTTCATTTTACAGTCGTTGTCAGTTCTACGAAATATTGCCTGCTTATTGCATCTCATAATCAACGACCTGTAGAAATCCAATGCTTGATATAGGATGCTTTTCCATCCACCGACTTCCCTTGATCCTAATAATGTCGTCGATCCATTAGGTAGGAGGGCAAATAACGCTTAGTTTTCCAGTTTATGGACGCCATTGAAGAACTGTTATTGCAACCGGAACTGGCTAATTATGTTATATATGTGGGTCTTGGTTTTCCTATCGATTTTTTACTTACGTACTGATTTTATCTACTGAAACTTATTATTTCTTCCTCGACTTTTCAATTTTGATGTATCAAGTTTTGTCCTATTTTTATTTTATTTTAATGTATCATGAAACATATTCCTTGGGTATAATTTTGCCAAATGTTTAAATTACTTTCATGAATGTCATGAATTTTGGTTTTGGACCGTACACAAGGTATCAATCATACAAAGAGTTTGCCTCGTTTCGAAAATTGAACAATCACTTTTCATCCAAAGTCATTAAATCAGTTGATGAGTTAACTTATTTTTCGAGCATTGACCATGTTAATATTTATTGTAACGCTGTGACACCATTTCAGTATGACGCTTTTAATGCAAGTATCAAATTAGCAAAGGAACTTGGTCGCGAGGAACTGGCGCTTAGATTCACCTAGATTTAAGACGTTTCAAGATGATCCCTGCGGATATTACTGAATAAATGCCTTTTGACTTTGACTTTGACTTTGACAAATTATGTCAGCAGTGTCTGAAATTAATTTGAATTGCATTCATTCATTCAACTTAGTCTGAAGTCAGTGCATAGTACTGTAATTAAAAAGTTATTAATCATGGCATTTCTAGCCATGCCAAGATTTGCAGAAAGTGGCGGGTCATTCGTTGACCACCGCGAGGCGGCTAACTGAAGATAAGACACATTGGACATAACTTATTGCTTCGATTGTTATTTGCATACTTGTGTGAAATAGGTGTTAAATGTAAAGATAGTAGAAAGCTTAAAATTTTTCAAGCTTTACCTACCGTTTATTTAATGATATATTTTATTCGTCACGAAACAAGCTTAAGGAAGATTTTTTTTAATCTTTTATCCCTCTAATTCCTAAACCTAAAACATTTTATTATATACACATTGTCTATCTACGTGACACTAAGTTTATATATACACTATAGTTATTCCAAATAATTTTTTTTAATAGTTTTTTTCCAGCAGTGTGGAAAAATGGGTGAGAAAAAAAATTATAGCATAATTTCATGAGTTCGTAATGCTCGTCAATTTTAAAAGTTTCATAAAGTGCAAATTTAACTTAAAGTGAACATGATTTCTACTAAAAGATGCAAATTCTCATTCATTAGAGTATAAAGTATAATATCTAGACTAGGAAGTGGTCTACATTAAGTGACCCTGCTGTTTAGTCTAAGGACGTCGGTTTGAATCCGGTAGTGAACTAATGCAATAACTTTTATTATTTGCAAAATGTATGTGTGCAAATGTTCTCAAACAGTGAAGGAAAACATCTTGGGGAAATCAGTTAGTCTCACGCAATGAAACAATGCTGTGAAGATTACAAGAAGAAGGATGATGGAGAAGGCTCCAGATCGTTCATCTTGGAAATCAAAAGCGGCAGCCTATGTCCAGTCAGAGGACATCTACAGACTGGAGGTGATGATTCTCTATTTTTCGTGCAATGTTTAATCTATTACCACTTAACTTATTCGCCTTTCAAATGTCAATATGTGTAGGTAGACATCATTATCCAATAAATCCATTAAGTTTGATTCATATGGATGTCATAACAACTTGGCCGATTCGATTAAAAATGTATATTCTAAATATTCAGGCTTTAACAAACTTTTATCTAGGTTCCATGCTCATCATCATCTTATCGGTAGAGCTCTTAGTGAAAGGCTTGTCCAGGGAAGTACTATTTCTGCCGCCAAGCAAATTGCTGTATTTTTTGTTGAATTTGTGTGAAAGGTGTGGGTGTCGGTGAAATTACATGCACGCGAGGCTTATCACTTGTATGCCTCAGGTTGATGGACGCAAAGCGTATCGTAGAGAACGTTCCTAACGAACGTGACCTGTGAGGCAATGTTTTGCTATAGACTGTGGTAACCACTTAAGATCAGGTAGGATATTTGTTTATTCCACCAGCAAGCAGAATAAAAGATATAATAAAACTCTCTCAATCAAAATTCCCATAATATGGTAAGCTGGTATAATATTTTCGTATGGCGTTACATTAATAATCTCTAGAGCGAAAGTGTTCGCAAAATCTGATCACGAAAATGTGATATGTATCATGTCGCAAGTTGATACGCTTCGTCCCAGCTCTTGTAAACAGTGTAGCCAAAATAAAATTTAAAATAAAACTACAGGAAAAAAACTTAGACTGGCTTCATGGTATACCGTGCGCTAAAAACTGTCATAGATATGGTCAGAATACCATGATACGCTTCATCTGATTAAATACTCATCAGTATCTGTGGTCATTTTTACCTACAACATCAAAACTAAGCATAGCTTGTACTATGGGAACCAGATGACTGATAGAATACTTATAATAAGTTTTTTTTGTAAATACATACTTAAAATACGATATATAACGCCCAGACAGAGAACAAACATTTATGTTCATCGCACTAAATATTTGTCCTCGGTGGGGATCGAACCCACAGCCAGAGAAAGCAGAGCTACTACTAACTGACTATGAGGCCGTCATGAATATTTTAAATGAGTTGCATGTCATTACTACAAAGATGGTTTTTTACTTACACAAGTAGAAAACAATATTTCCAACTTTGATTGCCATAAAACTGATGTTAATTATAATATACAAGTCTTAAGCGTGTCGAACAGCACGTGGCAAAAACACCATGAGAACTACTTACTGGTTATGATTACTTTTCTATTCTTATAGTCATCAATAACTTGCCGACGTTCAGCCGCAGATCAAAAAACTGCTAAGTAGTGTGAAGCTAATGATGTATTTCTAATGCAGGTTTGAATATATATACAAAACTAGTTGCTCGTGACTTCACCTACTCTCAACAATTCCCTAAACCAGACTTAAAGTATGGTGTGGTCTCAGAATTAATGAAAAAAATGATCTGGTGTGGAGATCACAAGGAAAGATGTAGTTTGTTTTTAGATTTATAAATAAACTTCTGATTTGTTACAAAAATATCGCCCTATTACCGTCACCGAAGTGTAAACCAAATACCATCGAGATTAAGCCGATGGTTTGACCTTGAAGCGTAACAGACATACAGACACACACTCATTTTTATTGGTATGGATGGATGGATATCACGCCGAACACTTTCGTAACTTTTATTTAGATAATAGCTTTAAACAATTCAACTTTTTATTTTTTGTTATAATGTTAGTTATTTTTTTACACATGCAGTCTGATTACGTGTAGTCATTAGTTAAAAACTACGTCAGTACCTACTTTGAAATAACCCTTCAGGTATATTGTTACTAAAGATCATCATCATTTTCCTGCCCTAATCCCACTTTACGAAGGGTCGGCACAACAGGTTTTTTCCCTCCATTTCCCTCTATTATTCCGTTATTCTATAGTCACTCCTTTCTTACCTATATCATCTCTCACACAATCCATCCATGTTATCTTTGGCCTAATTTTACTCGTATATCCATCCACATTCATATCTAACACTCTTCTCGTTTAATGACATTATTCTCTTCGTATGACATGTCCATACCATACTAACCTATTGCTCCTCACCTTTTCAGTCTTTTTCCTCTTTAATTTCTGTGTATTTTTGGATCGCACCTTGTTTCTGTGACCTGTCGCCATTTTATACATCCTGCATATATTCTGCTTTTTATATCCCTGTCAATTCCACTATCATTCTGTACTACTGGACCGAGGTATTTCCGAAAATCGGAGCAGATTGGTAGGGGTACACCATCTTAGGCAATAGTGGCGAAACTGGAGGGACCACCAAAGTCTCAAAACAAATACCTACTCTGTTTTGGTCCTACTGGTCTTCAATCCGACACTCTCCAATTTCTCCTGCCACTTTACCAGTCTGCTCTGGACCTCAGTTGCATCTTCTCCGATAAGCACAATATTGTCGGTGAACAGCATGTTGTTACTCAAGATACATAAGAAAATGTACAGGCGTATTATGTTAAAGGTAAATTCAAATAAGTATGTTCATAAATTGTTGCGTATTTACTGTGAGCGGCACTAATTATTGTTGTTGCCCACATCGGGAACACGGATACAGTATCTGCAATCTGATACAACATTCATAATTATCTCATAAACCCATGTTTTGTTACCTTTACAGTTCGCCGCTATCAGTTTACATGAATGTGTCGACTCCTATCGACATATGCGTATGCGCTGCTATAGATAACGTGCATCAAGAGAACTGCTTAAAAATACGTAAGTAGTGTTTTACAAAATTATTGCTAACTATCAAAGTGCTGATCTACTTATGGAATAACTTGAAACCTGATACAATCAATCTAGGCCTTATTCTGCAACACATATGGTGTTGCAGAATTTGCGATTTACTAAGAGACTGATGTTATTAAATTAGCTTCTATTGCTATGTACTTAGGGTTGAAACGTCGCGAACATATCGTGTACACGTCGTTGTGTGCGCAGGTAACGCTAGCGGTTAATTGCGTGTCCTGGGTGGTAATATCAACACTTTATATTATATACTATGGTTTTAGATATTCGGTTACACTTTTGGCGCCATTTACTCTTTGGATTACTTTATCGTCTGTAACTATTAATTGAGTACGACTTATATGCCTACATGATAGGTAAAACTTTATGGAATTTTTATTCATCCTGAAGAAAACAAAAGAGAATAAAATCTAGTTTTATTGAAGCTTCGAATGCGACTTCCAACAAGGTTGCGTTAAACGTTTAACACTACCATAGACGGGGTATGAAAGCACTGTTCTTTCTCTTTTTCTCTCATAGCCAGTTACGTATTTTACTTCAGTCGTGTGGACACTCGTTTTTGTTTTTAATATCTTTATTGTGAATATGGGTGCAAACACAAATGTCGGATAATTATCTAGTTAACTTAAATTGGGGAAATACTTATAACCAATATTTTAATTAAATATTGCTTCAGATGCGTTTTTATATATATAAGAGACGGTAATATTTTAAGCATGGTTTTATCTTTTGACAGATTTTTATGAGCAAGGCCAAAAGTGTTTAACTAGCATATTGAGCTATCATCTCAAAACTCAATACTAAACATAAAAGCGTATACAAGTACCAGGGCGGGTTTTTTTTTAAGATTTAAGTTTACCTACTCAATAAAATCGTCAAGACTACCTACTTTGAACCTTATAAATTTAATGAATTTTACTCCTGGTACACATGTAACATACAAGTCTAGAAAAAGGGGGAACATACGGACAGTTTTAGGGTTTCTTTTCCTTATGTAAAGGAATCCATATGGTGGTAATTCGTGGTCTATTGGTGTAACCACCGTAACTATATAATACTGCTAGCGATTTAGCATGGACTGCTAGTGAAAAAATCCAGAAAAACAAATTATACCGTGTTTATAAATTGTGTTTCGTTTGTTCTTATATTGCTGTGTTTTTCCTTGTGACTGAATGCCAAGTTTTTTATAATCTTTGTTTCATAATTAAGTAAAACAATGCACAACAAGTACCATTGCGATATGCCTTGTAATCGATGATAACAATACATAAATAAATTGAGTTTTAAATCATGCATTACATGCATATAATATTATTTCTTATGCTTGTTCTCTTAGATTTGTTTAAAAACCCATAATAAAATATAAATCATATATATAAATTTTTATACGACTTTCTGATGGTACAAGCAGATGACCCACCTTATGTAAAGTGGTTACCATCACCTATAACAAAGTATTGACGCATAGGCTACGTTCGTAAGGATTTTTTTATATTTTTAATTTGTTCTAAATGGTAAAATGCATTAGAACAGAATCTGATAGATGGGTAAAACTAATTCTGGGACTAATTTAAGCTTGCTCAGCTTAGAAAATTAACAAACAGACTGTAACACTTTTCCATTGACTGATTTAACGACCGATGTGGCGCGGCGGGCGAATGTCCGCCTGCGACGCAGGAGGTTGCGGGTTCGATTCCCGCCTCGGGATGAATGTTTGTACGATCTGCAAATATTTATTCCGGGTGTTCTGGGTATTTTCTATGTATAATAAAAATATCTATGTAACTAATATATTGTATTAAGTATATCAGTCATCTAGTACCCATAACACAAGCTCTGCTTAGCTTGGGGCTAGATGATGCTGTGTGGATGGTCCAGCATTATTATTATTATTATTATATATAAAGTTGATATTGGTTTGGACGTCTGATCAACGTGACGCGTGACCCGAAGGCTAATACGTATCTGGCTCATTGCATCAGTAATTACCATTCAGCGTGACAATGCAGCCAGTGTTTTGGGAACGTTTCCGATTGACACTGATTTGGATCTGTCGAGCTATCTGTATATCGCTTGCAACGGTCTGTTCATTTGTATTTTGTACATACCAATTATAAATATTTGTATTAGCTGTAATTTTCTTTGTAAATACACTTTGTGATATATTTGCACCATCAGTTTATTTATGTATTCAAACTTCTAGAAATTTGATTGCTATCCTCGCTCACCGCACAGTCGAACTTACTCAAAAATTTACAAGCCATTAGCGTTGAAACTTACCCAGAACTCAAGAGAGAAACAGTTCCCAGAGATTAAATGAGATTATCGGAGTCAGGGATATAATTTAAATATAGGTTTTATGAATATTTAACTGTTATAAAATTACCGAGATAATCTATAAATTGTAGAGTACCTACTTCACTTAGGTACATTCAAAGAATAAAACTAAAAACCACTATTGTGATAGATTTTGATAAATGTGAATTTTGTACTTAATAAATAAATAAATAATGTCAAACATTCATTCAACGCCTTTTGGCCCCAAACTAAGCAAAGCTTGTACTATGGGAACCAGATACGCTTATAGAATACATAGATACTTTTTTTTGTAAATACATACTTAGATTAAAATACAACACCTAAACACAGAACAAACATTTGTATTCATCACACAAATGTATGTTCCCTATACATGTCCCATCACCCGATAGCCAATAAGAAGGTCACGGGAAGAGGTGGATGCAATTTGTCAAACATCAATCGTCCTTGACATTTATGGGAACCCATATCCAGTAGCATTTTCTTCAGGCTGCTGATGATGATGATATCAATCAACTGTAAACTATAGTTTCACTTACCCGTTGAAAGGATATCCAGCAAACGCTGCATCATATGGGTGATAGACGGCAGGGTACGGCCAACTCGCTGCGCTTGCTGCTAAATTTTCTTTCAGCTCTATTCCAGCAGCCTGTTGAATGAAAAAAACTTTAAAAAATATATATCACCCATTACGGGTATTTTGTAAAGCGCTTACTCGAGAAACGAGACCTTTAAAACATGTTTGCAATCAACTACCCCTAAAATGAGAAAAATAATTAAAAATCTTTCGTCATAAGCTACGGTTATTATTTATTTGTTTTTGGTGTTCATTGCGGATCAGCTTATTCATTTGCATCTTCAGATATATCAGACTACAATACCTATTTTTAAACTATAACATTTTGAATATCTTGAAAGAAAATGACATTTTATTTGATAAAAAGTACAAGTATCTGTAAAGCTCTCGAATGGAGACCTAAAGCCGAAAGACGAAGTATTAGACGCCCTCCCACCCGATGCCGACGACGTTGCTAAGATTGCGGGAAGTCGGTAGATAGAAAAGCTCTACATCGTTTTTTTGGAAAGGTGTATATCCAGCAGTGGTATTTTATAGGTGGATGATGATAATTAACTGTGCATACACTAGTTTAGTTTTTGAGGTAGGGTTTTTTATATCCTGTATCATCGTTTCCGGTAGCTTAAGCATAATCCATTACTAAAATGATCCTCGACGGATTGATTTCTTGATCGATCGCTTTAACATTTTGTTCTTGACTATTATTATTTAATGGGCAAGATACCGGCGCAAGAGCATCAATCATCTTTCGGTCGACAAATGTATCTTTGTTTTTATAATCTCAAAGGGATTGTTGAACTTTGCTTTCTTTCGTGTCTTCAAGATAAATTATGAATTAAACATAACGACAGTTTATTTTAATCCAATTAACTTGTAAGTGACGTAAATCAATTTAAATACGCTTTGCGCAAACATATTGATCATTTGGTACTAAATCCCAGGATGCCAGAAAGAATTGCGTAAAAAGTTGGACAGGGTCCAAAATTTATGACAATACATTAAAAATAAGTTAGGGGCGTCTTAATGCGGTCAGCCAGGATAAATCTATCAAAAGATTTTGTTGTCCAACAACTTCATTGGTGGCCGAATCGAAAATCCGATAATAAATTTGACTCAAGTACGACAGCGTAATCCAGTCGCGCTGTCGCTCTTTGTTGCTGCGACCTTTCTGATATAATTCCACTTTTCTGTTACTTCAAATAATCGGCCTAAGCCGAAACGCGAATTTGCAGTTCCTCTGGATTTATTATTTTGTTAACATAACAAATGCTGGCGTCATTTTATTATTCGATAGGGGATTCCAGGCAAGCATGCCATTTCCATCATATTTTGAAGCATTTGCCCACGTTGAGCATCTGACTATAATAATGTGAATTAAAAGCTTAATGTGTCAAAAACCAATAATACTATGTGTAAGTCTTCTTGCATAAAATTACAGATAAGTTTATAATAATATTACATTACAGCAAAAAAAATACCATTTTAATATTTGTCATATTTCTAAAATATTATATAAGTACCTATATCGTTGGTAGAATATCTGTAGCAACGAAATAGGTATTTTTGATTGAATTTATTATTTTATTTATAAATCAATGTTCAAACAGTTCCATCAACGTATTTGAGTAATTGATAAGAGAGAGAGAGACGTGATAAATATAAGTCTTAGCTTGAGCGCAAAGACAAAAAAAGGTTCGTGTATTGCCAGCAAAACCTGCTCATGATCTTTATTGACATGATGACGATTATGACTTTTATGAAATCTATCAATAGTGCTATTAACATTAATTTTGGTCTGGAATTTTATTATGCTTTTTTATGGAACGAATAAGTTTAATCCCTTGAGATAGTTCGTGAACACGCAAACGCAGGTAGCTTGAAACGGTATCACCGTGAGCAGCCGGTTCAAGGCTCAAACGATTATAAATACGAGTAGATACGTAAAAAATAATATACCATCAACTTTATTGTACACTGTTTTAAGCCTTCACTGACATTCTAATCGCGTATAGCCCGGACTTGATCGGATTTATACAAGAAATGAATTATTTAAACAGGAGCATAAAGGTCTTTAAAAATATAAGTTCTATTTTTTACTTTTCAGAAATAAACATCAGTAACTTTGTTAAGTGGAAATACTTTGTTTGTACTGTGATGTGATGTTTCAGGATGTGATGTGTCCACGGGATATAATAATGATGTATAGTATTTTCAAAGAAATGACTTCAAATCAATATGCAATAGTTCATGAAGCACTTGTGGCGTGGCTCGTGCCTCTTGGCGCTTGCTTGCACTAAATTATGCATAGTTTTGCGCTGACACCATTGGGATAGATGACTGGTATATAGTTGTATTTATATCTGAGTGCTTTCGTGCTGAGGGTGGTCTAAGCACTCCGTCACATTCCGTCAAAAAATTGGCAGTCTCATACAAAAAACTATTTTGTCTGGCCTTACAGTTCAGTAAGTAGTATTCGAGGGTTCGAATTCCACGGAGAACAAACATTTGTGTGATGAACATTATGTTTGTTCTCTATTTGAGTGTCATATTGTATTGTAAGTATGTAATTTCAAAAGTAAACGTATTTAAATGTTATATCAGCCATCTGGTTTCCATAGTACAAGCTATGCTTAGTTTGGGGCTAGATGATGTTGTGTGAAAATGTCTACAAATATTTATTTATTTATTATTTTTTATAAACCATCCATTTAAAAAAAGCGAGCTCTGTTATTTGTATATGTTAGCTTTTTATTTTAATTAACACATACACATTGTTTTATTGGTAAAAATACAAAAAAGGTTCGTTATTGTTACCAATTCATATATATTATTACTAATTTAAAAATTCACTTATTATATTTAATTCTATATTCATAAACAGACCGATGCTATAGAAATCATAAGCGTCGATAGGCATTAAACTATAATAATAATAATAATAATGCTGGACACTCCACACGGCTAAATAAATTAGTGAAAAGTTGACGATTAATTTTCAACTCTTCGATGGAGTTATAAATTATTCGTATTATTTTTAACAAGAAGCGATCGTTTCCTGCGTTTATGACGCCACATGGAATAGGACAATTTGATTAACTGCTTTTTGGTATTCAATCTTTATTTATGTTTGTTACTAGTAGACGGATTACTTACAGATAGACACAAAAACTGTTTCATCGCTATTTATAGATTATTTTTGGTACTTTTAGTTGTCGAAATAAATTATGGAAAAAACATCGTAAATAAAAAGCTGAGAATCTTATGGCGGCGACTGCGGTCTTTGAGTTAACACTTTCGCTAGAGATGATGTATGGATCATGCCTTTATGAATGATTGAATCATCTGCCGGGACACGTTCACGGTGCCACCTTTTAACACCTTCCTCTAAAAGTTTTACTACAGGTCATATATTACGTACTGTGGCTACTTTTATGCTGTTATGATCATTATCATTCAAAGTCACTACCCACACACTGCTTTCGAGGCTCATTCTTACATCGGAAAGGGTGTTTCTTTTTTTTAACTGATTTTCCGGATTTTGACAGCCGTTAATTACAAGTATCTTCATGTGAGTATGTATCTCATTGTTAAAAATATCTATCAGGACTGAAACAAATTAAACCCTTTTAGATATCATTATATTTTTTTTAATAAAACATTTTATTACGTGTGAAATGTTTGTTTATAATTGTTTAGATGTTTGTTCTGTGGGTTTCATTATACAGTGTTCTAAGTATATTTTTACAAAAAGAAAAGTATGCACGTATTCTATCAGTTATCTTTTATAGTACAACTTTGCTTAGCTTAGGGCTAAATGATGGTGCAGTAATTGTGCACGAACATTTATTTATTTAACTTAATGATATAATCTTCATTATTAAAATCACAGGATTACATTTCCAATATACACTTTACTTAGGCTTCAAAGCTAATTGTTGACACTGACTTCAAATCTTAAAGTTCTATTTTGACGTCATAGAATCCTAATTATCCAACGTAATTCCCTTTGTACGAGACGGAGTGACGATAAATTATTTCTGAGCTGCCTTTGTGTCGACGCATATAATCCTTCTACTTCAATAATAATAAAGCCGTTGAGCCGTGATGTAGCTTATTTAAAATTTTAAGATCATACGAAACTAATTTTATCATTATATTTATATCAACTTTTTAAATTGAGGCATGAGAGTTACTTTACTACCAGTTATTTCGTCTTGAACCCTCCTTACCATCTTGCGGAAGTTTCTAAAAAACTTGGCTTAAAGCTTTTGTGTCTTAGGAAAATCTAAAACACAATTTTTTTATAAAACCAAATAGATACAAAACTTTTCTTTTACAAGATACGACCCCTACTATAAAATAAAAAAAAATCATTTAAAACTCTCTTGTTCTTCACCAAGTCATTTCGCTGCTAATAGATATCGTTCATCTGTGACTGGTGTTATATTGTATTTTACTAGGAAAAAACTTTGCTTGATTTTAGGACTAGATCTGTAAATATTTATTATTATTTGTTCAGTTAGGGGTGGCAATTACACGAGGTCCTAAAAATACTTCTAAGTTAATAATACTAAACATCAAACATATTTCTGTATTGTAAAATGGTTTTGGTTACTTTTTATGCATGGCTAGGAACTTTATAAGTCATACTATGCATGCTTGTGCTAAAAGTTAGCAAGTAAAACTGATTTAATTTAAAGTGCAGACATATGGATCGAAACTACAAGGTTTCTTAGCCGGACTTCGGAACACTAAAAAGCAATAAACCATTAGAACGTAGTAAGCCAACAAATGCTATTTGTAACGAAATAGAATAAACGAATCCATGGCATTATCTATGGATATCTAATAGTAGTAGCTAAGTGACAAGCTAACAAGCCCAATTAACAATTAGTATCCAAGTAAGGAAATGTAAAGTCAGGAGTCTGATTTATTCGATCAAAAAATTACGATCACAAACAATGTGTGTTATATAAACGTTAATAGCTTCGTATTTAGCATTTTGTTTTGTTATATTTTTAAGAAATTATTCTATTTTTCTCTATTATATTCTGAAGAAAACTTTATACCTAGCAAAATCATGAACATCATCAAAATCGAACAGCAAGCCAAGCTTTTGCTTATTCAGGCTTGCTAATTTATAACTTGGCAACATTTCGCAGCCGGGTTGTAGAAGTTTTGATGTAATATTGACTCTTTCTACTTACCGCATTGGTATAAAAAGGTGGTTGATCAGCAGCAAGCGCTGGGAAGTAAGCAGCCATGCCGGCCGCCGTGGCAGCAGCTGCGTCCGAGTAGGGAGCGCTGTACATAGAGAGCGGCACTCCGGACGCTAGCCTCTGGTAGTTGAGAAACTCATATTGGCACGAACATACAGTCTGGCCAGTTATAGGGTCTTGGAATATAGGGCGGCCAGTATCGCAGCACCTTGGTGCGGCGGCGGCCGGCGAGCTAGGCCGGGCCGCGCCGCTCGCGCCCCCAGAGCTAGCGCTCATACCCGCCTGTGGCGGCGGCGGACTGTTAGAGGCTGTCGATATGGTGCTCTGTAAGTTTTAAATTTTTAAAATGCCTTTAAGGCGCGTTTTCACATTCGCAAGTGCGCATTCACATAAAGTATAAATAGGTATAACAGAATGCAAAATTAAATTTGGAGGCCTCCGAACGCAATTCGCTGTGCAAAGACCACTATATTTTTAAGAACACGTGGTATGCTTACATGGTCGGATGTAGTTTGTATCGGAAACATAAAACAATATATCGTAATTCAGCTCATTCGACAGAATGAAATGGTGATGATCGGTACGACAGTGTTGGTACCAAAATTGATGTATAGTTCATTTTTAAAACGAGTTTTAATATTGGAAATTACCATAACGCATCAGAAGATGGATATCAGATGAGTATTTAATGATAGTGTGAAAAGGGGTGAGTTTACCGTGAGGCCGATCTAGGGCGTGCCCGTAACATCGTCAGTCAGTGCCGCAACGGTGCTAAGTGACATTCAAATTGTTGTGAATAATCATAAAACAATATTGGGTGGAAAAAAAGTAATGTGACAGGATGCGAATTTATGGTTATAAGTCAGCAAAGCGGACGCAGCGCATTGTTGCTATAATAATATATATTTATTCGCCAAACTACCTGAATCGATACCGCGGTTATAAAATAAACATCCGCTCGCTGGACGAACATAAAGCGAGTAGAGATCGACCTTTTTTTAATTGAGCTTTGTGCTAAACTGTACGGGGATAAATAACTTTCTAAATATTTGTCATCGAAATGAAAAATGGTCCCCAGCCGTCCAAGTTATATTGTATTCTCAATGGGATTAGGAACTGAGAAATGCCACCCGAACGTTCTTGATACAACTGTCAGTTTTGAATAGAAATGATAATTAATTCTTCTTTTGAATCTATTGGACATTTTTATTAGATATTTCCGGAATAAATTGTTTTGACAGTTCAGAGGTCTATCGATGCGTAACTATGGTCTACCATACATGTTAGTATTCTCGAAACTTTTAATTCGCATAAGCTTAATTAGGAAAAGAGTTACCTGACCCCTATTTACGTGAAAAAAAATTGTTGTAAGCCTAGTAAAGTGACGTCGCGTTTGACAGAATACTAAGCTGCTGCTGTGACCTATCGGCCTGAGGTATGGCTTCGCTCGGCCTAAACACGCGGTCAGGCATACCAACCAACGACACCCAACTTGACACCTCCACTGCCATTCCTTATCGCACCCACTGTTTCATCCACCTATAGTGAAGCTTAGGGCGCCTACACACCCATACGCGTAGTGGTACGACAGGCTAAAAACATTTGTTGTGTTAAGGGAATTATTGAGGTAATCCCGAAGCCGTTTAACGTCGAATCCCTGCATTACCTACATAACATACCCAGTATAGTTATTTAATCCTTGCTCGCAAACATTGTACAATTATACATGTATGTCGCGGGTTGCGGGTCGGTAGTGTTTCGTGTAGCTTTCGTATCGTCGCTCACTCGACCTAATGGAAATGGCAATAGAGATTATATCGATCTATATGAGGGGAACGGCTGAAATCGACGCCTGTGCTTAAAGGGGATTCAATCCGTTCAAACGATACGAGTATCTGTTGGATGAAACGACATAATTACGAACTGTAGTATGGCAGGCGGTGTTTATTCGTTCATTCGGCCATTGTGGATGATCGTGTATACACGAAATTTGCATTATGTTTGCGAGGTCGAACTAACGGACGCTTGTGTACACTGGTTTGCGTCGTTTCGTTTAACCAAACAATGACGTTTTATTTTTATTTAACTCAATTTATCACGTTTCGTTAGTAACTTTTTTAAGTGGCTGTAGGATTTGTTTAATGTTTCCGAATAACTGACAAATAATTATGTCGGGCAATAAAGAAAAGAAATTTAAATTAAATTAAATTTAAATATATTTTTTTTACTTTCTATTTATATATTACTTTATTACGTTTATTTATTTATATTTATATAATAGACTAACAATGAAGCCGGACGATCTGGAAGACATCTATTTTCTTTTGCTTTAAAGATGTTCAAATTAACGTGATTAGAACCACCCTGGAAACGAGTTCCGGAGTGAAGGTAGAACCGAAACGTTTAAATTGAAAACAATTCAATCAACATTAAGATAATAACATATATCTCTATTAGGAATAACTATGATACCACTATCTATGGTGTTTCAAATTTCAAAAAGAACTAGGTATAGCCGTTTTAAAAACGCAGCATGTTGGCTTAAATCCGAACGTGCATACATTTTGTCGTATTTGGTTTTATCGGAGATCTGAAAATAAGCACGCACTTGAGGTACCTATCGGTAATGTGTGCTTATTAGATAAAACGTACAAAAAAGTTGTCATCATATCCCTTTCAAATATCGGACGGTTGGAGGATTAAAGTGCCGCTGCACCTTATCTCCAGCAGACATCTTTTAAAAAACAAACACGAGAAGTATTCTCTTTTTGTCGTGTTTTTTATCGTAACCCGCAGGATGTGTTAGAGTCGTTAAGCCCTTTTAAGTGTTAAACCATGTAACTGAATATTCGAGAGCATAAGGGGTCCGATCTATTTGTTGTAAAAAAATTAATCTTAGAGAAATCGGACCCAATGACATGAATTTCGTTAAAGACATCAGTTGGGCAAAAAATATCGATGACATTGTAGCTCGCTTAAGTAACAGTGGGTGACGGCGGCCGAAGCTTTCATCCAGGTACCATGAGGACATTTTTTTAACCTTTCCTTTTGAGATCGTAATAGTATTAAGTTTACGACACCACTACCTGTTCTACATTTTTACTAATCTTGAGGATCGACATCTTATTTTTTGCCAAATACTAATTGAATTCAAATATATTTTTATACTGCATTTGACATTTAAAATCGGCTTAAGAGGGTCAAGTAAAATGTCCCAGCAGTTAACTAACTTTATTATGCTAAAGTCATAGAGAATTAAAAAAATCCAGACAGTTTCATATCTCGAGCCAAACTTGTATTTAAAATCCATACATTATACTAAATAGTCCTACCAATCAGACTGCTAAATAGTCGGTGCAATGATAGAGAAATCAAATCACAGTTTCACACGTATAAATAGCATACCAGCAGTATTAAACTAACTATAACACCTATAGGTCACCTATCAGGTGAAACTTAGTTGACACTCAACGTATTTTTTTAGTTCTGAAATAATTTAAGTTCCTAAAATATTATACGAAGTTAGGTAAGTAATAAGCGTATATAATAATTTTATTCTCCTATCGTATTCGTTCTATATAGGTATCACTTGGTTCTATTAGTAAACTCGATTAATTAACTTAGTGAATCTTTAACAGTACTCGTATTATGTTCAAGACCACTCACGAACGACATAATGCGGCGTAAGCTTCCACTGAACACGTTATGGATTTTTACACGTATGGATTTTGCCATGGATTTTTCCCAGGCGTGAAGTAAGATTTAAATTACGATAACTCAAGCTGTAAGCCTGCTTTTACCATTTATACTTTTAACTTTATTAAATCATTAAAAAAAATCGAAAGTATTGCATTCATCATTATCATCATCAGTTTGTTAAAGTCCACGGCTGGACATAATTTTATTATACGGTCAAGGTTCAAGGGAACAAAATTTGTTGAAGTTTTCTTAAAATATCGTGTCTTAAACTATTTGCTGATGAAACAAGCATATTGTCTACGTGATATTAAACCGCTACCGTAACATTTTCTAATTTTTTTCATTATGACGTAGCAGTGTAAAATTGAGTTTAAATTGACTCGCACTCCGCTTAGGTGCTTACAACAGCCCGATAAAAATGTTATTTACAGTGTTATTTACAGCATAACGCCATTTAGTATTTTTAATTTTGCACTCAGAAGCCGTGGCCGAAATTAGTCCTATTTGCTATAAGCGATACTTCTCTGTAAGGTGTTCTTTACCTTATGTGTTTACCTTACGTACATCACTTTTTAATTTATATTTTTACTGAAGTTTGCCTTCTGTGTTTTGTGAAAATTTACTAGGAATTCAAAATCATCATCCTTAAACGCTATTCTAATTTTAAGCCAGGAAAGACCTAGCAGGACCACTGACTAGTCATGTTGATCATAAATAATACCAGCAAAACGCACGAAACTTCGTCTGCGAGAAGTTACAATCTCACAAATTATAACCTCCACTGCACCCATTTAGGAGTTGAATTTCGGGGATTCTTCTCTTAGACAAGTATACTTACCCAGAAAATTATAAGCCTCTACGACAAGGGGTTTAGGCTGTGTGTTGTATATATCAGTCAGAATAATATTAGAAAAGATAAAGAATGTTATTGGTATAGATAATCATGTTTTGTTATGTTATGTATCAGTAAATATCTCAAACTACAATCACGTACTTATCCTTAAATTTCTCACATTAATAGGAAAGGCTAAAGATTTGGGAGATAAAGCGCGCGACGTCACGCATTTGCCTCGGGAAAAGTTCATGCGAATGTTTCTTGATTGTGCACGTTATTTCCTTTAATTAACGCGTTAACTGTCTTAGATAAAGATCAAAAATTATATTATTTGTTATACAACTAACATTAAATAAGCAATTAAAGCCTGTAGTGTATGCTTTGTGTTTGATAATTTACATAACCCGTACGTACCTAGTTGAGTGACCACGGCGCGTGATAGCAAGATAACGTCACTTTGGCTCTTCGAGAAATAGCTAAACCAGCAGATTTTTTACTATATCATTTATAATCATTAAAGGTGAACTAGTTTTTCAGCTAAGTATGAGAATACTTATGAGAAAAACTTACAATCCCGAGTTTACTCATGCTCGTATTATGTGTAGCATAGAAGACTTCAACGCTGGAATACCGCGGCTGCACTACCATTTTTATAAATAAAAACTCAACATGTCAAGAAAATTATTACAATCTGTAGCGTATCGTGCGATTTAGTCTCGGCTTCATAATTGCTGAGAATTATTATTTGTTCTAAAAACATTTAATTAACCAGGTCTTCGTCACTTTTTCTACATCGCAATCTGAGGCATTGCAGGCACGGAAATTAAACATAGTTGCAAATTATAATCGCGTAGCTACTTTTCTCTTAGAAAAGCTGTGTTGGTAAATTTGTTATTAAACCATTGACTTAGCATTTGACTATTGATTGAGAACCAAGCTGCTTTGCATAATATAACTTGTTTATTAGAACACCTTTGATGGCCCATTTCCGTAGCTTTTAAGTTTCTGTTATTTACATAAAATTGTGACTTTAATTGGACAATTACATGTTGGATCAAACGTCGAGGCGAGTATCTATCCCGACCCGACCGCATCCTGTGTCGAGATATCCGACTTGATAAGGCCCACCCTCAAAATGCATAATGCCTCTAAAGAAATTCACACCTTTTCTAATTAGGATAGAATTAAGGATGAATGTTATTTGAAAGGGCCCGCCACTTATATTCGTGTGCTAAGCTGGATGTGCATAGAAAGAATGTGTAAACGGCAAATAGTATGTAAATAATATTAGTTATTTAGGAAAATTTAATTTAATAACTTACTTAATTTACAGAATAATATAACGGCAGCAAGGTTAATAGAGGTGCTCTGTGACTAGTGACTACTGCTTCACAGGCAATTAATTACAATCTCAGTAATTATTTTTAATATTTTGGCGAGTTCAGAATGATAATTATCATAAATATGTCTTTATTAGCTGCTGCTTTCGTCTTCTTTCAAGTGGACTTTGTTTTTTGAGGTATGCTCAGATATTCTCGTGGTCATTGTTGTTCCACTCTATAAACATCAAGACACCTGCCGCATTTTAAGTCTACAATCACCGGCGGTACTGTTGATTTCATTTTCTGAGGAATTAATTTCTATATACATATAGGTTTGTCATCTGTTATCACTATACGAAATCTACTTAAAAGTATCTCTTTTTTTGGGTAAGTACTTTGTTACAACAAAGTTAATCTTATATTAAGTATGCAGAAGTGAAGACGGCGATCGCAGGTCGATATATATCGATATACAATACTATATGAATGTTTAAAGGTGAGATGAAATATTTATCGTCGTAAAAAAGTAAATGAACTTATAAAAGTCGATCGAACCGGACACGCTCACGTCTCTCAAGCGTGCTTTCCGCGCCGGTTCGTAAGGGTAGTACTTTTATTGTTTTCATTCAAACAACTCATTCATAAAATTGCAACTCTTTTCAAAGCAACCAGAGAGCCCGTCGACACACTCCATCAAACTCGCAAATGTGGACGACGACGATGGTTAGCCTTACTTTTAATGGTAAAATGACTTTATCTGGATCGACGGCTATTATTTGTTTTAAATCATGAGACGGTGGCGGCGCCGCGCGCCTGTGCGACGCAAATGGCCGAAACGTTGATTTCGCTAATGAAGTTGTTTCAGATTGTTCGTAAAGATTTATAGAGCCATGTTATGGAATAAACATGTGCTAGCCGCGGGCGCTTGTCTAATAATAACTGGACCGTTATTCAGCTTAATATCCCAGTGACGCGGTCGCAAACAGTTCTACACCTATTAACCGACTAAATTAGAATTAAAAGTACTAAGTAATCATGTTCATAAAGAAACAAAGTTTGAGCAATTTTATAATACCTTATCATTTTTGATACGAGTCATTTAGTTTTATGAGCTTCATAACTTTTCTAAATTTCTTCTGATTTGTATCAGATAAGAAATACTTCTAGCTGTTTAGTCCATTTAGTTGGAGAATATTCTAAATAGGTTTTGTGTTGTTTAAATAGCTTTATTGTAAAACCTAACAGTTAGTCATTTCGACTTATTAAAGTAAGTTATGCAAAAGTTTAATATGTTTTGATGTGTGTGACTCAAAACGGCTCAGACTTGAAATAGATGCCTACTTAATACACTAAAATAGCACTATGGCATTTTTAATAGCAAAACCGCAATCTGCTGTGGTCATGAGCTAGACTAAAACATAGTAAAACAATTTGAACATTTTACTAGAAGTAATATATTTTCACTTGTGCACGAATGAAAATATAGTGTCAGGTTGTTTAGATGTACACAGGGTGCACTGTAGAGGTTTGAATTATCGTTTAATACAGTGACCAATAAAGCGGTGGCGATTCAAAACATCCCGTGTGTTTCCCGCGCGGGTCTTTATGACCCTCCCTGTCGCTGCCCACTAATCGACAACTGTGTTACCAAAATAACCCCGCACAAAATTACCGTGCAATATTAATGTGTTGTTATCAAATCGAGTTTCATTGATTTCAAACGGAAATAAATGACTAAAAGTAGGAATATTATTTAAGAGCTTGTAAGTTATCAGCTTGCTTAAGACAGATTTGTGACTAAGAAGATGAAGTGCTGAAGTTTTTTATACGCTTTAGTTTCATTAACATTTTAGACAGAAGTGAATTTGGAGGAAGTTCCATGTTGGAAAAGTAATACGGTGCAAAGTGATAGTAACTGGTTATTGTTATTATGCTGTTTCAGGGTTTGATTTTACTATATTAACTAGGTACTTGCCAAACGAAAGCGATTACGTCAGCGTGAAGTTATTTTGTTACAATCTTGAACCCGTTTAGGGGTTACGTTCCGGGAATGCCTTTCCTACAATACGCAAAGACGAATACGAGTATACCCTGAAAATTTCAAGTCTCTACGACCAGTTTTAAACTGTGCGGCGTTGTCTTTAGGTCAGTCAGTTCAGTTTACTTCAGTTTAGAAAAAATAAATAAGGACAAGGTGGCTTATATTTATATATATATATACGGTGTTCTTTAGGTCAGCATAGCCAGAGCTTACGTATGCCCAGGTCGTTAATTAATACGACACAATTTTCACCCCAAATCGCCAGGACAACGACCCCAGACAGCAAGTCGTGGAGCGTGCGGTCAGTTACCTCAGTCTTTTTCCGGTTTACGTATATAACTAAAATTCGTCCAAACTACTTTATTTAAATTTAAAGTTGTAATTGTTTTAGTAGTAAAAAGATACATTATACAACAAAGACACAATCGTTTAATAACTTATTGTCTTATACTATTTAATTCCCTTTCTATTCTATTTAACATGTTTACTTTAATCATTATAATCCCGTGACTAAATTATCTAAGTGAGATCATGACTGAGACACCTAAGTTTATTTTATTTTATTTTTCTTTTTGCAAAAACTTTAAGATCATACGAATAGCTCAGCCTGTACAATAGTCGAGAACGTAGTAGTTAAGACAAACCTTTTTTTAAGTTTTAAGCTACTATTGATAAAATTGTACCGCTATTTTTTTTTGTGCGAAATAAATAAATAATAAATAATATCTTCTGTACGAAAAGTTTAGTTAAATAGATAAATTACTGTAGTAAATATTAGTTTTCAAAGAACATTCAACAAAGATTTTCTCGCGGTTTAGATTTTCAATTCTGTAGATTACAAACCACTCGGCTACTAGAATAGTTATTATGTTTTTATTTATACCAAACCAACCTCTTAAGTTTTAACCAAGTGTTTATTGTTGAAAGAAGGTGGCAAGTTTCAGTAATGTGAAACAGTTCAGTCAGCGGTTCCCAACATTCTACAATCATGTGGTTTCGTCACGAGTAACGAAAGTATTGTGGACGCGAACGATTTGGGGCGACAACGCAACGAGGTGTGAACTAATGATATATGAACATTTTATCCGTCAAAGTGGGTGCTACAACGCTAGTAATTGTCATACATGTGTATTTTAAGTTCACAATGTTGGTAATAAAGTTTCACGACTTTGTGACGCGTCTGTCTGATTAGAGCTCCAATGACAGATCTGTAGTTATATTCGACTTTAATTCTGTTTTTTCATGGATAATATAACCTGTTGTTTACAGGCAACTTTAACTTTAGTATAGACAGGCTCACAAAATTTATTTCTTGCCTTATGTCTTTTCATTTATTTGAAACGTTTCAGATAATAATATAATAATAATAATAATAATGCTGGACAATCCACACAACATCATCTAGCCCCAAGCTAAGCAGAGCTTGTGTTATGGGTACTAGCTGACTGATATACATAATACAATACATTACATAGATAGATATTTTTAATTATACATACTTGTTTCTAATAATAATCTTTGCCCTGAGTGAGGCTCAATCGGGAAAGTGCCATGCCACCATGCATCTTTCTACATGCTGCTGATAATGATGTTGAAACAAGTTTGTAAGTGAAATAATCGATATAGATAAACGCTGTTATATTCATAACAAGGAGGCTTAATCAAAATTGACATACTCGTAAATTGATGCCCCTCGTGCAAATCACCAATATTCTATACTGGGTACAATCATGTTTCAATTTTGAGTTATAATTACTTAATATTCACAATATTTCGACCATCACCACAAGTCGACAAAATTGAGTATCACACCTCAATTTCGGAGAAATTAATTAAAGTTTCCCAGAAGCCGGATTTCATTCAGCTATCCGATAGTGGCAAGCGTGGACGTGGCGCCCCGAGATACAGGTTCAAATTTACGGTACGCTTAAAATAATCCTTATTTGAAGGCTAGTGTTCACTAGCGCATTAACCAGCCAGTCAACGACTGTTCATTTTTTTTCAGATTCTTCTCGACTTAATCAAGGCTTAATACATCAGGAGGTCCTATACCACCATCGCCTAAAAATTTACTTACAAATCTTATCGTTCCGTCGATATATATAAGAAAACAAGGTGCTTCATGCAGACCAGTTAGTCAGGGGGTGTCGGAAACTATAAAACAGAAATTTGTGTTTAAATCGTGTGTCCACTTTTTGAGTTGAATTCTTGAATTCAAAAGTTTTTATAGGGGCTTTTTATTTTTATTTTATTTTAAGATCATGTCCATATAAGCATGTGTGTGCGTCAAATAGACATTTTTTTTTCTCTCTTTTTTATAAATTCTCATAGACAATCGGGAATTGCCGTAGTGAGAATAGTAGTAAAGCTCTTTGTGAAAGAGCTCGTTCAGGAAAGTACTACCATCGTACCTATTTCGGCTGCCAAGCAGTCATGTTCGCATTGCTGTGTTCCGGTTTGAAAGGTGCCGTTGAAATTACAGGCACATAAAGCTTAACACTAGTATGCCTCAGGTTGGTGGACGCAAGGTAGTGCATCGTAAGGCACGTACGTTATATTTTACTCGCTGATGGAACAAGCAGTTGACCCACCTGCTTTGAAATGGTAACCATCACCTATAACAAAGCATTGCCTCGCATTTGTTAACAACGTGTCTGCGATGCACTGTTGATGTGCCAGTAATTTCACCGGCCCTCTTTCGGACGAGCCCTTCACTAAGTACTCTACTACTTATTTACTTTTTTTTGTTCTCTAGCTTGTAAGGTGTACAATAAAAAAATTTCATTCATTCATTCATTCATTCTACTACTGCTAAAACATTATGTTGTCAAAAAATGACCAATTTTGGGAATGTAGTAATGCCAGTTACCACAAATAACAAAATTATTTAGTGGTCGTGGCAGTGGAATTATTAAGCATATGGCCTACCAGATGTTAAGCAGTTACCTCTGTAAGTTACAATTGGATTACAGAGCACCTGTAATTGAAATATGTAGTAGTATTTCTCTAGACTCTTTCACAAAGACTGCTTCTTCTGGTTAGGAGTTATTATTATTAGTTTATATTTATTTTTTTATTTATCAATTTTTACTTGCAATATAACAAATGTGTACTTCGAATAGATTTTACTTCGACTTCCCCTTTTCAAAAAATCTCGAGAAAGAGTTTTCTACTCTTGTCGTTTATGCGGCTCTATAATTAATTAATTAATATGGAATTCGATTTTGTACAAGCGCTTCCGTATTTTTATTGTATTTCATTTAAGTTATTTATTTTATTTTAAATATAGAATTTAATTTAATAAAACAGTAAATTGACAATAGTATGTCATTTATTCATCAAAAGCTTCACACGACTAAATGAAATTACTTAAATCAAAAAACTTTTTACTCAAAATAATATTTAAACAGTGACTCATTACTGAGAACAATAGCGCACCTGAGAAATTTACTAAAACATTTGCTTTTTATTAGGCAGTACGCTTAATTAAACTCAAAAGAGGCACGAGAATTACGAATCGAAACAAAAAGGGGTCAGAAGGCGACGCTTGAACGCAAACTGCAAAAATAATGAAGATTGTTCATGGCTTATTATGAAGTTAAATGAATGGTCCTCAGTTTTGTTCGTCTGTTTGTGTTCCCGAGGTCACACTCCGCGTGCCAGCGACCAGGTACAAGTAGGAACACTGGCTTTCATTCGATGTGGATTACTTTGTAATGAACTAAGTATTTCAATCTTTATTAACCTCCCTTACAAGTGCGCGTATTTTTTATACAACTTGCTGATGAAGGATACCATCGCCTATAACAAAGTATTGCCTCGCAGGTCACGCTCGTTAAGAACTTAGGAACGTGCCCTACGATATACTGCTCAGCGTCCATCTACCTGAGGCATACAGATGATGAGAGCTCTACTACTAAGAGAAGAGCTCTACCACTACTAAAATTTTGCAAGACTTTGTAATTCATAGTTAGAGCCTAAACTTCAGTCTGACTTACTAAAAACGTAGTTTAATTAGTTCTGTCGTGTAATATTTAAATTACTTTCTTATTGAATAACTACACTCATAATGAAGCAGGTATTTGTCTTGAGATGTCAGTTATAGAAGACTCATAAGTATCATACATTTACAAGAGTATTTTATGAGTTATTTGTTGATCTAATAATTAATTAGATCATGGTTTAAGCACACACGTACCTACTTTATATTTATTTACAAAAATATATTTTATCCAGTTTTTTTTGGTTTACGTAGCAAGATGTTCGCTTTTATCTATTTTAATGAAAATAAGTCTGCAATTAAAGATACGGCTTCTGTGTGTCGTTTTTGACACGGTCTCGATTTTTTTTTATTTTTCATATATTTCCGCAGGTATTTCATTTAAACGCATTTCAGTTTTATTTTCAACACAATTCATGTGTGTGTAAAATTTATTATTAGTAACTTTCTTTCAGTAGTAGAGAACACTTCGTGAAAGAGTTTGTCCGGAGATTAATTGCCCCCGTAGTTATCACTCCCGTCTATCAGATTAAAATCTTAAAATCTTAGACGACAAAAATATAGTGAAGTTCCACACACTTGTATGGTCTGTGCTTTGACGCAATTGCTATAGACAAAGGTAATTCTCTACATCAGGTGGGCTGCCTGTTTGTCACTAATTTCATTTTTTTTATATTCGAATTTTAAATATTCTATCTCGACAATGTACAACCCAACACACGAATCGATACCCAAGCGACTCGCTATAAAAAATTAATGTCTTCTTTTGTTCCACCTCGTTTGTGATATCCGTAATGTATGTAATAATATGTTCGACATAGAGACAGTATTATAATGCAATTTTATTAATATAAGACATTTATAAGACGAATACTAATAAATATCAATAAAGGTATGAATAATATACACATAGAATTTGATTTAAATAAGTAATGTGCAATAATTACCGAAGAAAAATATGAGAAAACCCGCTAAGATGTGAGGATGGAATAGATGCTAAGCAAGCCTACTTCATCTTGAACCCTATCCCAGGCAGTACAGAGTCCCGTAAAATAGGCACGATTTTCAGGAAAAAGTTGCCTTAGACGCTGTATGAATCATTTAAAATAGATTCAAATTCCTGTTTACTTACTTATTTTGTTAACGTTGTTTATTTTGTTACTTATTTAGTATTTAAAACCTTAATAAGTATTACTTTGATTTGTTGAATACATGTTACAATGTTGTTAATCAATTTGATACAATATCAACAATATTGTAACCAATTGGGTATGTACCATACAATACTAGATCAATTTGTTTTATGTGATATTATCTTTACAATTATCATAGCTTTTGAAAACTTTATTCATCTTGAAAGGCGATCAATTGGTTGGACGGACCTCAACGTTTAAAAACTTGATTGACCATTTTAATGTAATTGAAAAAAAAACATGGCTATTCTCAAAAGATAATCGAACATTGTCCACGCACTAATATCAAAATATGTCTTTAACTTTGGTCCCTACAGGATGTATGCTTGTTAAAATTTATTGATTTCTTACACATTTACGCACCAAGACAAACTATGCTTTACTAACAAATGTATACCTACAATTAACTACTTAGCTGAACGTTTATATCGGTCAGTCACCTAGGCGTTTTTAATATTAATAATATACCGATAGATACATTTTCTGTGTTATTCTAATACCATTTCATCGAAACCTGCATAAACTTTGATTAATTTAAGCTTTATTTAGTGTCCGAGATTCATATCTATATAAACTAGTCCAGAGTTGATTTTACTTAAGTGATACTGGCCGTCCCAAAACGTCTTTATGAATAAATAGAGTTTTCAAAACTTCCTCAATTTAGGCTAAAAAACGTTAATTATACGATATAATGTTAGTATAAACCGAAACAATTCCTACTAGTTGTTTATTTGTGTACGTAAAATGATGCCACTCGGGGCTTAGTAAGCCTCGGCTCTTAAAACGTACGATACAACGCAGTATAAACGTTTACAGCCCATTCTTGTTCTTAATTGCTATTTAAATAAAAACGTACCATGAAAGCAATGGACCTTTCTGCTATGAAAAAGAAAACATCACAGCGAGAATAAGTGAGCGAGCGTATTAAAGTCGATGTAAGAGTGTATGCGCCATAAAGTCAAATAGGCGGCCATAATTACTAGAATGTGATCGAATTTGCAGAACCTGTTAATGACATACTGTCGAGCCTGTCGTCGCGGAGAGGCTCGAGCTCCGAAACTGAGAAATAATGAGGATAATCCCCTCCCGCGGAGGGAGTACGTCTGTGGAACTCTTATCAAAAGAGATAGCAAAAGTAGATCGAGCACGCACTATCATCATTTTATAACACTATCTTTATTAACATTGGCTGCTTACTAACAATTCACTTTGAAAATAGCTTATTGGAGGGAATTGTTAGATAAATTCAACGACTGCAATATTAATACAACAGGCATGAAATTTAATAAACTCTTATCAAAGAGTAAATAAGGGTGACAGCGAATCTAATAATTTATTAATGAATCGCGCCCACTTGAGATAAAGTACTTTTTTTGGATTAAATTATTAAACTAAGCTAATGTCTGTAATAAAGTCGTATTTATAAAATAGACGACTAAATATCCGCCACTTCAATACCTATTAAATATTTAAAAACTTTTATATGCAACTCCTACAGCTTAAAGGGATTGAAGTGGCGGAATGTTACTACATATATATATTTAATCGTCTCTTTTATACTTTTACACAAAAAGTCGCGCCTGAATGAATTAACTATCAAAAGTCGTATTTGTTTCTGATTTATGCTGCTAAAGTTAAATAATGTAATACATTCGTACTATGTAGATCAAACTAAATAGCTGATGAGTAAAAAATTTACACTTTTTTATTGTATTTTCACTTTATGAGTAATAACTTTCTCGAGTTACTTAAACACAAAAATTACAAGAGTAGTTAGTAGACATTTTTCTAAAACTGTAAGTGCTAGTATTCCTATCTGTATCAATTATAAGAATAGTTGTCGTCGTTGTCGTCGTTAGAGATAAACTCATTATCATCAGCCTGTAAAAGTACACTGCTGGACATAGGCCTTCCCCATACGTTTCCAGAAAGAACGATCCTGAGCCCTTTCCATCTATCGACTTCCCGCGATCCTAATAATATCGTCAGTCCATCGGGTAGGTGGACGTCCTACGTTTTCGTGGGCACCATTCGAAAACCTTTATTCCCCAGCAGTTGCCGGTTCTACGAGCTATATGGCCTGCCCATTGCCACTTCAACTTCTGATTCTGGGAGCTATGTCGGTGACCTTGGTTCTTTTACGGATCCTCATTTCCGTTTCTATCTCGTAGCAGCGGCGGTCTTACCTATTGCGAGGCTCCGGGCGGCGGCAGGTCTTTGCGAGCCCCTTTGTTCTTCGTGGAAAGTATGTGATCAAAATTAAAAGTTTTAAACAAGTAAAGAAAATGTAGTAAAAAAATTTTTTTTTTCGATAATTTGCTTGGGTTGTTGCGCGAGGCCCCTGCAAGAGCGAGGCCCAGGGCGATTGCCCTGTTCGCCACCCCCTAAGGCCGCCACTGTCTCGTAGTGAAACTCCCCGGCATCGCTCTCTTCATAGCCCGTTGTGGGACTATGAGCTTGTGTAAGAGACCAATAGTTAGCGACCATGTCTCACTGGTTATAGACTTTTGGTTTTTTTTGTGGTAACTGTGACGAGAAGATGTTGGATTCGTCGGCTGACCTCTTTGTCGAAGTTGGACTTACCTAATTGTATAAATCTTAGATCTCTTAAATCTGTCAAAAGATACAAAGTTCAAGCTATTGCTATCTCTTATCAATGAGGTGACAAACAGAAACAAGACTAGATTTAGGCAATGATAAATTTAAAAAATATTTTTATTAGGTAGATGGGAATGGGGATGGAGGGGGTTAGTTGTTAAATGGGAATTGGGTTATGAAAATAATAATATAACTATTTTTTTACCTTATCTCGGTGAGTGCGTCTAATCCTAAATAAAAGTGTATAATATGAAAAGGTTTGTGTTTGTGTTTTTCTAACGGTTCAAAAATCTTGTTTCGTTTTGGTAATATAATAAGAGTAGATAACAATAATTCAGCGTATAATCAAACAATAACTATATAAAGTTCTGAGAATAAAAATAAACAGGCACTTATGGTGTAATTGTTTCTATTTCATTGAGACAGTTATATAAATAGCTTTCACTAGCAAAATAATTAACGAGATTTTACTTGCACTTAGGCCAATTTATTTTGTAATCAATACAATGATGTATTTGTAAATATTTTTGATGTATCGATTTATTCCAAAACCTGTTTTTATGTTTATTCGTAATATCATGATTCAGAAAGGTTTGATTTCCTATAAATATCGCATTAGGTCCATACGTATTTCAAGGTCAAAAGTTGTTTCAGGTTTAACACTCAACCTCTGCATAAAATAAATTTATAATTCTAATAAATTCTATAAAACACATCTACTTTTTATTTATTTATTATAAATGAAGTAATGTAAATAGTTATAAAACCAACTTATTATAAGCAACCGATAAAAAACTTAAATGCCTTCTAAAACTCAATGATAACCACATTAATGAAAATAATCTACAAGATATTTAAAGGACGGGAGTTTTTTTTTAAGGAAAAGGCTTCGTAAAATTGCTTTTAAACCTACATGCTAACAAATGCCTGTTAAGTCTAATTCAGTAGGATTTTTTCATTATGTGATATCTAAACTTTTGGCTGCAATCGCACCTCAGACCCAATTCTTGCACTTTTGAAGCTGAGACGAAATCGAAACTGGAATTTGATTGTCAAAATTGGGTCCGTCGAAAAGTCAGTTACGGAGAATACCATTAAGAAATTGACGTGAACCAAACTTGAATTTGATGATATTTCATCACAAGAATTAGGTTAAATCCTCTGAGTCTCGCCTGAATCAATGAACTATAGCTAAGCTTAAGTTTTGATAGTGGCAAACCGCCGTCTTTGTTCTTGCTGAAAACGTTCTCGTATTGTTACTCGAAATATTATTTTATTATCTATACCGATTTTAAAAATCTTTGTCCTGACTGAATGACTGACATATAGACACCGCACATCCTACAAATAACTAAAAAAAGTTATAAGCGATAAATACCCCTGTAATAATATAAGTGTTCAATATAGGAATTTCTGTTTTGGTTCACTGACAGATAGAGCCCGCTCAGCCTACGACCAGTAGGTCGTGGACTCTTGAAATTTCTAAAGTATACATATTCGTCTTATCCTTTTTTGTACACCTATGTGTACAAAAAAAAGGATTACCGAAATTCAACCCCTAAACAGGTACAGCGGAGGTTGAAGTTTCATCATTGGCTATTCGTATTAACCTGCGGCAGAGTTATAGGTTTCGATCCTCAGATGCCATTTTTTTTTGGTAGTTTTAGAATTAAAATTGTGTAATTAAATCGTACGCAATTGGCTTAAGTTTATCATAATCATCATTAGCCTGTAGAAGTCCACTGTTGGACAAAGGTCTCCCTTAAACGTTTCCAAGAAGAATGATTTTGAGTTTTTTCCATCTACCGACTTTCCGCGATCAGCAACGTCATCAGTCCATCTGTTATTTGAAGTTTAACTCAAATTAAGTTATTTGAAGTTTAACAATCCGCCTTTCAAGCGTGATGACTATGGCAAGTCCTTCCGATTTGGGGGATGCTATTTCCAGCAGTTTAGGCTGATGTCGTGTCGTACCCACTAAATGTTAATAATATGTACCTAATAACTACTACATGATCCAAAGATTTATATTCAGCTATATACTATATATAGCTCAATAATTAGTAGTAGCTCTACTTTCTAGGTTGTGGGTTCGATCCCCTCGCAGGACAAACATTTGTGTGATGAACATAGATGTTTGTTTTCTGTCTGAGTGTTATACTGTATTCTACGAGTGTACTTTAAAAAACCTAAATAAGTATTCTATCAATCATCTGGAACTCATAATACAAGGTGTGCTTAGTTTGGGGCTAGATGATGTTGTGTAAAAATGACCACAAATTGGTTATTAATTGTATTGTGATTCATAATTCTACTCCGTGTTTCGTAGAAACACGGGTTGGCTGAAAACGGTTATTAGTTTTTTGTTATACATATGCATAACCTACCGTCTTTAGAAAAACAGAAATCGAAACAGTGTCGCTTTAACCCCGAGGCACGGTAGATATTTTTTAGAGCTTTAGAGCCTATCAGGCCTACACTAAGATTCTTGAGGATTTCTGTAAAGGGTGTCCAAATATTTTATTTGGCGCATAGGTACCCACATTTTGCATTAGTATTCCAAACGTGACAGGTTGCAAGCTCATTGCCTCTACTAGGAATCTAACTAGAGAGGGATCTTTCCTTTACCGTTGGCATATCATCTTTAGGCACCGTGATAATAGCTAAAGGTAGTAATTTAAAATGGTTGAGTTTTCATACTTACAGTAAGCAGTGTAGAAGCGTAAGAGATAGAAACTAGATAAAAAAAAAATAAGGTACTTTTCCAATTAAGTACTTACCTATAACAATCTTTGTTCTGACTGACTGACTGACATAATATAGACAACGCTTAGCCTAGACCACTGGTCCTAGAGCCTTGAAATTTAATTCGTCTTGGAGTGCAGACGTGTAACTAAAAGAGTTCCCAAAATTCAATTCCTATACGGGTTGAAGTTTGTATGAAAATAACTTTACGCAGACGAATAGTTTACTAGTAAGTATACCTGCTAATAATAGTAGTATACATGCGACATATTACTACTTCATCGAACCTATCTTTGTTGACATTTTCAGATTATCTTAGAAGGTAGGTAGGTAGCTCATAATTTATCTAGTTTTATATAGTTTCTTAAAAAGTACCAAAACTAAAAACAAAACAATCGAGAAATCAATCACCTAAAGTGGGCTGTCTGGAAACAACTTAGGAATGTAATCATCTACGTAAATAGTTAGAAACTGTTAGTAGTTAGGTACCTACTTATGATTTAACATTAATCTACAAGTGGGTTGATGAAGCAAAAGTACCTACCTACTGCGGAAAAAAATACACGTAGGTAGCTATAACTTCTATAATATTTCCATTAAGTGTTAAGGGTTAAGTACCTAATAACTTATAGTTAATTTGGGCAAAATGACGTTGGTTCGTTCAAATTTATAAATACATTTGCAGTATTATGATGAAAAAGGTTGGATAATATGTAATAAACTTTAAATAGTCTTTAGAATTACTATATATTTTTAAGTTGGTAGGTACCTACCTAGGTATACCTACCTACCTACTTACCTAACATAATCTAACTCAAATTCAGGTGATCCATAACTTTGCATTTTTTTATTTAATATCCACATCATTAGTTCTCAGAATTTATAAACATACACACCTTTAATACCGAGCCATAACGAATTAGAATATACATTTTAGAATTGTTTAATAATTTGAAATTAATAGGTAGGTAAAGTAGTTAACCTATATAGGTACAAAAACCTAGCTATAACTTTGAACTACTAAAAGAATTAAGAAAATACCTAGTAGGTAGGTACTTAACTATGTTATGATGTTAAGGTTGCTCGTATCAGTTTCCGATTGTTTATGCTTTATTCATACAACAATATAATTTTACCTACTAACAAGTCTAAGATAATCTATACGCTTAAATATTCGGATTTTAAATTTAATACAGAAAACGAATGAAGTTTGATATGGAAAATATTATGATAACATTGTAGTTTTGATATTTATAGTAATTAGTAGAATTGGATTTTAGTTTAGCAAGGTAGGTAATTTTCGATATTATTTTATGTATATAAGTAATCCAATTATAATGTTGTCACTCAATCATCACGTCATGTAAACATACCAAACGTTCTAAAGAAGTCCTTGAATTGTCTAATTTTAAATATTATAATTGAAATGATTTTAATAATAAAGCAAAATTCAGATCGCTGTCGGCTCCTAAAAAAGTTAACAGAAAGATTTTCGATAATTAGAAAAGTTTTTGAAAGTTTCGTTGGAAACTTACCTGATTTGGAGGAGATCCTCTGAAAGCGAATTGCGACGTCATTTTTCACTTGGGAATGAAACTTGTTATAAATCACAGTTGAAGGAGTTCGAGTCACTGGGGCACACACTTCACAGTAGCATGTTGGAGCGCGCCGGCTCTACTTCCAGGATTGCAGGAGAAGCGGGCCGTGGTGCACCCTGGGTGCAAGAGCGGCGGCAGCCAGGAGTTCGCGGGAGTCGGATGCACTCGCGGTGCAGGTCGCAGCTATGCGAATATCGATTGCGGTGCAGAGTCAGAGTGGCAGCGGGCTGCGGAGCGTCACAAGAGCGGAGCGAGCCGCGTGGTGCAGCGGGCGCGTGGTCGCGCGCGCGGCGGCAGTGGGTAATGCGGTAGCTGCCCGCCAGGTGATAGTAATTGGCGCCGTTGTCCCGCTCTAGCGTCACCCGTCCCGCTCGGCGCGCACACGCACACTCGCTCTAGTGTGCGTGTTGCTCGCACCGCACCGCACACCGCTCCTTCTTTTCACGCTCGCGTCGCCGTTTGACCCCGCGCCAACGTCGTCGTCGTCGTCGTCGCTCTCGATTTTTGCGGTGCGGTGGGTGGCGCCCGCCACAGGGGCGGCCCGCCGCGGTGGGGGCGATCGGAGGTGGGGGTAGATGCACTCCTTTCTTTTTTAAAGCTCTTTCTCTTTCTTTTCTCGTATTTTTTATGTCAGAATGAAGCGGTCTCTTTTACTTAATTTTATACTTATATATTGTTATAATTAACAGTGACGATGCGCACAACGAGCAAGTTTTCCAAAGCGTTGGCTTAATGACAGCTTTACATTTCATTAAGAGTAACCTCGACATTTGTAGGTAAGTAATTTTTATTTATTTTACTATAAGTACCTACCTAGTATGTGGTAGGTAGGTAGGTACTTCTAAAATGTACTTAGATAGTCTGCTAAACCTGGTTATAGTGACAGCCTATGAAGTTGGTGGTTGTGGCTAGTTGTAAACTCGATAGCTTAGGTAAGTAGGTATAAGGAGGTATTATTGGAACATTGGTAGTGTAGTGGGGTCGCTTTAGTGGGGAAAACATGTTAGTAGCAGTAGCAGTATTAAACGGTTCTTTGAATGTATTAGGTAATGTTCCTTCATTACAATCTAGCACCTAGTTAATCGTGCAAACAATTCTAACTAAGTTAGTATTTAAGGACTTAGGTAGGTATCTTTGCATAGGTACTTAAGTTCCTACTTATATAATAATAATAATCATAATAATGCACTTAAGTTACAGACACTCGCTTGTAAAATACCAATTCAATTTAAATTAGTTACTTAAAAAGTAAGGTATGTGTGTAGGTATATTGAGTATTAAGTAAGTGCTTACCTACTAATTTTATTTTTCAACATATTTTTTGCACGAAGAATTACCTACTCTGTACCTAAGTACCGAGATACAAATCTTACTTATGCAAGTAATTAGTACCTATTTATCAAAGTACGTAAGTCTGGATAAGTGAAACAAGTAAGGTACCTCTGTAGGAAGGTACCAAACCTATACTCTACGCTGATGATTTTTCTTTAATATTGGTCCAGCATAAAATAATATTGTGACAATGCTCGGAGGCTACAATTAAGAAATGACAATAACACAACGTGGTATCGAAATAATAAAAAGCGCAACGTCCCCGATCGATCTGTTCCCCTCTTCTTTCTTATCGCGCGAATATTTCACACTGAACGCATACCGACCGAAAAAACTCACACAGATATAAAATATTCAAACGGTATAACATAAAATAAATTATCTTAGGTGAGCGTGAGGTTGTGTGCGTGGCCCCCTCCCCTGGGCGGGCCGGCGGCGAGCGACCAATTGGGGCGATCGGCGCGCGACGCAGACCCGAAGTCGAAGTCACTCACTCATCGTGGCGCTGTTGCTGCGGGTGGACGCATCCACTGCTCGTCAGTTGCCTGCCTGACAGCGCTTCCGCTGTCGCCTTCTCACAGCTCATGAATGACCCTATTCCACACTCATTACAATACAACGCCTGAGTCCTACACCTGAGTGGGTATATTGTTGCACAACTGCTCCTACACTTGCTTTTAATGATCTTAAACAATACGTCATTTACATTGATAATGATGGAACTGCTTGTATGACAGCTTAAAACAGTTAAGATAATTGTGAAGGGCAACAATTTAATATTTGTTATTGCGAAAAAATTAAAAATATGGTCACTAACTTCTAATTTACCGTAGTTTTTTTCCACTAGTCACTAAGTCACTACGAATTCTAGATTCTAATCTACTGCATTTTTTTCCACTTGCACTACGTCGCTTCGCTAGGTATTCTAACTTCTAATCTACCGTATTTTTTTTCCACTGGCACTACGTCGCGTCGCTAGGTATTCTAACTTCTAATCTACCGTATTTTTTTTCCACTTGCACTACGTCGCGTCGCTAGGTTTTCTTACTTCTAATCTAACCTTTTTTTTTCCACTTGCACACGTCGTGTCGCTAGGTATTCTAACTTCTAATCTACCGTATTTTTTTTCCACTTGCACTACGTCGCGTCGCTCGGTTTTCTCACTTCTAATCCACCGTATTTTTTTCCACTTGCACTACGTCGGGTCGCTAGGTTTTCTAACTTCTAATTTACTGTTTTTTTCCACTTGCACTACGTTGCGTGGCTAGGTATTCTAACTTCTAATCTACTGTATTTTTATTCCACTTGTCACTACGTATTAACTATGTCACTAACATGTTATCTTCTGTAGTTTTTTTCCATAGTCACTAAATCACTATATTTTGTATTCTTACTTCTATCTACAGTAATTTTCTTCGTGCCTCATTAATGAATTGTTGCGTATTACCTAATTATACAATTTTACACAAAAAGTCTACATTTTCTGGGGATGACAGATTTTCATCTTTAGTCTAAAGAAATCTACTGCTGGACATATAACCTTTCGAGAAAAAATGATTTTGGACTTTTTTCCGACTTCCCGCGATCCTACGCCACCATAGTAGGTACTATGTAGGTATACCACTACAGTACTATGTATACATGCATAGTACTACCACTTAAACTTACTGATTTGAGAGACATGTCGGAAAAAACTACACCGGGTGTAATAAGACCTCTCCCAAAATCTTTTGAGGGTATCATTGGAGAGCTGACGATATGAACAACTTTTTCTACACAAAAATGAAAATTTATGCCAAGTAGATATTACATTTTTGTATGGTACAATTAATTTCTTAAAAAAGTTGTTCTTCATTATTAATTTGTTGAACCTCTCAAAAATTTTTGAGGAGTGGTCTTATTACACCCTTGTTGCTAAATGTATGAAAATTTTAAAATATTTGGTTTATAAGTCTTTTTGTTTATATTTATTATTATTACTATTATTTAATATTAAACAGTAAATATTTTATTCACAATTGAACAATACACAGGACTCAAATAATTTAAACGAAAAACAAGTACCTATAAGTTTTAAGCAAATCGTTAAACCTATAGCCGAATCTGATAATCTAGTTACAAACCGAGTTTAGGTAGTAAAGAAGTTTTGTAGGAACCTGTTTTATGAATCAATCACTTCAGCGCTAGATCCAGCAGTACCTACCGATGCTTGAGCTCCACCAGATGTTTAAACACACATAAAAATGTTGGGGGCGAAAGTCTCTATCCAAAATGAAGGCAGCTAAATCGACTGGAGAGGAGGGTATCACGGTGAGCCGGCTTCGTGCGGGCGACCAACCTATCATACAGATTATACGCAGAGTTGATCAGAAAATGGAGATAATTCCAAAGTATTTAACTATTTGGTCACCCGAACTAAAATCTCACGATTTTTTAAAATGTTTTATAGACCAACTAGCGGCCGCTCGCAGCTTCGCCCGCGTGACAGTTTTTTCCCGTTCCTGTCATTTTTTCGGGAAAAAAGTAACCTTTATGTTAATCCAGGTTACAATCTATAATTGTTCCAAATTTCATCCAAATCGGTCTACTGGTTAGAGCGTGAAAGAGTAACAAACATTCATTCATCCATCCATACTTACAAACTTTCGCGTTTATAATATTAGTAGGATTTATCGTAAAGTTAGCACCAGTTCATGTTGAGTGTACGAAACGTATATAGACTTAAGTAAAAAATCATTCAGCTAGAAACACTTCGAATTGCCTCAATCCAAGCTGAACTAAGAAGTCATTGAAACTAACAAATAGGAGCTCACGTTCCAGTGGCTTAGCAAACTCTACCAGTTTTTCATATGAAAAACTATGTAACAATATATCATTGTTTTGAAATGTTTAAACTCGGGCTGAGTTTAATTTGACGCCACTTTCATAACTTTGTAAAATAAAATGTTTTTCACCCCTTTGAAACTCCCATACTAATTGACGTTATAACCCTTCGTCCAATTGGATTTATATGCTTACCAGTAGTTTTTCAAAAACAACCTATAATCCAAACAAATTCAATGCAGATCGGATCAACAAACACTGTTTGAAAGTTATGCTCGAACAAACGAAGCAAAATCATGCATGTTGGCTTTTGATTACGAGAAGGCTTTCGACAGTGTCGAATATTGAGGCGGGTTTTATGCACTTCATCGCTGTCTTATTGATTATCAGTACGTATATGAATGTACTCTGAATACTCTACTTCTGTAACTCTACAGGTATAAACGAATCCATGCTCTAACAAATCCCGTGCCTATCACGTGACGTGTGCAAGGGAACCATTTCTCCAAGTTATTTACAGCAATACGGAATTAAAGGTACCAATATGTATAACCTACATTTCGTAAACGATTGCTTTACTCTTTGTTGATAGTTTGATTATTATCTTCAAATTATGTTACAACATCCTCTTTGAGACTCCTGTAAGCTACATATTATGTCGAAGACGATGATTATGACGAATGTCTCTGGGATCTCAAATCCTACTGTTACGTGGGAAATGGGAGACTGAAGATAGTAGACCAGTATGTTTATCTTTGGCATATTATCGTTTGGTAAGTAACATACGCATACAATATAGGATGGGCTGCATTCGGTAAGCTAGATGATCGTTGCTTTTTGTGGTGAAGCAAAAGCAGTGTTTAAAGACTTGGTTATCTAAGCGCCGTTTAAAAGAGAAGAGTGTTTGGGGCTCACTCACAGAGCAGGCCATGGAAAGTGCCACGCACCTTATTAAAAACGAACTAAGGTCCAAGATGTTTACGATTAGGTTATGGAACTAAAATGGAGTTTATAACGGCACACATTGCGAGACGTGGTGATTAACTTGGAGTAGAACGAAAACTGAGTAGTGGCCACTGGCCATGAAGCGGCTACAAAAGCGTGGGACGGCATGCAGCGAGATGGGTGGGTGACATCGTCAAAGTCGCGGGTGGACTAGCTAGATAGACTTGCACAAAATGCAGGCAAAATCGAAGAAAGACATAGCATACCTCTCTTAGGTTTTCCCATAAATATGCGTATCCAGCAATGGGTGAAGTCGAGCCGCGGATGATGATAATGAAGAATTAAAGCGGATAATCCAGATATTTAACGTTCTTGATGACTTTATAATTCTCATTATGATGGGTATAGATCCGAATCATTTATCTGAACAAACTGGCTCGTGCCCACTTTATTGCGCAGTATCTGTCAAATAATAAACAATATTTAAATCAAAAGCGCTAAGGATTATCAATATCAACTTCGATGCAAATCTCCCCCAAAACAACTTTCTACCCCTTTTTAACCGCGATGAGTTTCAATAAAGTACGAGACTCGTCTTCCATCAATTCTGTTAAAGAATGTTTATGCAAAATTTGAAGTAGAATAAACCAAGTATGTAATAACGTTGTCCCATACAAACTTTGCCCCCATTTTTCACCCCTTAGGGATAGAATTTCGAAAAATCTTTTAGTATCGGATGCCTACGTCGTACAAAAAACGCATCCTCGAAGTTTCAGGTCTCTACGATCAGTGGTTTAGGCTTTCAATTCAAGGATTCAATTCGTTATTTGAAAGTTTTTACAGAGCTGTTTGAGCTCAATCGCCCGATAGTGGCCAGTCCCGGTATTTCCCTATTATTAGAATCCTTTTTTCTATGAAGGTGGTTCCACAAAGTTTAATTAAATTTATAATAAAATATATATCTTTCATCGCTGTTTTCAATAGGGTTTCCCTAAGACGTCGACCAGATTTAAATATATTTGAAGTCACGAGCATTCGAAAAGAAAATTGAGCAGTTATTTGTCTAAGTCAAATGAGTTTCAGGCGTTTTCTCATACGTATAAGCCTCCGGCATCGAGCTGGAGCCTTTATTAGAACCGCATCCCATCTCCACAAAGACACATCGCATTTAAATATCACACTAAAAGCGTCAATCTACATACGTCCTATTGAGCAAATCCTAAAAGTGATTTATGCTGAAACCCTATTCGATTGAAGTAGATTACAAATAATGAATAAAATTGCATACGAAATGAGTAGACCGAGAGACCGTGCGTTTGTACGACTGTTTGAGCAAGCTCGTGGAAGCCCTGCTTATTGGTGATAAGGCTTTAGCTATATGCTACAGTAGGTAGACCATATCATCTAAATTCTAAAGACCTGCAACTTGCCTTGCTACTAAAAAAACATTACTGATATTGCAAGATATTATTTTAATATAAAATACATTATAAACATAAATTTAGAATGAAAATGTATGTAGCCCAATCACTAGTGCTATGTAGGTACTTACATAATATAACCAGGACGAATTAATACCATTAAATACTCTTACTTTAAAGAAATGCTCGACGACAAGGCCCAAACAGTGTAATTTAAGACAAAAGAGAAACGAAAAGCAGGAATGAATCCGGGCGGGCGGAGGGTTTCCGCCCGCCCCAGCGGGTGAGGCACGGAATCAACACGGGGCTAATGCCACAGACCTACACCGTTTTAGATTGAGAACCACTTAATAGCTTAATGCGCTAAAATACGTTGGTACAATATGAAATTTAATGCAATATCAGTGCTCTACAAATAAGATGTGATATTAAACAAACTTCAATGAAATTGTGTACTATTAGGTATTTAAAAAAATACATTATATTTTGTGGATATTTTACTTATGCAATGTTACCACGATGGAATTTTTTTAATTCATATACTCTAGTGCCACATAAATGTTCTTGTCTGAGAAAGAAACATATTTATTGTAAAATCAAAGTGAGTTTAGATAATAATAACAAAAATGCTGGACAATCCACTCAGCATCATCTAGCCCCAAGCTAAGCAGAGCTTGTGTTATGGATACTAGATGACTGATATACTTATTACAATACACTACCTATATACATATTTATTATGCAAAGAAAATACCCAGAACACCCAGAATAAATATTTATAGGCGGGACTCGAACCCGCAACCTCCTGCGTCGGAGGCTGACATTCGCCCGGCGCGCCACGTCGGTCGTCACTGCTTCTAAACTATATGAATGTAAGCAAACTCTAAATATTCCAACCTAAAACTAGCAAAGAGCATGTCAAAAAAACGATGAATTCTAATAGTAAATAAGCTGTCGTTGCCAGCTCTAATATACATAGCATCGCTTCTTTTTCCCGCACTCACCGAGTGGGTAAGTATACTGTTTGTGGATACGGTGGCATGGGTTAACAGAGCAGGGGGATGGTCATTTCAAGGAAGGTAGCCACCCCCGCCCAACCGTGTCTGCAGCACAGACTGATTAAACGATCCTCTGTATCTAAGCGTGTTTGCTTTGAAACTCTCATCGATACTGCTCCTTTTAAAAACGTGAGCGAGTGGTGCAATTTCGCGTTGCTTTCTTTACTTTTAACTCTGGCGGAGAGCGTTTTATCGACTGCATAGACCTAAATAACTGAATCTAATAATGTAAGGTCTCTCTGTGCGTCTTACAGAGAGACCTTACATTTCTTTTTTAATTTAACTTTTTTTGTTAAGGGCTCATTCGGGGAAGTACTACACCATGCTCTATTTCTGCCGCTTCTGTGTTTTGGTTTGAAGAGTATGGGTGCTGGTGAAATTACAGGCACTCGAGGATTAACACTTGTATGCCTCAGGTACACAATGCATCGAAGGACACATTTCTGAAGAACGTGACTCTTTTTTTTGTGACATGCATAACTTTAGAAAGTAGTGGGTTTGAGATTGTTTTAAAACCTTTGAGTATGTTTGGATGTGGTGGCGAGTGCTGCCGTTTTATTAGTGGTTACAAAACTTGACATTATTCAAGGGACTGATGATAAGTAGATACCTACATGGTTTATAAGTTACTGTGGTTTTGAATTTGTTTTTAAAACCAGTGACTGTTCGGTTCTTTTCAAACTTTTCATAACCGGGAATACCACCGGGAAAACCATAAAGTTGAATTCGTATGAATGAGCTGTCTACACTAAATGTTTTCTTTTGTTATATTTCTAACGGAATCGAAACTTTTAATTTGTTCATCAAAAGCAACATCACTATTACCAAACTTATTTTACAGAATAAAATAGACAAAGGGTAATTAATAAACTAGTTATATATTATAATATGTTATATCTGAATTACTAGGTATTTTTTGCACATCGGTAATGATTATGATGTTATTATTAATATTATCTCATGTACTTAATCTAGTTTTATCGCAGTCTATTGTTTGCAATTTTTCTGTATGAAAACATGGCTTAATACGTTTATCTGATGATAGGTACCAGGATTATTGTTTAAGCAGAATGTTTCACATCCACAGATTCGTTGATGATAAATAAATAAATATTTGTGGATATTTTTACACAATATCATCTAGCCTAAGCATAGCTTGTTATCGGAACCAGATGGCTGATAAAAAAAAAAATATTTTTTCGTAAATGCATACCTAGAATACAATAAAACACCCAGATTGAGAACATACCTCTATGCTCATCACACAAAGTTGGGTCTTTTTTGGTGAGAATCAAACCCACAACCTGTAGTAGCTTATTATAATAAGCACTAACACAATACATTAAGTTCGTAATGGGTTGTCGTAATGAGTCAAGTGTGTAAGTTTTTTCTGTAAATTGTGATTTATCGGGACTGCAATGATCCTCAAGTTTTTCAATCTATGACATTATGATTGATTTAAATAAGACTAAACTAACCAAGCAAATATTTTTACGTACATTCTAAGAGTCAGTTTGCGACTTGAACATTAGTATCAATCGATGTGTATGCGATGTTTAAAATTATGCTGATAATCATTTGATTATTTACAATAACTCTGTGACAGGTATATAAAATCATCCTTCACAACGTACAAAATAACAACTATCTAGTTCTTTTCAGAATAAGCTCACGAGTTGGTAATCTGTCGAAAATACATTCACTTTACAAATTTGTTGAGAATATTCATTAATCACTCATTTGGAAATTCAAATCAGTACTTCGTTAGTAGAGGGTCGAATGACCCGGCCTGTCAATGCCAAATAGACTACACAAAACATCCATCGGAGTTAACTCTAAAGTAATTAATGCCCAGACTGAACCCTGGATTGTATGTATTAGTCAAGTCTAACCTCGATTGCTCCTATAAAATGTCATTGTCATTCAACTAATTGGGCATACAGAGAACAAACATGTATGTTCATCACACAAATGTTTGTCCTCGGTGGGAATTGAATCCACAACCTTCCGCACAGGAGGTAGAACTGCTAACTGAGCTGTGAGGCCAGGCACAAAAGAGGGTAAAGATGAAGGTAAAATTCTGAGCAACAGACGTAGGTATACATTGAATATCATTAAATAATTTGCTTCGATCAATGGTATGTACTAATGTGCTATGAAAGGTCTATCAGTGAAATAGAATTTCCTATCCCTGAACTACCTCAAAACTAGAACCGTAGAAAATGTCTGGGCCCTGTACCATGAAGGTAGGTATGTAAGAGATCTAGATATTTTTTTCTGCATTCTCTTTCATCCCCATATCTTAATAACGCTTTGTTCGATTAGTGACGATTGACAATAAATTACTTAACAACAACATAAAGATCTGTTAATTTCATGTAGATCCGACAACAAACCTACATAAAAACATACAAAGGCCCTACTCTCGTAAAGAAATATCATAAAATTCAAGTTTCAATCATGTCAATCAGGAAATGGAATGAATCTCGAGTTTAAAAATTATATTTCAGAAGGCACAACTTTGGCAATGAAATTCTAGTTCCAATTTCGACTCAGCTCAAAAAAAACGATTGTAGACCACACGACTGAAGTAAAACTTTTCTAATGTACGAAACGTAACTGGCTATGAGAGAAAGAGAGAAAAACAGTGCTTTCATGCAGTGTGTTAAACGTTTAACGCAACCTTGTTGGAAGCCGCATAAGAAGTATTACTTCAAAAATGTGTATTCCAGGTTCCACAGAGATTTCAGATCGTTTCACTGTCTGTGCAAACGCAAACGTTTTCATGCAAAAATGAATTAGGAAGTGGTGGCACCATAGGTTGGCACATTACGCCACGATTTAAGAACGGGTCCCTTAAAGATAGGGAGGGGAATATGAATAAATAGTTCGCATACCGTTTTGGACACGCCGGTAATGAAGTCGCTATGATGATCTTAAGTTGTACGGCAATATATAGTTTTAAATGAGAGCACGCAGTGTAATGAAAATTCTATAGAAAGAAAGAACGAAAAAAGATATTATTTGCTGGAAGAAAATTCTTTTTATGGTTAAGCTCGCTTTTGCACATGTCTTTTGTAATCACTTTACAAAACAATGTGTGTAACAGTGTATACCTCGTGTGTAATAAACAATATAAGAATGGTGGAAACCTAGTTGTGGATTGCTTCAGTCCGATAATGATGATGGCTTGGTGGGAGTGGCCCCGCTTTCTGATTCTAAGGTCTTCGTCATCACCGGCGTCAGCCTGAATAAACCTACTATTGAATATGTCTAATAGTAGACTATTCAGGCTGATACTATGATCACAGGTATTCCATTGTAAACAGGCTGCAGCCATTCAGTTTCCGGATGTGTTCGTTTACCACTATTCGTTTCTAGAGGCGATAGTACGTCGTCTTGCGGGCAGCCCCTGCCTACGATGCTTCTGGCTGTAGAGTCGACGGTAAGTTGTACTGCTCTGTACTAGGGCATGTTGTTTATTTAATGTGCAAGCGTGGGTCCGACACCGTATCTTGCCCGTGCTAGATCTTTTACAACCCGTCATGTATCAAATACCAACTTATGTGCCAAATGTAATATTAGAGTATCATACCCACTACCTGCTGAAGAGTTACGCAAAACATTTTTGGGCCTTTTAGCTCTTGAACTCTCGCGATTTACCTCACAATGTTATCGGTCCAACTTGGAGTAGAAACTTTAAACGCGCAAGCGCGGGCCTAGGAGCGACTTTTTTTGTTATTTTTTCGGGAAGAGCCGTTTTCTCGATGCGTGCAATTGGTAGCTTAACAAATTTTATAAGCACTAAACCACTTTGAAAAAAACCAGAATTATGTACTTTTGTAGTTGTATTGTCTGGGTTCACAGCTCTGTAGGAGCTCTACCTTCTGTGCCGTATATTGTGGGTTCGATCCTCACTGATGAACTTTTGTGTGATTAACATAATTAGATATCTGTTTTCTGTCTGGTATATATTATATTCTTATATGTATTAGCAATTAGTTATATAAGTATTATTTTATAAGTTATTGTATAAGTATTATAAGTATTTTTTATTAATTATATAAGTATTATTTTAGTAGTTGTAGAGGTCTTAGTGAAGGGCTCGTCCGTGAAAGTAGTACCACCATGCATATTTCTGCCGCCAAGCAGCTAGCTGTGTTACGGTTTGAAAGGTGTGGGTGCCGGTGTGATACAGGCACATGAGGCTCAACACCTGTTTACCTCAGGTTGATGGACGCTGAGCAGTGCATCGTAGGGCACGTTCCCCACGAGCGTGGCTTAAGAGATAATGTTATATAAAAAAAAGTCATTTAGGTCCTATAGTATAGAGTATAGTATTGCTATTCTTAATTAGGGCTAGCTGATATTGTGTAAAAATATCCCCAAATATTTATTTATTTCCAATAAATGTATTGGGGACAGCTGATGTCAATCTTTTTTCCAACTGCAATGTATTTAGGGCAGTGGTCCGACCTCGGCCAGCCATTCCATTTTGTAATCAACATTAACCAAATGTGTTCCGCAAATCGTCGAGCAACAATGCCCCCATTGTTTTGAAAGTGGGAAACTTACTTAAACCTTTCGACCTCATTTACAGCGTTAAAATTAAACACAACAAATATTGGCATCAGTACACTCCTAACCAAAAATCAACACACGGTTAGAAACTAGATAAAGATTACTTCGGATTTGTTTTCTAAGCAATTGAGTTATTTTTTTCAATTTAATGTTTTTCTAGTATTAGTTTAAGTTCTGGCGTGTAATATCGGTGTCATTTTAACCAACATTACTTGTAGTCTTAGCAAGAAGTGTGACCAATAGAAATGAAAGAGTACTAGTGGCGTCCTGATTACAATGAAATTATTTCCTATATTGTCACTTCTTTTTCAAAAACTGACCTGAAAGTTTTTTAAAAATATAACTTGCTGACAGAACAAGCAAATGTCCCACCCTATGAGAAAGCATTTCCTCGCAGATCATTTTCGTTAGAAATCTGCCCTACGATACACCGCTCTACATCTATCACCTTGAGACTTATAGGTGTTAAGCCTCATTTGTAACTTCACCGGCATCCACACCCTTCAAACTGAAACAAAGCAACGCTGTTTGGCGGTAGAAACAATCATGGTGGTAGTACCTCTCCGGAAAAGCCCTTCACTAAGCTAAGTAGTTGGTATCTACTACTAATTATAATTTGACCATAAACGTTGAATAAAAACTATAACAATCAAATCACTTGATACTGGTAAAATGTTCTGTTATATGACGGGCAGATTCCTTAGAGAAGCGTTCTTCGCTTCTTTAAGGAATATGTCCGTCGAGCCGTGTTTTGCAAGGAAGCATAACTTGCTTCCTTGTATTAAACTCATCAAAATTTTCATGTTTCGTGCTCAATCACACCACCATGGTAAGAATAATTTGTATGAAATGGAACAAGTATAGACCAGAACGATATTGCTCTTTATTTCTTACAGACAAAGATCATTTTTAAGTGACATGTTGTGCACCAGAAAAGCCGTAACCGGTGGACTAGTTTACCTCTACCTTATTATAGTACAATGAACACTGAAGTTATTAAAATCTCTTTCCGAGTCTATCTAGAATCAAAATTTTAAAATATTATTTGCCTTAACCCAACTATTAGTAAACTAAATTCAACTTATCTTTATGTTTCTGTATGGAGAATCATAAATTTAGATCTAAATAAAAGATGTCTTGTTAACAACAAACCTTTTGCTAAAAGCGGCAATAAATTGTAGGACCAGCATTTTTTGTTTGTATTTTATCACTTTTGCTCTGGCCTCACTATTGACATTGATTTTTATTACTTTAACAGATTTTTATCATTACGATGTAGAATATCTTAGCAAAGGTTGTTGTTTGTTACCAAGACGAAACTAAAGTAGAATACGCATTGATTGTGAATTAATTGTATGTTGTTCGTCTGTTGAAATTAAGATGCGATGGTGCAGTTGGTAAGCGCATCCTCGTATGAAGGTTTCAAAACCGAGTCGTTTCATAGATGTTGAAAAATTATACAATCTTTATAAGGTACGTAAAAATACAACTTTTGACTTTTAGAAGAAACCAAAGTTACTTTTAGAAGGTACTAAAATGGTTCATACGTAACTACTAAGATATATGGTGGAGGCCTATGTCCAGCAGTGGACTTCTACAGGCTGATGATGATGATGATGAAGATATATGCGCTTCATATTTTGTTCTGAAACAACGTTCTTTGTTCAGTAGCTTTTTGTTTTACCTGAAATAAACGTATTAAAATTGTAAGACATCTAATGTACCTGTCCCAAACGAAGTTTGAAGATGTAAGATTCTTTTGCTTTATGCCCGGGATACACGAGGCTAGTTTTTCAAACTTAAATAGCAATCTATTGCTAGTAGGTTAGATAGCAAATAATTAACTCTGGGTTCTTGTATACAGAACTAGCTTAATTCTCTGTTAGTAAGTTAGTGAGCAAGCTAAATAAAGATGAAACATTAAAAAAACTACAGGTTTCATGTGACCGGAGAACCTTGACACTGGTTCAAATATCATGGCATTGTGTAGGCCACTCTAGCTAGTACCAAGCCAAGATAGATGACTACTGTTAACTTACTACCCTAACTTTACAAAACTAGTCTCGTGTATTTCGGTCGTTAGACACTACACTAGTTAGTACAATACCAGCATGTATTTGACATTGTAACTTACTTGTAAATGCATGTAGGTTACCCGTGATACTGGGTTTGACACATCAATTGTTTGTAGTTCGCTCTAAAAACAATACGCATGTCACGCTATTGAATTTATTTATATCGGAATAATTATATTAATCATCGCCCACAAAGGTCAATGCGGCGGACTGCTTCAAGTGATGCTCGTTGGTTTGAACTAATTTATTATTGGACAACTTAAATTAACTAAATTATAATTATTTTAAATAAAATATCACACATAACAAAGTACTTATTGACCTGGGACATTGCATTTTATGGACACTTAGTTGGATATATGTAATTAGGAAGTGATACAATGTTAGTTGACCGTATGTTTCATTAGATGTAGGTACACAGGTATTGAAGTTTCCGAGTTACCCACGTTTTGTGATTTTTAATAATCGTTACTGTAATCTAAGTTGCTCGTTATTGCCATCTTTATATGGTGGTAACTTTATTTTTTACAGCCAGGAAAATGTTGTTTGTAACATAAAATACGTCTTATAAAGCCTAAAAAATATAAAAATCATAAAGAATACATATTTTATAAACTACCCATAAACTATAATAAAAAAAGGTACAGCTTCCCAACACAATCTTATCTTGAAGAATAGTCAGTTGTTTCCGACCTCCAGTTTATTGGTCGTCATTCATTATCAAGATAAATTATCTTTGAAGAGCCAATTAAATTTAAAAACAAAGGTAACATAATAATACGCCGTGATCTTGAAGCAGGAAGGTGCGAAGAGTGGGACACGGCTGAAGCCACAGAGTAGCTAATACTTAGAACATACTCTTTAGATTTAAACAAAGCAATTTAGTCTCACAGAAACAACAGTTAGTTTACAAAGACTTGTAGTAATAAAAATATTTTAATTTTAGTTTACATTTACAATAATATAGTTTAATTCAAAACTGGCAAAAGTGCTAGGTACGCGTTTATATGTATTAAAATGAATACATAATTTTTAACATAATATTCGGTTTATGCTAATTGCGGTTTTACCACCGACACAATATTCATGATATAATAAAAACTACGCGACTTTGCTTGTGCAAGATGCCTTCATTGTGATATTATAGTAATTTTGCAGTATATGCAAAACTACACACAACACGCTTAGAATCTTGCGTAGTAGGTATTTGCGCATTATTTAGTTTAGGAAACTCAAGGTTTAGTAAATTCATAACAGCTTTATAATGAAACTACATACAAAAATATTAACATGTTTTTTGATTGCCCCAAATGAACACAATTAACAAATTAACCCCTGAACACAAGTCGGTAACGAAGCAATGGTGTTCCATAGTTTATTTTTCCACATCCGTTCCGTGGTTCAGCGTTTACATTTTATTGCCTTTATTCTTTCAAGGGTCAGCACAAAGAGCTGTTTATAGCTAATGATACTTAGGTGTGTATTTTAACACAGACCCAAACCCTCCAAAGATGCATGTAAAAAATATTTTACACATTATAATAAGGATCCGACTGCCGTGCGTCTTGAGGCGCTCCTCGGTGCGGTTCCGTGGCGCCTATTTTTTGTACCTAAACATTTTTTGGACGTATATTAAATGTGGGAGTTGGCAGAGTCATAAAATGGCAACAGTAAAGAAATTTAACAGCCACTTTCGGTAGACGCTCAACTTTATAACTTTGGTACTGTCAGGGTTAGACAAATAAAGTGCTCAAGTTTCTATATTTTTTGTAATTTTATCAGTATGCTACTTCCGAAGTTTGACTGCAGTACGTTATCAAACCAGGTGAGTTTATGGAACACTAATTTGAAATCAAATCCTAAACAGTTAAATATGAAATATTTAAGAAATATGGCCTTTGCTAGAAAGTGTAAGGTTAGAATCAAATAATATATTTTGAGAAGAACGTTGCAATTGCAAGTATATACCTTAACCCTTCTGCTAACCTTTTCTACTGTTAACTACGGTATAACACTATGGTACGGATAAAATAGTAAAAATGTTATATTATAGGTGAGGATACGCTAGTTGTAGTAGAACTATGTGAAGAACTCGTCTGGGCAGTACTACCACATACAAGTACCATTTACTTGCCATCCAGTAGCGTTGCTGTGTTCTGATTTGAAAGAGGTGGGTGCCGGTGAAATTACAGGTGCACGAAGTTGAAGGAAACCTTAGGTATACATGAGTTAAGCCTCATAGTAGTACATAATAGGGCACGTCCTTAACACACGTAAGCTTTAAAACTATGCTTTGTTATAGATAAAAGCATCAGGTGTGATACCTGCTTGTTCAGTGATCAAGAAGTACGATAAAGATAATATGATGATGGCTCTTGTCTTATTTTTTGGTCTGATGCAACTAAATAAATAAATAGCTGATTTTTTTACGCTACTTTAACGCCCAGTTGAGGACTGACGATTGGTTTTTGTAAACAGTTCAACCAATAATATTATTTATATACCACATTATTTTATGTATTTTTATAATAACCATTACAATACAACATATCTTTTACTTTATTTTATGAAACAATATTTTACAATATCAAGTACATAAATTATTTTCAGGAATTCGATAAATAATATTTAATAATGTAGGTAAGTTGGAAGGGAGAAGAAATAGGAAATAAATCAAAACTCAGTCACATTAAACCACAAACAAAAAAATACACTAAAATGAAATTAGGGCAACAAGTCAAACTTTCGGTTTGACTTACTTTGCCGTGTCACGCAACACAAAATGACAACGGAACATAATGTCTCAGACAAATGAAGCCAGCTTTAAGAATAGAGTTATTGCCGCAAACACAATTAAGAGACCTTGAATACCAATCTGTATTTGCGTAAAGTGTAGGACGACTAAAGATACAAATCATTTAAAAATAAAAATAATATTTGGTTCGTTACATGAATATATGTTTATTTTCTTCAAATCAGTGAAAATGAGTATCAGAGAGTACAGGAAGGAGTGAGGAATTTTCAAACGCCGAGCAAAGTGCCGAGATAACGACCGAGGTGGTGACAGAGTTAACCTTGGTCACCACAAAAATAGTAATAAAAATATTACTTAATTTGTGAAACATAATAGTGTGTTTTTGAAAATAGAAGTTTTACAGTCAGAACCTATCAAATCCTTAATTACATTTTATAATGTCTTTGGAAGGCAATCCAAATACATCTGACGACAGGGTAAAAAAGAAGTCTTACTCTACAAGACATAAAAGAGGCGTTCTGAAAAGTTTTTCAAAGTTTTTTATGCATATCTTACCCGATCGGTATGTTTTAGATTAATTTCACTAATGGTCTGCGGATAAGTGGCTCAGACTGAATGTAGACAGAACGGCATTACCAAAGTATAAAGAGTTTTTTATTAATAGAAGACTCGGGAACCCTGAAATAGAAAGGTTTATTAAAGAGCTAAAACGTGATATACCTACTAATAGGAAAAGTTTCAAAAGTTTTCAACTTGAAAAAGTTTTATACTTAATTAAATGGATTTAATGTGGTTTTCAAGCATCTGCCCGGCATCCTTGAGGTACCTATGTTTATCTACAGTATCTTTCAGTAGAATGAAAAATATTAACGATGCTAATCAATGGACATGACTGAACAATAAATCACCTATCATGAATGGACCAGAACACGTAATAGCTTTCTGTATTTCCTATCTTTTATCTCCAACAAAAGTTGATGCATCTAACAACAAACGACAAAGTACCGGTTTAAGATTAACCCCATCAATTTAAGATAACTCGCTCCTACCGTTCTCTTGTGTGGCCATTCGAATAGAGTGAAAACTTTAGTTGTGTTTACAGCTTGCCCACGTGACTTTATCTGTATTTTGTTTGCGTTCACTTGCAAGTCTCATATATAATTAAGTAGATCCAATCTACGATGTATCTACCTAACTCAATAATACGGGTATATCCCTAGATCTTGCATTACCCATTTTGGACAAAGTTTTCCATCGCGATCGATTCTGATCATATTATAAGTAAGTGAGGATAAGCATTGGCGTTGTTCGATGCAATCTGAAAACTGGGTTGGGTGTTCAGATAAGTGAGTGCCGGATGAGACTTCATATGATCAGTAAAAAGACAGAAGCAAGCTTAACGAACGATCTTGATTAGAATACACAATACCTTAGCGTCGACTCTCCATTAGCGAAAGAGTAGGTGTCACGATTCTCTCGCACGGCTTTTATTATTTATTCCCACTTTCGAAACGGCATGCATAAGCTCATCGGAACGGTTCTGAACACGAGCAAAGTAACTTTTAACTTGGCTCTATTCAAATTCTGCTGGTAATTACAGACTCGCTATAATTATGGACAAGCAAAGCCTCTTATTCATTATCTACTTTTACAAAAAGAAATGAATTTTTTTCTTTTTTAAAACGGTGAGTTTAGCCAACCTTTGATCAGACTTTCCAATGGAAACACTTTTTAAGGGTTGGTTAAATTCAAAACAAATTCAATCATGAGAATTCCTCTTTTCATTTCATTGACGGTTTAAAAACAATGCCGCCGAAAATGTTTAATTTACATTGGAAACAGAGAAACAAAAAGGCTTTAAGTGGTGACATGCGCCGACACACCAAAAGCCTAGAGTCGTCTGGAGCGTCCGGCCGCGCCGCGCGCCTTCGCAAAAAGGACGAATCATTAGGAGGCGCCACACGAGATCCCATTTAAAAGTATGAGAATATTTTCACAAAAAGCTTCACATTCAACTCGCAGCACATTCATTTTATGAGAACAATGAGTGATTTTTGTATTTTTATTTAATTTTATGTCGATTTTATCCGCGGCAACGAGGCAAACCGCCGTGGTTGTCGCCTCGTTCTGTCTTCGGTTTTTTGCAATGGGAGAAGCGCGGGCGTCGGCACCAAACGGTGTTTTGTTCCCGTGGAGGCGCTATCCCCTCCCGGGAGTTTGCAGCATACTCTAACGTCCTTTCGCTGGCGCCACATTTCACACTCTTGCCCTATCCGCGCCGCGTCTGCGCCTGTTTCGCATGTCCTTGATGCTCTTCAATGCATCGACAATCAGTTAACGAGCTCACTAAATGCGAGAGCATTGCATGTTTAAGCCGAGATCTGTTAGATTGTGGACTTAAACGGTGGTGTAACATATTTTTATTTCATTTAATGATGCTTTTCCGTATTTAGTACCAAAGTATACCGGCCTACCGTATACCGCTTAAAGCATAGCTACCTATCGAGTTCATACATACCATGGTATCTTAGCGATTGTTCATCCACGTTGTTGAATGGTAACTATTTATTTTATGAGAGATTCTAATGAGAAGCTTCAAGGTAAATGCTGACGGTTTTGTAATTTATTTCTAATAGTTCTATGACGGGTGCGCGTAACATTTCGATGTGACGGCATAATGGTGCGGAGACAATGGACTTCAAGACTTGTTTATTGAGTGGATGGAGTTGTTTTAAAGTAGAGTGTGCGCAAGAGTGGAGGCGGTGTCTGCCCGCAGAGAACCAATGATAGCCGGTTGACTCAGTGGGAGGAACGAGTAGGTAATCATGCATTAAGCACCACGAGCCATGTCGGGGAGATTCACACAGCGGATACAGCTTTACGATTCATTATAAACGTGTTGAGTCGCTCTGTTTATATAGCTCAAGTACCCTTAATTCTATCAATGAAGGTGATGGAACCTGTATTATTAAGAGGTACTCGGATATATTTTTTTACAATTCTTTTTATTAATCTGTGTCTTAATGATTGCTATTTTGATGCCACATGATTTTAAAATAAGCCCTTGGTTTCCTTTGATTTGTGTTACAAATGAATTTCTAGCACAAACCAAAGTAAGAATATGTAGTATACATATTCTGATGATAATTCTACACCGTTTGTTGGTATGATTTTCTAACTGAGGAACTATTCCCAAAATAGATATAACGTAGGACATGGTAGTTGTTATACTGGCAGAACGAGTTTGGAATTGTAAGATGAATATTATCAGTTAGGTAGGTACCGTTAGAATTCTCTAATATTTATTTTTTATCTTATATTTTCTAAAAAAAAGCCTCCGCTGTACCCGTCGAGGGATTGAATTTCAGGAATCCCTTTCATAGTACGCACCGAGACAAAATGTAGCCTGAAAATATCAAGTATCTACTACCAACGGTTTAGGCTGTGCGCTGTCGATATGTTAGTCAGTCAGGACAAAAATTCTTAAATCTTCCTTTAAGGTCCTAACTATAGCTATGTCAATCTGTGCTGGTTAATTTCGTGAAGGGAAAACACCTTTGAAATGATATCTCATTCAGATACTGGCAATTTTATAAAATAATACGTTCATTTCTTCAATTAAAAAAAAAAGAAAAACCAGCTTAAGGTTTTCAAAGCCCGTTGACTTAACTTGCTACAAGAGTTATATAACTTACTGCTACTGTATGTTGCAGTAGCAAAAAATAATCATTTTATGGAATAGGAAAAATGGTTTAGTAATGTAGTATTTATAAGTTTTATTGCGTTAAATTAGCTATTGACAGTTTTTATTTCATGGCCATCATTTTTATTTTATTTGACTACAGAAACTAAAAAAATATATCCCTAAGGTAAAGTACCTACCTACTAGTATTCCTGATCATGATGATATTTTTTATACAGCAGATCGATACTATACAAAATCCAATATTATCCAATCTTTTATATAATAATAGGGTAATAATCAAAGTCTTGACTGACTGACGAACAATGCACAGTCAAAGCACAAAAATTACCTCAAGAAGACTTTTAGAGTACTAAAATATACACTTTATCTATTTTATTTTTAGCCTATACCGTCCCACTGCAGGGCAAAGGCCTCCCTAATTTTTTTCCAACTTTCTCAATACCTTACCAAGTTGGACCAGTCTGGAAGATCTGTGATCTGGATGAAAGTGTACACTAAGAACTAAAATTATTTTATGGATCAGCTGATAATATAAATTGTTCGTATTATTTTATAAGACTCTAGTTGATAACATTTTAAGCATGTACAATTGTACACATGCAGTCATGGCACATGTCACAGAGAAACACAGAACTCCCGCTCTACACGCGGCTGAAGTCGCGTATATCAGTTAGTCTGATTTTAATTATAATTTAATAAGCATTCGTGAAAGAAACAAATGTTACGTCAACTATAACTGCTTCGTTCAGCAATAAAAACTGTCTTTCGATATCGCTAAGGCATAAATAAGCGTTGTCGGGTAGCGCTCCGGTACATCCCTGATCACTGATTAGCTGGAGTTGCGTGACAAAACCCTATTTGTTCGATCATTGTCTTACCCTGCATCCTTGCGCCATCAGAATAAACTGGAACACACACAATCCGCGAGCCAGTGGTATTTTATATGTGACAGGTTGCAAGCTTATTGACTCTGTTAGAATACCAACTGGTATCCTTCACCGTTTGCGAGCATTGGCAGTGCGTACATATCTTTTACAAATAGAAAAATCTATTGATGCACGATTGGATTCGAACCTACGGCCTTCAAATGAGAAAGTGGCTCCTCTTGCACTAAACCACTAACGCTTTTCATTATGTCTGCAAAGGAATAAATTTAATTGATAAAATATTTTCAAATAAAAGTGTAAAGTTTGGCTCTGAAGTGTTACTCTGAACTGATAAATTACTTTTATACATATTTTGCAAACACCTACATGTTTTAAAATGCATAAAAACAAACTTTGACAAAACGGTTAGCTGACGAATCCAACACGGACATTCATAAAATCACGCCATACTTTTTAGGCGTAGATACGGCAAAGTCTAGACAAAAGTTTATCTGTCTATCGGTGCATGTTGCCAGTGCTTATGACTTAACCGCGCTAAACCGCGGTGTGGTCGATAACTATTATTTTCATACGGCCGAAAGTCGGTCAGTTAGCTACGGAGAGAGCCTTGCTGGAAGTTTGACTACGTGATAGTAACGAGGAAATCCGTAAAAAAAAACGAAGATCACTGGCATAGCTCTCAGAAGTTGAAGTGGCAATGATATCTTGTAGACCTGATAACCACTGGAATAAAGGTTCTTAAGTGAAGGTTCCAAGCCGGAAGACGAGCCGGTCTCTGGTCCGCTACTGGTCCAGACGTTCAGAAGTCAAAGTCAAAGTCAAAAGGCATTTATTCAGTAATATCCGCAGGGATCATCTTGAAACGTCTTAAATCTAGGTGAATCTAAGCGCCAGTTCCTCGCGACCAAGCCTAGAAGATGTCCCAGATGTCCCAGAAAACCTATACGTGTCTATACATTCACTCTCAAAATATAACCCCCCAATTCTAGTGTATCACATAAGACAAAACGTTTATGGTGAGTTTTTAAGCTTTCCGTTATAGTTACTAACCCGCGGACAGAAGTGGGCATAAAAATGCAAATGAATTCAGTTATTATAGCTTTATCTTTTGTTTCCTCATAAATTTAAAGTTTCACTTATCTTGAAGAGGCGCTGATAACACAAAATATGAATAAAAATGTAAACACATTCTCGCGAGGCATGTCGTTACCGAGTTCCGCTTTTATGCGCCAACTTAATGAGCTAAGACAGCACAGAGTGCAACCTCGACATAGTAACAATTTCTAATTTATTTTATACTGGGTTTTTATTTAATTTATTCAGTGTGAGAGAAGTGGGCAGGTTTCTGATGCTTGTTACGATACGATAATCTGGCTTACAGGATGTTTGTGGCGATTTAATTGGCACTCGAAATACTTGGACGTTTTTGCGCCTGGCTTTTATTGCTGGCTAACGAGAAATAAACATAGTTACGTGAAATACGCTGTTGTTTGTATGACTCGATTTTAGATGAGCTATCGTTGATTATATTTTATGTGCTTTACTGAAAAAATTCAAACATGATATATTTGTAGGCTTAGCACAAAGCAATCACTTAGCAGATGATAAATAAAAAATAAGTAATACTAAGTGCGCAGTCGCTTATTCGAATTGAAACTCTCAATACTAGTATTCTTGTTTTATTTTTAAATATAAAAAAACACTTGCTTCTAGCGGAAACTATGTTAGCACAGGTTGAATGCATATTTATTAGCAAAAGTGAAAACCAGCAATTAATTGAAATTAATTACTGTGTGATTAACGATAGGGCTTCGACGTGCAGTTTCTTTAAAAAACCCATGTTTTAAGTGTTATGAATAGAAGGTGCCGATGCAACCACAGACACTTGACACATAGCAGCTTTGATACAGAGTGATGAACGCAGTGCAATGCCACTTAATGCTTAGCACCTCAACGCGTGTTATTTCAAATTACACACGTAGGTACTTATGTCGAAATAAAGTTGAAATTAAAAGGCACTCTACCATGTAGTAGCGTTTACGGCCGCCCGTCGCCACGAGGTTATATGCCAGAAAATAATATTTTACTGATGAATTTACACTGTGACATAAGCACTGTTAAAAAACCCTTGTTATATTTTGAAGTCAATATTAACTTCTCAACTTTGGTAAGAACATACTTAAAACGCGGAAGGTGTTACAAGTTGAAACACATTTGAGGTCGAAAGATTTTTTTTTCACAGCATTTGCATAGGTATTTTCATTGAATCTGGATGTAAAGCTGGAGAGGTCCCATCTATCTAATTCAACACCTCGAGACCTTTCAGTAAAAACTGTGATTCTTGAAACCTGAAAATGGCTTTCAATGCCTTAATAAATCATGAGGACACAAACGATTTTCTTAACATTTCGTTTAAAATAATTTTTAGTTCGCATCAAATAACTGCATAGTTACTAGTATTCTGTGTTCATGTATCGTAAACAAGTGGAGACAAGTAATAAATAATAATATTTGTATTGATGGAGTGACGACATTGATGACAGCGCTAAGGCAAGCGTGAGAATATTTAAGGTTCACATAATTTGTTCTTGGAATGTTTGAGGGAATGTAAAGATCAATTTACGAAACCAAGACTCGAAGTGCGCAGTCAAAAATAATTTATTTTGGTTAATACCAACCGAACTTAAGACACTTAAAAATCTACCTTAACACAATTCTCTGTTTATTTATAGTTATGAATAATTCTGATTTTTTTATTAACTATTATCTACAAATATCTTGATCTAAAATTATCGGGGATTGCAGAAGTTAAGAGGTTTGCATGGGAAGTCGAATCATAGTACCTGGAGGCTAGTTTTATAAATTTAGCTACAGAGCTTTGATTTCAAGAGCTTGATGAAGGTCGATATTATCAAATGTAAGACAGGGCACCTGTAACATACAGGTGTTAAGCCTTACGTGCATGTAGTTTCACCGGCATCCACACTCTTCAACCCACAATACAGCAAGCTGCCATGCTGCAGAAATAGGCATGGTGTTAGTACTTCCCTGAATGAGCCTTTCACCTTAGTGAAACTACTATAATTTAGTGAGCTACTACTATAATTTGGCAGGGTTCGCGTAGCCACCATGCTTGGCAAGTAGGTTGATGGGTGACCGCAGTATCGATGTGATGCTGATGCGTTCAATTTGTGTCCTATTACGGTACTCATGGGTGGGTTTACCTCCTCAACTTATCTAAGAATATTTGTCAGTGTGTCAAAGCGATTACAAAGAGCTACAGTTTAAACACTCGAAACAAATTTAGGGCCTTAATTTTTTTATCACAGTCCACGGGGATATAAAATAAATAAATTACTTACAAAAAAAACAATATTACAACTTATTTTTTTCAATATTAACTTAATAATTGTGTCAATGGTGATAAAAGCTGGTATATAAATTGTGTCCTTTGACTAATGTACGCAACTCCCTTAAGACACGAAATCAGAAATTATAGCTCGACCCGGCCACATATTTCAAGAATGATCCGCCTCGTCCATTCGGCGACCCCGGACAATGGATCGGACAAGACACAGTTAACGCCACAAATGCTGTGAGCGTCCATAAATCATCGGCATAGCGGAAGTGCGTGGTGGATGCGATGCGATGCCGGCACTGCGCCGGCCGTCGTCGGCTAGGGCTAGCGATGCGACGCTAAGAGCACCCCAGCAATAACGGTTACGCGTCCGTCCCGGCTCTGGCATTTTCAGCGTTATAGATAAATTAAATGCCAACACATCCCAGCAAGCAAGCGCAGCTAAGGCGCGCCCGGAATGTCCGAATATTTTTTGATAAACGCACCGGAAGCTAAACCTATTACGTGACACTGCCTCCGTTCTGTCTTTCCATTCCTCGGTTATTGTTTTGCTCCTTTGGCATTTGGGGAATTTTAAGCTTTTATTCCACCCGGCATATGGGAAACGCGGCCTTTGAATCGATTAGATCTCAATCGATAAACTGTAATAGGTCAGTTTTGTGTCGGAATTAATCAAGCATCAAAGGACTGGCTGTAATTGAGCGCCAAAGGCACGGGTGTGTCGTATATCTCACTAATTAATGGATTCGCTAGAAACGTTTTTGTCACAAAAGACACCGCTTCACAAAAACGACCGGCTTTTTTTTACAGACGAAGGCTTGCCAACAACCCGTTCCTCGCTAGGTTGGTATTCGGCTTATACCGTAACCTGGAATAATACAGGAACATCATAAGCTTTATTAGAGCTATTTATCTATTGTATCGATGTGGTGGAGTCAGTGCGTGCAGGGTAGGTATAAAGGAGTATTAATATTACCGCGATCATAAACAAGCAGTTGACGATGATAATTCGAACGCATAAAACAGGGCGTTATCTATGATCGAAAAGCAGCCCCCGGAGAGTTTAGTGTGAAATGTGTTCTCAAAGACACCATTTAGTAGCGTAATGCGCGTGACTGTCGTACGAATTATGCATTTTCGAGACAAGTCGATTTTATTGCTGCGGAAGTGACGTCAATAAAGCACAGTGTACAGCAGTTTAATGTTCTCGTATAATTTCGATCCGATCACGATATGCATTATAACACGGAAGGTAGAACACGTGAATACTATAACTAACAGTTTGAATTTGTTAATTTGCTAAGGCCCAGTTACAGTTGATAGAACTGATTACGATTACTTACTCCTTTTTGTATCATGGCATCAGCCTAACCCTAACTAATAGTAGCCCTAACTCCTTTTTTAATAGAATAAAAAGAAAATTTTTAATTGTAACTAGTCTAACTAATACTAACAGTAGAGCTCTTAGTGAATGGCTCGTCCGGGGAAGTACTACCACCATGCCTATTTATTCCGTCCCGACTTACTGTGTTCCGGTTGAAAGGAAAAGGGTGCTGGTGAAATTTTAGGCTCATGAGGTTAAACTTCTGTATGCCTCAGGTTGATGGACGCAGGCAGGGCATGTGGCTAAAGAACGTGATCTGCGATGCCATATTTTCTTCTATCAGAAAGTAATTTAAATAAACCAGTCTTCTACTGTTAGCCTGCTTATTTAGTGGTAAGCCATAGTCAACACCATTGAGGAGCCTATTGGTGACCGCAGGGTCTATGTGATTTTTTTTATTGTACACCTTGCTAATGTAAAGCCTCCACCTGATGTTAAGTTCTTTTTATTGATTTAGTAATATCCAGAGATAATTTTAAATCGTCTTAAAGTGGTTACAATCGCCACAAAGCATTGCCTTGCACTGCTTTGCGTATATCAACCTTAGGCAAACAGTTATTAAACCTCATGTATACGTAATTTTCATTTTTAACTATGGCGGTTTCGTATAGGATCCCTCCATTACCTCACATGGTCGTCGTAAAAAGTGACTACATTTTCTTAGTCAGTAATCGCGTGTCTTAGTCCTTAGTCGCACTGGAAGATGGGTCAGCAATTCGCCTGTCAAGAGTGGTGACTTATTTAGCATGACGAAGTAATACGACGTTTATAAAGGAGTTCCCGAAATCAACTTCTGAACGAATATAGCAGGGGTTGAAGTTTGTATGAAAATAACTTGACACAGACGAGTCACGCACGTTTTCACGAAAAAACTGTAAATTAGCGTGTTTTTACGCTAATTTGCTCAACTAACATGAAGCGAGATCTTGCTACACGTGTACATCAAGTACCTGCTTGAGATTATCTCCAAGATTAATCTCTAAGTACCCCTTAGACACGAGATGTCTAAGGGGGTAGTCAGAGGTACGTCCAAATATTACATTTAGTACATAACCACATTTTGCAGTAGTTGGTATTCCATACGTGACAGGTTGCAAGCCCGTCGCCGCTGCTAGAAAACTAACTGGTTTCCTTACGATGTTTTTCTTCACCGTTTGAGAGCACTGGCATGCGCACATATATTTATAATTTCGAACTGAAAATCCATTAGTACACGACCGGCATCGAACCCACGACCTACGGATCAGAAGGTGGGGTCACTCTAACCAGCCTACCGCACCGGTGCTCTTAATCAGCAAGGTAAGGTATTGGTTACCACTTAATTCAGGTGGGTCATCTGCTTGTTGGCCAACCAGCTGTATAAATAAGACGTATTACTATTTGTAGTAACACCTCTTTTTACTAAGTTATCATCACGCCCCAAATAGATGTAGGTACCTACCTAAATGGTGTGTGACGCCCAAACGTTCTGAACACCCTGCAAGATTTAGCACCAACTCCAAAAAATGATATACTCCGCACCTTATATTGAACGGGAAATAAATCGTATACTTTCTTTAAGTGCCAATAAAAGTTGGAGTAAATCATAAAAGTATCACTCGACGAGAAACGTCTATAACAAGTGTGTTATTGCGGAATAATTCAGTAGCGGAGGGTGATTTGAAGGATGACTCCCTCCAGATCGTACCGTGCGAGGTTCGACCTGATATTCCCGATGCTCTATCAAAGCCTTCAATTATTTATCGGACCCATGTCTACTTTTCATTTTACTCCTTTCCCGGTAAGGCTTTCAGTAGGTGAATAAACATGTCGCACCATTGGGAATAAGCTTTACACGAATAGTGGTATTGTGCCTGTAAACTCTATCGCTTTCAGTTCCGTCGCTGACACTGATGTACTGGTGTTCGTTGGGATCATCAATATCACTTACAAAATAATGAATGGAAAATGGTTAGAGCTTTCTGTGAAGATATTGTATGATTGCGTAACGGAAAAGCTCTTTTGTTTGTAGATAAGTTGGCTATGCGCGTGTTGGACCACTGACAGAAAGGTTTCAGAAAAAATCACGGCTTAGAACTTATTTTATTACGTTTAATAATTAGATTTTTTTTCAGATAACGATTTAACTATCATTATTACCAGTAGATTTATTTATTTCTATTAACGATTGTATAATCATCAATTTCTAAATATTTTAGTGTACAATAAAAAATTTAAGAATTAATATGGCTGCGCTGTTAGTTGTGGGTTTGATTCCCGTCAAGGACATACATGCGTACGTTTTTGTCGAGTGTTATCAATTTACAAAAACAATATTTATAAAGTAAGCTACCTGTTTTCCATAGCACAAGATTTGCTGAGTTCGGGGCTAGATGGCGTTATAAAAAATGTCTAATAATAGTAAATGTCCGCTCTAAAAGAATGGAATGTCATCTGCTGAAGCATGCAATAAAATGGATCTCGAACTGTAAAATATATAATACCTACTAGTTTCAGTCATTTATATATTTTTTCATGTCAATATAAGACCAAGTCACAAATTAAAAACATGATTTATTGTTACTGTGTGTACTAAATACTGTCATTAGATAGACTACAGTTGAGGAAACATAAAAATTATATTATCTTTTCACGTGTACGCGTGATCTGTCGTAAAGTAGCATAAGGACTATTCCAGGCCGTCTCGTGAACGCCATGAATTAATTTAACCCATAAAAAATCAACAATTAAAAAGCTTATAAAATATTTTTATCCTCCTTTTATTTTTATGATCTTTCATGATGTCGGGAGTTTTTTTTGCAATGTGATATTAAATAAATTATTATGCCACTGAGGGTAGGAAAACTGAAAACTTGTACAATCTCATTGTTAAAAATGTTCTATTCGTGATAGCAGTAGTTATAATAAAGTTTAAAGTTACTGAAATATTTCTAATAACCATCGTAACAGCTGTTCAAATTTGTCTGTCTGGATGTTTAGTGACTCAACCATAACTTAAAACCCCTAGTTCCATGATAAAGCTAAAAAACGCATTGTAAAATAATATGCATTATAAAACCACTTTTTAAAACTTTGGGAAATGAAAGTGCTCTTAAATATAAACAAATAGTATTATGAAATCAAAATATTGAGCGTGAAACATAACTATTTCATATATTTCAGCCAAGTAGGTGTAGAACTTTCATACAAAAGTTCAATACAACAACAGATTTTTATACACGCTCACTGTGATGATTCCTTAGAATAAATTGTACAATAGGTACATAACATTTTCTTTTTATTGAATTAGGTTCAGCCGTTTTTCAGTTTCAGCGAGAGTACCGCACAGGAATTGATTTTTATTATAGTATAGATTAACCCTCATATTTAGATAAGAATTTTACGTTACTTTATTGAATAACAATAAATTCATTGAATACTAGCGAAACACGCGCAACATCGCTCGCGTAATCTTATTTTCACACAAACTTCCGCTGTACCTCCATGCACCAATATGAATATACCATGAAACTTTGAAATCTTTACGACCAGAGGTTTATGCTGTGTGTTGTCTATATGCCAGTCAGTGAGTCAGTCAGGATTATTATAATAATAATTGTTTATAAAGTATTTTAAAATAACATATTTTTTGGCCTCGTATCCTTCTTACCTGTTTTTCTTTAGGCATAAAGAACTGGTGCCTAGATTCACCTAGTTTTGATACTATTTTAAGTGATTCAAGATATTACTGAATAAATACTTAGACTTGGACTTTGATTTACGAACTTGATTGATTTATGGACTTTGATGATACATTGACAAAATGTAAAAAAACAAAAACACAATAAAAATCTCATCACGTTGTCGTATCAAATAGGTAAACATTTTAGTCGTCGCTACATAAAACGAGATAGATAAGTCCTCACGTAGCTATTATTTCTTCTGTGACAATGCCAGCATCTCGAGGTTGCGGCCAGTTATGCGAGGCAAAAAGCGATGATAATGACAAAGACCATTGGCGCAAAGGGCGCGGGATGAGGTTCCGCCGCCATACGCGTGTCGAATAACGATGTGCCTTCTGCAGACATTACAAATATATAGACCAGACCTATGAAAATAGCATACACAATAAAAATACTTTAAATCTTCGATTTGAAGAGTATGGGTGACGGTACAAGTCTCGACGTCTATTCTGAAAAACGATAAACGAAGTTTCGTATCGCCGTTTCGAGTGTCACAGCTCAAAAAAAAATTATACTTGGAGAAGTGGCATGTTCAACTTTATAGGCATGACACAAGTGTTTCGATATGAATAAATTACGTCATTAAATGAAAGTCCTTCTTGTATTACTGCTCTAGAGCTCTAGTATTGTTTAGCACCTACTTAAAAATAATGTAAAATAAACATTGCTAGACGACTGGTTTCAATTGAACATTTGATAAAGGTAATGGTTACCACTTAGCTTCTATGGGTCATCTGTTTGTTCCATTAACAAGTGGTACCTATAAAAACCCTATTATAGGATTAGAATACAGAATCGCTCCCACAACACTAACGGAATTTGTAAATATTTCTTTTGTAATATTCTATTTTTCAGTGAAAAATTTTTTATAAAACTTCATTTTTATTGGAATGCGTTCAACATGGAAAACCGTGTTGAACGCAATACACCAATGCAACTTAAGTATCGTTTATTAAACAAACTATTAATAAAATGGCCAAGTGAAGTCTTTCGATGTCTGGGTGTCAACTACAGGAAACGATAAATGAAATTTTGTTCGTTTTGAGTTAAATTACACAGTATGCCGATCAGCAACAATAGGACTGTGGAGGGCCACTGATCAACCCCGCAGTGTAATGCATACGTTACTTTGTTTACTGTTACATTTTCTACAAGTTTTGTGGTTCCCATAAGTACGTTCTGTTTAGTTTGGGACTAATGGCGTTGTGTCAAATATATGTCAGTATTTATTTACTTATACATCGTTAATAGAGGGTGGTTTATCATAAAAATAAGACACGGTATTTTCACTACTTCATTCTTCTGTTTATCAATCTCATAATGTTTTAGAACTATTAAAACACCCCTTATGGGTTTGAAAAACAAGCTAGTGCAAGTAAGACGCGCAAACTCATCATATGTATTTTTTACCAACTATTTCAAAATATGGGTAGGTATGTGTCAAATGTAATATTTAGACTTACCGTTTTCTTAGACTTAGGTTGGCACTATTTGGATATATAGGCCTTAAGAGACCTGGGGGGAATATCTTCCATATCCAGGATGGAAGTCATGAGACTGGTTCTGTTTTTATCTATTCTGTTATTTTCCATATAATTTATTTGAAGTATATACTATTTACTTGGATTAAATTGGACTGTCTAATCGTTCTATCACCATCAACGTTTTCCTAATATAAAATCGTAGTGTTACTTCTCAGTGGCATGGTGAAAAGGGGAGGCCTAAGGCAATAGTGGAAACACGTCGCGAACATCGTTTGAGGGTCACGTAACGTAACGATACCGAATTACCCGCTTGTGCAGAGTGATCCTTATTGTACCCGGGGAATATGCCACGCCATTCTGAAAGAAAAGTATTCGCCTGGTGATATTAGCTTTTATGGGTTAGTTGACTTCGATCTACTGACAGCAATTTGTTAGTTTTTAAAGTGATCTTTAAATAAAGAAATACTGATACTCATTTGATACACCATCTACCCTCAACGAAGCACGGCTTGTACTATGAGAACCAGATAACTGATAAAATTCTTATATAATTTTCTATGTATATAATATAGTATAACACGAAAATTCACACAAAATAAACATCTGCGTTCACAAAATTTGAACAAACAGATCATTTTTTTATGCCATGTAAAATTCGGTGTTGTAAATGTCTTAACTAAGTGACTTTAATAAGTTTCCAAAACTTGTTTAATAAAAACCAAGACAACAGAAATATTTTTTCCTTTGAAACGTATAGTATGGTATGGTTTTGCAAAATTCATTGAAATCTTCAATAACTCGGTGAAGTAGATGTATAGCAAGTTTTATAAAATAACAGGGGCATGAGACTCAGGACTGTATGCCTCAGGTTGATGAACGCAGAGCAACCGCATTCTAGATTACGTTCCTGACGAATGTGGCCTGAGAATCAATGGTAATTACTCAACATCACGTGGGCCCTTAGCTTAATCTATAAATAGTCTTATAAAAAAAACAAAAGCTATTGATTAAAAATCGTTTTCTACAGAATTGACATAGCAATACCTTCTTTGTCAACAAGGGCGGCGACGGTAACAGAATTTTCGTAAACTTTCCAAAACAATATCTCTGCACGTTTTCCTCCCGAATCCTCCATAAGTCGCGCTCAGCTTTTTAAAATCTTATTCAAACTTTATAAAATAAGTGGTTCTCCCCTCGGAAGGGGTCACACGGCTGATATTATTGTGTAGCCATCTGTGACGAAGCCCGCGACGCCATAGAAAAGACATATTTTTAGATTTAACTCGTAAATTACTACGATCCAATTGGTTTACGCTCGTGTGAGAATTAGGAGTGAGTTTTATTTGCCAGTGCGGTTGTTTATTGCTTTGGAATGTGGACTGGGGTGCCATTCAATCATTACGGTATATCGTAAATAATCAAGAATTAGCAACAATGTGGGTAAAGTAGCTAGTTTGGTTTCATTAATTCCCAATTGAAATGTCTGTCTACGAGCGTCTGTTAGTAATTTAGGTTGTTGCATGCCAGATAAACATTCACCTTGTTGGCCAGTCCGGAGAGTAACGATTCTCAGTAATACAATACTAACGGACGGCTGTAAGTTGTTTGAACTTGGTATAAGTACTTGAGTGCTCAAATTTGAAACAGCATACAAACAGTCTAAAGCAGACAGATCGCGCGTTGTATGCGTCAGTATTTATAATATAACAAGCACTTGCAAAGCCCTTTAAGGTAGTGTGGGCCCTTAAGTAAAAATAGTTTGATTTGAGGTCATGAGTTGTTACAATCACCGTCTAAGACATAAACATAACTCTATACATGGAAACATCTAAAAACGGAAAAGTAAGTCGAAGGCCAGAAAAAATATAATTAAAAGAAATAGCTTCCCGACTTGCTACTTCCCAAGCATGGTAGTAGTACCAAGTGCCTACCCAAGAGTCTTTGAGGATGACTAAGGAGGTAGTCAGAAGTACGTCTAAATATTACATTTGATACATACTTATATTTTACAGTAGTCGGTATTTCAAACATGACAGGTTGCAAGCCCAAAATACTAATTGGTATCCTTACGATGTTTTTTACACCGTTTGGGAGCACACTCACTTTTTCTATAAAAAAACTATTGGTGCACGAGCGGATTTGAACCCACGATCTTAGGATCAAAACGCGGGGTCTAACCCCCGCTAGACCACAAGTGCTCTTCCACAGTTTTCCACGGTTCTTCATTGCCACCTATAGAAAAAAACTTACATTCTCCCCTTTTTATGATGAAGCTAACTACGTTACATTTTGACCACAGATTATTACAAAATGTGTGACAGCTACACCCTTGATGTGTGAGTCTGACTGGCACTTAGCCGATTTTTTATGTAAGTACTATACAGTGACTGTCAAGTAGAATAGAAGGGGAAATACTCGAGGGTATATGTAGAAAAACGATAGCCAAACGGTGGTATACAACGTGCCAGCAAGCAATGCTATAATAATCAGAAATAAACTTCTTTCAGTTTAGAGATCTGAGGGGATATCGACCATTTCTGGGGAAGGCATGGTAGATATCTTAGTACCAAGCAGTACCGACTCAAGATTCTTTGCGGATGTCTCATGGATATAGGCATGGGTACATCCAAATATGACATTTGGCATGTAACCACATTTTGCAGTAATAGTTGGCATTCCGGATATGACAGTCGCTACAATGCTGCAAAAAAAACTATTAAATAGGACCTACTTAAATGCTCTAAAAACTCCCGGTTCTTAGAAGAAGAACATACATTTTTAGAGCACAAAGATTTTGTTCACCTATTTTCATATTTATTATGCTTATCAAAATAACAACTAATGCAGGAATTTATAAAAGTTATGTACAAAATACACAAAAGAAAGTTGATTGATGCAAACCATCCTTGAACTCAACTGATCCAAATCAGTACAAAATCATCCGCTCTAACGAATGTCCTCGGCAGATGGGAAGGAGCCTTATTAGTTTTGGAAGCAAAGTCAATGTTCCTTTTCATCTACGGGCTTCCTTGCGTTCCTAACAATATCGTTGGTACATCGGATGAGAGGACGTCTTACGCCTTGTCTAGTTCCAAAATGTTAGCGAAATGACTAAAAGACTTTAGCAAAATAACATTACACAGAAGTCCAGACTATATCATCACATCATTAGCCATAGAGTCATAGGCTTCCTCAATATTTGGGTAGTTGGCCATAATCACTACGCTGGACAGGTGGATTGGTGACCGTACTATCGGTGATGTAGGAGATGCTGCTGTCCATAACCTGTTGTGTTGCCTTCGATATTCATAGCATTCGACATAAGCATAGTATAGACACCTCGGCTAACTAAAGAAAAGCATCGACTGCATCAAGTAAAGACTATGCAAATTAAAGACTACGAAAAGACTATGTAGGTACAATATAAATCATGAAAATGAAACGAATGAGCGCGTAGCTGGAACTTGACAGTCAACCAAACCATCCAATTTAAAATTACGCTTTCGTTTATCAACACGACAATAAATTAATTTACTCTTAGAATATTATATTCGAAGTTACTATAAAAATGGTCTGTCACCATAATTTTGAACACAGATTGTTGCACTGACGTTTACTTAAAAAAAGGGGTTCACGACCCCTTTGCTCGATTTCATTCGTCACACACACGACGTCAAATGGAAGTTTAATTTTTAAAATTGGATTTTTATTGCGCTTTGAAATGGAATGAAAAGTGGCAACAATAACAACCAATAATAACCCAACCGTGTGTAAAACGACTACTCCCGGAAACGTAGACGGGGTGCGTAAGTCCACCTATAAATTCTCCTTGACATTTATATTATCTTTTTGCAAGGACTACTTACTATGCACTTTTCATTGCAAAGAAAATTGCAAAAAATACAATTGCTTAAAGTATAGTTAAAGTATACATGAAACATTTAAGCGACTTGCAGATAGACTTTATACAAACATCTAAATATGTATCTGTAAAGAACATGTTGTAGTATTTATCCTGTATCAGGAGTGTTATTATTGTTTAGTTAGGTGCTAAATACCAAAAAAAGATTACTCGCAGTACTTGGGTAGTTTTAAACGTATGATTTTTTTTCAACTTACCATTAAAGTATTGCTGGAAACAAAATACGCAGCGTCATAGAATATTTAGAAGACTTTGGCTGCAAGCGATGAACCATAAATGAGAAGTAAAAAGAAATATGCTTTCTTGTTTTTACACCCTATACGAACTTGACAGACAATTTTTCCAGTATAAGTGAGTAAATAAAACTCAATAAAATTACATTAAGACCTCGCAGTTTTGTTACCAACCAATAGGAAACATTTTCGTTTCAAGATCAAGATGCCACATAATATGTATTATGTACTTCCTTTCAACTGCTCACACCTTATACTATGATCACAAGTAGCTATGGTTAAAATACATAGAAATTGTGTGATGAACATACATGTTTGTTCTGTCTGGATGCCACTATGTATTCTAATAACATGTTTACAAAAAAGTAGGTATACCTTGTATTGTATCAGCTATCTGGTTCCAATAATAGTTTTGCTCAGTTTGGGGCTACAGGGCATTAAATGTTGCAAATTTGTATTTAAAATGTATCAAAATAAATGTATCAAAATTACAGAAGAGAACTTAAAAAGAACACTAGAAAATCTAAGAAATGAAAAACTACGAACGTATACTAATACGACGACAGATGTGGCGCGGCGGGCGAATGTCCGCCTGCGACGCAAAGGTTGCGGGTTCGATTCCCGCCTTGGGATAAATGCTTGTACGATCTGCAAATATTTATTCCGGGTGTTCTGGGTGTTTTCTATGTATAATAAAAAATATGTATGTATGTAATGTATTGTATTAAGTATATCGGTCATCTAGTACCCATAACACAAGCTCTGCTTAGCTTGGGGCTAGATGATGCTGTGTGGATTGTCCAACATTATTATTATTATTATAACTTCCAAAGATGACAGAAACTTGACCTATATCCAATATCCTAGTTATTAAAATGTATTGAGGGTACTATATTAAGTACATTGAGTGACATTCTTCATTGGTCGACAATCGTTGGCACCTTGTTTACTGAGCATATCCATCAATACCTGTGAAGTAACGAGTATTTGAAGTGGTGATGAGGTAGTATTTGATGAATGATTTGTTCTTCAATCGAACATGCAATTGCATCATTTACCTCTAAATGATGCATTGATTGTGACGTCAACAGTAGCCCGTTACTCTCATTCAATTACTCAATTTGATTTAAATAAATGGTTGGTAACTCTCATTTCGCTGTTTTCGAGCATATATCATTTCACATCAGGTGAGATTGCGGTCAAATGCTTACCTATGAACTTAAAAAAAAGAAAAAAAACTACTATGATAACCTACTACATACTACTATAATACTTTGCACTTGAGATATCGATACCGCGTAATGTAATTCAAATGACAGTACGGTACGTTTACGCTAGGTGCGTAAACGTATGTTTACTTTATTCGTGCTCGGGCATCTGTATACTTATTATACGTAATTGTTAGTTTTTTAATAGATAGGTTTTTACATAAAAAAAAGAAATTTTTGTTGCCCTATTTAATCACTCTTTGTCATCATTTATAAAAGTAATTAGATGGCAAAAAAAATTATTTGGTGATACACTACATATAACTTTAAACTTAGCTAAGCTTGTACTATTGGATGCAATAGATTCATAATTGTGAAATTGTTTTTTGTACAAAGTAATATCTAGAAAAAGATAAATTGAATAAAGCCATCATAGTTTTCACTGATACAACGCTAAAAGGAGATATTTACAAACTAAAAGTTATAACTTGTTTCAAGTGGCCAACTTGAATCGGATTGTAGAGTACCATAATGAATCTTCAGTTTGGTGCCAATTTAACTTAGTAAAGTGAAGGCAAAATTGAAATATGTAACTATTGGAAACCATTTTTTATTTTATAATAAATACAGTGTATTAAGTTATTTTGTTTAATTCCTTCAACAGTAACATCAACATTGCGAAATTTGCGCATATGTTTTTATCATTTTCATTTATTAAGAATCATCAAACGGAGATGGTGGGACGAGCTAGAAAGTTTTCAGTTGGACTGGAAAAACTTAGCTCAGGTTCAGAATATGTGGACGAATGGGGGAAGCTTTTGCCCAGTAGTGGGACACGCAGGGCTAGTAATGAAAAAATCACCACCCGCTCCAATCCAGGACCAAAAGGAATACTTCAGTACCTAAAGATAAAACATAGCACTTATTAATGTTTTACATTGATTGGAGGTGATTATTAATGTTTCACAACATAACATATGGCTCAGAAGGTAACTGAACCTTAAACAGCTGTTAATACCAGGGTGCAGTCCAACCCTTAATAACCATCTACGGTTAAGTAATTGTCGGCCACTAGCCCGGCGTAAAATTTGCTTGCAAAATTACATAATTGGTAGCAGGATGAAGAATTTAACTGTTTGTGGTACCATAATTACTAACTTTCGTAACAAACGTTTCATCGATAAAATATTCAGCATTAGTTACACGCAGTTTATACAAATCATTCAAATTGGTATTGTTTATTGCAGCCCCAAACCAGAGGGACCAGATGATAAAATATATTATAATACCCAGACAGAGCACAAACATCAGTTGGCTACTCTAGTGTTTGCCCTCCCTCGGTCGGTAAGGATCGAACCCACAACCAATAGAGCAGAAGTATCTACTACGAGTACCACCAATATACTTAGCGTTACGTTTTATTTGAGCTCTAAGAGTGTAGCTATGTATAATGTATAGTATTGTAATAGAGAATCATTACAATAGTTCATTTTCGGGAATTTCTTCCTTTTTTAACCTCTATGCATCCATACAGTAAGTCCCGTTTTCCCGAGTCAAGGCGTGTTTGGTAGACTATTTGCAGTAGCATCTAATCGTATAAAAATATATATCTAGTAAGTCCAAAGTTTTTATTTAAGACCTCTTTTTGAAATATTTTTTTATAGGTCTCACCAAAAATATAAAATACTAAAACTGTCCGGTTTATATTAAATATAACACTGTAAATTTTTACAGTAACAAAAATTAATCTACAAAGAATTATAATAATTGCTTTTTTAAATATCTTCAGCAGAACGTTGTGCGACAGCTCGCTCGGGGTCTTGCATCCACCGATATTATCTCCGCCTACTTTTACTTCTTTCATTTTCTCCGCAGTTTAAACAAGGAAGTAGGGAGGAGTGTAATAAGTACGGGGTTCATATTGCAGTGTTGCCGAACAATCGGAAAGTTTCACAGACAGACGCGGCGCGTACAAACCCCAAGTTAATAGAGACAACGCCAGTGACACAGTGTAGTAAGGACTTTTGATTTTATTCGATTCCGATAGTCTTTTCGTCTTTTTGAACGTTACCGATCTCCGAAGACAGTAATGAAGCAGCGTCGACAGACTAGTAAGCTGTCATGCGTAGGTTACTTTCTGCCAAACGATTGGAAGTGCATTTGACCATTCCTATCCTCAAAAGATCAAGATATCAAGTACCAAAAGATTATACAGGCTCATTAGAGACCTAGTGTGGGGAACAGAGCTACGTCAGGTACTTACCTCAATTAGTTACCTCATTTAGTACCTATTTAAGTAACCTAAAAAATGTACCAATTACTATTAAGTTTAAATAAAAAGTTAAAAAGATTTGTGTACCTATACTATGAGGTAATACTGCGGTAGCATCCCCTCACAGTAGTAGTCAGTAGATTGTATTCCCCACACCTGAAGATTACAATTCCAAGCTTATTTATTTAGAGCAGAAATACACTGGTAGGATCTTAAATCTAATTTGCTTGTGGAGTCGACATTTTGCCAACGTTTTCACTTCCATGTTCATCCCGTTTCCTTCGGAACGGGATGCTGGAAAAAGTTCGTTTAAATCCTGTTACGTAAATAAAATGCACCTTTGTTTCAAGTTGAACCTGAACCACTACATATATTTTTTATGGTAGGAATGAGCGCTTTTGCCAACAGTGATTTGGATTAGCTTTTCTGCTATAAAAAATACTGATATTGTAAGATGTGTAAGGAATAATTATTAAAATTTCATAATAATTATTCTTTACTTATAATAACAACATAAAACACTTACATGATGTAAAGGGTAAATAAAAATTAGCATCTGCCTTGTGTTGGTGTACTCGTATCGTTCCACTGTACGATGTAAGATGAAACTACCAACGTTCTCTTCAAAGTTTCACACAACGTGATTGCAAATTTGAAAAGTTCTTGTATATCGTACACTCCATAGGCGATACCAAACGATTTTGAATGAAACGAACATAAACCTCTGAAGTATTTCTGTAGGTCTTAAATCTTAAATTCTACGTGTTTAATAATGAATAACTTTATATCGCCTTCTCAGTGCGTTTAGTTCTGATTGTTGATTGATCTTGACTCGTAGCAATTTTAAACACATTTTGTATTAAATAATAATATACAGCTAATATAATGGGAGAAACAGAGTTTCGTTTAATGCACAGGGCATTACACGTAGTGATCCCAGTATACAGTGTAATCCATCACATCCCGTGGGTACCGTAAGAGCGACTAAAGGAACGCACCAGGAATGGACAGAACACTGCAATCACCAATACGCCTGCCAAATGTGGTGACTATGACTATGTCTGGCAGGAGAGTTATCCAGGCTGATGATACACTTTAACTTAAACTGTAGGTACATATTCAAAGATATTTTAGAGAATGCATGAATTTTATATTCTTTGTTCCCAAGACACAAAGATAACCAAGTGAAGGGTTGGAATTATATAATTGTCAACATATTGTTTTATTAACATTATATATTATTGTCGGCAACATTTTATTATTTGTATTACATAATAGTATTTTTTAGAATTCCTAAACCCAAACACTCTGCTCGGCTAGTTGTTTGATCAGCATGTTTTAATATCATGCACAATAATTTGCATTTGCGCGAACACCAAGAGCTTTAATAAAACTAGGAACAAACAGCACCGGTATGGCATGAACTCTTGCAAATTGCTCTAAGCTAGAGGGCGGCGCGCGGCGGCAGCGTTTAACAAGAACCTGCGCGAATGAAGTTCCGCCAAGCTGAGTTTAAGGCTCGGCTATCCTATGCATTTTTGTATTATTTTCATTGTCTACTTTTTTCCGTGAAATAATGTTTTTATGCTCTTTTAAGGAAGGAAAATAAGAAGGTCTTTGTCTTGCTCGGGAATGAGTTAGGCTGAATATAATTATAATTATGCTGTTGAATAAAAAATAAGAAAATGAAGCCATTACTTTGTAGGCTTCTAATAGACTACACAGGTTTTTGTTTATTATTCGTATTAGAGTAAGGAGCATTATTGTAAAAAATATAGTTTATGAAGTATATGTAAAAAGAATGTGTGTCACTAGTTCTAGTCAAAACAAAACCATGAAGCAAATATGAAGATTTGAAATAAATAATTTATTGAATAGTTAAAAGTAAAAACGTTCCATTCTAAATCAAAACCGTAAAGTTAGCGCTGTTCTGTAAAAGTTTTTGATTTTGATTTGGAAATACCACTTTATTTTATACCGCGATACATATTATATGTGTAAAGTATAAGTATACCTGACTGCGTTTTCTGTAGTTGTCTATTTAACGATGTATCTGTGTGAATCCTATAGAAGCTTGTAATTTAAAAAAACACAGTGGTGTCTACAAGTTTCATAATTTCGTTGTTTGTTTTTTATTACATTTATTTATTCACCGTAATTTGTAACAAAATTACAAAAATCAAATGCATTTCATTTTAAATAAAATTTTTTTTTAAGAAATAAGTTGCTTAGCAGTTGATTGTTGATTGATCTTGACTCGTAGCAATTTTAAACACATTTTGTATTAAATAATAATATACAGCTAATATAATGGGAGAAACAGAGTTTCGTTTAATGCACAGGGCATTACACGTAGTGATCCCAGTATACAGTGTAATCCATCACATCCCGTGGGTACCGTAAGAGCGACTAAAGGAACGCACCAGGAATGGACAGAACACTGCAATCACCAATACGCCTGCCAAATGTGGTGACTATGACTATGTCTGGCAGGAGAGTTATCCAGGCTGATGATACACTTTAACTTAAACTGTAGGTACATATTCAAAGATATTTTAGAGAATGCATGAATTTTATATTCTTTGTTCCCAAGACACAAAGATAACCAAGTGAAGGGTTGGAATTATATAATTGTCAACATATTGTTTTATTAACATTATATATTATTGTCGGCAACATTTTATTATTTGTATTACATAATAGTATTTTTTAGAATTCCTAAACCCAAACACTCTGCTCGGCTAGTTGTTTGATCAGCATGTTTTAATATCATGCACAATAATTTGCATTTGCGCGAACACCAAGAGCTTTAATAAAACTAGGAACAAACAGCACCGGTATGGCATGAACTCTTGCAAATTGCTCTAAGCTAGAGGGCGGCGCGCGGCGGCAGCGTTTAACAAGAACCTGCGCGAATGAAGTTCCGCCAAGCTGAGTTTAAGGCTCGGCTATCCTATGCATTTTTGTATTATTTTCATTGTCTACTTTTTTCCGTGAAATAATGTTTTTATGCTCTTTTAAGGAAGGAAAATAAGAAGGTCTTTGTCTTGCTCGGGAATGAGTTAGGCTGAATATAATTATAATTATGCTGTTGAATAAAAAATAAGAAAATGAAGCCATTACTTTGTAGGCTTCTAATAGACTACACAGGTTTTTGTTTATTATTCGTATTAGAGTAAGGAGCATTATTGTAAAAAATATAGTTTATGAAGTATATGTAAAAAGAATGTGTGTCACTAGTTCTAGTCAAAACAAAACCATGAAGCAAATATGAAGATTTGAAATAAATAATTTATTGAATAGTTAAAAGTAAAAACGTTCCATTCTAAATCAAAACCGTAAAGTTAGCGCTGTTCTGTAAAAGTTTTTGATTTTGATTTGGAAATACCACTTTATTTTATACCGCGATACATATTATATGTGTAAAGTATAAGTATACCTGACTGCGTTTTCTGTAGTTGTCTATTTAACGATGTATCTGTGTGAATCCTATAGAAGCTTGTAATTTAAAAAAACACAGTGGTGTCTACAAGTTTCATAATTTCGTTGTTTGTTTTTTATTACATTTATTTATTCACCGTAATTTGTAACAAAATTACAAAAATCAAATGCATTTCATTTTAAATAAAATTTTTTTTTAAGAAATAAGTTGCTTAGCAGTTGCTGCTTTAGAGATTGTTAAACAATGCATCGTCGTAATTAGTTCGAGTGTTTTGATTTATATAAAAGTGAAATGTCATCTGAACAGAAGAGAGACCAACAGAACTTGCTCGTGGTTATGTACCACTTATGATAGATCATTAATGTCAAATGAAAAGAAGAGTGGCCTTAGTGTCTAGCCTTGACGTACACCCGTTTTTACCGATGACCCGGATAACTTTTTCTACGTATGTCAAGCAACTCGTTGTATTCTGCAACTTAGTGGGAAATAAGGTTTAGGTTTAGGTAATTTTGTTCCATGATCAACGGTGCGTAGTGCACACAATCGAATGCATTAGACATGCACAGGTTTCAAAAGATACCCAAGGCGTAAAGTTTTATATTTAGTTATGAAATAAATATTCGCCCCATTCTGTTTTAGTTGTTACAAAAATAAGATTACTAGCATTTATATCCATAAATGTAGAAGTAGTAAACTGTGGTCTATTTTCTGTAGTAGTTTACAAAACTTTATGCTATTAGTTATATTAACATAATAATATTCAATAATGGAGATTTAGATCCAACGTTTCACTAATATTATAATGTGAAAGTTTATATTAAGTATATTATTTTGTATTACTAACTCCATAGTTTGTACCTACTATGTAGTTTATACCAGATTGGATGAAATTCAGTATAATTTAGCTCGTATCCAACATACCTACACGTTATATAAAATAACCATATAGGCTACTTTTAATCTCGAAATTATTATAGGAACTGAGCGCAAACGGCTGAAAAGGGCTTAGAAGAAAAGCTCCTTAAATTTTCCTCATAGCAGCCTCAACATTCATATCAGCAAAATGACGTCCACCACCCAAACAAAGTCAAACAAAGTCGCAGTCGGCTGCTAGTTAGAGATATAGTTCAAATGAATAGAATAAGAGCCTTAACCTCGGCAAGAGCTTGCGAACAAAACTATGTGGTGGTGCGGAATAGCAAAGCAAGCCATGCACGCCTCCCCCTGTACCCTGCCCTCTGCCCCCAGGTACTACAGACTGAGGTGAGGTGAACACCAATCTCATCCGTACAATACTCTGTATTCACAACAATAGTTTCTGTGAGTCTCATTGGCTCGATTCGGTTGAATATAAAACTTTTCACCATAAATGCCTTTCTTTGAAAGCGTATTCGTTTTGGTCCATTTTATTTCAGAGTTCCATGCATCAAGAAAATATTTTACTGAGCGCGTATAGGAATGTGAACTTAGAATGCTTCCAGACTGCTTGCTTGCTTTTGTCAATACTTATTGCCCACTAGCTGTACTGATAAATTTCATATCACCAACGTTTTTTTATATATAAATCATACCTAAGCCAGAGGAACAAAACAAAAAAAAACTATTCAAATCGGTTCAATCGTTTTTGAGTTTTAGCGAAACTGACGCACAGGAATTGGTTTTTATATATATAGATTAATACTTGTCGCGCGCTTGTTACTGTTACGTAAACCAGGGAACGTCTAACTCGTAAAGCCTGAACCAAATTTCCTAGCTGTAATATTATTATAGTAATTCAATGACGACCGATGTGGCGCGGCGGGCGAATGTCCGCTTGCGACGCAGGAGGTTGCGGGTTCGATTCCCGCCTTGGGATAAATGTTTGTACGATCTGCAAATATTTATGCCGGGTGTTCTGGGTGTTTTCTATGTATAATAAAAAATATCTATATATGTAATGTATTGTATTAAGTATATCAGTCATCTAGTACCCATAACACAAGCTCTGCTTAGCTTGGGGCTAGATGATGCTGTGTGGACTGTCCAGCATTATTTATTTATTTATTATTTATTAATGCCTTAAAACTACAACGCACAATAGCTAGCGGGCTGTGAAAGGAGCTATGCTGAAAGTTTCACTGTATGATAGAATCAGAGATGAAGAAATCCGTAGATGGGTCGAGCAGCTTGTTGTGTTCTGGTTTGATGGGTGTAAATACCGGTGAAATTCATGGCTTAAGACCTGTATGCCTCAGGTTGATGGACGCTGAGCAACGCATCGTAAGGCACGTTCCTAACTATAATGATCTGCAAGACTATGCTTTCTTATAGCTAATGAAAGCCACTTAAGATCAGATGGGACGTCTGCGTATATCATCGCAAGGTTTAATAAAGAAAATTAAAACATTGTTCCCAAAAACATCCGTTGGGCCGAAGGCAAAATGTGCAAACATATCTTGTGATAAGATCTACGTAGATCTACGCTTAACAGCGCCAGGTTTCCAGAGTTTGAAAGTAAGCATCTTACACCTTGTTTACAAAATTAAAATTAAATATTGGCCTCTTGTGTACCGCATCACGCATCAAAATGGTTTCCATAGTTAGAGTGGCTCCACAATTTATTTACTGCAAAACATCGGTAAAATATAGAATTCACATTACCGTCCTGCTTCATCGTCGGTTTCATCGTCACTTACCACCAGTTGAGATTGAAGCCAAAGGACTGTCTTTAAATGACAAAAAAAACGTAGAGCGGAATCTCATTTTCTATTTTACCAGATTTAAGTGCAATAACATAGATATAGTTAATTAAAATTTTAAGTAATTAAAATTAAACACCTAAATTAATATAGTAAATCTATCAAATTATAACTAGTCTTTTTAATACATAAATAAACAAATATTGTTAGACATTTCACTCAACGCCATTTAGCCCCAAACCAAGCAATGCTTGTAACGTGGGTTTTCTAAAAAAAGGCGCTGAGTTACTTAGTTCTCATTAAATGATTCAGCGCGGTAGTAAAACTATCCTTGTACAACAAAAATAAATACCTTTTTTACAACACCTCACATTAGATAACCCTACTTTAAATCAATTTTTTAAAGTTATAAGTAATGCAGAAAATTAATTTAAGTTAAAGCCTAATAAATTATTAGTCTGCGTGTAAATAGCACTTACAAAGGATATAAAAATAGACCAACATGGAGAAACCAATATGGGTTCCTTGACAAACTTCAAAACCAGCAGTAAGTTTAGATAGGTCATGTATTCTTGTCTATTATTGTCTCCAAATTAATTCTTAAATAAAACCTCCTGTTAGTCTTATGATAAGTCAACGTCATATTCAACTTATCCTTTATTGTTATCAGCGCTACTTAAATCTATCTGTGTTCCTGTTGGTTCGTTAGTGGATGCAGCCACGGTTTTGTTGTAAAGATTATGTTTAAAAGAAACTCCATCCGGTCGGTGGGTGTGTCCGCTATACACGGTTTCAAATCTTAAGATAAATCTTCGGATATTGAATTGAAATGCACACTAATGAAATAAAAAAACTTATTAACTTACGTTTATTTTATGTGTCGTGTACAAGTTCTCGTAGTTTTATTGTATGGTCAAAAAAACAGCGCAGTAATAAGCAATAAAGTCATACTTAAAGTCATTGTAATAATCAATCATTACTTTAAAAAAGAAACAGTGATCAGTTAAGAAAATATTTTTATTGCATTATTATTATCTCGTTGTATAAAAATGTCTTGGGATAAATCGCCAGACGGTAACACGATGTATAAGCAAGTATAGTGGTCAACATAGGTCCTCGAATGTCGGACATGTCGCTCCTATCTGTTTCGATGCATTTGTCGTTTAAACACCGACCTGTAATAAATCAGGCACCACACTTTAGGTTACTAAAAGCTATACGTAAATCCATAGCCAACATTACAATGCGATCTTATGACTATGACTTTAAAAGCTAGTTTTCGTTGAAATACGCAGCCCACTTACACCGCAAGCCGTCGCGTTAATTTAAGCCTATCTCGAGTCCTCTACAGACACTCTTCATTCAATACTTTAAATGAGATTCTTATCGCACGCCCTTAAATAGATTAGTAGATTAATGACGTCTGTAATAATTAATAATGGATCGTGAATTTTACAACAACAATAAAAGCGGTTCGGTCGCCATCGTAAACAGTACCTTGCAGTTTGTTGTCTCGAATCCTTTAACTTTACTGTGCCTTTACGATCCGTCAATGCGTTCCATATATTTACCTCGTCTTAATTACAGCAGTGTTATCGGCTCAGATTTATTGCTCTTCATTTTTTAGTATGATCAAATTCCAGTTTACTGGTTGCTCGATGATAAAATTTGCATTACGTTACGTGGCATTATTAGTCTCAAACAAGCGGTGGTACCTACTATCATTCGTTTTATGATCAAAGCTTTAATTGAAGTTCTGGTTACATTTAATACAATTAAACTATATAAAGGATAAACACTGATTTTCACTCTGAACGTTGATTTATTTACTCTCCCGAAAACGGAGTTTATTAAAAACAAGCGATAAACGTAAAATAAAGACTAGAACCTATTTTTTAATTTACTTAATTATTTTTTTAATTACATAAGAACGTAACAAACAGTTGCCCTACCTGATGTGGAGCGGATACTTGTGCCTCTAAAAATAACTTATTTCGCAGAACAGTAAAAGTGTTACGTCTTAAGGCTCCGTTATTGCGTTAACATGCATACCTAACTGAATTTTACAAATATGTATGTAGTAATTTGGTGTGTTTGAAAAAGTCAAATACACCAACTGTGACAAATAACACTCGAGCAGTAATTGTTTTTATTAATGTAGTTCTCATTTTAGTCAGAGTTCGTGATTCCTTACATTTTTTTCTATATTTACAGTTGTTTAGATTTTACCCTTGGAGGGCTCGAGAAAACTCCCTAGGTATACAATAAGCAATTCAGTCTAGCAGTAAATCAACAGTACACTAATATTGTGAAACCTCTAGTGTTTTGTGCATAAACAAGATAAAATAATAGTAAGAGTAAGAGTAAGAGTCATTTATTGTAAAACTGTGTACAAAAGATCTTAGAACTTGGTACAGGTATTAGGTAGGTAGGTAGGTAGTAAGATTATACAGAAATAATGATACTACTGTTATTTAAGAAAAGTAAAGAAGCCTTTTCATCTATTGCAGATGATTTATACAGCGTCAGGGTAACTTTTACACACCCTTTTTGCCTGAAGTACCTGCGAGGCAGGATTTTTGATTTTTAGATGTAAGAACACCATTCATACAGATTAGTCGATCTTTTTGTAGTAGAGTACTTAGTGAAGGGCTCGTCCGGGGAAGTACTACCACCATGCCTATTTCTGCCGCCAAGCAGTTTCCTGTGTTCCGGTTTGAAGGGTGTAGGTGCCGGAGTAATTACAGGCACACGAGGCTTAACACCTGTATGCCTCAGGTTGATGGACGCAGAGTGTATTGTGGGTTACGTTCTTAAAGAACGTGACCTTCAAAGCAATGCTTTGTTATAGGCGATGGTAACCACTTAACATCAGGTGGACCATATGCTTGTTCCATCAAACATCCATAAAAAAAACCTAATCCACAGGAAAGGCGCTATCTCAGCCGCGAATTTTCTCACGATGTTTTCCTACACCGTTTGAGAGCATTGTGCACATATTTTTTTTTTAATCAATAAATTAATATTTACCTATATAGAAAAAACCAATGCCTACTTTCTACACTACACCTTACTATTTATTACCTAGTGGAAGATAAATAGGTAAAATACAATGTTTTAGAATACTCAATTCTCATCCAAAGGTTATTCTGACGATGTTTTGTCGTGTTTATCAAGTAGGGGTCCTATAATTGACTAATAAGTTAAATTTTTCAAGTATTTATATCAATGTCAGTGCTCTCAAACGGTGACGGAAAACATCGTATGGAAACTAGTTAGTATACTAGCAGCCGCGATGAGCTTGCATCCTGTCACGTATAGGTATATAGAATAACAACTACTGCAAGATGTAGGTACGTACCAAATATAATGTTTGGACGTATCACTGCCTACCCCCATTAGACATTCTCAAAGAATCTCGAGTAGATACTTGGTACTAAGAGATCTGAGATACGGATATCTACCGTGCTTGGGGATTATAGTCGTGAAGCTATTTCTTTTATTATATACGAGTCAATAACATACATATATTCTAAATATTGCATCTACCTTTAGTGCAATGTCATTTATTCGATGATAAACAATGTTTTCTTCGATTCGATGATAAACAAGTGAAGAGGCCGAGTCCCGCGCCCTTGGTCCCCTGGTCTCGCGACAGAAGCCGGGCGCGGAGGCTTAGCGCGCTAGTTGTACTATAGTGTGTTAACTAGACTAGGTTAGCGATGTATGGAGCATGGAGCGAGCGAGCGAGGCGAGTGTGTGTATCAGTGATGTCGGTGCCTGACAACCGATCCCGTACCCTCCGTAGACCTAGACACGTTTTAGGTGACCCAGATGACACGATCACCGCCGCGAATGCGGCGGAGGTCGCTTCATCGAGTCCGGACACAGGAAACACTCCACAATCACACCGACCCCGGCGGCGGGGTCGAAGACGTCTCCCCGTTAACGCCCCTTCAGGGCGAAGAGTCTCTCCGTAGCTCCCTTCTCCGGCAACAGCCCAAGCCGAGGTCCGTACCTAAGTGGTGCCCTTGTGCTCGTTGCCAACAAAACCAATTTTGTAATGGCGTAGCGCCTTCTGCGCTCGCCAGTAGCCCGGTAACGCTGTCGGAAATCGCCAGGCGATTATACCAGCATTTTAGTCCGTTCGAAAAAAAAAAAAAAAAAAAAAAAAAAGACAACCGATCCAGTGTGATTCTCTTCACTATTATTTTTATTATTTTCGATACTAATTTTTGTTCCATTCCTTACTGTGGTATAGAGTTATGGAGACATAAATTTAAGCATAACACGCAGATGTATTTTTAAGTTTAAGCATAATCAGTGTGCGTGACATTGATCGTTTTGTAACGAGTAGCCACCGTCGATATGTAATTGAATTTGCTAACGATTTCTCAATTAGAATGAAAAAAACTGATCTATTATTAGTTTGTTTGTACATATACATTTAAAGGCATAAGAACGGTAACAATAAAATAAAACCATTTCTCTTATAAAGATAAAGATTGTTAAACCGGCCAAGTGCAAGTCGGACTCGCGCACGAAGGGTTCCGTACCATTATCTATAATAAAAACGGCACAAAAATTGCGTTTGGTGTATGAGGGCCCCATTAAATATTTATTTTAATCGGTTTTTTAGTAGGTATTTGTTGTTATAGCGGCAACATAAATATTGTGAAAATTTCAACTCTCTAACTATCACGGTTCATGAGATACAGCCCGGTGACAGACGGACAGACAGATAGACAGCGGAGTCTTAGTAATAGGGTCCCGTTTTACCCTTTGGGTACGGGACCCTAAAAACTAACCATGTGTAACTGCTATATATATCCAGCACTGTAACATAAATCAAAGTTGAATATAACTCGTTTAATATTCGTTTTGCTCAATGTTTGCACCCACTTATCTTTAATCTCCTTAATTGAAATCCATACAGGAATCAATGACATTGATCTAATCAAATAAGGCATTAAAAAATAACGAACTGACTCGAGCTCAACTCGGTCGACGTACAAGCTTTAAAAAGTTAAGCCCTTTTTTGGAAAAGGAAAAAAACAGAAGAGCCCCTAATTGATGCGTCGTCTTTGTTTAGTTTAATTCTAACATGCTTTTCCCATTAAAGTGGTCAGGAATCGGCCGGCGAGGAAGATAAGGCGGTCTCTTTTACTCCTTACACGTTATAATATCACGGGCAGAGTGACCCTCACCAGCTTTAACCCTAGTTTAACTCTCGTTTGGTAATGTTCGTTACTCTCCTGTCACACAAGAGGACAAATAAGTGAATGATGCAGTGCTAGTGCGGAGTTGCATTTTTACATTGTTACGGCGTCCCCGGGGTGCCAGGGAGTATCGAGAATCGATATGTTTGCGCTAAGTGCTTAAGTGCTTTGAGGGGATAGCGTTTCACTGATCAACGAACGTTTAAAACTCTGCACTTTAAAATGTGTAGGGTTTTCTAAATTATGTAACCTTGGTTAAGAGTCTGTTGTTATTATGTTTGAAGACCGACTATGTTTGAAGATGTTTTGTAGTGTGTACTTATTGTAATTGACTGACTATGCACGGTAAAACGTGAAAATAACATTCTTCAAAGTTGCTAACACAAGCTTAAGAAAAATTCAAACACTGATTAAAGGTATGGCGCAACCGGCCGACCCGGATTGTGAAGACAACTCGGCACCTTTTGTGAGTTTTATGGATTATCTTGGTTTAGGTGTATTAACATGCGGAGCTGTGTCCGGTCGCGCGTTCGAACCCACGCCCACTCGAGTTTTATCAGTGACCACGGTCAATGCTCGATAATTTTATTACAGAAGTTTTGTCGAATTACTTGGGTCTTCAAATTAAATTAAATGATACTTGTCTCCATTGATATGAAGCATAAATTTATTTGAAGAGTTTCCGTTTTGAATGCAGTAGACGAGAGGGAAGTTTTATGTTTGGAGTGGCGATTTTTCCTCCATTGGTATTGCCGCGAATGACTCGCCTAACCCGAGTAGCAAGCGTGGTGGGGCAGGGGAGGGAGTGACACGACGCGGCTCTGAACAGCGAGACAAACACGAGCAGCGCTCCAAACTCCCCCTTCCCACTTCAGGAATGACACTGTAAACAAAAGTATCATATAAGTTTATTAATTACACGGCCCCTCCGGCACGAGCCTCCATGAATATTAATTACTGGATACCAAAAAGCTTTAGAACGCTCAAGGAGGGAAACTTTTACAAAGAGCCTTTATTATTTAAGAAGTGGCGCGAATGCGGTGAAACGAATTATGCTCAAGGGTTTGTGTTGATGGAAATTGAACGTTTGCTTGCTTGTCACAGAGTTGTGTTCGTGTTGTTTCTTGATCAATTTATCATAACTCGATAAGAAAGTGATGGAAGAAAGTCAATAGAGTAGGTGCTGGAGGGTAGGCTTAACATAGCCCGCCGCTCCCCGACTTACCACCACCGCGAACAAATTATAATACTAGCACTCGCCTGATACTATTATAATATACCTGCTGTGCATTCAGTTTCGTCAAAATTTGAATATTTTTAAATTTCATTATGAAAGCGCGATCGTCTTGATCAAATGATCGTGATTGAAATTTGTACTATTAGAAGAAAGGTTTTTTTATTACATTTTTATTATAATAAAATAAGGCACAAAACCTCAACAACGTTACCTAACATTATTTATTAATTGTATCACTTTTTATCCTATTCTGGACGAAGATAAATCCAAAAATACAAAAATTGTAAAAATTGGTTCAGCCGTTCTTGAGTTATAAGTGGTGTAACTAACACGACTTTGTTTTATATATGTATAGAAGATATAGACTAGCTGATCCAGCGAACTTCGTTCCGCATTTTTGTTATGTTTATTAATTATTTTTATTACATGTTATCCTATTCCGGACGAAGATAAATTCAAAAACACAAAAATCATAAAAATTAGTCCAGCCGTTCTTGAGTTATAAGTGGTGGTAAGGTGTAACTAACACGACTTCTTTTATATATATAGATATAGATTATACCAAAAATAAGAATCTTTGTCCTGACTGGTTCCTGACAACGCACAGCATAAGTAATCGTAGAGACTTGAATTATTTATGGTTTTGTTTTGGGCCATAGAGATGTAATAAGAAAAAAGAAATCCCCGATATTCAACCCCTAAACCGATATTCAGCGGGGTTTGTAGATTGTATGGAAATAGTTTTAGGCGGGCGAAGTCGCGTGCATTTCGCTTGTATAATCATATCACAATAAGTATTCTGGAATCGATAACGTTTTACGTGCATATTATTTACACACATTTTCATAAAAAAAGTTATCATAAAATCATGTAAAGTTTTCCCCATAAAGAGGACAAATCTAAACTTGAAGAGTTTCTGATAAATTTGAGCGAAATTGTCTTCTTAAAGGGATATTCGGAAAATACCAACTTAAATTTCCTGAACACCAAAATGTTTAAAACTTTTGTGTTAACATGAAACTTAAGTATATCAAAAGAAGGGTCAGCCCTTCGGCAAATCGCTTATATTGTTAAAACGTTGATGCCAAAAGCTCAGTTTCCTCTCAGTAACATATTATAAACAAGACGTTTATACGTAGTAGGTACTTATATATAAAACAGTATGTATTATCTATCTATCTATACTATAATAAAACTTAAGAGGTAGAAAAGTCTGTACTTACTCAAAAAGTCAGAAACACCTATTGAAATCTGAATTGAAGTCATCGATATACAGTCATCAAGCTAATAAAGATATAAATATCTAGCATAATTGAGAAGCATTTTATATCAACCTAGCGGTCCGTCTTGGCTTCGCACGGGTTCAAATACGGATCCCTAATTTTTTTGAAAATAAAATATAGCCTCTGCTACCTGGTGATAAAGCAGCTTCTTAACGGTGAAAGAATTTTTCAAATCGGTCCAGTAGTTTCATTAATATTTCACAAACATTTGTGTGATGAACCTAGATCTAAGTTTTCTTTCTAGGTGTTATTTAATTATCTACCTGACTGGCACCTAGCTGCACAATGCGGATAAAGATCATCATCATAAACTTGTAGAGTTGCTAAGAAGGACACGTGCGAAGTTCTAGCCGTTCCACTTGTTTAACACAAACAAGCTCGGTTCTCACAACTATTAAGAACACTTATTTTTTCTAGACTCCTCTATGTAAATGTCTTATTAATTAACGTTCGCATAACCTGTTTAAGGCGTTAGAACAGTGTACAAAATAAAAAGAAACACGATTAAAACCAACTAATTAAATTTACTTCCAAAGGCAGGTAGGTAGGTATGAATGTGTAACATGCTAGTTAAGAGCGTGTAAGCCTCTCAAAGAACAAACAGGTCAAGGCTGAGAAGTTATTATTTAAAGTAATTATTTAATCAACACTGTGTCATGGAGTCTTACCCTCTTAAGCGAGTTTAAGGCTACAAGGAATTAAGTAAGGGGCTAATGTTAACACGCGCATACGTGGCGGTTATTGTTACAATAGTGCAGAAGACAGTGGGCAAAAGCAGTAACTTATAAAGCAGACCACAGAAGACTTAACTCTACACGATTTATGTATACATATAATTAAACTAGTGTTTTATCCCGAACCAAGACTTTTATAAGTTTTACTTGTCCCGCAAGGAGCTTATGAAAACATTGTTCTTCAAATGAATTCTGAAACATTGATCAAAACTGCGCTTTCTTAAGAAATACTTTGAGCTTTACAAACTATAAATGTTAGTCTGTTGGTGCTGTCGACTGTACTATGTAAACAAAATTGCCGGGAGTAGCAATTTTTTTAAAAACATTCACTCAGCGCTTTCCAGCCCCAAACTAAGCAGCGCTTGTGCTGTGGGAACTGAACCAGATAGAATACTTATTTTTATTTGTAAAAACACTAGAATACAATAAAGAATCCAGACATAAAACAAGCGTCTTCATCAAATAATTTTTTTTTCGGTGATCGAATCCACAACCTACGGTGAAAGACGGTAGAGCTAACTTTCAACTGAGTTGAGCTGTAATTGCTGACAGCTCTACAAATATAAACACAGCATGGTTCACTAATCAAATTGTCATTTTGCCTATAGATAACCTTTAGGGTTAGGGTTAGGGTATAGATTGTTTGATATCTATACTGTAAGCGATATATTGTAATGAAACTGCCAGTGCTGCTAATGTTATGCCACAAGGTAATCAAATAAAAAGCATGCTTATGGGCATATATGTGCTTGGTGTAAAATGCAAAAACCGTATACGGGATAAGGACAGGCACGCTGTCTCCTGGACTAGTCACGACGACGCTGCGCGGGATGACGCGACCCCCCACTGCGGTATTTATGACGTTAGACCAAACTTTTGGCGCGCACACACCCGAACTATGACTGTTAACAATGTTACTTTACCCCTCGCTTTTAACGTCATTAGTTGTACGAGATTTCGTATACGCGTTATGTGTATTTGTTTTCATAACTCACTTCACTGCTCCATAGAGTTTCAGCTCGCCCTTTATTCTCGATGCCGTTTAATCGTTGTGGGAAACTAATGTTTTGACTCGGCAGATTTTTTTAAATTTATTACCGTAATACAGTTTTATGACTCGAGCCACCATTATGCGGATTCAACAAATCAAAGCATTAATCTGCCAACTTACCTTAGCAAATCGGATTCTATTATTTTCTAAATATATTTATAAAATAAGTTGACTAATATTATTATTAGTCCTGATTTATTTGCTCATTAACAGTTATCTCATCTTTAAATAAATAAATTCATCAGGTTTTATATCAGTGTTTAATTCAGACGGCGTGCGTCAAAGAGTACTAAAGCTGTGCGCCTTTAAATTCATAACTTTTAATTAACTGGAATGCTAACACAATTACAGGGTTTATAGTCGTATCAAATTTTCCGAAACGGACCGTTCGACGTCGTAAAATGTGAGAATGATTACAAATTTTAAAACAAAGCATTGTAACGTGGAATTTAGTGGTGCTCGCAGCTGGCGTTTCGCTTAAGGGAAGCTTTAGGGCTCGTTCAGAGCTGGGAATGGGTCGTTGCAATGGCTCAGTTTGCTCGAGTCGGTGTTAATTTGTCGCGACAAAAGGAACAGATGTTACGTGTGCCGCCGCCACCGTCGTGCCCGTCCTCTAGCGTCGTCGCCGTCACCGATGCCTCTGGCTACTATTTAATGTTGCGCCAGAATTCCTTATGGGGGTTTTTGCGAAGCTTATTTATTATTAGTTACTGTTGAAATATTTTAAAGTAGGTTACAGCTCCGAGTAATTTAGTTAAAAGTTAGGGCTTACCGAATTAAACATTATTACATTTGTATTATATTTTTTAAAGCATGACGCTATTTACTTTTTGTGTCGAGTTTGCCTTAACCTTACATCTACGATTTTAAGATAAATATTAAAACTAAATCTCGCAAGAAATAAAAACTTGATCCACAAAAAAAAACTAGTTCACGCTCTAGTAATTCTCATATTCATCATGTGTATTATTTATTTAAATTTAATGTACAAAAATGATATAAATAAGTAGGAACATTAACATTAAAATTCAAATGAATCTAAGAACACACTTTTTGATATAATACCAAATAAAATACTTATATAGGTACATAAAATCACAAAAAATAAGCAGGTAGTCTTTTTTTTTAAGTATAATCTTTTTTTTTGTGTATATAGTAAAGTCATTTTAGGTACTGCAACAAAAATCCCGACCTATATCCGAAGACAAAGCAACAACGCTGTATCGTTGTTAAAATTCAAGTAACACTACTACATAGTTTTACATAATGTAAAGAGTTCTAGTCAAGTCTATTGTGGTAGGATTGTGCAATCCTATTTTCCTTCCGTCTCTGTTCGCCGTTTCCCAACAATGCGCGAATCACAAAACAGGCGCCCGTTTCAATTTCCGACAGTAATCCGCACATCGTAAGGTTTGTTAAACCAAAATAAGTCCTTGCTTTATAATTTAAGCATTCCCATTTACATTCGAACTAGATTTATCTCGCCGTCTTCGGCCAAAAATTTTAATAACAAAATAACTTTGCAACTTCGTCTCGTCAAATATAATAGCGAAGTTGGAAGTAATAAGACAAAATTTTATGCATAACAAGGGGAGCCCTTCGACACAATGTAGCAAAAGAACAGTACCACAACAATCATAATACAATATAAAACTGATTAAGGAAAAATTTGGTATTATCGTAGTCTTTTCAGAACATAAATGACGTGTTTATCTTGGTTTAGTGCTTCTGTGCTAAAGATAAAAATATAAACAATACGAGTATATTCCAGTTGAAGTTACCAACAGTTTTCGTCACAAAATTTAAATTGGTGTCTAGGTCATTTAAGATTTTTTGCTTTCTTTACTTTTTTTTTAGTAAGTAGGTATTTGACGTAGCAACGTTAGTTAATATGACCGAATGGAGCTACTGACGTATATTATTTGAATGAAGATAGATCACTGTATAATAAATTCACACAGTTCTTTGGAGGTGGCGAAGTGCGGGGGTTGCGATGGAGGGTTAGCACTTGTCGGCTGCCTAGCTAGACAGAAATGAAACGTCAGGCCTTATGAAGACGAACAACTTCTCCTTAACAAATATAAATCTCCTTTACATTTTGCGTAGGTTTTTTAACAGAAGGATAATGTTAATTTATAGTTTCAGAGAGCCTGTTTATGTAGTTTTGCTTTGTTTGTGAATAAAAAAAAACAAAACTGTTTTACACTAAGAAAATAATATAGTTTTATTGTTATATTACGCGTATAAACACCAGTATTTGCACGTGGTTACCCTCGCAGCTTTTAACTAAAATAGGTTTACAGTACAGTTATCTTATCTGTATGTATGTATGTATCTATAAATAATGCATATTTTCTGATAAATAGAATTAACAAAAAAATCAACACATAATTAATAATTCAGCGTATTCGATTTATCGTATCAGTCGATTTAATATAGAAATAAACATAATGACAGTACCTTGTCAATATGTATATTACCTTGTCAGTATATGAAAATTGTTTGTTAAACATGTATTATTATACCAAAAATAACGATAGTAACATAGTTAACACTGGAAACAAAAATAAACTCGATATTTCCACAACTAGGGTCACTAAAGTAAGCAAATTCTTAGTGGGGTGTGTACGCTTCATTTTTCAAAAGCTTTCTGTAAAATATAAGATTATGTAGATGAATAAAAGAGCTTGGGATTGAACTAGCTCCAACTTCAAAAACTACAAATGTATTTGCGACTAGTCTGTAAAAGTATAAAAGTATTCTTCTACTACTGAAGGCAATTTTGATTTTCGTTGCAATTCACCTACAACTCTTATTGAAGCACTAACAAGCCCATATTTATGTAGATACCTATGTTAAGTAAAAAGTAAAAATTTCCATATCCAAATGCTTCAAGCTCAAGGATCTTAAGAACTCAAAGATTTGAAGCAATGTCATGGATTACATTCGTGAACCTATTTCCATAACACAACTTCAACTTAAGGCTTATAGGGGTTGAAATAAACCCCTTCCAATGATAAAATATATTATATATATTATGCCAACTTCCAAAACATAACAAACGATGCCAAGAACCATCTGTATCTTTTGACATCCACTCGATACAGCATCTGCATCAATTTACATACAACAACAAAATATATTAAAATTCTGTCATCGCGATTCAAGACACAGTTGCGAGCCGTCATTGGCACCAGGCGACCGGTGATTAGCTGCAAAGTGAAGGCAGGACCCCTTAAGGGTGGGAAGAGGGGTGGGGGGGTTATTCTGGCGACAAGGAAAAAGGGCTACCCAGTAATAATTACTTTATATACCCCCTGTGAATAATTACCCGCGCCAGAGATCAATTAGAACGAGACCTCGAATTAAGGCCGGCGTAATGAACCGGCAAATTTTATTTATTGACATCTGATTTAATGGACAAATTTATAACTTTTTTAATCGCATACCTATGCCGATGCGGCCGCAAAACTCGGCGGGTAATTCATTCAAGATTAGCCACCCGTTGTACTGTACTTCCTAAAAACCAAATTCTTACTCAAAGTCGTTGTTCTTGGAAACGTATAAGGGAGGCCTATGTCTAGCGATTAACGTTTACAGGTTGATGATGATGTACTTCTTAAAAGTATTATAGGTAACAATTTAGACTAGTGTAAGTGTGTGCCACATCGCTCGAACTTATTTTCTTACAAACAAACCTCATAAACAACCCTTTCGGGATTCAATTTTAGATTTTTTTTCTTGGTACACCTTTATGCACCAAGAATAATATACTCTGATTACGTCAAATTTCTACGACTATTGACTTAAGTTATGCGTCGAGATATACATGGGTCTACTTAACAGAACTGCAGTTTTACTTCACTTTAGACATTTTTTATAAATAACGTATTGTCGTAGAGGGTCTACGCAAAAGCTACGCAGGATATACAATTATTTGTAGCAGCCTAAAATATAAAGAAAATACCCTTTTGGTAAAGAGTTTTAATAACAGTAAGTGAATAAAAATACTTATTGCGGTTCGGAAGTAAAGTAGTCCACTTCTCATACAGCAATACAACAATACGACGATAGGTTTGAAATGGTCAATGCATAAAACTATCTGAAAAAAACAGGTCAAATAAAAACCAACCAATAAATCACATTGTAAGAACTGAAAACCTTTTTATTATAGGTAGGATATTCAATTGTCAAGCCATTTGCACTAAGCTTAGTTTATAAGAAGTTTTTGCACATATTATTCGATTATTTATCGAACCAGACAGGATGATACACAGAAAACCAACGGTTTGTCATACATTCTCTCACAAGTCGTAAAGCATTTTTTTCTACTTCCTACTCAAAACGATGTAACGACTTAACATATGGTGAACTAAATTATGTTACCTACGTCTAAACGACAGCAAAATAAAAATGTCCAAACATTTGTATCCATTAAATAAATTTATCATCCCGTTCATTTATAGGAGCGTTGCAGTGAAAGGAAGCTGCCGTGCGCACATGGGGAGCCGTCAAATCCCAAATGTATTATTTTTTCAATATCAACTCACACGCTCTCTAATACAAGATAACGAAATTCACGACAATCGGATGAATGTTCGCGCCGCGTGAAATCAGCTCTTTTGAGAAGAAAAAATACTGACATCGAACGTTAGGTCGAAAAGTTCGCGTGGGACGAACGAACACATGTATGTGGGCAGACGAGGGTACGGGCATATGACGATACCTGTCAAAATATGACGACTCTCATTCAGCTACAGATGTCACTATTGTCATCGCGCTAATCTAATTTGAAGTCGTACACCGTGAAAGTGTGCGATTAACACATTTTCGTTGCGAGTTATTGGGAGGCTGTCAGTCGGTTTGCGTAAGCTGTGACAGGAGATTGGCAGGAGTCATGGGGTGCGAGCTTAGAGCAGGCGGCCTTACGGACCGATGCGTCTATCAACCCATGACCGAGCGCAATGCTGCCGGTGCCTCTATTGCAGCGCCTACCGACTCTGTCAAACAATGCTCGCTTTACTGCACTTTTTCTATTTCAAAACCAAATCCCGATTCCAAACAGTAAATGTTAGTGGAAACGTTTGAGTTTGCTAGTACAATAACAAGTACAATAATAGTACCTACAAATCACCTACGACACAGGTAGACTATTTTTAAAATATTGTGTATGTTTTTAAATATTTTTAAATACACGTTATCATGAAACATTTGAATATTTAATGCATTGCTTAAGTACAAAACAAAATGAATATAAAAATATAGTTATAGTTTACGTAGTTTATTATAAATAGTGTTCCTATAAAAAGCTGGAGAAGTATGGAAAGTTATAATTATGAATTATCTTAAATACTCCAGCCCTATTTCCAAACACCAATTGAATTTAAACAAATCCGTTCCTAAAACACATTTGGATCAAATGTTTCTTCCCAATACATTTGTTAAGATACGGCTACTTAGTTAAATTAGAGGGTAGGGGAGAAGTGTCACACAAAAGTTATTTAGATGTTTACGTGTGTATCGTTGCATTAAATAAGCAGCGATTCCATGCGGGGGGCGAGCAAAGTTGAACCTGGGACAATGGTATCGGGACACCCGGCCCACCCCGGCGAACTAACATGATTAACTTTTATATTGCTAATCACAACCGTTGCCGTTTTCATTTTTTTGCCCTAAATTGTGTAACAAAGCAAGCATATTAATTATATTGAACTTGGCAAGATTAAAAAAAACATTGGTCTCTATCAGCATTCCCAGTTAATTTGTTCAATTAATTGGGAAGCTAATGTAGGTATCTACAATAATATATGTCCAAAAATCGATTGCGTGTTAACAGAGAAATTTTTCTTTGTTGATAAGTTCCCGATGTGTTACAATGTTAGGCTAGCCGTGGTCGTCCCAGCTCAAAATAGGACCCTGCCATTCCCTCCCATCGATGTCGTAAGAAGTGACTAAGGTAACGCACCAGCATTATGGGCAGCAGCATCTCACACTGAAACTGCGTTCACAAATCTTCCTACCAAGTGAAGTGACCCCTCCTAATTTGAAAGACCTATGTTCAACATAGTGGTCTTACTGATTGCGTATGTATATGTTGGTTACGAATCGTTACCTCTGCTAATACCTCCAGAATAGGGTATCCACGATAACATTAGCCATGATTAGGGAAGGCGTCTGTGTGATGTGGCGTTGATACAAATGTATTTAGGTGCAGGGGCTCGTCGACTGTCTAATGCCGAGATAATGATCGACAGAGGAGTTAATTGCAAGCAGTGCAGCACACTCCAGCGTCGAGGGACCCGGCGCGAATCTCCCCTGAGATTCTGCCGAAACCCGTCGGCGCGTAGGATTTGAGATGTTAGGGGACTCAGTACGTTTGAATCATTCACTTCTAATGGAAATCCATCTGCAACCTTTAAAATACACATGAAATTTAAATGACCCACTTGAAAGACACGGCAAAAAAATTGCACCAGAATGTTTGCCGAATTGTGTCCACACGGAACAATAGCGAAGCCACCAACGCTGACGTCCGCACCCCGCAGCGCGACTTATGAATAGAATAATACGATGCTACACAAAACCCGGGCGAGAAGAACATCATCAATCAATGTATTTAGAAATGTTTCATTAGTAAACATTAAGATGTTTGCTTACATGTCCGAATGTTGTCTGCCATAATAAGGCCGGATTCCGTGAAATGAGAGATGTCTAAAATATTGTCAGTGAAGATGTATGGCACAAGAGTGAGGGTCTAAAAAATCGCACTGTATACACACTTGCGTTGCGAGACGAGGTAACTACGCGGTAGGTGTCTGGACCACTGCTGTGCAAATGTATCAAGATATCAAAATCAGTTCAGTCCTATTCATGTTGCTCGATCCCCAACTCTCTGCAGGTTATAATGCTTCCAGACGGCTACTAAAAAAACTAGGAGCGATAGTTAGAAATCATGATATAATTGTACGTCTTCAGACGTACGATCCTTTTTGAAAACAATTTTTTTGAAAAACATTAATTAAACGTATTAGAATAGAAGTATGAAATAATAAGAAATAGCTTCACTACTCAAATCCCTTGCACGGAAGATATCCTCTCAGACCTTTTAGTACTAATTACCTACTCGAGATTCTTTCATGTCACAGGTACATGCAAATATTGGTACATACCCACATTTTGCAGTAATTGGTATTCCATTGTGACTGGTTGCAAGCTCGTCACCGCTGCAGGAATACTAACTAGTTTTCTAACGAAATTTTCCTTCAATTCGAAAAAAAATTGTGCCCAATGCTCTCAATCTGAGAACACTGATATTGCGCACATAATTTTTTCGATAGAAAAATCCATTAGTGCACGACGGGATTCGAACCCACGACCTTAGACTCAGAAGACGGGGTCGCTTTCACTAACCGGTCCTCTATTACTTCAGCTGCATATAAAAAAAGCAGCTAAATAAGAAATAAGCAGCTTATCGATGTGAGTTACGATTGCAACCTACATTATACCTATAGCAAGAGCTCATGAAACGTTTACTACTTCTACTTTATAGTATATTAACACGGTGTTGGAGTAGATACATGCGATAAACGTTTTAATTGTATTTATAATTAAAATAGTAGCTGAATAAAAATAGTCAAATAATTTTATTAAACTTCTATAATCATAAAAAGCTCTTGTAGCATCAAACCTCAGTGACATATGACCACCCACTATTTCCCTTATATATTTCTATATATTTTGCTAAACCTCATTAAATTATATTGACGCCACAGTAGAACTTCTTATCATAATATTATTTAGTAAAAAGAATCACACAAAAAAACGGTAGAAACCTAACTGTAAGTTTCTTCTTTTAGGCTTGCGATCGCGAGAAACTGGCACCTAGATTTATCTAGTTATAAGACTATTCTAAGTGATTACTTATATTTCATGGCATAAATTCCTTTTAACTTTTTTAACTTCAAATTACATTTAATATTATCATACCCCATTCTGCAGTGTGAAAACAGTAGCGAATTGACACAAAAATCAAGAAATTAATAAATTTATATTATGCTACAACGTCTTATACACGATGATGACACGAGAATTTAGATACTTAAGGTTTTAAATAAGAGAAATAAGTATCTATACATTTTGAACAGTAAAACCGCCCGAAAGCGCCTTAGCTAAATATAAAAGGTTCTGTTAGAGCGACTATCTTGCTGCGCCCACATTGGTAGGCGCTCATGTGAGTTACTAACAGAGACCGCTTTTATTTTATTCAAAATATCATCACACCACATTCTGCATCTTACAACAGATCAATTTCATCGATAATTTGTCTTTACAATTGGAACTGTAAGTTTTTGATTGTTCAACATAAATTTAGGTGCCTAGATTCACCACGTTTCAATGCTTTTCGGCTTTTACTTTAGTTATCAAATATTCTAGCGATGAGTTTGTATTGCAATCTGACAGATTCGTCAGCAAAAATAGTAACAACTATGTAGGTGTAGGTACCTTAGAATTGCTTTGAGAATTCCACATTTTCTTATGAACATGAAAATGTTCATAGGTAGAGATTCGCAGCCGCTATTTAAGTAGCCTTGATTGGGCATTATTGTAGAGTCATGTGCAATAAAATGTCTCCCAAATTAATTTAAAACGATCTTTGCTCAATTCACAAGTTCACAAGGGCTTAGAAACGTGTGATAGATAGGATATAATAAAATAATCTAGGCACTTACAAGAAGAACGGACAAGAAAGAATGACTTCATTTGTTCTTTTTTCGTATGACAGGTCTAGCTTGGTTTTTTAGTTTCATTGTGGGTATGATCCTTCTTACAATTTATATGTGTATCGTTTTTAGGTACTACCTACCTAAGCTCTAAATTTTGTAATGCGTTATAGTTAGTTCAATACGAAGCTGTTTTGTCGTCTACTTTATAGTCAGCATAAGTATAAGGTATTTATTTTATTATCTATGTATTTTTGTGACCCCTATCTGACTTCTAAACTCCTAAATAGTTCAGAGGTTAAAAACGTAAAAATTGGGCAGCTGTCTACATAACGCTAAAATTCATTGGTGCACGACCGAATTGGAATCCACTACCTTAGGATCAGAAGATGGGTCACTTTCAATAGAGCACCGGTGATACAACATGGATTAAATATAGGCAATAATCTATTATTTTATATTTTAGATGAACATCTTCCAGACTAGTCCAACTAGGCTAAGGACAGAAAAAGTTGGAAAAAAGCTAACTAGGCCTTTGCCCTGCAGTAGGACAGAAGATACTAAAAATAAAATAAATTTATGCAACCAGCCGCAATATACAAATATAAAATTCCAAAGTGGCTGCAATAATAGCTTCATTCAATTGAGTTCACCGTCTCATAAAAGTTTTAAGAGTCTGAATCAATTTAAAATTATTAAAAGCCTTCATTTTGCCCGCAACGCTTAATCATCGGTACTTTAATTCCAAGCTTTAAAACAAACATCAGTTTTGGTGTTTATTATTTCTATTATTGCTGTGTTCCAAATGACTTTTAATAATACCTTCATAAAGAAAGGTTTTAAGACCCTTCTCTGTCATTATTAATAATACGTGTGATTAATGTTTCTCTAAATAATGCTATAAACTTCAATGTACTCAAGTAGTCACAATGAAAGAACCTGGTGAGGTTATTTTTTAGAATTCCGTGCCCAAAAGGTAAAAGGGGACCCTATTACTAAAACTCCGCTGTCTGTCTGTCTGTTTGTCTGTCACCAGGCTGTACCTATCTCACGAACCGTCATACTAAGAGAGTAGAAATTTTCACAGATCATGTAGGTATTTCTGTTGCCATTATAAAAACAAATATTTACTAAAAACAGAGTAAAATAAATATTATAGATAATGGTACAGAACCTTTCGTGTGCGAGTCAGACTCGCTTTTGGCCGGCTTTTTATTTTTATGTGACTTGTTGCTGGAACAAGCAGATGGCCCACCAGATGTTAAGTGGTTACCATTACCTATCATAAACTATTGCCTGGTAGGTCACGCTTATTATAAACGTGCCCTTACGATGCACTACTCTGCGTCCATCACCCTGAGGCATACAGGTGTTATCCCCCGTGTGCCCGTAATTACACCGGCGCCCACACCCTTCAAACCGGAACACAGCAAGCTGCTTAGCGGCAGAATGAGCATGGTGGTATTACTTCCCTAGACGAACCCTTCATTAGAAGCTCTACTACTACTAAAACTCAAAATTCGTTTCGAAGAATCTTAAAAATTTTAATATTAAAAAGCAGTACCGTAATTCTTCATTACCTCCAACGGATATCATAAGCATTTAATACATCTACTAGAAGAAAGTGCTAGGATACTAAGCCCCAAACTTAAGTCACCAATTCACCTGCCAGGCGTGGTGGCTATGGCAAACCACTCCAACTATGGGGCAGGTCATTGTCCGTCTAGCAGTTCGTTAGAAACGTGCCCTATAATGCACTGCTCCACGTTCATTAACCTGAGCATACAGGTGCTAAGCCTCATGTAGATACCTGTTATTTCACTGGCACCCACACTCTTCAAACCGGAACACAGCATGCAGCTTGACAGCAAAACTTACCTACTTGAAATAGGGGTGGAATACTTCTTCAAACGAGCTAACAATCTCTTGTCTGATTATATATATATGTTTATTATTAAACTTCACAACAACATATTGTCTTGATTTTAGGCAGATTAGATGAACAGTTCAAAGTAATGCTGGAACTAAGTTAGATTACTACAAACATGCATGCAAAATAAAACGTTTGGCTACCTACCTACAATACCCGCAAGAATTCAGTGTCAGCTACTCAACAGCGTAAAAAATTAAGAACAGTGTTCTCACTATAGATTAGATAATACATTTTTGTAAATATTTTTATTGGAAACACGATTTAAACTATCAAAGATTATGAATGACAACATCACTTTAATATCTCCAGCCGCGAACGATCGTACAAGCATTCCAGATATTCAAGGAATATATTTCAAAAATGCCTCACAACGATTATAACACACTTATATTCATTAATCTCGGAATAAATTATAATTTATAATGCCGCACGAGCGGGGGCTTAATAAATATGAACGGGAGTATTGAAAAGTCCCGAGTTAAGATAAATAATAAATAACAACTTGATATCGGTAAAGGCAAACAAACAAACATAGGTCATCTCCCGGAGCTCAGCGCGCGTGCCGTGGATTACCGTATTTTCATATCAAAGGGCTTGCTCAGTTTTATAAATTAAGTGCTTCTATTTGGCCTGGCGAGGCATAATGTCTTTCTTTATTCGAGGGACGTTTTGTGTGGGAGAATTTAATTCATTGCACTTTTCGTATAATCGCATTAGAGAATTCATATTATTGTTTATCTGCCTGCCGATGGGCCTTATCTCTCTCTTTCATAGACGATATATGGTAGTGGCAACATTCATATCCTTTGTTTGAATTGGAATATATGATTAAAATCATGCTCAACCCATGGGTTAAAAATAAACCCCACAAAAACGCAGACTATCATTATAGGTAGCTCAAGAACGCTTTGCAAGTTGGATTGGTCTGCGATTCCACGAGTAGTTTTTGATGGAATCATTATTCCTTACAGCGAGACTGTCAAGAACCTGGGAATAACTATGGATCGCAACCTTTCTTAGAAGGATCAGTTAAACACTACTAGCCGTTAATTATTTGCTTCGGCTGGGTCTTTGAGGCGACTACGTAACTTTCTACCCACTTCCACAAAAACTGCGCTCGCTCAATCACTTTTACTCCCCGTATTGGATTACGCTGATGCTTGTTACCTTGATATCACTGAGGAACAGCTTGACAACATAGTAACTCTTTTACTGTTCAAGCCGTTTGGCTGTGGAACGCTCTGCCCGTGGAAATTAAACTGGCATCTTCACAAAACACTTTTAAGATAAAGTTGAGGCAGCACTACTTAGCATCTATTGATACATCATGACTGTATTTCAGTATGTTATTAGGCATAATAATAGTTTTTTTATGTTTTAGTATGTATTCGTTTATTTGATTTATATCGTTTGAAATATTATTTATGTATTAGGATTTTTTATTTTTATTTTTTAATTCTTGTGTGAGGTACCATAAGTAGCTTACAAACAGTTATTAGGTAGGTTAATCTGTTTTAATAATGTATCCTATTTTCCAGTAGTAACTACACCGCCGTCAATTCTAGTTCGTAATTTTCTTTCCGTTCAAAGGTTGCCTGGAAGAGATCGCTTTCAGCGATAAGGCCGTCCATTGTTTTGCCTAATTGTGTATATTTCCTGTATTATGTTTCTGTGTGGTGAACAATAAAGAGTTATCTATCTATTAGTTATGTATTGTACTGGGATTTTTTCTATAGGTAGGTATACTAGCGAAATATTAAGTAACTGTTCGCACCTCAACGGTACCTGCAACGGCGGTGAACACGGCAACCTCCCCTCTATATATATGTACTTATATCTATAACAACTATGTATGTTGAACCCACAACAAAAAACAATGCATGACCTAAACCACTGGAGACTTGAAGTTTTCAGGTATCCAATCGGTAAATAATTTTATATTAATCAGAGGTTGAAGAAATATGCACTTACCCTTATTTGGGGTTTGCCGTAGCCACCTTAGCGAGCAGATTGATGACTTTTATTGGCTTTGAGTCCTCAGAAGATGCTGCTGGTCCATACATGCATGGTTGCGTCTCTAACGACATCGGTCGTGGTGATGTTGAGTCCTTATTACCTACTCACTAGAACCATTACAATCACGTTATTTTCTAACGACCATTAAATCCCGCATTGTTCTTAGCTTAGTGCACGTACATAAGAAAAATAGCAGAAGGCAGAGATATCATATTTTCATACTCTTAAGGCTTGTGACCTATATAATACATTCAGTGGATCTAGGAAATGGTGAAATAAACAAAGTGTTACAATAACATTTTTGCGGTTCCACAGTTATTTTCACGATTACCTAAATCCGCCAACTGAACTGATACCTATGTTGACCGAGTTCCATTAGCCGGACTCTATCAACGGAAGCCTTGAAACGACCTTGAACTCAGTCGCTTATCATCTCTAAATCATTTTGTCAAGACTAAGAAAGAAAGGAGGTACACACCACAAGCATCATCAGTATTCCGAAGTGAAGAACCACAAAAACTTTAAACTCTAGTATTTTAAGAGATAAATTACGAATCGGATCTAAATATGGAAACAACTCCATGATTTTATCGGGGCAATAACATGATAAAAGTGAAATCATTATTCCGGGTTCGCAAATGGGTCTCGAGGCATATCCGCGGACCACCAGCACCGGGCATTGTAAGATTTGTCCCCATTTCCATGAATTTTGTTTATTCAACATTAGTCCGTTTCTGGATTTGTTTTGTATATTTTTTAGATTTAGGTACCCACACATGATTTATCTCCGCCCATTAGGTCACGGTGAGTAATGCATGCGAGCCGGGCCCGCACTCCGGGGCGTCCGATCCGGTCCGCTTAGATAGCAACTACACATGTTGTCAACTTGTATGTTTTCATCCAAATACCGTATATTTGATAAATTTAACATTCTACATTAATATGATATCTCGATAATGACGCTGTTTTATTCTGAGGTGTCAGCTAATAAAGCTCTCGGGTGCAGAGAGCGTGCCGCACCCGCGCCGCTTGCCGCCATGCTATACGTGAACAACATATTTGTGCTGTGTTGTAAAACACTGTCAACATTTTACTACTACATCACTTTAAATTTGCTTGCTAATATGAAATATTGGTTTTATTTTAGTAGTGTTTACACGAATACATAATATGTTATCGTTTTTGGCGAGCACGGCAATTTGCCAAGCTAGGCAGAAAAATTAAGTGGTTAAATGTTTTAGCAGGTAGTTCGATCATTCGACTAGTTAATGAGGAATGTGATGTAAAATTTCCGTAGGACGAGATATATGACAGACCAGAAAACAATTACACGATTTCACTAGGAATTTACACGATTTCAGAGATAAGGGCCGTAACACCAGTTGCCAATTTATTAAATCTCTAGCGACTTTGACGACGTAGGTATGATTTGTCACCCTAACGTAGAAAGGTAATCCATCTTTTAATTATCCATACTACATACATTTAATTATCCATACCTTTCAATAATAATGTAAATAATGAAGCTCCAGTGTGGTGCCAATTCAACTTGATAAGGTGATGGCAAAACAGAAAACATGCTAAAGAAATCATACCAATGCAAGTTCAAAAGACAGCATACGCTACGCTTCAACTAAAAGTAATGCGTACAATCTAATGAATTCAAACGAATCTCAGCGGGCTAATTTTCAAGTATGTGTGTTATAATGCGTAAATCTACAGTAAGCAAATACTGAAAACACGATTAGATACATTTTTCTCGATAAAATATTTTATTGCAATTCGACACTGGTTTTGCTTTGTTCGGTCATTACCATAAAAAACACGTAGTTGATTTTTGGCACACTTAATATACTTTACTATATTTTCAAACCAATTTTAAATAATACCTGTGGTACAGCTACTACATGTCTTGCCTAAATACTTGTATTAGTTGCAATATTAATATAGGCATGTACAAAATACAGGATAAAACAATGGAGCTATCTATAGACTGTTGCAAAGGTTCTAGAGATAGCTCAACTGATCTAAATCAGTTCCAATGAGCTCCCGTACCAAGTCGGAAAATGCATATATTATCTATGTAATGGTGTTCCTTTTACTCGTTTAGGTACGATACTTTTTAAATCATTGAAATCGTTCCATTGGTTGCGAAGATATTACACATTTTGTACCAGTCAACCGCGGGGCGGCCGAATAGCTCATGTGACGTCACGAAATCTTTTCCGCCCGCGGGCGCGCTCTCCGCAATTCATTTATTAGAGTTCACTCGATCTGCGCGGGTCGTGTTGTGGTTTTTACGTGAATATGCCGAACTATAAGTACTGTATAGTACCGAAGTGTACTAATACTTCAGTTAGTACACCTAAAAAACTATTTTTCAATGTGCCAAAGGTCCCGAAAGTGCGCAAAAAATGGTGCACTATCATGAAGAGGGATGACAAAATTCCGCTTTCGTGCCAAACTTCAAGATTTTGTTGCGAGGATCATTTTGATGTAAGTAGGTAGGTACCTCCATAATATACCAACTATGATAATAGTTGGTATATTATGGAGGTACCTACTTACATCAAAATGATCCTCAATCATTACTCGTGTGGTAAACAGGTGCGTAGGTAGCTTAGTAAAGCTTGTTTACGAATGTTAAAGAAAAATACAGGGTCGTACCTACTAGGTATATTTCAATGAGTAAGTAAATGATAAAAAATGTAAGTAGTGAAGTTTCTAATAACCCTTCCTCGGTAGTCGGGTTAAAACCAGGGTCGTACTCAGGTCTAACTACAATAAAATGTGCCGTTCCCGGTAATATTCCCCAATGCGGGAATATCCCACAAGTTTCCCGGGATATCGGGGATCATTTTGGGATTATAGTTATAGATTCTATCTCATCATCATCATCATCAGCCTGTAGAAGTCCACTGCTGGACATAGGCCTCCCCCACACGTTTCCAGGAAGAACGATTCTGAGCCCTTTCCATCCATCGACTTCCCGCGGTTCTAACAATGTCGTCAGTCCATCGGGTAGGAGGACGTCCTACGCTTCGTCTTCCGGTTCGTGGTCGCCATTCGAGAACCTTTATTCCCCAACGGTTGTCGGTTCTACGAGCTTTATGGCCTGCCCACTGCCACTTTAACTTGCTGATTCTGAGAGCTGTCGGTGACCTTGGTTCTTCTACGGATTTCCTCATTTCTGATTCTACCTCGCAGTGAAACTCCCAGCATCGCTCTCTCCATAGCTCGTTGTGCGACTTTAAGCTTGTGTATGAGACCAATAGTTAGCGACCACGTCTCAGTGCCATAAGTCATCACTGGTAACACACACTGATTATAGACTTTCGTCTTGAGGCTTTGCGGTAACTGTGACGAGAAGATGTGCCGTAATTTCCCGAACGCTGCCCATCCGAGTTGGATTCGTCGGCTGACCTCCAACATATACCGGTACGGGTGCGACATGAGCATTTGACATAAGTTTCGTCTTACTCATGTTCATTTTAAGACCCACCTGTTGGGAGACAATATTGAGGTCTCTAAGCCTTGTTTCTAGGTCTTCCAGCGATTCCGCCATTATGACTATATCGTCGGCAAATCGAAGGTGAAGTGTTCGCCATTGATATTGATGCCATACCTATTCCAGGACACGAGCTTGAAAATATCCTCCAGTGCAGACGTGAACAGTTTCGGAGAAATTACATCTCCCTGTCTCACTCCTTTTTGCAACTGGATAGGATTTGTACTCTGGTCCTGGAGTCGGATAGTCATGGTGGCATTACTATATAGGCCTTTCAACACTTCGATGTACCGATAGTCAATTTGACACCGCTGGAGTGACCGTAACACTGCCCAGGTTTCGACTGAATCGAAGGCTTTTTCATAGTCCACAAACGCTAAACAAAGTGGCTGGTTATACTCTTCGGTCTTCTGTATAACCTGCCGGAGCGTATGAATGTGGTCTATGGTACCTACTGAAGCCTTTTCGGGACCCGGCTTGTTCGGGAGGCTGGAAGTCGTCTAGCCTACGAGCGAGACGATTAGTAACTACTCTCCTTCAAAAGGGTGTTATCACCTTTCTTAAAGAACAGTACCTACCACCACACTTCTGCTCCATGCCTCTGGCGTCGTACCCTCGAGGATGAGGATATCTATCTATACATGTAATAAAACTGTAGCCAAAGTGAATGAAAAAGAAGTACGTAAATCTAAGCGCGAACGAAGTTGCGAGCAAAAGTGATATATAATAAAAAAGAAAAAATATATACCTTAATTTATTATATTTTTAGGTGGAAGCTGATAATAATAATAATAATAATGCTGAACAATCCACACAGCATCATCTAGCCCCAAGCTAAGCAGAGCTTGTGTTATGGGTACTAGATGACTGATATACTTAATACAATACATTACATGCATACATATTTTTTATTATACATAGAAAACACCCAGAACACCCGGAATAAATATTAACAGATCGTACAAACATTTATCCCAAGGCGGGAATCGAACCCGCAACCTCCGCGTCGCAGGCGGACATTCGCCAGCCGCGCCACATCGGTCGTCATATGGAGAACTACGTCAAGTATAGGCTTGTGGGAGGAATGCTTAGATTGAAGAAGGAAGTATTGCATTCCTGTATTGTATTCCTGACCTTGATTATTTATTGTATAATTTTTAAATAAATCTGGGTATAACCTACGACAAAATATAATTTAAATTCTTAGGGCTTATTTTAAACTTAACATACCTAACGCTTTCGTTTATTCATAGCTCTAAATTACGTGTCCAAAGAACTTAGGTAGGTACATTCCTGTCAAATTAAGTATTTAAGTCTAATTTTATTTATTTTATACCTACATAATATTTTTCTTTAAACCTTTAAGTTTCTACATACTTATCTACATACCAATGTTGAAAATAACAGCGTAGGTAGTTACAACAACAAACACAACTTCCCTGGCTGACTAACCTAAAACTTTTAGGTATTTTATAGGCTAGTCCAAGTATGTGTACCTACCTACATATTATCCTGTTATTCTGATTAGGTTGATAATGAGATTTGTTTACCTCTGAAGTTTCCAACCATGAATTTTAGCGCTTGTGTAATTTAAATGATTACTAAGATAATCAAATACCATGAAGGTATCAACTTTAGGTAGATTATCGGATTGCGCTTGCTCAAAACCGATATCTACCTTATTTCTAATACTCATTTGTTATATTAAAATAACAACCTTCTAATAAAAACCTAATCAAATCACTTGGTGACGTTACGCTCCGTGTCGGACGAGTATCGCGAACAGAAACGCGGGGCGCGCAGTGGTTTGGCGGCTAGCGCTGGGCCATTGTGACGTCATCGCTTCCGTTCGCGCGGTCAGTGAATCTCGTTCGGTATTTTGCCCATAACTTAGTCAGTTTTGGCCGTAGAAAAAAAAATTTTGCATTTTATGTTTTAGTTTCTCAAGGCCTATAAAACTGCATTCATAGAAAAAACTGTGACGGGTCCCCATTGGAAACGTCCAATCTATTCATTCAATAATAATAATAATAATAATAATACTAATGCTGGACACTCCACACAGCATCATCTAGCCCCAAGCTAAGCAGAGCTTGTGTTATGGGTACTAGATGACTGATATATTTAATACCAATACACTACATACATAGATATTTTTTTATTATACATAGAAAATACCCAGAACACCCGGAATAAATATTTACTGATCGTACAAACATTTATTCCAAGGCGGGAATCGAACCCGCAACCTCCTGCGTTGCAGGCGGACATTCGCCCGCCTCGCCACTTCGGTCGTCAATAATAACTTTATTACAGGCAAAACTTGTTTTGTCCATTTTGCGTTATTGATGTACGTTATTTGGTTAAGTACCAATAAAGTTGATGGAAATATCCATATTGTAACTAATTTTATAAAAAATATTATTTATTTATTTAAAAATGTATAAAAGCATACATTATGACACAGTACTACTAACCAACAGTCTAACAGTAGGTTGAGAACAGTTTCCCATTAGCTAAAAAATTTGCTAAAGAATTTGTTAACAGTGAATAAACATAATATGTAGTGTTAGCATGTGTAGTAAAATATCAATTACAGAAGGTACTTCTAATATTCAATGCCTACGAAGATATCGCATGACGTTTGCAAGTATTCTTCTCATCATACTTACTCGTAAGCTGCAAAAAAGCACAGTCATCGGTTGGTGTTATAGACATTCATAAACAAGTTAAACAAATCAACAAATATTATAAACAAAGGGCACTTGTCACCCGACGTAAGCGTTTTTGTTCGTCGTGCATTTTTATAACAAGCGTTTTTGTAGTGAGACGATGTAGGAAGGAAGCCACAGCGGGGGGTCCGACCGCGGCCCTCCCGGGGCATGAGTACACAAAACATTTCGTGATCCATAAAGACAAAAGGAAAATTAAAATCTGTAAAACTCTCGGGACTTTAAAGTACTTACACTGACTGCGCGTTTGGACTGGTGATTCTAATATTTAGGAAGTTGGCTTACTACTTTATTTAAAGTAGGTACTAGCTGATCCGCTCGCGACTTTGTTCGTGTTTTTCATGCAAACTTAATTTCCTTTTTACACCCAAGGTTTGTAAACACATTTACAAACAATCGTACAAACAAACAAATAAACTTTTTTGTATACTTAGTTGATTTCGTCTTTTCACCCTTTTTGAAGAACTTTTAGTACAAACTTTTCGACCTCTACAGTTTTTCTTAAGTATAGGAGATAGATGATCAAGCAATCTGATAAAATGGTCTTCTGATTAACCTGCTTCTATTCAGATTATTTTCATTATGGGTCTGGAGAAAACTGGACGTAGGTCACACTTTTAATTTCTAGAAAAAAAAAACAGTTTTGTTCTTCCTACATCCACCGACTTCACTAAACCAACCGTGATTTTCACAATGTATTCGATCCATAAAGTGGGGATGTCTTACGCATCGTTTTCCGGGTCGCGCTTGCCATTAGAGTGCCTTTATTCTTTATCAGCCATTTGTATAAAATGGTTCAAGATAGATTTCTTGAATTCTTGATCTTTGAATGTAAAAGTTAAAAGCAAGGGAAATATTGTAAAGTTTATAAAAACTAGATTGTTAACTTACACTACGAATACTTTTAAAAAGTACGTAAGTCAACCAAAACAAACTGACGAAAATCATGGCACAATAATTCGCTATTCATATCAATTAAATTGTACAACGAAAACAGAATTCTCAGACCGAATGTAGTCACGAGTGCTCTCTCCGTGTATATAATAATGTATTTACATGTTATTATTCATGGAAACAAATGTCCTTTGAATGGTTTTTGGATTTGTTGACTTAATACAAAGTGCTTTACGAGAGCTTGGTCTGTTGGCGACGTAGCATTATGAATGGCTCGAAGCTGTGTTTCTTTTATTTTATCACAAAATTCGTTTCTCGTTGCACGGATTCAGTTGAACGGAGTTTTGTACATTTCTATTCAAAATTCGTCTGCTAACTAAATAATTGAGTTATGCTGTATTGATTTCCTTTAGAAATGAGCTTTTCTGTTTTTGTACTATTTATGTTCCATTTAATCGGCCATAGTCAACGGCTATGCGTTGATTCTGATATGATGTCGGTATGTTGGTCGTAAAGACTTAAATCTGAACTAACTAAACGCTTAATGTATTTTCCCATTTAAAAAAGAGTTAGGTACATTTATTTAGGTGTATAAGTTAGGTACATTTATTTAGGTAAATAATCCTTGTCTGTATGAAATTATAATGTTAGTTCCAGCATAACTTTCTAATAGGTTAAATTTCTAGTTGGTTTTGTTTCTAGTTGGTTAATCCGATCTGCATGGTAGGTTGATAGGCCGTATTTGAGAACTGGTACCTATGGCCGTATTTGAGACGACCGATATGGCGCGGCGGGCGAATGTCCGCCTGCGACGCAGAGGTTGCGGGTTCGATTCCCGCCCTGGGATAAATGTTTGTACGATCTGCAAATATTTATTCCGGGTGTTCTGGGTATTTTCTATGTTTAATAAAAAATATCTATGTAAGTAATTTAATATTGTATTAAGTATATCAGTCGTCTAGTACCCATAACACAAGCTCTGCTTAGCTTGGGGCTAGATGATGCTGTGTGGATCGTCCAGCATTATTATTATTATTATTATTATGTTAATCAAATCGTCTAAGTAGGTACGTATGTATGTGGTCCTAATAAAAACTATGTGTCATATAAAAGGGCTTATTTCATTCAATACAGAATAGTTTTTTTTTTATATCCTTTCTGAGATACGATGAAAGTTGCATAATAGATATCCACTGTTGCGAAAGCTTTTATTTGTAAGAGTTTTAATAACTTTTTAGTTTAGCTTAGATGTGTGTGATATAATCGAGGCGATCTCAAAGACAGTTTGGGGTGAGCATCTATTATTAAATAAACAAAAATTGTGGACATTTCACACAACAATATCTAGTCCCAAACTAAGTAGAACTATGGGAACCATACAACCATAACTACACTATTTTTATCAGTACTTAACTGTTAAACATATCTACTTAGAATACAAATAAAATAACACCCTGACAGAGAACAAACATTTTTTTCCTCTGGGTATCACACCCACAACCTACAGCGAAGTTTATAATAGTTTCGATGCAAGGGGTGTGGGATCCGGTGAAATCACAGGCACATGACGCTATGTATACCTCACGTTAATGGACACAGAGTCAGTACGTAGGAATAGTTCCTAGTGAACACTTAACCACCGAGGTAGTGCTTTGATGTAGGTAAAGATAATGCCACATTATAATCGCTCAACATCAGATGACCATTAGTAGTTTCCATTAATTTCTCACATAAAAAGGAAAAAAAAAACGTTGCAGACCTATTAGAAATAACAACCAAAACTAGTTGTCAATATTCGAATATCTGTGACACGCCTGAGCGACACCCATGGATGCCGAATGATGACTGATTTGACTGATACAACATGCATTTGAAATTATGCTAGGACAAATAAACGCGTTGTAAAAAAACTGAAAATTCACAATGACGTATTGGTACACTTTATTGCGCCGTACTACAAAAAAATGTTTTCTATAGGGCACAATAGCCTTAGGGTAGTCGATCTACGATAAATAAAGGTACCTACCTTTATTTATGACTTAGAATGATCACCTGATCATTCTAAGTCCCAGATTAAAACTAGAGAAATAAATCGTACGCCTAGACTGGTTTTCCTTACAAAGTTATTCCGTGTCCCACCAGTAATTAGTACTTACCTATTAGAGAGTAAAAGGGCAAGTGTGAGAGAACACCACTGTCCGGAAATCGTTGGTGCCATAATAAAGAGCTGCGCGAGAAAGCGGCCACTCGCTGCGTGATAGATGCCCACAAACCGAGCGACAAAAAAATAACAAAATCGACTTAGCAAACATGTTTCATAAAATAAATGACTTGCCCGTATATCTTCACCTGCTTAGTATGACATAAATTATAATAACATTATGTTGTACACCTTCAAGGAGTCCCAACAAATTCTTATTCATTAGAAAATAAGACGTTTTACAAAAATACCGTTCGAATTATTAAGATGAGTTCGAAATAGATATGTTTGAATATTTCTAATGTCACCCTGCTGTTAAACAGCGTGTTATTGTCCTTTTCTTGAATGTTCGCATGTTTCTTATGACAGAATCGTTATTTTATAAGAAAGTGGAAATGCTTGCCTCTGTAACTGTCATCATCATCATCATCATCAGCTTGAAGTAGGTATATATTATTTCGGGACATACATGTCTGGTTCTATATATCGGGGAAGCAAGATTTTCGAGAATATCTATGCTTTGTCTTTTACTTTGTGGTAGCCATTCGAAGAAACCATTTTCCTGGTAGTTAGGTCAACGTGCCATTGCTATACTACAACTTGTTCGTTCTCAGGGATAAATGTCTGTACTTCAGTGCTTCTACATCACCATTACTCTGATCTGTCTGATTTTCATAAATCTACACTCAACTTCCTTTGACATACCATTTATTAACTAACAAAGCATGTACTCTTTAAAATTGGTACGTATTGCATATTTTTTATATTTTTCCGTATGTGATAATCGATTTAATGTAGCTAGCAATTGAAAGATTTGATCTAGTAGAAGATTATTTATATTCCATCAGTTTATAGCTACTTAATTGGTTAGCGCAACACTCCGTGATAAAAGAGATACCAAGTGGCAGAGAGGGTTCAAACAAGAGGTGTCGAGCCCTCCCTTTAATGATAACCAAAGCAGGCTCCACATAATTAGCGCTAAACAATATTTAGCGTCGATTAACTCCATAAAGTCGCATTAAATTAGAAGGGCCGTAAAAATCAATTAGAGAGTGGATCGTGATGTAACCGCACGCTTCCGAATTCGTCCTTTTATTAACAATTAGATGGGTTTATGTGTGGAGTAGGTGCGGATTAGGCGAGTTTCGGACGACGTGCGTGTCTTCACCGGACGAGGAGGGCTTAGCCTCGAGGGATGCGGCGACCCTTCAAGTAACACGATGACAGCTGCCTTTGTCATGTCCGAAGAGGAATTTTATACCGCGAAATTGACAGCACTGCAGCGTCATAACTCATCGACGGATCGGCGACGCGACGTGTTCGCAGAGATGTTCCGATGAGCGCAATAAAGTATTTGGCCGTGTTCGCGGCGCTCTCGGCGCATGAGTGAGCCAAGTCTGCACTTCACGCGGCGGGGTCCGATTTATGTTGTTTTATATTGTCTTGTCCGCTTTTGTTAATGCGAAAACTAAATCAGCATGTATTTATATTAAATAATTTTCGTTAAGTGCAGGAATTATTACCATCGATATGAACATCGCTGTCGTGAAAAAGGTAAACTGGTTGAAACTGGTTAAAAAGTTGCATTTGGCTCTTGATTAGTGAAAAGTAATACTCGTATGTCGAATCTGAAAATTATCATCGAAAAATAGTAATTTTGCTAAATTTATTTTATAGCTAACGAGCTTTCGTAACGACGACATAGAATAGTTTATTGAAATATTTAAGGATTGGTATACTAAGCAGGTCTGAGCCTTTAAAGTGCCAATTTTTTTCCAATTCTATTACTCATAACTCTATAAGCAGTCATATGATAACATCTTAATGTAATCTCAGTACTATTTCAAAATACCTACCTACAATTGAAATTAAAATACAAAACAATACAAGAACCAATCACGTCAGACCGTGAACTCATCCATAGGAAATCCAAAGTTCCTCAATTGTGAACCCTCAACTGCCGTGTAGGAATGTCTCATTGATTTTCCCCAGATTATGCGTCGTGAAAGTATTTCCAACTTAAGCATTTCAATTCGGTGCGAATATTTAAATCAAATCTTCAAGTTTACGGAAATCCATACAAGTAGATATTGGCTGGCATTATTCGGCTCACATTTAAATAAATTCAATATACCTAGTAGTCATTTTATTAAACTATACTTTTCATTATGTCTCACACAATGTAAAAAACCATAACGATGCAAGTTAAAAGCGCGCACTGGAGCAATAAGTTGATCAATGCATGTGATTTTTATTTTAACGTGTTGAATGAAAGTTTACAAAGTATAAGACGAGTAATAATAATAATAGTGTTGGACATTCAACACAGCATCATCTATCTATCAAATTAAATTAAAATTAAATTAAACCTAGCCCCAAGCTAAGCAGAGCTTGTGTTATGGGTACTAGATGATACAATTAATACAATACATTACATACATCATGTTTTTTATTACGCACAAAAAATACCCTAAAACATCCGGACTAACATTTGCAGATCGTACAAACAGTTATCCCAAGATAGGAATCGAGCCCGCAACCTCCTGCGTCGCAAGCGGACATTCGCGTGCCGCGCCACATCGGTCGTCATGAGAAAATCACTAATATTTTTACCCCTTGATGTTTTCGGGAGTAGGTAGTCGTATAACATCCTGTATATTACAATTGCATAATGAAAAAATTAATGACGATTTGATGTTGTCAACACAGCATCTTAAGCACTATCCTGTGTTATTTGAAATTATTTTATTTCAATTATACAAGCTAGAGAACAATAATATTATGTTTTTAAATTTCAAAGGCTCTGCTCTGACGTCTGTCAATTCGCACCAGTTTCATATTCTCATGGTGAAATAGTGACGCTTGGTTTAAATGTAACTAGTATAAATAAATAAGTAGGTATTTGTGGTCATTTTTACACAATATCGTAAAGCCTGTACCGGTGACTGATAGAATCTTTTTTTGTAAATACATACTTAGAAGACAATACAACAACACCTAGACAGAATAAACATCTGTTTTCGTCACAAAAATGTTTGTCCTCGGTGGGGATCGAACCCACAGAAGACAGAACTACTACTAACTGAGCTGTGAGGCCAATCACCTCGTGAGATTAATTCCTTTATATCGCTCTTTAAACTAAAACTAGTAAGAAATTTACGATTTAGTTACGTAGAGGTTTTATAAATATGGTATCTATGTACTTACTTTCTTGTGTGGCCGAATGTTATATGCATAGATTTATCAAAGACAGAAAAGAGACAAGATGTAAGGAGCCAAGCGCAGACGAATTACCGTAGATAAATTATTAAACGTAATGTTTTCAGTTATCTCCGATGTCGGGGCCAAGGAATGTCGACGATCACATCTCAGAGGGAGCGATCGATGCGCCGATATGAGCCCGTCTCACATCTGGAAGCCACTGGTTTGTTATCGGCGTGAACCACCAGCCGAACCTATTTATCGAAGTCATGGAGATTTATTGATGCCTATTTTACTAATAACATGACGTATAACACATTATGTCACAGTAGTGATAAATAATCTACCTACTGCTTTAATGACCCGTGTAACGGTTAAAAATAACCGTCTGTAGGTATACTATGTATGGATGAGCAATATTTCATCAGGATATTTCATCAAAATAAGTGATTATACATAAAAAGTGCTAGCAGCTATTTAGACCGATTAAGTACCATGTTAGCAAATTTATAAAATGTTTTTATTGAAAAACTTTTTTAGACATGCCTAACGGCATCAGGCTACATAAATCGTTCATAAAAATCTGTTTAGTGGCGTAATAAATAAAAGTGAAGGTCCAATGGTCTGGCCATGCATATAGAGGCAATATTACGCAATAGTTTGATTTATTGGTTTCGGCAAGGTGCGTGAAATTCTAACGGAACGCTCCCTCTTCAAGCAAAGGCGGTGTGATAGAATTTGGGCTCGGCAATTTTCTCATATATGTGAAAAACTATTCGGTGAGGCCCGCGGTGATAAATGTGGAGTTATGAATAAATTTGCCTCTTCGTACCGAAATCTGAAGCGATTAGGACGGACATTAAGCCAAGGTAGGCAGGTGAATTCACACCTGTATGCGTAGGATATTTAGCAAAATAACGTAACAAATAAAATTACATTAAACAAATTCAGCACTGACTCCATTTGTTTGTTTATAATATATTTTACAAGCCTAAAAAGCTGGCATCAGAGCCGCATTGGCAATAAGAGCCATCCGTGGCGAACAATGGCGAACAACGTTTACAAAGCCGTAAACGATGACGCAAATCTAAATATTTAAGTATTTGAATTAAGTATACTGAAATATAACTTTGATACCGACCCCTAAACAAACAAAATCAGTCAAGTGCGTGTTGAATCGCTTACTAAGTGTTCCGCGTCGAAACAGTAATATCTAAAGTATCTTTACGATAAAAAAATGCTAATAATAAGAACAAAAGTGAACATCTGCTACAGGATTATCAAATACATATCTTTAAATTTATACTCCACTCAAACTAGTAGTAAAAATTTAAATGTTTTGTTTAAATTGTGTTTACAGCTATGGGTTTGCAGTAAAAATTTTAAACATGTAACGCAAAATGATTTTGTGTACCTACATGTTTTGGCTGTGGAACCTTCTGAATATTAATTTAAAAAAATAGTAAATTAGATAACGTTGTTTTTTTATAATAAAGAGTTTTAGGTAAGTAAATAAATCACGTTACGGTATAAACAAAATACAATTGGTTTCAAAATATACGGCAATTTAGTTTTTTTCAAAATTACAGCAGTTTAAAAATAAGGATAAAGTAACTTAACTGTTTACGACCAGAATTCTGATTTGAAGCTAAGAACGTTAGCAGGTAGTTCCTAAATAAGCCGTGGCAGACGGACAGACTAGACGGATGGATAAAGTCTCATCATGAGGGTTCCATTTCACAATTTTGGCGCGGAACCCTACGACTGGGCTTCGACTGAAAACTCACAAAAAATTGAAGTTGACCATCCACTATCCATGTCATGATATTTGTATTTCGCAAACTGTATTATAATACGTATATCAAAACTGGCGTTCAAATATTACAACCTATAGCTGCACCTCAGTACTTAGAAAGCGACTGTCATTTTGAAACCTCTTAAATTGAAACTAATTATAAAAAATTATTACAGACAAAAAAATGTTTTGCCTAACCTTTTTACTCATCAAAACCTAAAATATTGTGCTGATTTTTCCAATAGAAATTTTAATAAGTTATAATTTCATATTGGCCATTTTAATAAGTAATTAGAGTTTTCGTGTTGTTGTAGAGCTAGCATAGCTTACTAATACATCATTAATCCAGTGAATGACGAAATATAGGATTCTGTAAACTACCATCAATCCGTACTAGGACTGCCATCTGGTGGCCCGTGCTTAGAACTTGTTCGTAGACTATTACCTTAGTTAATGTGGAGTGAAACGTAAGGACTAAAACTAGACCATAATAGTTTACTCGCACACCACACAGATATCATGCAGTCTTCGTGTAATACTTCGGAAATTAAATAATTTGTATTCAATCGAATTAAGTTTTTATTGTTTTTGCTTAATTCAAGTACTTCCCTAATAATAATATGTTGTCTGTTTTAGTATTCTCTTATGTTTATGTAGTAATAATTGTTGGTCTTGCAGGTGTTGTACACTATATTCGTAATATCGTAGTAACTGTGACGTATTTAAGGTCATCACTATCATCATCAACAGCCTGTAAAAGTCCACTGCTGGACATAGGCCTCCCACGTTCTTCCTTTTTTACTAGAACGATTTTGCGTCCTTTCCATCCATGGACTTGCTGCGATCCTAACAATGTCGTCAATCCATTTCGTTCCAGTCGTATTTGAGGTATTGTGTTTTAATTCGATCTGAAAGCCAATTAATTAAAATCAGTGCTTTCAGCATACATTTTTATAGCGGCAATCTCCCGCAATGCTCTCTGATCTTCGTATAAAGGTACGTATAAAATATTATTGGTGTCGCATGCCCGCGCTCTGATTGGTTCTATAGATTATTAGCTGCTATTTGTGTTGTCAATGTTTATGACCATTTTATGACCACTGGCGGTTTTATTGCAGATTCAATTGCTTTAGTAACGGATTTGATTAAGTAAAGCAATCGTTTGGTTTTGTTTGTCGTGGAATGAGAGGTGATTTTATGATCCATATCACGACGGAGATCCTATCTATATTGCATAGTCAGAAAGTGACCGAATCCGAAAAAATTGGTAATAAAATATGATATAGACTCACGACTGATCTCCAGACGACTGATCTCCTGACTGTAGTTCTTGTATATCAAGTTTTATTAGTAAATTATAGTGAAGTGTAGTGTGACCTATGCTCAAAATGTGATTCTCACTCAACTCGTGGTGCCGGATCATACAATTTTAGACTATTATCTAGTACTCAATGTAAGTATTTAAAAAAATATATTTAAGTCAAAAAGCATTTGTTGTATAGAATCAAAGTGAACAATTAGAATATAGGTGAATCTAAGTGCCAGTTCCTCGTAACCAAGCCTAGAAGAAAAGTCAAACTTACGGAAACTTTAAGGAAACTTACGGCTTGGTTCCTACCGTTTTTTTTGTCTGAACTTTATTACAAAATAATGTTATAGTGTGAAGCTCCAGTTCCACCAGCCCTTCTGTTCTCCAGTGTCAGTTTCTATAGTACAAGCTTTGCTTAGTTGGGGGCTTGTGTCAATTTATATTTTTATAGCACAATATTAGCATTACCTTGTTAAAAAACTTGTGTAATAAAATACAGTATTTTATTCTAAGCCTTCTTTATCTTTTCCTAATGATCTAGTTATTCTCAATTCATCCACTGATGTTTATTGAATGGGTGAACCATTGACAGGTTATAGGTCCTCAAATAACTACCACTACAAGTTAGAAACGGTGTTTTTTTTATACAGCTTGCGGATGGCCCACCTGATGTTAAGTAGTTACCATCGCTTGTAACAAAGTATTGCCTCGTAGGTCGCGCTCGTTAGGAACGTGTCTTACGATGCACTCCTCAGCGTTCATCAACCTGAGGCAAACCGGTGTTAAGCTCATGTGGCTGTAATTTCACCAGTACCCACACCCTTTAAACCGGAATACAGCTAGCAGTTTGGCGGCAGAAATAGGCATGGTAGTAATACTTCACCAGACGAGCCCTTCACAATGAGCTCTACTACTACTATCCGATGTACCAATAATGGTAGTGTAAAAATAGCAGAATGTCGGTGGATTAGAGAAGACTTCAAACCCATTCCACCTATATAGCAAGCTATAAGCGAGGCCATATCAAGCAATGGATTTGATGGATCGGTTTTAATAGTCTAGTTGTCAACTAAACTCATGATGTAAAACTACATATAAGTAAAACTTATTGATCTATCTATGATGTTAAGTTCATTAAAAAGTACTATTTATTAAAACTCTGCCATTAAACCCTAAAGCTTATTCGGATTGAATGCCTCTTAAAAAGTTGAAAAAAGTGGTTCTTTTATTAGCCCTTAAGCATTGTTTAAGAGTTAGAAGTAAAGGGAGGAACCCTAGTCGGGTAACCGTCGACTTTTACCGGCTCATTATCGACTTTCCCCTATTTTGCTGGTACATTCCTCGAGACTGAATCATTTAGTTAACTCGATTTATTTCTTTTTTTCCATTACGCTGAATTCATTGCCTCATTTACCTGTACTCGGCGAAGATTTGTTTTCTTTTTAGGAGACGGCTCTTTTCTGATTATTCAGTTTTTTTGTAGGTAAGTACGCCATGTTTTTTCTTTGAAGTAAGTATGAACATTGTTTAACGTATAGTAATTATCTTTTGCGTTATGTAGTAATCTTGACAGTTTTGCAAGATGACTGTATTTTTTTTTTGATAATATTTTAACATAACCCATTTTATTAGTATTGCAAAATATGCAGAAAGAAAACAACGTTAACCTTTATTTATTTAATAGCCCTTCTTACAATACACAAGGTTTATAAATAAAAAAGTACTCATTTGAAATAAAGATTTAATTGCAATCGTTACATAATTTTACTCATAATAATAATTAATAATTATACAATTTATAAATATCTATATAGACCATTTAATATTAAGCGAATGTATTCGATTTGGTCATGTTGAATAAAAGGGTAATTCCAATAGTCTAATATGCCATCAAAATAATGCTACAAAGTTTTCTGTATTCTTGTGTGCTTGAGTATTGGGGGATGGAACTACTGATATTACATGTTTGGCTTAAGGGTGCTGATCAATATTACCTGTATATAAAAATGTAATCTTATTAATCAGTTATGTTTCAAATTGTAGCTTCTGACTGGTTCCGATTTAGATTTTTCGCCAAAACATTTATACCTATAGCTGGAACATTTTTATCGGATTTTTATTTATTATTGAATTTTTGGAAAACTGGTCTATCGATTGGTTAAAACTTCAGTTAGAAGCAAACCCATAGTTACTGCTAGAATATGAATTTGTTTTCTCACGGTGGTTTTTTTCACCGATTAAAAGCAAAGGGGATCCCGTTTATAAACCATAGTTTCACAGCGATATTTGATTCCCATTTCTTAATATCAAAGGCCCAATTTTCATATTTTTATGAGCTGAAACGAGATTAAAACTCGAATTTGATTGTCGTAATTAGGAATCTGAAATGTTAGTTTCAAAGAATACCATTAGAGTAAACTGTCACTATGGAAACTTGGATATGATGACATTTTGGTACGAGAATTGGGCCTCGGAAGCCTTATAAAGTTAGCTGCATCAAAAAACTTTACATTCAGTCCTTTCTGACTATGACTTTGTATGACAACTTTGTAAGACGGCATTAATGCAGGTAATATTGATTTACAGTTTCAGTAGGCAAGTAAACATTTGCACCGTAGGTAGGTAACTTATCACTAGAGCTAAATATGTTTAGGAAACTTGATTGATATATTTGTTACATTTTAACGGCTTGAATACAGTTGAAAATCGAATGACCATTCTTTGTCAGCCTAAAATTTTACAATTGCAGAAATTATTTCACTTAATACTTTTAATAAAACCGTGAAAATTTTCATAAAATAATATTCAGAATAATATGTATGTACAGGTATACTAATAATACTTTTAAACAATATTTATATTCATGTCGAATTGTTGATAACAACATCGAATGTGGCAAAACCGTACACTAAATACTTTGTACACATCATGTTAAACTAAAAATAGAAAATATACAAAACATTTTATATACAAGGACAACAACTAAATCAACGTTCCATCGACTATTTATAAAATATACGTTTTAACGAAATCAATTTTGTGTAGTCCAACGTTTATTTAATATCTGAAATATATGGTCGGTTTTCTTAACCCTAAGATAGTTAATGTGGCATTATACCAACCATTTAAATTATTATTTCAAAGGATTCAAATTATAATAAAATTGGAAGAACTTAGTTATCAACAAATGAAAAAAAATATTTCTTAAATAAACATACGTAAATGTATGTCATGATTGCAAATTACTGTAGAAATTACAATAACTAAGTACCAGAGTCAATAAAGGTATCCTCAGTTTATAATACCTAATTGCGCTCTCCGAGTATCGTCTATAAATAATTTGGATTTAGTTCCATTATTCTTATATCTATAAAAATACTGAGCAACGTCGATTCCATTCATTATTATTATTTCGTTCCATTTGTATTCTAAAGGATAATCGTAAAATTATCAATATCAAACGAAATTAAGTACTTAATTTTTTCTTTATACAATGTTATTATCTGTGCATTTAATTTTAAGAATTTTAAAATTACTCTATGCGATTCACAAATAAATTGATGTACCAAATTAAATAATTCACAAAGTTTGACCTAAAACCTATGTATATTCAGCCAAGTTCTATACTTCTACTTGTTTGCCTTGTTCTTATATTAAGATGTGATCAGTGTGCCATGGAAGCAGCCAGTTAGCAGCGGTCGGGGGCAGAGCGGCGACCCGGCTCTCGCCTTTACCTGAAGCAAATTACAACATCTCATTATTATACTATACCAAAATAAGCCTAAATAACAATTGTACCTCAAAAGTTACGATAAGATGAATATCAATATGATGATTAATTCAAATACAAGATCTACAAATATATATTTCATCAGTCTCATTTTTAGTTTCAACGTTGAATGAAACATTATTTTAATTATTTTCAGCTTATTAGAGAGATTTTCGGCAGGTAAACAAAAGTAAGGTTTCATCCCGATAGGTGTTTCTATAGTATTACAACGCGAGCGCGACGCAGACAGCGGCTGCTGCCAGCCTGCCGTCTCGCCAACGCCACGTTCACACATTCGAACCAAAAAAGGAAAAAATATAAACCAATCGAGATGAGGTGACGAAACGTTCAGTCTCATTATCTGAGAATTTATTAACGAATCTTTCGGACCGGAAAACCAAAATGTGAAAGAAATAAAAATTCGACCTCGGCCGCGGTCATCTAAAGTTTGTAGCGGCGTCAATGAAAAAAGAAGTCAAACAGGTTGGCGAGGCGACCTGGGACTGAATGAAACAGTGGACCCAAGTCAGGATCGGGAGATAAGAGGTAAGATTAGGGTCGTCGAAAAAAAAGGAAAGCAGCTTTTAATGCGGTGGTAGTGTTGTGAATGAAGAGGATCCATTGAGATGCCGCGCCCACGCATCTCGCGGTGTGGCGAGAAGCCACCATACCGCTATCGGCTCTTGTATATGGTGAGTTTAGCCTACGGACAATATGCATGCCACCTGGAGCTACTGCTTCACGTGATTACATACATTTGTGAACTACGTACAAAATTACTAGAGTTACTTGAGGTAAACGGTTTTAAACCACAGCAAAAAAGTATATATAGAATTTAGAAGAATTATAAGTTTAAACAACGCGCCTGTTATTTAAGTCGAATACAAAAACTGTCGATTGAAATCCGTTCTTTTTGGGCTACTTTAAAAGGAATGCCGAGATAAGGAGTTATTTTCGCGTCAAAGAATTCCAGGGACAAAAAGGCGTGAAAACCAAAATAATACAAAAGGTTTAATAGAAGTGAATTTGTGAACGTTTGGCTAAAACAAAATTCTTAGCGATTCCGTCCTGTGCGGCGACGTCAGGGTCGCGATTTATTGTAATGAGAAGCGGATGCCACTGCTTCTTCTAAGAAAACCTTTGAAGACTCTTAGAAAAATGTTCCACGGCACCCGTTGGAAACCAAATAGAATTCGTCTTCACACGCCTTTTGATGACGACCTATAATTATGTTAGTATTGGCTCATAAAACTATCATTTATTCCGATTGCAAACAAATATACGACTAACGAGTATGTCATTATTAGGAATTTTCTTTATTACCTCGATTTAACTTTTTTGCTATGTTACTTTAGAGCCAATTCTTTCACGCCACACTGGTTCTTCTATCAACAGTCATATAATAGTACCAATTTTTCTGAATAAATACCTTTTATCGTATCATATTTAACTGTCATCATAGATTTGTTAGTAGTAGCTAGGTATACTTTCTGCGCTGTAGGGTGTGGGTTTGATACTTGCCTAAACACTTGTGTGATTCTATCTACAATTTTTGTCCTTTCATTACTTTAGGCATAATTATAACTCTATAAGTTATCGTTGTTTTTATTTGAAAATTATCGTTCGATGGTTTTTTTTACATAAGTGAAATGCACACAACATTGTCCGCGTGAAGTTATCTACATACAAACTTCAACCCACGTTGTACACGTTTAGGAGATGAATTTCGGGAATTTATTTCCTAGTACACTTCTATGCACCAAGGCAAATACACCCTGAAGTTTCAAGCCTCCAAGACTAGTGTTTAAAGCTGTGCGTTGTCTATACACTGATACTTAACTGATTGACTAATCAGGATGTAAATTCTTATAATTGGTATATATTTTATAAAATGTATTTTCATTACTACATTTATGTATACTGTCTAGTGGAGTATTTATTTATTCTAATGCACACCGTGACAATCTTTGAACTACTAAAAAAGTTTTTTAGTGTTCCCTTTCTTGGATGTTTTAATTAATATTGATCGAGATGCATTGAGAACTATTACTTGAACATTAACTGCCCTGAGGTTGTGGTTAAGATCTAACTTGAATACGTTTTTTTTTGTTGCTGAAACTAAAGATACGAGATTTAAAAAATCGTAAGAGCTAATTTGGTGAGGTCAGTGGAGTACGAGTGATGTAGGCGTACAGAACGCGTCGCTTGACAATGACAAATGATGCAAGATTGCAATCTCGCGGCCGCCGCCCTCGAGTCGCGTCGCGTCGCCCTTCCTCGACATAACTCCATTGTTTTCAATTACCGACATGACACCCCAGCGCGAGCCTCCGTTACTAAACCGCAACTCGGTTTATGGATCTCTCCGTATCTCTACTACGATCCTCCATTTACGAGCGCCTCTCATTTACATGCGCGTGTAACCTACGTGTCGCGATATTCGTGACCGTCAATTTGTATCAATCAGTGAATGTATTTATTTATTCAGGTGACGGCGGCGAGACCTAACTGATTTACCGAGCAAGCTTTCTACGGAACTTTCGTTAGATAACTGATTCGAATTATTCCGCTTGGATAAGTAAAGTAATCTAACATATAAAATTAGAAAAAAACAGTAACCTTTTATAGAACGGTTTGAATGCAGCGGATCCTTCATTATGATGCGGCTGATTTGGCTGATGATTGTTGACGGCATGGTGTGGGTTGTGGTAGGGGTCGCGGTGCGGAGAGTGCTGGTGTCGCGGGAAACAGTAGCCGCCGCCACCGCCGCCACTGCCGAGCGGATTGGCCACGCTCGGCAGTTTCATGTTGGGTGGCGTTTGAGGCGGCGTGTCCGTCTGCACATCGGGGAAGGCGGCTGGGTGCACGCACGGATGCTGGGCGGCGTACTGCGCGCCAGGGAAGCCCCCATAGCGAGCGTACGCGCCACTAGCTGGACTTGCAGCCGCTGTTGCCGGTAGCGCGAACCCGTTGGCGGCACCGGCATCAGGCACAGGAGCGCGCTCTACTCCGCCATACGCGTGCTGAGGCCACGGCTGCGCTGCCGGAGGGGGCGTCTTACATGCTGCTGTGTCTGCCAGTGACCATATCTTAGGCTTGGACGCCGGGATCGGCACGCCGCAATCGGTCACCCCTCGCTTCGCCTCCTCTTTTATCCCATAGCCCAGCATCTGGTGGTGCATTCCCTGCAGCATTTCGTCGCCCTTCCGTTCGTCATCTGTAAAGATAATCGTATTCATCCATCATATTTTATGTCCGATCAGGCGATAAATACGCGGGTGTACGTAAGCGTTTGCAGTCGCATTAGCCGCAATAACTAAACGATAATAGCGGCTTAAAATCGAAATCGATACCTTGCCGATGGGACGGCCGCCGTGACCGTTACAAGAGAGACGTAAGTTTAGACTCGTAAGATCCGAAATCTCCGTGCCCCTCCAGAAAAGTCGTGTGAAAATACGTTTGGCGTGCAGTGACCCATTCGTTAAGTGGTTATCCGATTAGCGAAGTGAAAATACCACTTTGGGGCGCGACTCCCCTGCCGCGGGCGCGATGCCGTCGATCCCTTTCGTATTTAAGCCGAGCATTTATTTCGAATTTCCCGGAGCGCCTGGCGGCATCACGCCATCGCACTCTGCAGAACTTACGTCGCACTACTATGCCTGGATGACCATCCAGCGTTTGCCATTAGGTGCACTTAACTACTATTCTTAACAATAAACATGTCATTTTAGTAAGTTATTCATTATTCAATTTAGTATTCAGCTTTTGTATTATTTTTAGTTCTCGTGATACTGCATCCTGAAAACTGAAAGTAATACAAAAGCCTATTCGATTTTGGCAGTAAGCACCGAAAAAAGTATAAGTAAGAATAATTGTACAATTACAAAAATGTTTATTCAACGAATTTTATAACGTTCTAAGTATTATCATAATGCAATTTTCCGTTGTAAAGTGGCTTTTGAAGGGCGAGGCGGGTGTGGGCCAGTAATGAAATTCAGAGGCCCGCGACTGCGGCAGGGTAGGGAGGGGCGCGACCGCTCAACTTCATTCTCTTTATTCCATTTAATGCTGACTGCTCCTAGCTTTTAGGAGGGGTTATCCACGTTGCCCTTCACTAGAGGGATAAATGGGGACGCCACTGATACTCGTGCAAAGATATTTATCCGGCAAATTGTTTTAATTTTCATTGTATTAATCGAATAAAGACCCACAACGGCGGCGAGAGATAACGGAAATGGGACGATTTCATTATGTTTTTAAATAAACAATATTGTTTTATTAAGTTACTTGTAATTTCTTTAGAATTGGGGTGTAGTGTAAATGTTATGAATTATGACTTAAATAACAATAATGTAAATTAACTATTATAATAAGTTTCAGAAATAAACTCAGTAAAACTCTACCAAGAGAGTATCTTTGCTTGTTTTTTTATTGCACATGAAATTGCAGTAGGAGGGCTTAATGCTAAAACACTTTCTTCCAGCCGACCTAAGTAGTGGTGTAGAAAAACACGACACGCGGCAAATTTAAAGTTATGCGTGCTAAGTTATGAAATGTAATATAACCTATGTTCTAGGATATCTAATAATGTTATTAAATAAATAAACATATCCAACATACAATTTATAGATCGACAGATATGTCATATAAATCATTATCCTATACAAAGATAGAGACAATCCTGCTAATATTATCTACATTATCAGTCGGTATTCGTGCTTAGTTTTTTTTATGCTTCTTGCGGAGACATAAGCATATGGCCCACCTGATGTTAAGTGGTTACCATCGCTTATAACAAAGTTTTTCTTCGCAGGTCACGCTCGTAAAGAACGTGCTCTACGATGCACTACTCAGCGTTCATCAACCTAAGGCATATATAGGTGTTAAGCCTCATGCTCATGTTAGTAGCGTGCGATCTATTACAAACATTTATATCTATAGATATGATTATAATGACAAATGTCAAAAACGAGTCATGCATTATTTTGATTTGATTCTTTGTTTCCAATCAAATCCTTGGTTAGTTAAGGAAATCCGTCCATAAATATTTATCGTATAGAGCACTTGTTGGCTATATCCTCCGGATATGCAAACTATAGATTTATCTGAGTGCAAGCGTTCAGCCGCGGCGAGGGGTGGCGTGGAAATGGCTACACGGCGCACTCTCTCTTGATACTAGCGCGTTGAGTGGTTTCCTTTCAGTGACAGTCGACATGGGGCAAAGTGAAACATAATAAAAACACATTTTGGGCTCCCGAGGCTCTTTTCTTGATGATTTGTTGTCAAATAAAAAACTGTATTCGTGTCTAAAGTAGTAGAAATTACACCGATTGTATGGTGACGTATACTTTAATTATGTAGGTTATTGAGTCAACATTTTACTACCAAGAGAGTTAAACATCAATCTGTACTATATTTGAGTGAAACTACATTTTACTTCTTAAATTCTCTTAATAATTAAACTGAGAGTTAACCAGCAACAAGATACTTTAACTATTACGCATTCAAACTATCTTAATTATATAATGGGAACTTACGGAAACTTAATAATGGGTGTTATTAAGTATGTATTTTCAAAAAAAAGTAAGTATTCTCTCAGTCATCCGGTTTCCAAAGTACAAGCTATGCTTAGATTGGAACTAGATGATATGGTGTAAAAATGACCACAAATATTTATTTATACACAGTGCCTACGCTAATCCTAGAATATATTTTTATAACAATATTCAGATAAACCTTACATATACCTGGTATACAAGCTCTCCTGCCGCTCCGATCAACACCATAAATATTATATTTGTTAACAAATAAATGTCTGGTTTTCGTTCAACCTTTCCTTTAACTTCAAGTAAATAAAATAATGTAAGTGTAGTACTTTTTATGACGCAGATTCATTAGATATGAACATCAAAAGCACGAGTGTGTGCTCAGCATATCATTATTTTGGTTGCATCGCCGTACAGAACTCGCGGGCGGCATCACGTAGCTTTTGACGCACTGCACTGAGCGTGCACTTTACGGCCGAGGTCACTGCAATTTATTGCTCCATGAGGTCTACCCCGCCGATGGTTACTTGTTTGTATTACTTCTACTCGTTTTCCATTAACGCGCGTCGGATTAATATTTTGTTTGCGATGCGTGCGTTCACGACAAAAATTAACATTTATTGGTGGGGTCCGAAATGAAGCTTTTATTCATGAGTGGCTTAGCGCGGGATAGTTCTGGATGTTTGTTTGTCGACTTTGGTCTAGGGATCGCGTGTGAAAGCTTTTATATTGGCTTTGTTTGCCGTGACTTTAAATGATATATTACACGTCGCTAACACTGGTATTCAAGTTAAATAACGGTTGTGTTATGACCGAATGACTGTAAGATACAGTGTTTGTTTCTTTTCATTCTGATACTATTGTTTTCTGGTATGGCATTCTGATACTGCTCTATATATGTTTTGTGTTGAATAAACATCTATTCTATTCTACTGAAAAAACCTAGGTGAATCCAGATCAATTTTATCAATTTTGAATTTAGAAATTACACAGTGTTATTTGAAAATTTGCAAAACTGAATATAAACGTACATATATACACAACTACTACGATATATAAATAAAAAATTAAGCATATTCCAAGCGCAAACCTAACGTAAAACCAATGTATGTTCAATATAATAAGTAAACCCCTACAGAATGTATAGCAGTCACTGCTCCCTAAAAATAATAGATTTGTTGAATTTGTATGTTAAGAATATAGAGTTAGTTCATTCTGCTAGAAAAACCGGACTAGGACCATAATTTGATTACCGTTAACAACGAAAACCCAACTAAAAAAAAAGTTTTAATGCTAAAAAGGTGCTAACTCTCAAACGGGCGGCGTTCTAAAACAATATAATAATAATATAAAAGAAAAATAACATACGAAGAAACTATTATAACTAACCATCATTCTAATTGACTAAAATATTTTTTTTTAACGATAATAATAAAGTTATTATTTCAAGATAATTGGAAAATAAAATGGTATTGGCTATATCAGTCCAGTTGAATTGTGTAAAACGCACTGTATTAGATTAGATTTATGTATGAGACATAAAAAATAACAAAAATATTGATGAACTAAGTCTAGTAAGGACTTAAATTTACAATAATGCAGTTCTATGACCTGCCGAGTAGCCCTACTTGCGTAGTTCACATGCGGACCCCGACGAATCAGGCTTTTACAGACCTCAAGTCCTTTTAATAACGGCATTTCATGCCCCCGAGTGCTTGCTTCCAGCGACGTCATAGAAACCACGAATTAAGCACACTTTCTGTCCTAACAATAGGGAGGTTCATTAGAGGAGCGTATGCCGCGCGTCGGCCGTGACGCCCTCGACGCGAGCTGCCGGCGACTTCCATTAGCACCGTGAAGTTCCCAACGAAAACACTTGTGTTCTCAACCATCTTTACAATAACAATTCCCACTTATAATTCATGTTGTTGACAAGCGAAACTAACAGACGCACTCCCTCTCGCGAATCTCCCGCACCTAATACGCATCTGGATTTTATTATTGCACTTAGAGAGGCCGACCGTTTCGATTAACATATAAAATGCATTCAAACCCGACACCAATCTTTAAGTGGAGCTTATTCATATTAAAAGAAAAAAAAAATCTGTCTGCGATTAAAAAAGTTAAAACAAACAAATAATGACCACAAGGGCTGAGGCGGAAAAAGTTCTACATTCAATTGAAACACATTATAAATCCCCAAAACCGTAGTTACTTACGTTCCGGCGGAATATCCTCATAAAAGAAACGATCCACGAACTCGACAAATCCTTTGGCAAGAACATGAAGTAGGGCAGATCGTCAGACACGCTGAATGCGACCTCCGAGCGTCGAGTTGGCGTCGCCCCGTGTCGTACCAACGAACGGAAGACGCGTTATATGAAATTTGGTATGGGCGCCGCCCACTTTAGTACGAATAGGAAATCCGGGAGCGAGGAGCGGTTACGCACAGTTACACGCCTGAAACCTTCTCTACCCTCCCTAGCTTTCTCACCCTTCGCCTCCTCTCGATTTCTTACACCCTCAGGCCTCCAACCCTGTTATGCCAATTCACTAGAAGATCTACACCGACAAAATTAAAGCAATTTTAAATGGTTTACAACAGTTCGTACATAAACGAGGTACAACCCTGCGTTCACAGAATTCATACAGTCAAATTATAATAATGACATTCGCAGTAAAGTTCAATTAAAAACACAGATAATAACATTAAGTAAGCACTTTGCATTCGCTTGGCAGAAATAACAAAAGGACATAGTTACAAGCTCACGGAAACCATCAATTTGTATAAAATCAACATCTGACGGTCCAGCCTCTTTACTTACTGCTCTGAAGGTATTTCTTATGAGGTGGTCTATCAGATGTTAAAGATGCTAATCTCAACGAACCTTTATGGCTTTTCATTTTATCATCTTGCTCATCTTTGTCTTTTTCGTCGTCAGAGAGCATAGCGTCGTCGTCATCATCGGTCTTGTTTTTGGGCTCCCACGTCATCTTGTTCTCCTTCTTGAGCCGCCGACGAGCGTTTGCAAACCAGGTAGACACTTGCGTCAGCGTCATTTTGGTTATAATGGCTAGCATGATTTTTTCTCCTTTTGTTGGATAAGGGTTTTTCTTGTGTTCGTTGAGCCACGCTTTTAATGTAGCTGTCGATTCCCTGGTCGCGTTTTTCCTCCGTGCAGCTAAATCGTATCCAGCACCATATCTGCCAACAAACACGTTTATACTTACATATATCCAATGGGTATAGCACGCTTCCGACCTTATAGCTTAGCGCCAGCTACGCAAGAATAGTGCTGTTTGAATCCGACCACTGCTGCAGTTATTCTGAACATTTAAATTTCTTAATTTATTATATGACCTATTTACTAACCGATTTTTATTAAATCAATCTGGGTATTAAGACTACAGCCATTTTCAGAATCATAAAAAATAACCATGATAATGATCTCGGGAAATCAAAAATATAAATTCAGAATAATATGACAAGTATTAACTGATATATAAATATCAGTAAACGACATCGTCCGTGTGCTGAATCGTTTACAGCAATAAATTGGCTTTTAAATTCGTAACAGATAGGCGTTTTATTAGAGGCAATAGATTTCTCGTAACGGCAGCAAAAATAAAGCTATCGCGGCACCGAGCGACATTCAGTATACATTTTAGGGCCTACGGTTTCATTTGCATCCGCATTCTGAGCGTAATTGTGGCGAAACGTTTCGTTTCCCCCCGGCATCGTACCTGACTTCGATTTTCTCTTCGACATGACAAAGGCGCGGTCTGAGGGGTCCAATAAATATAGGATACGCGCGTGAAAATAGTTAAAAAATGAGTCTGTATCTTTACATGTCTGGCGAATAGCAATGTTCTATCCCTCGCTTTAGAGTTGTATCTTCAAAATCTCAAAATGTTTGCTAAAGGGAGTATTTTACGTAAACGTGAGTTGCGGTATTGACAATTTACTGTTACGAGTATACCGTTCTTTTACTTTGAAATAAAATGTTTACGCCGATAAAAAAAATGTCTTTGCTTTATTTGTATCTTGACTAATGATGTTCGCTATTCGATGTGTCGTTAAAGTGACAATATTTATTGTTTTATTTACAGCCATTGGGACGGTCGGTTGAATCCATTCAGTTGCAAGTGCAGGGCGTTGCAACGCAGCGCAGGCGTGGGCAGCATGGGCGTTCTCACCGCACATCGACCGAGACGCCATCTTGCCCACTGCACACCACGCAATTGCTAGTTGTCTTGCGACCAAGCCGCCCTACGCTGAGACGCTGGCTGAGGTCATTTTATCACAAAATGTTCGGATTGGAGTTATAAAATATTAACGCGCATCCGTGTCATGCGGTGGAATTTGAACTGCATTAGTTAGAACACGAATACGCTCTTAAAAATCTACCGCGACCATCGAGCCGCAAATGGTTCTTAAAACGCAAAGCGCTACTTAATATTTTATAAATTTGTCAACGCCCAGTCTGTTTTCAGCTTTACAGCCATGCACAGGCTGCGCCGCGCCGTGGGCTTTGTTAATTAATTTAGACAGTCCACTTACTCGTGTGAGCACATGCGTTCGGGTAGATTGTTAATACTCTCACCAACGGAAATACTTTATATCCTTGTTAATTTAAGGACAAAAATATAAAACTGTCTATCTCGTTTAAAATAGTTTTGCGTAATAGTTAATTTTCTTTGTTTTGTAAGTTTGCATAGGCAAAACATGTCGATAGGCAAATGTTTAAATCAGTTTCAACCATTAAAATGAAAGTGCATCGGTTTGTTTTTAATTAATGTCAACATGTTATTTATAAAAATTGAGCATAGGTCAAGGTAATTTTGACTTTGACTTTGCTTTTAAGACTAAGCTCCTTATAATTTTATAGTGTACTAGTGGGATTGCGTGTAATTTCGTGTGAATATATTCCCATGTAGACTTCAACGGCCGCTGAACGCTTCATTAGGGGATGAATTTCAGGAATGTATTTCTTAGCATCCAGCTACGAGCTAAAACCCTGAAAAATATTCTTACAATTGTCATAGATAATGGTGATTTTTACTATCGCTATATCCCAATGCAAATATTTTCATATTAATATAAATATGTTATGTTGCTGTAAAGTTCAGGAGTATTGTTATTATTCTCGAGCCAACAAAAACAGCGTCTTGGTATGTCTGACTTCGTGTTTGTATTGGAAAAGTGGAGAGTTGGGCGGGCTGTTACTGTTACAACCGTTCCTACATATTTGAGCTTGCAGGGTATTCAATTCGCGGTATCGGAGGTTTACGATCTGCCCGCTTGGGGGAATTGCGGCCTTTACGTGCCCTCCTCCGTAAACCAAACCGCTATGTACGAGTACACGTACATAAGTAATACCCCCTTCTCCCTGAAGGGAGACACGGGTTGTATTAGAATTAGGATTGTCGAGTGCGAGACGAGCGCGCGTTCAAAGCCACTCCGTAGTTGCTTTTTTCTCAGATGTATGCTTTTACAATTGGTGACACTGCGCGGGCGGTTTGTTGAGCAATGAATGTAAAATGTTTTTCAGATGGATTTCAAATGCATACCAAGAGAAGCCTACTTAATCGAAGACTAGGAACATTTTAGAAAGCTTTATTATTTCCATGTCGTTCGAAGCTACTACTGTTGTGTTATTATTAATAGTTCTACATAAAATGCTTTTTGTTCATATTGAAGGATGACGGATGTTGCCAGTCATTCAATCAGATAGTAATTCCAACGTTGGTAATTAGTAACACTAATTACTGTAAGTTCCCCACTCAAGACCCGAACAGCCATCACTCTGTCCAAACAATTAATTAAGGATAAGATGAAAAATTTATTAATACACTTGATTGAGATATGGTGTGTAATGACATAATAATAATTATTACAGCGGATCACAAACGTTGTTTTTAATTCTACATCACAATGAGATAAGGTTTATTTTGATTGTTATTTTGTTAATGTTAAAACCTTCACATCTGAGAATGATGGCCACATGCTAGGCCACATGGGGCACGTTCACGTTGAAAGTTTTAAATGAGATATGCAATTGCCGTAAGCAATGGTATCTATTCAACATCGGGTAGTAAATCTATTATGGAACTTTCTAATTTACTTGCCTACAACTAACTTTAGACTAAAAAGTCGTAAGCACATGTATTCCGTCATTTAAGATTAGTAAACGTATGGCTTGTAAAATAAACTTATCTTTAAAAATACCTTCTTTGCATAGCCCAAACATTGTTTTACATTACATGCTCATAGATACCAAGTCTTACCCTATAGAGAATACAACATTTTTGATCTGAGGAAAACCTACATCTGCTCAAAAAAAACTACGCCTGGAAATAGCCAATATTAATTGATACAGATTAATTATCTCAGAATTTACACAACCGGTCGGCAATATTAATTTCATCATCATCGACAGCCTGTAAAGTTCACTGCTGGACTTCCCTATACGAAGACGAAGATCGATTAGTTTCATACCTCTTAATTAGTCTTTGTAAATACTGCTCTTTTTGAAGAAGCATGGTATTTAATTAGTATTAACCTTGTGTGCAATCTCTCCTATATTTAGATTTTACAATTACCTACTGGTTTACTTCTTAATAAATCAGCTCTTGTTCAAAATACTAGTCTTGAGACTACGCCTTGATAGGCAATTGAAACACAATCTTGTGTTATTCGTAAATGTTACATGAGTAAAACTTAAAAAAATATGATAGTAAAACAGTTTTCAATGAATTATTTTTCGATTTCTCCCAACAGAATGAATACTTTTGTAGATAATTTGCTACACAATAGTAACTTTTCCGAACCCTTAAGCTAAAGGGTCGTTACTCGTTAGTAAATGACTCTTGAAATCTAAGCATCGTTTGCATGGTACGTCTCGTTAACAAGCGATGCTTACGTGGTTTATTTAAAAAGTAACAACCCAAATGGTTGGAACACAAATGATTCCCTTCGGAACGTCGCACGCTCGGGGCTCGGTAATTTCCTGCGTATTTTGATCTCAATGGTGCGGGACAAGTGCTCCCTCGTCCTCGTCTCTTTTCTCTAATTTTTGTACGTTTTCTGTGCTCGAGACTTGTGTTAAAAATAGCCGAGTAATTTTTCATTTCGGCGCGCGGCGGGCGTGGCAGATTACAGGCTGTTCCAAATAATACGCCAACGGTACTTAACTCGAGTGCGCCTACTCTCGCGGCCAAGTTTTGTTGTTCATATACACTTTTCATCGTACTTGTTCTTTTGCAGGGTTATTTATTTGGTATGCTCAACTTATTGCGGAACCTGGGACGTTTTATGGGGCTCTTATGAAGTTTTTCTTTCAAATGAATTAATACAACAGCGTTGTTGCCAAGTATAGTCGGCAATTACACTTGCAAATAAATGAATATCGTTTAGTTCATCGCGACAACATGACAACTTGTTATAAACAAAATGTATTTATGCATATGTAAATGGTGTTTAAAATATGTTGGGAGTTAATTTGAAGTCAGCAGTAATATAATGCATCATCCTATGATTCGGTCGGAATAGCGAACAATTGTGTGTGCGCGTCGGAGCGAAGACGCTATATATCACGAAGTATTTCCGTGCGCGGCCCAAATTTATACCGCTACGTCTTTTTTACGCATAAAAACTAATGTCGCCTCTAATTATTTTTAGATTATAACGCACCGCCTGCTATATATTAAGTCGAGCGCAGCCGAATTGTCAGCATAACTTTGCTTTGATGTACCATGATTTGTTTTTATTTTCAGGCAGTTCCAACGTGATTCATGGGTGGATAAATTTCAAGTGCGCCGTGAAACGTATATTTAATTGATTCCGCTGCATAATACATTGTTATGACATCCATATGACGATCGTAGCCGTAAAAGATTAGATTAATATTTAACGATGCTCGGAAATAAACAAAAGAGAATAAGAGCTCGCCTTCTCTCGGCGACAAGTTTGACGGGTTGATAAGTTTGCCGAAAACGTCAACGCCAACGCCAACGCGTTGTGCGATCGCGTTTCACAGAAAAACTGTGAATTAATCAGGACCTAGCGCGAGTGGATGTAGTGTCATTCGTCTCTGTCAGTCTCCCTGGTGGATATGTGTCGAAATGAGACGGCTAACAATCGGGAGTGGTTACTCGGTCATTTGTCCCTTGCGGCCGACACGCACTGCCTGGCACACGTATGTGTGCATGGCCTTAAACTCACTAACGCAGTCCAGTTTTTGTTTATAAATATTTTCACAAAACGCATTAACATTTGAATAATCGTTGAAGCAGGGTGAGAATCGTTTTGAAAGTTTTGAAGATGTTTTGTTTAAATTTATTTCTGTGCATTTATTTAAGAAAAATCCATGAAGAAGAAAATATATCATTTTATGGCAATTTACATAAAATAATAAAAATGTAGTAGTACCTACTCATGACAATTTAAAAGTTATTTTTTATACAACTTGCTGGCGAAAAAAGTGGTGTCTTATTTGAAACCATGACTTGTGTCATATGGAAACTTAGACTGTATAAGAAAACTTTCTCAAATTAGGTATAGACAACTCGACATTTGTCTTAGTTGTCTTTGTGTTTTACGATACCCGTAGTTAAATGGTCAAAACGATTGTACCTTATTTGTTATGTATATGTACGATTTCTTTTTTTCTGTTATATTTAAAATTTATGAGTAAAATTTACACAAAGGAAGTTATTCCTTAGCTTTCAAATAAAACTATAGAGTGGTCGGATTCAAAATGTTACCTAAATGGGCTTAACACGAAAGGGGTAACATAATGCACAACAAAACAAAATTTATCGAAGTCAAAGCGAGTCGCCAAATACAAACATGAGCCTTTCGCATTGCAATCTATTAGAGAGATAAGTCTCGATAGGGAGGTATTATGTTAATCCTGCGCGCGGCGCGGGCTTTATCTAAAGTGGCCGTCGTGGACCTATGGGGTCTCCCGGACCCTGGAGACTTACCCGTAGGCAGCGAGTGTCGGATCGTAGGGGTAGTAGCCGCCGGAGGGTTGAAGCCCGGCAGAGGTCCACGCAGACATCTCTCCGCCACCTTCCTTCAGCGCGTATGGGTTGCTCTGAAACACCGCATTACACAATCAGAATACTGTTACAAATGGTTTGATATTTGCAAGAATGTAATAGACATTTTTCATCTGGCAAAATAAACAGGATCTGAGACTCAATTCTCATGTCTAAATACCGTCAGATTCAAGTTTCGATCGTGTCAATCTCCGAATGGTATTCTTTGAAACTGACATTTCAGACAGGACTAAATTTGACAATCAATTTCTAGTTTTAGTCTTATCTCAGAGGATTAGGCTTCTGAAATAGGAAAACATGGTCAAAATTCTAAGTAGGTATTAATGGATTTTCCTATTATTTTGTTGTTGTTATTTTTGTTGGTATTTGGTTGGTGGTGGTGAACAAAAACAAGCATGTGTATAATATTTCGTCTTTGATACATTTATAATCTTTTCTTCGATCCTCAAATACTTAGCTCATTTATTTAAAGCAATGCAAGTTTTTGAAATTACGAGTAAAATGAAAAAAAAATTAGAAATCACTTCTAAATTTGTTAAAACAGATTTTGATGAAAGCGATACACACTACTAATTTAGTTGCGATGGTTTAAAACCTTTTAATATAGAGCAGTTAAAGCACTCTACATCACTAAGCCCGCATGTAAGCTGATAAATCTCAACGCGTAATACCTCTCACTCAATCGGCCTTACAAATAACGCTAGCTAGAATTTAATTAAAGTTAACTTAATAAAAGGGAATAAACTCACGAACAACAATAAAAGTCCCAAGTGTACAGGCTGACATATCACTAGCGTATTTGCATAATGTATGAATGCCGAGGGGAAAACTATTAAAGCCTAACGCGAGTGCGCACCCTTTGCGTGATAGTTGTTTAACAGCCAGCGAGTGAGTCGATGTACCCTCTTTGCTCAGATATTCGCATACATTACGAACGACTAAATTAAAAGTGTGAACGATTCAGTGCGCCTTGGGAGTTGCATTGCATCCCTCTCGCCCCCAGTTCTGAGTCGACGCCTCTGATAATAAAATGAAAAGTAATATGATGCGTACGACACTACTTGCGACCCGCGATAACTGAATGAAAAGAGCAAGCTTATTGTCCCCCTTGCTCAGTGAGAAAAGTGTCTGTTTGCCTTTAATAATATTTTCTGTAATGCTCATTAATTTTATGTGTATTTTTATGAACACAAATAAGACCCCAATAGTCGTAATGGCTTAGAGTTTGTAATTAAGATTTGTATGGTGTTGTTTTTGAGTGTAACTTTGCAACATTTTATCCTACTAATATTCTGTTTAACTTTAAGGTCATGAATAATATACTCCACTCACGAGGTTTAGCATCAAGATCGTTCTGATTTTGATGCTAAAACTCGATTCAGATGATTCATGATCTTAAACAGAACGCGAAATCTTTGTATGAAACTATGAACATGTTCTTTAATCTATAACAGTTTAAAACTACTCCCCATGCTAAATAGTTGAGTGGTCGGTTTATGCTCTATTTTTCATAAAGATTGTTTTCTACAAAGTAACATAAGGGGCCTCCTACCGAGCACCTCGACGTGTGTGATTTTAAATTGCATACGTAACGTCGTTGAAATAAAGTTCAAAGAAACATGCACCCCACCGTAGAGCTTACAAAAGTCTCGCAAAGTCCAAATGTGAGAAAAAAAGAAAAAAAATCTGTCAACAAAAGACAGTATTTTTTTACATATGTTGTTAAAAAAACACGAACGGAAGTTTAGACGCATTTTAGGTCAAAAAACTTTTTCCTATAGACTTTATTGCCATAATAACTCTATGTATACTTTTTCGTCACTAAAGTTCGATAGGTGTTGGCGTATAATAAATGTGATGATAATGGAAAATAAAGGATTTTGAAACAAACCCTTTTTGAGCTAATTGAACGTTTGACGTTACTTCCAACCTTATTTAAGCCAGCCGGTAGGTAGCTAAATTATAGTCTGGTACGGCTTCCAATGTTTTTGACCCAATAACGACATAGAACTGTCGACCGACTGTACAGTCTGCGTGCATCTGGCGTGCAGTTTGTGGTCCAACTGCATGATAACCGTGCTGTTTGGCAGTCCAAAGACTCGTCTACATATAACTAAGCATACATTTCGAGATTTTCTTATTAAAGTAGTCAAAGAGGTCCAAACAACTTTCAAAAAACTATCTGTCTGTTTCATAAAGGTCTCTAAAGTCCTTTATGAAACTCTCCTTTAACTGAAATAGTTTCTAAGTATGTTGCCATCTCTATGTGTTGACATGAAAGTGACAGAGACAGTATGATTTTATAGACCCGTTAAAATGTCTAAGTAAAAAAATGTATTTAATAAAACAGTATTAAAATAAAAACTTTACTAAACTTTTTCTTCTCTTCTCTGCGTTTTATCTTCACTTGTTTTGAACTGGTGAACCTAGAAGGGATCAAACCCAACGATGTCCGTCATTAATATCTATCATTGTTGTAAGTGAACATTAAAGTACATCCCCGCAAATAAGCCAGTGACAAATTCGCGTTCCCAACTCTTTTGTGTAACTGAGATAAAAATTGTTCCTTTTCCTGTCTCTGACAGGGTGGTGAAGTTCCCTTGGAGGTTGGAGGTTCGCTAACTATGAGTGATGATTGCCTCGCCCCCTACATTAGAGGAGCATGCACGTGCGACTGCCAACATTAATGATATCATCGTATTCTATGAGAACGCAAAATATTAGCCTTAAGTCACTCGGCTTTGATAATGTTGAGAAAAGATTTAATGTATTATAGACAAAGATTTAGATTTAGGATAGAATATGATTTGTTGCTATAGAGCGTATTATTTCCGTTCTGTTAACGGTTAAGTAGGTACTCTTCATTAGTGTTAAACCTTTGTATCATGTCTATATAGGCAAGTCTCTACAAAGTGTTTGCAAAACGGATATTATACAAAAGAATTGACGTAATTTGAAAATTAAGTGTAACCATCTTAGTAGATTTTGTGAGTTTTCTAAATATACTAAGTACATTTTTTGTATTCTACGCGTCTAAAACATTACCTAGCAAAATGCATGTAATTTTATAAGTACAATAATAAATTTCTCTTAATCAAAAATAGCTACTTGAAGATTATTTGTTCGAGAACAACACGTTAAGTAAACTAGCTATGAGAAATCTTATCCAAAGCAATTCATCCCTCTTTTCCGTAAGACTGAATCTAACAACATTTTAATCAATTCTCCACAGAGTTTGCGAGTCAGCGCGTCAGATAGACTCATTACAGCAACCCCAAATAAATATAAACAGTAGCGAAAAGGGGCTGGCCCCACTATTAACGTTATTCACACGCGCCGCTAGATCCATAAATAAAAGGCAACTATGCCGCGACCCTAGAAACAAAAAAGACAAAGTTCACGTTCGAGTGATCTGTGCGGTTCATAAATAAGGCTCGTTTATTTCATTGCATTAAACCGGTGATAAGTTATTTGACGGTTCATAAATTCGTACCCCATCGGCGGTGGCGGAGTGGCAGGCCGCTTATTGACCCGGCGCGGAGCTGGCGTCCCGACGCGGCGGCCTGAGGCGCCGCGTTGGCCCGCCGCTCTGCCAAATCGACGGCACTTCATCATTCCGCAGCTCAACTTTCTGGCTACCGTACGCTAGTTAAAGGCATCATTTTACTTTGCTGTTGCGTAGGCTAATACTATTTTCTGCATCATAAACTTTAGGTATTACCCTCGTAGCTCGTAGCCGCATCTACGAATAAAGCAGTGTCGGACTAACTGCTCCATTTGCGGCATCTACTATGCCAAGCGTTTGTCTATTAGTGGCGGTGCGCGCCAACTTTTGCCAAATTGAACTGTGAATATTTTGAGTTAACAGATTTTAAGATTACTTGTATTAAAAACTTTCTAAACTCAACTTACTAAGAATATGTCACGGAAAAAACTAAAATTGTATTTCTGAGCGACGGCAAGTTTTTTTCATACATACATCCAACAATAAGCTTATTCAAAAAAAAATACAAGTACAATTACAAGTGTCTCATATATTCTTACATATTATAAGTTACGTAGTTGTTTTAAGCGAACAAAACGGTGTGCAAATGCTAGTCACGTTTTAAAAAATAATAACTGCGGCCATTTCATTTCCAGCAGCTAAAGTGAATTGTGGCAAGTGGAAAAAGAATGGCTCTAAGTGGATAAAGAGCGAATACAAACGAAAAAGTCATTTCATGCCGCACGGTGGTGACGCAATCCATAGCGAGCACGCGATTTCCAATCTTACATAATTCGCAGTAAGGGTTGTTTTGCAGGACACAAAGACAACGTGGCTAAGTTCAATAAAGCTTTCCCCCAAATAAGCCATAAAACGAGCGGCTACGGGCGCGGGGCTTTTTAGGTAGGTACGTTCCTGTTCCAATTATTTGTTTGTGGAGGCACAATAATTTTATTTTACGTTTTATTTAACATTTATTTCGTTACGGCAATTTCACGGGTATCAAAGAATTGCTAGATTGTGATTTAAACGGAATTGGTTATTTTCCACTTCGAGGACCATATTTCGTACGGATGTCGGTATCAAGTTAATATTATTTATTATGCGTGTTATTTGTATTTATTACTTCATCAGATTTACACAGCAGCTTATTTATACTTAGGTCGTAAACTAATATTGAGTTATTCACCTTTAAACCTAAAACCCACAACAACGTAAAGAGTTATATGGAAATGCCTACTTGAGTTTTGTAAGTACTTTTCTCGTAAAATGGTAAAATCTAAGAGAAAATGTTACGCGTCACCATAAATAAATAAACAATAAAGCGGGATTAAACAAGTCAATTGCAGCTCAGACGCAGACAATGTGCGGTCACGTTAACTGCCGAACCCGACGGTAACCGATCGCGGCCGACGTAATTCAATGATCGTAAACGTTGGCAATGATATCAATTAGACGGGCCTCGAGACCGATAAAGCTCCGCTTTAATTAGGAGAACAAACAACAGACGGTTCTTAATGAGCCGTGAGCGTGTGGAGGGCGAGAGAGGTAATTAGGTCGGGGGAGACTGCGGCGCGGTGCCACCGAGGGCGATCAATTATTGAGCCTTCGTGATTGATTCGGCCGCGCTGCGCGTCGCGTCGCGTCGCTTGCTCGCGTCTCTCCGCTCCGACCGCCGCCGCCACCGCTACCGCCGCCGCGCCCGCCGCGTCGTTCTCGCGGTATCGCGACACGCTCCAGCCGACCGCACTCTGACCTCACTACTTAATCCCGACACACTAACTTTGAACGCTTACTTAATATGCCTTTCAATAAGTTTTCGGTGTCGGTGCCACGTTAAGCCGCGATTCACTTCGTGTTAGATAATCTGTTTTACATACTTAACTAGGTTGATTTGTGGAGCTTGACTAAGTAAAACTTTACTAACCTTTAAACCTAAGTATATAATATTATCTTAATTAAGGTACCTACTCCGTAAATTAGTATAAATAAAATGTGCATTGGGACTAGGTGTGTTGGCTACTTTCCACCACACAATATAACTATAGATAAACATAGTATAATACTAAATCCCCCGCCGCATCTGTCAGTCAGTCTGTCTATACGGGTTAATCCTGGACCTAAACCGATTTTACTCTGAGTATTGACTATATAGATTACTTGATTGCCGGATAACAAAACTCGTACAAAATTTAACCGTATATGATAAAAAAAACAAATTACAAAATATAAAGAAATTATATACCTACAGTAACTATTTTTGAATTACTGACAAAAACTGTACAAGCTACGGAATAAGACATATACTTCAGTAACAAAGAAAATATCAGCATAAAATTACATCATTAAAAGGCCAATAAGCGTTAGATGCATAAACAAGTGACAGTGTCTCTTATTAACAATTTCCGGGACCCGCATTTATTATATTATCTGATGTCTTGCTAATAGCCATCAACGGAGGGTGAAACGCAGCTGTAAAAGGCCAGACCGGCTTATAAATTACTTATAAAATAAGGACATTAAAAACTATTTAGAGCAATAACTGTAATACGCCAAATATATAAATTTTATAGTATTACTTTGATACAAAAATAAATGTGTCGAGGTGTCAGCATTAATGGTGGTCGCGGGGAGGTCGGGCGGAGAGGACAATGCGCCCCCGGGGCGCTTTTGTGCCGCGGATTCCCTGCCTGTGACATCTGTCCGAATCGCTACAATAACTCGCAAAAAAGTCACTCCAAAGTCACCAACTGTATAGCGCTCCTAGCTATAATTTTCCACTGAATAATATAACAATACTTACGCATAGTGAAACATCGTAGGGATGTCTTCATTGGGCTATTGTTGCACGTGACGTATCATTTATTCTGTTTTGAATTAGCGTCTGTCTACCACTGGTGGTCTCCATTCATAACTGAACTCAGCAAAACATAGTAGTGTCACAATATTTTAAAATGCTTTCAATTCCGCAATAAAATTGATGGTATTTTTTTGTTTACCGTTTTGGTTCGATTTTAACTCAATTACTAAACTTTCTTTAATAACCGTGCAATAGAAGGTAAATACATCCTAACAGCAATTTAATAAGAAAAATTGATACCGATCTGTACTTAAATTTATTCAGTTGCTAGTGTATACATACCGCTATTTTAATTATATGTTTTTTACGGCTTTACTATCCAGCTAATTATAAATAACTAGTTTGTCATGTATAATTAGGGTACGTACGAGCTTTATGCAAATTTTACGTGAAATATAAAACTATAGCATTAAAAAACAAACTAAAATTTAATAATAAGGTGGTAACAAAGCTATCTCGAGTTGAATCGACACCTTGTTTTATATTCGACTAATGCTTAGCGCGCCGAGTGTCTGTGCTGGCTGGGTGAGCGGCGGCGCGGACAAAAATTACGCGTGGATCACGTTTTTTCACTTCCGGTCGAGATAACGGTCAGAATAAGCACCTTTATGCTGTTAAGTGGTCACAGATTGCTTTGTAAATGCCTGTATATTCAAAATATTTCTATTAAAAGACGAAAGCTACCCTTTATTTCTGTGTAAAAAGTTTCAATTATGACTCATTGGAATCGTTTTCAGGGGTCAATATTTTCACCCGAGATTAGACCGACCGACCGAGATTGAGATTTTTCGTGACGGAACATCTCAATATCCGGAGCAAACAAAGAAACACAACGTCGTCTCTGATCGTTCCGAGATCGCTGACTAACGTCTGCTAGATTTGCAACATACGCTGTAAATGGTTGCTGAATGAAATATGCATTAACGCAAGAACATTGGTCACGATAGAGTGTTAGAAGTATTCAAACAATAGCAAACGCATTTAGCTCGACCATTCTTTGATTTATAGTAAAAGCGTGTTGGTAATTTATAAGAGTGGTGGTGGAGCAGCGAGGGTGCCGGTCTCCGCGGGATACCGGAGCCGGCCTCGTCGGGAAATCGGGGAAATCCGAAGATTTATGAGCGGCGGACCCGCGGCTCGCGGCTGACCACCGACACCCACCGCTCGCTATGTTTGCCCACTCATTAAAGTCGCCAAGTAAACGCTTAGTGATAAGATGAGTATATTTGCAAGCAATTAACGCTCTCGAGGTGAGACGAGGGTCGCAGGGTGGTTAGCGGTCATTGTTTACAAATTATAATAAACTCGACAGGCTGTCGCGTTCCCAAATTATGTATTTAAACCGAAAAAGCAACCAGTTTCGTGTGAAAGATATCGTTATAGTTATATGTCCGCTAGATAAGGCGGCCGATACAGAAGGTGTACCTACCTCGGCGGGATATCATAAAGTAAACATGCGCAGTGTCAATCACTGCGAGGCGGCGCTTTAAAACATATTTTATCGGTTGTCACATAGGTAATCTAAGTATAACGCGTTTATGTCAAATCGACGATGTGATGTATCTACTCGTACCTATTGATAAGCCCACCCACGTTTCACCGGCTCTGTTGCATCATTAACGCAATGGCGGCTCATATAAAATACGACACTTACATAGTCATGATGTTATTACAAACAGTGGACACCGATCCATCGTTGTAAGCCAGTGTACTGAGTTTTATGGAAAGTATATACCGTAGCTTATATAAAAAATGCACTATTATATATGACTCGACTGTGCGCATTGCATGCAGCACATGTTGGCTTGCCATGGGAAGATAGCTAACTGTTTCAACATTTACTGTAATATCAGTGTTGAGAATTTCTTCTTATGATTCATCATAGTTTAAATAAATGGTTTTTATTAGATATACGGAAGAAGAAACTGCTTTTTTTCTACAATTTATTTATATGCGTTTTGATCTATTTTTACACATAAAAAAGAACATATTTGAATTATTTTTGTATTGTAGCAGTACCTGGCCAAATATCCCAGACTGCCAGTAATGATCTAATCAAATCACTTTGCCACCCTAGGGGTGAAACAAAATCTCGCTTTTATAAAACAAACTTTGGTTAGGGTCGAGTGAATTTCAACCCTGATGGAAAATTGTCTACTACACACGTATCACTTTGATCAAATCATCTACATTATATTCAGTTGGGTAGATACTGAACTCAGTACTTGAATAAATAAACATAAAACTTTAAAAACGTTGTACCTTGTTATTTTTGTATTCTTACTGAAGAGAAACTAACCGTTAAAGTTACTTTCTTATATTTTATGACGGTAAATTAAAATATAAGTCAGTGAAAGAATCTACCTATCTGTTTGTTATCAAGAAACAGATAATAATCTTGAGTCTACATTGTAGTTGCGATACGCATTTGATAATTAGGTCGAGCTTTAATCCGCAGTGATAAATGAACAAAGTAAGCACTAAAGACAGACCACCCACCGGGAGAAGACGGCTTAATAAGACCCTCATTAACACCTTAATGGCTATTCTCAATTCGCTTGATTTCTCTTCACTTTTATTTATTTTTTTCCTCTCGGTCAGACGCGAGTCTCCTGCGCATAGCGCTCTCGCTCCATCGCCCTTCTTTAATTGAATTTCTGGTCTCCTTTTTCTAAACTTATTCTCTTTGACTTAAGATTAGTGATGTATTTAAATTGGCGTTTTGTTACGTTTTTATAGTCGACCGAGGGCTAAGAGTATCTTTCGTTTCTTTTTCGTTTTCTTATCGAACTTTTAATTTGGTCGTGATAATGAACCGAGAGGAAATATAAGTTTGTTTTAAATGTTTAGCCTGCTTTAAAATGATTAGGTAAACGGTATCGAAAGCAAGTCACACTTGCTTCTCTCAAACTTGTATTTCGTTTATTTGGTACGCGGCGTCGCGTCGTCGGAGTGGCGTCGTCATGTCTATCAATAATGCAGTTCGGTGGGACTCTGAGGTTTCCGTTTGTAATAAACGGATGAGATATGAAAGTGCCGGAACACGTGTACACAGCATGCACTTCAATGACGAAACATTTTATTGCTTCACCCTGAGATTAGCCTCAACTTATAAAATAAAATGTTACAATTTGACAGGCTTTGAAGTTCATTCTTGAATTTCAAATTAAATTAAATATTTTTGTTGAAAAATATTGTTTTTTATAATAAGGCATTATTGGTATAAGTTAAGACCGAGTCAAAATCAGTTTTACTAGCACTACATTAGTACCTACTGAGTTTTGAGCAAAAGATTAGAACTGCTGATTTTCTTGCGCTACCTGTTTATGTGTGGGGACCCACAGGAAAATATGTTTATTTTGATGGGTTTTCTTATTAAATTATGTGTGTATAATTCTTCTTTATGTTTTGGTTAAACCACTCTAATAAAACATGTACACTATTGTAACATGAATACGATGTTTTCAAAGACCTGCTACGCCACGAAAAACATAAGCATCCCGCAATCCCCCAGATACGGTAGAATACACCCCCTCAGATCTCTTAGTACCAAGTACTTACATGAGATCTTAAGATTTAGAGATCGAGGATATCTAAAGCGGGTAATCAGAAGTACGCCCAAATATTGTATTTGAAATTTTAATAGGGTTTGATGATTAATTTGTATTTGTATTGTGGGTCTAGTAGAGAATCGGTGGTCTTGTGGGAGAGACCCAACCTTCTGATCCTAAAGTCGTGGGTTCGAATCGGGTTGTGCACCAATGGATGGATCAACTACTGCAGTAGTTGGTATTCCATTGCAAGCTCATCGCTGGTGCTACAATACGAACTGGTTTCTTTACGATGTTTTCCTTGACCGTTTGAAAGCACTCACATTGCACATACATACATTTTTTGAAAGAAAATTCATTTTCTTTCAAAAAACCACCAAAAAACCCACGACTTTTGGATAAAAAGGCGGGGTCACTCCCACTAAACCACCTATACTCTAGTAGACCCACAATACAAAAACTAATTAAAATCACCTGAACCGATTAAAATTTCTTAATTTAAATTAATATGCACAACTTTAATTTGTAAAGTACGCTTAAGAGCTTAAAAACAATTAGCACATAATAAAGTTCTAACAATTAATGATGAGTTTACGGGACGACATGAAAACGCGATCACACCAAACAAACCCCTTTATTGATTTCGAAAAGCGCACAATAGATAAAAGATGGCGCTGGTTGTATTGTTAGTAGGTTGCAGCTCGAACAGACGGCGCCACCGGAGTTGCCAGTGTTCAAAAATGCCAGTTGAATATTTTCCCCTGAAATGTCTGTCAACGGAACCACAGGAAAATAAACCCTGTGACAAGAGGATACGAAACAAATTGCAATGCTTCGGAAGGAAGACTTACATGGCCAGAAACAGACACGAGTGTATTTGTGGTAGAGCGTCGTCATTGTTCGCTAAATTGTCGCTTGCACGGAACCGGCCAGGCTTGTCGTGAGTTAGGTATGTGCACGGGGCGCACAATGATAGTAAGTATACATACATTTAAACACCTGTTATTAAACATGCACCAGGTCACAGAATACGTACAGCAAAATTCGTTTAATACAATGACAGATAGAGATCTCACTGCCGACGATTTAGGATGCATCTACAATTACCCACACGAACTGTCATTACCGACGTGATATTGTAATTATGAGTTGAATGTACTAATAAATTTTATTTATTTTTATATACTTGTAGTAGTTGGTAACTTCAACGAAGTACCTACTATTTTAGCGTTTAACAATTTTACTGGTTTAATTTGTGTTTAAATAATCCTGATGATCTGAATGTCAACAAACTTTCAAAAACTGTCTAAGATGTTTAAAAAATTAATTTATGAAATTAAGGACAATTTATCACTGTTCTATCTTTATGGATCTGTTGTAAAGAGTACAGTTGGTAATGAACCGTGTATATTCGATTCTTTGCCAAGTAGGGATTACTGGAGCCGCTTACACTGACCGCTCATTTGTCCCTGTTGCCCAGACAAGGTGTTAAACCCAACAGTGGCACTGCAACCATTCTTCGAGATCACAAATTAGAATCGTATTGCAATTTATGAATGCTATGCCGTGCTTATAATCTCAAAGCTGTCGAAAGAAAGTTAGTTGCATAAGTAGTTAGTGAGCATTTTGTGTCATTTAAAATGAGGTAAAGTGTTATTCAATGCTGGATCCAGTTGAAGCGTAATTACTATAATAATGGTGGGTGCTTTTTACATTTATTTTTAAAGTTTAAATATTAATGTTTCGTGACAAGGCGGCGGTGGCGGCGGCGGTGAGGTCTGCGAGGTGTCGGTGGTTTTCTGGCTCAGCGCTCCCGGACCGGTTCGGCGAAGGCTCGAACGCCGCGTGCCGCTCGCCAAGCCAGCCAGGGAATCCAAACACGTTGTATGGCAGCGAGAGCGATAAACCTTGCTTTGTTTACGGGTAAACGGCCTATTTCTACCAATTTGCAACCTCATGTTCATCTAATACTTAATGATAGAAAACTCAGTGCACGTTTTCGTGTCAGCAGGGAACATTCATAAGATAATTTTCAAGTAAAATATACTATTTAAATGACTACAGCTCACTTTACGTTTACTCCTAAAACTAACAAAAATCGTGTGCAAAAAAGTTTGAACACCGCAGCGTTTAGTCCAGAAAAACATGATTAGGTATCAGATGAACCGATGGTAGGGTGGACAAAGAAGATTTGACATTTTATTCTGACATGTAAATATATACGTACCAATGGGGAGTAGAACGCCGAGCTGTCGACGCCAATGCTCGGGTAGGGGTTCTGGTCCGTGGAGGAATACGGTGTACCATAGACACCGACCGCAGCGCTGGACAGTCGAGGGTAGGAAGAAAGTGCGAGCCGAGCGTTGTCGTACTGGCAGGAGCAGACGGTCTGGCCGGATACTGGGTCGGTGATGATGAGGCGCGGCGTATCGCAGCAGGAGGCGGCCGGGGTGCTGGCGTGGCTGCCAGCGCCCGGGGACAGCGCTCCGCTGGCTACGGCCGACCCGCCAGGAGACAGCGGCGGCGCCGAGTTAGACCCGCCGTCCGGCGAAGTGGCCGCGCCGCCGGTGCCCGCCCCGCTGCTGCCCACAAGCAACTGCAATTAAAATCATATGCTGTACACGTCGTATCCCAAAACTGTATTGGTACATATTCTGGGCAAACGTAGTCATTGTCAGAATAAAAAAAAAACAAAAAAAATTTTTATAAAGCTAATAAAAATATAGTAAAAATTCATAAAATTTTGACGTATTTATTACAATCCCACTTATTATATGCATTATTCGGTTGATTACACGAAACACACGACACGTGGAGTGGTTTTTTGTAAGTATATTTAAGGTATGCAAATTAATTCCATTTGTAGGGCACCAGTAAGATAATATCGGGGCATCCGGTTAATCTTAGCATCTTTGTGACGAGCCCGACTCAGCCAGCGTAGTGTTGGCATCTTCGACGGCTAACTCTCAAATTACTTCTTAGAATTAATTAGTCAAATGTGTTGTAGCGTAACTGTCTTGTGTTGTTCGCTGGGGAGAAAAGGGTCTCGAATGGCGACCACGAACTGGAAGAAGAAGCATGAAAAGGGCTCAGAATTATTCTTCCTGGAAATGTATGGGGGAGGCCTATGCCCAGCCTATGACTTTATGCCCAGCTTATGACTTTTACAGGCGGTTAATGATGATGACGATGATGTTGTAGCGTACATTGTAAACATCGCGGGAAGTCAGTGGATAGAGAAGTCTTAAAATCGTTCTTCCTAAACTTCACAAAGGGAGGAACTTAAGAAGGGAGAGTCTTCGTAATGAGATTGATGACGACCGATGTGACGCCGCGGACGAATGTCCGCCTGCGACGCAGGAGGTTGCGGGTTCGATTCCCGCCTTGGGATAAATGTACGATCTGCAAATATTTATTCCGGGTGTTCTGGGTATTTTCTATGTATAATAAAAAATATCTATGTATGCAATGTATAAAATTAAGTAATTCAGTCATCTAGTACCCATAACACAAGCTCTGCTTAGCTTGGGGCTAGATGATGCTATCTGGGTTTTCCAGCATTATTATTATTATTATTAATGTGGGGGGTAAGAATCAGCTTTGGGCAATGTACTAAGAGAAAATAGATGTATGCTTCAAAGTATTTCAAAGGTATTTAGTTCATCAGTTAGCTGATCTCAAACTAAACAACTGTACATGTATATAATAAATTTCCATTCTGACGTAATCAGTTAGTGTTTGGTACATAAGCTGCGTGCGACCCTCATTGGACCCTTCAATGAAGAGTTAGCTTAGAGCTCTCAGGAAACCTACTTATTATAACAAATATTAATTCTTTATTTAATAAATAGGAGAGCAGTTTTGTCGGAGAACATCAAAAGGGACGTCAACAGATTTGATCAAACATTGGAGCTAGGTTGACTTAGAAATAAAGCATGAGATACTGTGCACACAGTGAACCCCACTTCACCTCTGACGCTCCGTTTGAGTGCGTCAACTTGTTTTCTTTAAACAGAACGAGGTTCGAGGTATCCTCTTTTGTACATTTGTTAGCCTTTGTCTTCAGTTTTACATATTATCACTTACGCATAAAATTAACAACACAGCGCACTTCCACTGCATTTGAAATAAAGAAATCTTCATTTACGACACGAGCATTTACATATTGTGAAACTAATTTAAAAATACTTGATTTATATATGAATCCTGTGTCGCAAAACAAAACTTAAAGCAGTCAACGCTGTTCTTCCGTTAGAGCCACGAACATTTTTACCAACATGCACAAAATTTTCCGTGGTGGTCCTAACTTAGAATAAAATATCTTCCATGGGCGTCCTAAAGGAACGCACCAGGAGATGAGTCACAGAATCACCTGTGTACTAAGCACCGACACTGCGGTCACCAATCCGCCTGCCAACCGTGGCGGCTATCACAAACCCTCCTAAATATTAGAGAGAAATATCCAGTAGTATACTTATTTAGGCTTATGACGACACAAAATTTACATATTTTAAAACTGAAAAGATATCAAGACATTTTGTCATGCTTTAGATAGTTTTACTTAAAGATAGAATAGTTTGTAAAATAGACATAAGACCCGATCACACCACTTACACCATCGAGATGAAATCATGAATGGCTTACACATATACCCACACGCAACGTGATTCAGGTTGTACTCGTATCAAATTCGGATGGTTTGCCGTGACACAAGTAAACACGCAGTCAAATTGTGTTCTAATTCACGTCTAACGTAACCGTAACTAATGTTTACCGTAAACGGTACGTCACTGTACTGGTATAATCAAGGGCACCACGGTATTGTGCTGTGGAAAACTTTCAATAAACATAAGTTTTTTTTGTAAGCCGACTTACTATGAACGTATTTTATTTTATACATTTTACATAAAATAAAAAAAATATTTTACTACAAAGTTATTGAAAGCCTGTTCCGGCTTCGCACGAGTTTAGTAAGGAACCATAGTTTTTTTGAAAATATAATATAGCCTATGTCACCCGGGGATAGTGTAGCTTCCCAACGGCGAAAGAGTTTTTTAAATTGGTCCAGTAGTTTTGGAGCCTATTCAATGCAAACAAACAAACAATCATTTTTTTCCTCCTTATAATATTAATATAATAATAGTACCTAGAGATATAACGAGTATAAATTATGAAAGCCCCTTATTATATTTATTTTAATATTTTTGTCTAAATTGATACTCTTGCCGGCAAATTTCTCATGTACAATCTACCAAATTAGATGCAAATCAGATTAACGGTTCGAAATTTATGCACGTACAAACATGCAACAACATATCACCTTAATTGCTATGTGATCTGAGTCCTCCCGTACATCAGAAGGTACCTTAAGCAATCGGTTCTGGCTTTAGCTGTTAAGCCATGACGGAGACATTAGGTCAAAACGTTTCGTGCGTTTCTGTGTTGTTAATGATGGTGATTATTTTCTTGGTATATAAATACTATGCCAAATATACAGATGCTCTGAAGGAATTAGTAATATAAGTTATATAAGAGCGACGGTTTTACTGACCCAAAGTACACTGTGTATACAATAACTATCTGTATAAATGAAGCCGGTTAAAATAGGAGTAAGCACTCACCGAAGTGAACCACTCGGTGTGATAAATTCGAGGTACCAATTACAAAGCACCGCCCGATTGGTCCGCCATGCTTTACAAACATTGCTATCAGAATCACTTGCGTGAGGCCTTATAATTAGTAGTGTCAGCCGATAACGCGTATATCGCTGTCCAGTCCACGTCATCATAGATCGCGACACCGACATTTACCTGGTATGAAATTGTGATTTTGATATCAATCACTAACGGCCAGATAACGACCTGGCACATAATAGGCACCGTGATTGTCTCCGAACGATATCCTACTCGCTTACATGGATAGAACATTAAGTACTGATACGCAGGTAGGTAGGTATGCCACGTTTCAAAGCCACTTTGTCGGCGTTATAAATTATACAGCTATTAGTCATGCACCTGTTAATTTGTTATGTTTATGTAGATTTTCTAGATTCTATGTAGGTAGTTGTTTACCCTATTAATTACAGTTTACAAATGTAAAAAGGAGCTAAACAAGGTGATGCTGTACAATTATATCTAGCCGCTAGTTAAAAAAAATGTCTGGAACAAATTTTGGAAAAACAATTATCTTGAATACAGTTTTGTATTGTTTTCTAAGAAAATGATTGCTGTTTGTGTGTTAATAATATGATGAGGGAGCAAAACGCAACAATAACAGCCTCGTTTGCCTCACTGGGGTTGATCAAATCAAATATGAGCGATATTATGTCTCTGTGTACAAAAGGGGGTGCTTTAGAACGCTTGACTGCCTCAGTCAACAAAACTTCCAATAAAAACTACTTGGACGGAAACCGATCTTGAGCGGACGACAGGCAAACACAACTCAAAGCAAATATACGCCTGCGTTTCGCATTACCCTTAAATTAAATAAAAAAACCTTTAGTAATTTAGTCCAATCTGTCAAATGAAGAGTGTTAAGCAAAGAAAGGGGTCCGGATTAATGTTTTATGTGGGTGATATCAGATGTTTTCAAGTAGAGGGGTGTTGAGTAGGTATAAGTACAGTAAGTTATTATTCAGTGCGCTCGCCAGTAAATATACGTTTATAGAAATAGGTAATTTGTCTTGGAATTGCATATTGTTATTGTGGCAAAGGGGAGGTGCAACTTGGAACCTGAATAAATATCACTTCGTGGAATTTCGTTTTATAGAGAAAATACAGTACAAATTTACAGTCAGTTACAATTAATTGAATTAAAAAAATAAAATTAATGAAAATTTTATGATGACTCCGTGCAAACATGTTTTATATACACGAGGCTGACGCATGTCAACGTGAGTATAATTATTGAATCACGAGCTAAAAAGATAGTTCTAAAATAGAATCTCGAGCGAAGCGAATTATCCCAATAGATTAAATCCCTTAACGAAAAAGTTATCCACGCGAAAATAAGACTGCTTTACTACTTTACTATATTTGTCACATCCAAAAACATTTGAACACAAATAAAACTATTTTTGGATGTATGAAACAAGTGATTTTATATGACAGCACGTTACATATTTTAATAGCATCTTTTTTCGCTGTTTGAACCTTAATAATATGTTGTAAAAGCCTTGGCCAATTCAACTTACCAGCAAATCTTGATCAACCTGTCGACCCACCGAATTCCATGCAGAACAGTTTACTTACCGTTGCGTTAATTATACTCGGACAGATGTATAAACATACAGTGGATATTGCCAGAATTTTTCAATGCTCAATGCTTAAGACCTATCTACCTTATTTTTCTAAATTGGTAGAAAAGTAACCTATCTACAAAAATAATGGCCGATGTCTAGCATCGAACTTCTATACACTGTTGGTGATAATGATTCCTAGATTCCGATATGTTTGGTTCAGCCTCTGTTTAATCTTATGACTAGTTTACATTTACATTAGTGACTATAACTTTTGAAGATCAAGGGCTTTCTGCGATTCCTAAGCTGAATTGTTACGTATGACACAATATGAATCGTATCACGACGGAATAATGTCATCGAATCTGTCCAAGCCTTCGATCAATAATAGGAATTAAATCAAGATGTCGGTTGGGTAAGGTCGGCGCAAAAAATCCGTCGCGCCAAATAAAGTGAGCTTTTGTTTTGTTTTGACAATTAGTGACATTATTTGCTGGGTGACATGGTTGTAATTACGTTGAACTTAAAACTGTTTATAATTTTTTCTGAATTTAGTATACAAATGTAGGTAAGTATATTCCCGCGGACAACTTTTAGCTACGACTTTGTATGTGGCCCTTCATCTAGTATCATTGATCGAAGGTCCAAATAGAACAGTTCAGTTTAGAAATCGCAATAAAACGTGGTGATTCGGCCCTGAGACCTGTTGTTAAACCTACGCTGAACATAAAAATGTCTGAGTTCTCTGGCAGTTGCTAGGCAGTTACTTAAACATGATCAAATAAATACCGTACATGTATAAGAGTTCACAGACACTGAAGACAATCAATACCCTATTCAATATCCATGTACACGTCTAATGTATAATAGAAATTGGGCGTGGCCTCATTTAGTATGCGCCAGATAAATACACGGTCTACGAGTGTAGGTGGTGTGGGCCGTGAGGAAGCTTTTAGGCAACTGTCAATATTTGATGAGATTCGGACAGGACAACGGCACTGGTTTGGGCATGTCCGAACGCTTTTGTGTCACTAACCAAGCAGATATAATTCAGTGGCCTGAATTTTTACCCTGCGAACAGGGTAAAATATTCATGTATTTCACTCTTTTTTAGCTTTTTCATTAATACTGCTAAAACATGAAGCTGCGCAAAAGTTATAAAAAGACCAACTCCAAAGTTAGTTACCTACATGAGCTCTGGACTTTTAGAACTGGTTGTAAAGAGTTATTTTATGTTTTCACTGGAGGAGTAACCATGAGCTCGATAATTTGCTCGAAAAGACCTCATGGTAGGAGGACAGATATATAATAAAACTAAAATAATCATTGGTATATAACCGTTTAGAGGCTGGGATATAGTAAAAGTTACAAGTATTTTTTCATCATGAGAATTTATTTAAAGATAATTATTTATACCCTATACACAGGGCATAGTAAAATATGCAAATGGGTTTGGTTACAAATAGCATTATATTACGTTTATAACTTCATGATATTGAGTAGGTATATTCGGATATATTGCGCGTCTGCCTTCTTCGATCCCTGTTATTTTTTTTATTTTTCTTACTTCTGGTGGAAGAAGCATATGGCCCACTTGATATTAAGTGGTAACCATCACCTATAACAAAACATTGCCCTGTAGGTCACGCACGTTAGGCACGTGCTCCAAGATGCCACTACCCTACATCTATCAACCTAAGGCATACTGGTATTAAACCTCATGTTCCTGTAATTTTGCCGGCAACCACACCCTTCAAACTGGAACACAGCAATGCGAGCATCACTGCTTGGCGGCAGAAATAGATACGGTGGTAGTACTTCCCCGGACGAGCTCTTCACTTAGAGCACCACTACTACTATATTTTATACTATTCTATACTATTGTAACACCAACACTGCGGTTACCATTGTTTCTGCATCTATGATTACTATGGTAAGCCTCCACACATTTTCCATACAAAAGTTGAAAACGTCTGGCTTCCTCTATCTTACGGAACGCACTACTTTCCGTATTATTAGCATCATCATCATTAACCACATCACCATCATAACTTGACTGTTCGTCAAGTCATAACAACAAAGTGCAACAAAAATACAGGAAAATACAGGACATTGGCCTCTTCCATACATTTTCAGGAACAACGGTTTGAGCTTGATATTTAAAATTAAAATATTATTAAAAATTGATACCCTTTTCATTTTAATATACACAAATGCTATTTTTACCAACCAAAACGACCAACACTATCACTAAATGTACATTATTTACAATATTTTTGTATAAACGCCCGCATAGCATCAAATAATGTCTTTTATCGTAGGTAGGTACGTAAGTACATCAGTGTATAAAACGTTTAAGTTACTGACAGACTGTTTTTTTTTAGGTTTTAAAAATCGTGGGTAATTAACCACCACCTCCAACATCCTACCTCGGCCTATATTGAAAATTGGGCATACGCTTTATATAGCATTACACTACGGCTATACCTTAAAGCTGTAAACATAGCATCTCATAACAAAACACACGAGCAGGCTTTTACCTTATAAGTATGAAATCTGGAGGGTAGTTTTGTGTAAGGGTAGTGAGGGTAGGGTAGGGTAGTGAGGGTAGTGCATGAATGCATTAATAAACTAATTCCTAAAACTCCTAAAAAAATGCAACGAGAGTTGAAGTTTGTAAAAGTAGATATTTTAATGCAAAGACTAATATAATTAGTTCGTGTTACCAGTGATGACCGATGGAAGTGAAACGTGGTCACTAACAATCGGCCTCATAATTAAAGCTCAAAGTCGTACAACAGAATATGGAGATAGCTAATAATATGAATATGCTGAAAGTTTCACTACCAGTTAGAATCATAAACGAAGAAATCTCTAGAAGAACCAAGGTCACCGACTAAGCAGAATCAGCAAGTTGAAGTGGCAATGGGCAAGCCGTATAGCTTGTATAATCGACAACCGAAATAAAGGTTCTCGAAAAACTACTATGAACCGGAATACGATAGACCCACCTGATGGACTTCCATTTGTTATGATCGCGGAAAGTCGGTAAATGAGAAATAAATTTGCTAATTCTTCAAACATGCGTACGTACCGGACTTCTACAGTCTATTGATAATGATGATTATGATAACGCGAGCGAAGTTGCGCGAGATTGTAAAATTATATTTATAAATTATATTATATTTTATGAAAGTTTCACTACCAGTTCGAATCATAAATGAAGAAATCTCTAGAAGAACCAAGGTCACCGACTAAGCTCTCAGAATCAGCAAGTTGAAGTGGCAATGGGCAAGCCGTATAGCTTTTATAATCGACAACCGAAATAAAGGTAGGTTTTATATTTATAATATTATTCATATTTCAAAAGCTGTCGCTTTACAAATTCATATCCAACCATACTGTTTCTACATCATAATATAAAATTATTTCACCACGTAGTTTAAGAGACAGTAAATGGATATGCAGACGACTGTCTACGCTTCTGATGGCCAAGTCCAGGTATTATAAACGTACGATTACAGCTTGTTATAATATAGCAGCAACCTTAAGTAAACTCTCACTTGCTATACAACTTTGTGAAACAACATAATAAGATTATATCTTTATGGATCTGCAGAAGTGTCTTATACCCATATAAATGAATGGAGCAAATGTTTTTGTCATATGCTGTACAGAGGCTCAACTCTAACGAAATCTCGTCAAATTCAAGTTTTGATCGTGTCAGTTTTCAAAAGGTAAACTTTGAAACTGATATTTCAGGCAGTGCCAATTTTTATAATTAAATTCTAGTTTTAATCTCGTCTCAGCCCCAAACAAATACGATAGCTGGTCGATATAATACGATACAGGTTGTCTATTCTGTATGGCTTGTACCGGAACCGGAAGACGAACGACGTAATTCCTAGGTACGCGAGAATTTAGTGGATACAGAAGTCTCAAAATCGTTATTCTCAGAAACGTTTAGGGTAGCCCTATGTCCTTGACGTATTGTTCGATAGACTTGTGCATAGACTTGTACTGACAATGACATGATGATGAATGATGATGATAATGACAGTTTTTTTGCAGGCTTACATGTCAGTTTGGAAAAAGTTGTTCATACTCTACAACTACTTAAGTTTTCGGAAGTAGTCTTGTTACACCCAGTATAGAATTTAAGTACAGTCAGCTGCATTAGAATATAACCAATGTATCACAACAAACTTTAACACACCAAAAACGTAAAATCATGAAACCAGTTGATTTTTCAAGTAATAGCCTTGTAAATATTTATGATGCCGCTGTAAAACCATTTTGAAAGCTAGGAATTATGTACATTTTAATGCAGCGGACTGTACAAATATTTTTCGTACTTCGTAGTGCTTTACGCACACGCGCTCACGTAGTGCAAATAAAGCATGAAGCATAAGCACGAAGACGGAGGCGTTCAAAAATCGCTGTCACTCAAGTTGACCAACAGTTCATACAACATACGTTTCAGCAACTATACTAAGTGATCTGAGGATAAATTACATTCGTGGTACCGTATTTTATTTCGATTCAACTTCAACATTTGTATACATATACTCCTAATTAATTATGACAAAATGCCATCTTTCCTTAAACTACGCAAGGCATGTACTATGGGAACCAGATGACTGATACTTTTTGTATAAATACATACATACATAGAATTACATTCCTTAACATCTAGACACAGAACAAACATTTATGTCCATCAGACAAATGTTTGTTCTTGGTGTAGACTGAACCCACAACTAAGTAATGGTAAAGCGTATTTTAAGTATTTCGGTACTCAATTTTCATTTACCACTGCTAAATAGGACATACAAGCAGGTTCTGATAATGAAAGTAGTTATTTTTTGTTTTAGGTTAATATTAAAGTTTGCTCAGTTATCTTATACAACGTTTTTAAGAGGTTTTATTAAGTAGGTAATAAATGCTTAATTACTTTTTAAAGAATGCTTTACACTTAAATCGTCTGTAATAAACTCCGCCGAAATGACAGTAAAGTCGATGTGTTTATTTTAAAAGAACAGTTAAGAGGGACGAGATGATCGCATAATTTCCATTATATTAGCAAAGGCTTGTCCCGAAGGCCCGGTTCTCGCTCCAATTTGGCCCCAACCAACGGGATATGTTAAAGAGGACATTATAATAATTAGATTGTTATCAGATATTATTATGAATTTTCAAAATTATAAGAGCGAACGACGAAGATAAGTCGACGATATCGTGACGACAAGCGACGGTAGGAAGGAATAGATTACGAAATAGCCGTGGGCCCAGAGGCGTAATCGGGCGCACTAAAATCTGGTCCTTTAGAAGAGCACGCTATACAGCAAATCGATAACCGATCATTATAATGATTGGTCCGTAAACACCACTTTTGATTTTTGAGAGGCTTGACGAACAGGAGTTGTGATTTAATTTAAAAGTTGGGCATGCATAAATGCATTTAAAATTAACAAAGTATTAACAAAACAACTCTAGGGCATTTATATACGACAAAGAATATTTTGATTATCAAATCGATAACTAATATTTTTAGATATTTATTACTGATTATCAAATTTATCTAGAACAGTTGCATATACACAAAGTTCATACATAAATTTCCCGTGTCTTGGGTATAGTTACTACAAAACTTTTTATTTTATTTTATTCCAGTAGAATAGCTTGGAATTATAAATTACAAAAAAAAAACAGACTTAGACAGACAGACTAGAAACGCCTGTCTTAAGTATTAGTAACTATGGAACTGAACCACTCTCAGCGACTTAATAACAACAAGTAATACAGGGAAGTACTGCCACCTTGTTTATACCTTAAAAAGTCATACGCGAAAGTGTTTGTACGAGTCTAAAACTCGTAAGTATGGCTCTGAAATATATGTCGTGTTGTTTACACGACATATTTTTCAGAGCCACGGACAAGCATCGCCCTACGAGTTTCGTATGACATAAACGCATGCTAGTTTCTGTTTATAGCTTCAATTTTAAAACATCAATGCCAGATTGGCAGTCTCGCATTTGATAATCCTATAGATATTACGTACGAGCAACTCTCTTCGTCTAAATGGTATCTTGTGTTTTATTAATTATTAATAAGCAGGGTATAGCTTAGTTAGGGTAGGGCTTAGTTATTTATAGATTCCTGTACTTTGGGTACGGAACCCTAAATTACCACACGGACCCTATTAAAGTCAGGCAGACTGACAAACGGGGTATAAGCTTAGTTATTTTTAAATTCCTGTTTTGGGTACGGAACCCAAAAAGGCGGCGGTATAGTAATCGGAAACTACATCAGACGGTGTCAGGTCAATAAAATTATTTATAAATTCATTTAAACGAGAGTTTTAAATAAGCTCAGTGTTACCATTATCATCATAATACCACCAAATATTTCAACACTGTTTTAACACTTCATTACCTTGTTGATGTCTTATGGCAGACTGGCTATTATGCTGAGACATCAAAGATGTTATACCCTGCAGCCGCGTTATAGGTTTATTATCGTCTGTCCGACCGTGTACAATATTATCATCATCATAAACAGAATAGGTCGGCTCGCGTGTGTCACTATCGGCCTTTCCTGTTCGTTGTGGGTTACTTTTGTTACGATCAATAAGAGCTATATATTATCGAGGTTAAAAGCCGCGGAAAGCCAGTAGCTTAAATATCTTCTGCTTTTTTTTTAAATCCTTACGTATAATAGTTTTAAGTGCCGTTTCAAATATTAAAGTTATGGGAGGCCAGATCACAAAATACTCTCACACAAAGGGTTCGTCTCCATCAACGGCGCTAGCTTTCAATTGACGCCACTATTATGCGTCTCATAAATATAACTTTGTGGTCCATTCTAAGAAAATATCATGTGGCGCTTCATGGCAATATGGCGGTCAATGTCTTGCAATACCTATCTTATAGTTTTTTTTATACTACTTGTTGATGAAACAAGCGAATGGGCCTGACGACCGATGTGGTGCAACGGGCAAGCAACGTTGTTGTGTTGCGGTATGAAGGGTGCCGGTGAAATTACACGCACATGAGTCTGAAGACCTGTTTGCCCCAGGTTGATGGACGCAGGGTGGTGGTAGTGCACGTTCATAACGTGCGTGACCTGCGAGTGCGGAGATGATTACCACTCAACATCTGGTGGGCCATCTGCTTGTTCAGCCAACAAGAAAAATAAACAAGTTTGCTCTAAAATCAGTATAATCGGTGAAAATCAAAAATAAGTATCCTTATGCAAATCCACTCTACATAACATATTACACACAATACCAACATAACACAAAGTTGTACTCGTACTATATACTATATTCGTATGTATGTACGCGTAGGAACTTGCTTAATCCATTGTAGCTGCGTATTTATTCGTATCCAGCAAAGCTTCCTTCAACTTTCGTCTTGCACTTTCGTAGTTTCGTACAAGACTGTGTCGTATCTATTCGTTGCGTCTACTTTAATTTTAAATATTATACAGACAAATAACGTGTGGATACTTGCTTACGTGTGGTGTTGGACAATGTACCTGGAGGTCGAACCGTGTTAGTGAGTTTTGAATAAAGTTCTTGCTAAAATAATACTTTGAATAGTGTGCGATAAAACACCTCTATTCTTGTACTAAAATTGAAATGAAGTGTGTGCGTGACGCACGATGTCACGAAAAACGAGTTCGCGATGTGTAGTGTGCGTGTCTTATTCTATGGTGTGTACGGACGACGCGGCATACACGACGAGTGACGACGCGACGGTTGGCCCGTCAACGGCGCATTGCCTACGTATCATTAAAGATATACGGCTACGGCTGCACCTCGGGGCTACTACTCTCACAATTCATAAATAACACAACAGCGATTAATGGTTATTTAACGCAACTCCATTCAATTATCGTCAAGCGGATTGTGTGTGTCGATAATTCCAATGCCCGAATTCCCAGTAGTTAATACTCAGTAGGCACTTCATTTATGGCTCTTGCCATGCGAGCAATGGACTCACCACATGTTCGATTGGCGACCACTGGACATTAATTCTGCAACGTTTGCAACCGACAGAGCGTAAAAATATGTTAATGTTCAACTTTGAAGTAACGGGCTATAATAAGCTAGAATAACTGCCCACTTGAATTTATTACATGACAATTTTTAAGACAAAAGTAATGTTACTTAAATAATTCCTATTCTATTCCTACATTATTTCAAAGTTCATCTTCTGATTAAGCTGATCAGTGTAGTGGTCATACTGGATCAAGTATTTAGAACATCGAGAATTACATTGAAAATAAACTGTGGGTTATGCAAAAAAAATCTACTAAAATATATTCAAAATCGAACAAAAATTACAATAGGGTTGGCATCCGTCTCCCACTAAACCATTTGAAATAAGATAGCACACAAACACACATTATTTTTTGAGCACAACAAATCTGTGTTAGTAAATTGATTTTTGAGAATCATTTAAATAACTGAGCGCTTCATAAAACTTTTGTCTAGTATTATAGAGCAATCAGTAGAACAGCATTAAATATGCCAACGCTCGAAGTATCTTAATCTAAATAATTTGAATTATTTTAAAGTACTGCTTTTAGTTGTAAACTTGTAGCACGCATTTGACCTAAAATATTTAAAATATGAATAAAAAATTATTTGTAAATATTTTTTTCAATGTTCTTGAAAACAACTTAATTTATTATGATAGTAAGAACTTACGCGTATGTGAAATCGGGGACGATCGTGGTGTGTACTATACATCGTTCACAAATCAAATGAAAACACATCGGAATAATAGTTCCCGATAAAAATCAATCTAAACCTAAGTATGTATTTAAAATCTCAATCAGCCGCGACGCGGCAATTTAACATTCCATGTTCCAACTTAAATTATCGACAAGTTTAATAACAAGCGTTGAGGCAATAGCAATAATCGCTGCAAATTAATTACCGCTGCAGAGCGAGCGCGAAGAAAAACAGTAAAAGTAATGACGCGTTGCTGAAACACGGCTATGCCTGCAGGTATACTCCTGAAATCGATAAACGAAGATTTATATTGTCGTTTTGTGTTACACTACGGAGCCTTACTAATCCATTCCACAGTCAAACTGTTGCTGCCTGACATGTCCCGCAGTGTAACTCAAAACGACAATACGAAACTTCGTTAATCGTTTTCAAGAGTAGACCTGCTGAACGGGTACAATCTAGCTAGGATGACTAACTACTGGACGCGACGCAAAACACTACCGCGTTCTTCCTCATTCTGCTAATTACCAAGTAGGAGTAAAGACGAGTTGCTGACTGACGTGGTATGCGATCGCATGGTATAATGGGGGACTTCTTGGAGAATATAACCCCTGGACGCGAGGTGCGACACAATTCGTCCAGCGACTAACCTGCGGCGCTACGTGCTTACTTTATTTAGCCTTGGTATATTTGGGAGTTTTATTTAAAACAGTGTGCTTTTTAGGATTACTAAAAAGATGATTGATGTGTTCTATCGATAGAACACATCAATTGAGAGTAGGCACTGTTTTCAAAGTTTATTTTTTAATTTCAACAATAGAGGTAAAATAAATCTATCATAATTTCTATCATGGTTTTGAAAAATCTGTACTTTTGTTGTCATAAGTAGGTACTACTCGTAAACCATTCTAACAAAAGATTAATTCAAACCAAGAACTTGATAAAAAAAAAGTATAAATAATGAAAATGTGATATGAATTTAGCGTCCAATGGTGTAATTGTCAAGGGTCTGCTCCCTAGGCTGAACGACAGTACTACCGTAGGTGTGCCGGCGGCGGCGGCGGCGCCCGTTCGGAGTTTGGCTTATAAATAACATTTAGCGGGCAGAGTGGGAGGTTCGGATTATGAGGTCGGAGGACTCAATTAAACTGTGCTACCGGACCCAGCTTTTATTGTGGACTTTTGCCGTGACCTCCCGCCGGATTTCCAGATAAATGGGTCCACTTAACGCACAATATTGAAGCTGGCATGAAAGTCGGTTAAATTAATGGTTAGGATTTCACCACAACGGACCGCTCGTATATGATTCCTACGCATAAACAGGTTTTGCATGAAATTTCATAAGGTAGTGTAGGTACGAGATAGTGAAACTAATTGCCATCAAAGCTGCGTAAATTAGGAAGGTTAGTACATTCCAATAAAGTAAGACTCAAAATATAAGTATTCACAGTATGCACACTTTTATAATACCAGATTATCAATAATTATATTTAATTAAAATAAATGTTGTTTGTATAAACTAAAAAAAGTTGCACAAATTAATTAAAAAATAAATACATACTTAATTAAGACCACATGCATTATTTATATAGAAAAGATAGAAAACACTTTATTGCACACCACATATTATGAATTTACATATAATACACAAAAAAATACAAAAATAACACAATGGAATACAATGGGCGGTCTTATCGCTCCAAGCGATCTCTTCCAGATTTAATAACCTAGATAGACGTAAGTATACTTTTTATCGATACTGTGTATATTTTGCTCTGGATGACATGGGCAAGGCTTAAAAAAAATACCCACTGTAACCGATTGACAGTTTTTTTCAGTTTAATAATAATGTAATCGATTCACAATTCCAAAGCTAGAACTTTTCTTAGTTTGTCCCAAAATGCTTTAGTCATTAGACACGTCATCATGAGAAACAAAATATTATATATCCAAATATTTTAGTATTGTGGGTATAATTATACAAAGTGTAAAAATCGAACGGGCTTTGAAAGGCAACTTCCCTCTATTAAAGTGTAAGCGAAACTTACTAACATTTTTTATTACTCCAAAAACAGTCCGAGTCCGAAAAACATGAAATTCAAGAGCACTTCTGATGGCTCTGGCTTCGAGTCGTGTGGGTTAGAATACGGTCGTGTACCAATGGGTTTTTTATTTGATAGTGCTCGCAAACGGTGAAGGAAAACATTGTGAGGAAATCGCTTAGTATTCTAGCGGCAATAGGCTTGCAAGCTGACCCGAATGGAATACAAACTACTGTAAAATGTGGGTATATACCAAATGTAATATTTGGACGTACCTCTTACTACACTTCTCTTAGACATCCTAAATCTTGAATAGGTACTTTGTACTGGATGATCTGAGGGAATATCTACCATGCCTAGAAATTCAAGCTGTGAAGTTAGGCCGTGAAGTCGGTTTTCCTTCCAGAACATTTGATATTTGCAAATTGTTATTTTATAAGAAAAAAGTATAATATTTATTAACACAAATATTTAATATAGGTAAGTATGTACAAAATACATAAATAACAATTGGGTTGTCTACAGATCTAGGAATAGTTCAAATGATCCAAATTAGTGCTAATCGGATGCTTTCCCATATTTGCTTGAGAAAATAAGAGCATAGTTTTACTGGCTGGGTTAAGTTTGTCGAACTCTTTCTTCTGGTTAGTCCAGTAGGAACATCGGGGTCCGCGTTGACGTCTTTTACTAACATGCTGCAATAGTTCCCCATAAAAGACATCAACGAGCTCTATTTGCTACGAATAGCGTAGCAAAAATAACTAAAACCTAAACACTCATTCGTTTTTAGGGTTCCTTACCCAAAGGGTAAAACAGGACCCTATTACTGAGACTCTACTATCTGTTTGTCGGTCCATTTGTCACCAGGCTGTATCTTGTGAACCGTGATAGTTAGTAAAAATTTTCAAGTGATTTTTTTACCATTTTTACTATAGATAATGGTAAGGAACCCTTCGTGCGCGAGTCCGGCTCGCACTTGACCGGTTTTTTGTTGACATTTGTTCGCCGCAAACTTCGATATAGAAAGATATAGAATTGGACCCCTAGATATAGAATAGGCTTACTTGAGAAGTGAGCTCTTATTTTGTTTTGACAATTAGTGACATTATTTACTGAGTGAAATGGTTGTAATTACTTCAATAACCTTACGATTGCAATCCTAAGGCACGTAGTGGTAGTATCATAGAACTATTACTGTACATAGGTATAGAGTTGATCATGTGGGGTTGTCAGATTTGAATATTCATCATTAGCCTCAGCCTGAATGAGTCCACTGTTGGAAATAAGCATCTCCACATTTGAGAGGCTTTGCAATCACAATGCTTGGCAGGTGCTTTGGTGACCGCAGTTGTGAAGAACTCGGAAGAAGCAACTTCCCATCCTAGAGTAGGACCCCTATTCTATGCCGAAACCACAGTAATCGAAACATTAACCTGTCACGTTTTTTAATAGTTATGACAACAATGTTTCCTATCATCTCGTTATTCATCATTGCTAATTGTGTATGTCAATAAATAATCTTGTCAAGGGCATATGAGACTAATTAGACAAACGAGATATAAAATTAACATAACAGGTTGTAGTTTTTTTAATTTCATAAATGTATATTATAGTTTTAATATTAGACAAATAGGTTTTATTGTATTTTTTTCAATTAGTGAAATCCTAATATGCTTTTGAGTTTGGTATTGTACTACTGACTGACGTCACATGAGGTACACGTTGCAAAATGTATAACTTCAATTTTTTTTAAAAATTTCGAGTTTTATAGTTCTGCCAGGATTCACTCGTATTAAGGAGAGGGTCGTGAGTTCAAATATAAACTTTTGAGAAGAAATACAATTTCCATTTTTTGTTTGTATGTGCTAGTTTCATTTTGAAGTTTTTATCCGATTGTAAGGCAGATAGCGGTGTTTTTTTAATAGAAAATACAATTTAATACGAAAATGGTTTTAATTATAAATGTATATCTTGTAAAACTTACACTTATCAATCTGTTACAAACTTGATAACATCTGATTAATAACTACATTAACTTTAATGTTTCGCGCCTAATTGATTGCTTTGGGACTCTCTTTATCGTTAATAATTGTTCTATTTGTAAAATACATTTTCTTGTGAAACCTTCTTTTGATAATAATCTTTGAAATAGACTGGATGACTTGTTTCGTATGGATCAATATTAACAATCAATATACCTATAAAAATCAAGCATTACTTAGAACTTAAATTTATTGTGGGGTGAACAACTGATATAAATTTGTTAAAGTGCAAGTGGAACTTGCTTGAAAGCTAAGTATAGTAAAGTTCTGGGTAAATAAACCAGTGTAGTGCTAGGCGAATTATAGAAACTGAGCATGTGAGCTGCCATCTGTTGATATTTTAATGGTGAGACAGTCCAGGTTAGGCTGGACGCTGGATTTTTATTATTTGCCTTCTAAATCTAATACAATATGTTTACTGTTAATAATTATTGAATCTCACAAACACTATTTTTAATTTTTTGGTACCATCATAATTCTTCTGGAATATTTTTCGTAGTATACTACGTACGTTTTACCGCACCTACGCACAATTAAATTTACTTCGAAACGCAGGGAAGGAGTTGAACTGCCAACTGTTGGACACAAATTTTTCGACCCGTCCATGGCTATGACTAAATATCTAGACATATAAATGAACTAAGCGTGAATAGTTGGTTGACCTCAGTGGCTGGATCCAGTGCAAAAATGGTTATCAAGTGGTGTTTCAACGATATGATAAAGTGCACAAATTGGGTAGGTGTAATAGTTTTCTTTGCATACGTATAACTATTATTTATTCTTCGATTCCGGTTGATTTTCCTAGCCATGCCGTATCAGGAGGCCATTAACTATTTACTGCCATCGAGTCACTTGAATGGTCGATTGCATTCACTCAATTAGACGGAAAATTGTAGTGGGATTGCGCGAGTTATGCTATTACGATATAGCACTCAATTTCTTGTTTGTTTAAGTTTTGTGAGAAATGTGGACTTTGGAATTAATGTTGGGTATGATTTGACGATTTGTTGACTTTTAGTATACAGAATAACGAAATGAATTTATTATCGGGAATACTTATTTAATAGTACGAGTAGGTTGTATTCAGTAAGAAAAAAAGTAAAAATCAAGTCAGTGTAGTAACTCTCTCTCTCTTTTTACTTTCATTATTACTGACCAGATAAATAGTGTTTAACGATTTGAACTGGTGCATCTATTCTGCTATCTTTCGTGTACAACTACGCGTATGTATCATAGAACCAGAAAACCTGACCCAAACACCAAGTAAATATATTTGGATGATGTTATCTTGAACAACCGTAGTAGAACAAGAACTTGCACCTCATGCGTCTCAGCATTAGTCACCATACGCCGCCATAAGCATGTAATCAACATTATATTCTAGCTGATGCTTCAGTCTATCAACTTACTGTCTATTTTATGGCAGAAATGAAAGAGGGAATCTTTGACAAGGGTGGGATCAAAAGTGGAAGAATCTAGCTTGTTGTAATATCATGCTTGTACGTGTCTTTGTTTACTTTGAGTAAGTACCAAAAGATCATAAGCAATGTCTACCGGCTGAGCTAATTATATGTTTTATAATGTTTCAGTATCTGTATTAATAATCGTCAGTGTTAAATGAACCAATGGTATCATTCTTGTTTTCCAGGTGTTTCTGTTTGCCAAAGTGTTATCAGTTACAGATCAACATACTTAAATCTCAATTTTATGGCAGGACAAACTTCACTCTTCGGTAAATGTGTAGCAAATAAAAAATGCTACTTAACGAGCGGGTCCATTTTACCTGCCCTTCAATATTATCTGATTTTGTTGGATTACTGTGGCGCCATCTCTTTTTTTTCCCTGTCGACTAGGCGGGTATCTACTAGTGCAAAACTCTGTTGGGGTCTAAGAATATGGACTAAAAGCTGTAGAAATGCAGCTATAATAGCAACCTAATACACTAGTTTATGCTCTTTTCGCTTACGACAACGTCCAGATGTGAGAAAATAGCGCATATACATTCATTAATTCATTTTTAGAGTTATTCAGTACATTGTCCATCGTTTCAAATGACGGAAGAGTCATTTTACACTTTTCGAAAAATATCATACTTGTAAATTAAAAACTCATGAACGACCTTATTGCTCTCAGATAGGTAAGAACTATCATAATAATGTCGCGTTGACATTTCTATGAAAGTTCCCGGACGATTAGTTGTATTTTTTATAATATATTTGAAAATAATGCATTAGACCATTTCAAAACAACATAATAGCTGCAAAAAAAAAGAGCATATTGTGTGTATAAACTGCCATGTGTAGTTGAAGACTGTGATTCAAGAAGAAAACGAAGCGAAAATGAGGATGTGTCGCTATCTTTCCATTTGTGAGTTTTACTGGAAAATTTGTGTTATTTATAGAACCAAATGCTCAGAATATCTTTGTAAATTATGTTGACTCCAGTTTTCCCGTACATTTCCACCTGTTTTATTAAGTTTTCATACGATAATTACAAACAACATAATTTAATCATAGTGATGTAGTAAATTGTATCGATATAAAAAATGTCGACGATTTTGACCATTCATAATTATTATGGTTTTAGATTTCCCAAAGAAGAAAAGATGAAAAGTTTATGGTTACAATTAATACAAAAAAGCGAAAATTTGACACCGAATAAAGTCACTCATATCTGTTCCAAACATTTCACAGCAGATTCATTTCAACCTAATGATTAAGTAAAATACCGGCGGCTAAAGCCATGTGCAATACCAACATTATATTTAACGCACGAACCCAAATTTTTTTAGTAGGGAATTATCCCAAATTTATTCACCGAGTGGGATTTAAGGCCATGTGAAGGCAAGACAGAAAATATATTTTGGCAATCAAGCTAAAGTATAATATACCACAAAAATTTAAAAGAATGTACAGGCTACGCTTCAACTACTAGTAATACTTACAACCTAATGAATTCAAATAAAATACAGTGTCGACATTGCAAAAATATATGCTAGCTGCCGATAGCTAGAGCGACCGGAACATCTGGCCACGCAGATTTATCATTAATGTATCTAAGGTATAGTATGATTTCGTTATAAGATTTGACTTTAAGTTACGAATATAAAGTTTAGTGGCATTTTCTGGAAGTTTATTTAAGGAAACGTACAATGTTCCTCATTTCTGACCGGTTTACTTTTTTCAGTCGAAATTTATGAATATCTCGGAGCGTTGTAAATACGAAGTAACTACTACTAAGAAAATTGTCCTAAGAAAATTGTGGAATCCAGCATAATTATTATTAAATTGCGACAGAGCTGTATTCGCGTCAAAGTAATCATTTTTTAATTTATTGACTTTGAAGACCGAAGACATATAATTCGCAAAAAGTACCTACTAAGTATTTTACATATACTCTTTATAAACTCCATTATCTCCCTGCCCTTATCCCACAGTATTTAGCCCTACAGATATACCTATGTCCTTTATTTATCGATATCGAACTCGACATAGCTACAACACTAACATCACAGAATACTACATATTATTCGTAAATGTTAGTGATATCTGTTCAAAAGACGGATATAAAAGTATGTATGCATCCCTTTCTTGTACCATTTTAATATCGTAAGTGAAAGCAGTACAAATTTTGTGTAATTGGTTGCTATTTTATCATGTCTTCTATTAGTTTCTAATTCTATGGTTGGGGTTCATTTGAAAAGAGTGCGTATTCAGTAAATCAAAATATAAAAAGTATTTATGCTTGTTTTTGTCTTTGGTGACAGATGGCAAAAATCTAAGCATTATTCTTTTTTTGGAACTTTGTTTTATCCCATTAGTGAATATAAAATATCTTAAAAACCTCCGATATACCGGTGTTTTGAATCGGTGTGGTCTATTATAATCTGTTTTGTTTTTTTGATCTATGAAAATATATTTTTTATACATATTTAATGGAACGTGCATCAGCAGCCCACCTGATGTTAAGTGGTACTCATTTCCTGTAACAACTACCGCACCAACACACACACGCAAGTGTGTAAATACCGTATTTGTTTTACTGTTAGCTCCAATAATACAATATTTTTCAGTGTTACAAAAATGACGTGAGATTAGTATCAGGTGTATAAAAATTCGAAAACTGTCCTTCAGAGTCAAAGGTGCAGGGTGATCGGTAATCGTTTATTGCTTGCCTTGGAACATCCGGCTCGACAAGGCTAGCAAACAGCTGCACACATGCCCTCTTTTAAACTTCAACGTCATATACCCGCATGCAATCGACTTTTGTGATAGTCTTATCATACAGGCACGAAAGACATTCTCTCAGATATCTTAGTCAATGCTCATAAGAATATTTAATAATGGTCCTGTAGAACAGTAGACCTCGCAAACTTCCCGCTCTTTTACCCCCTTCACCAAACTTAATAAAACCAATTAGGTGAATTAGTTTTACTTTATAAAATCTTTGATTATATGAGCTGCGGACAGTAAAATCGTATATTTTTTATTTCAGCCAAAAATAAAAATAGTCCAGCCACACTACATTAATCCCCAAGCACGGTAGATATCCCCTCAGATCTTTTAGGCCTACCACGTAGTACCAAGGTACCAATTCAGGATTCTTTTAGGAGGATATCTTATCTATTACCTCTTACACTACTTTTGGTACATACCCAAATTTTGCAGAAGATGGTACTCCATATAATCATTCACGCCTATAGGCCGTTGTTAGAATACTGACTGGTTTTCTCACAATGTTTTCCTTCACCGTTTAAGAGCACTGGCATTGCTCATATAAATTGGATTCGAAGCCACGACCTTAGCCCTTAACCCTCAAACATCAGGTACCTTTAATAATTAAGCTCTCCACGTAACTCTATGCGGACTTGGTTTTTCCATGGGTTTCCAACAATATTTATTTAGTTTTATACTAAAGGCCACATCCAAATACATATGGCAGTTTTACTGAAAAATTACATCACACTGACAGATCTTTATTTTTATACAAAGATTATGATTGGTTAGATAATTTTATTTAATCAAAGGAAGCCTGAGTAGGTTTTTATAAATAATACACACATTTTATTATTGAAGCTTTAATTTCCTTATTGTATTTTGTATAATGGCTATGAAAATAATGTATTTTATATGTGAGAAATAAGTAGACAGGTTGAAGCTATTTATAAATGATTTATTTATTGGAGAACCAACAGCTTTTTTACACTAAGAAAAATAAACACTAATTTAACTTTAGAGAGGCAATTACAGGTTCTCACGTGAATTTATACAGTGTCAAAGGCAATGGGAAGGTGTGAGCTGAAACACGAATGTCGAGCTCCAATTCACGAGACGCTGTAGTGTCTAAGACAATATGTTTAGCTAGAGCAGACTTGCCAAGCACTTACACTATCCACTCAGTTTGTTAGCACTGAAGATTATGCAGTACAGACAGTTACAAAGCCGAGTTGACAAAGCCACAGGTTTCCTCACGCTTGATAATGTTCGATACTTACATGTCATTCAAAATAAACCTCTTTACTTATAAGGGTTATTTATATATTATTAGTAGTTCTGCCTTCTGTGCTGCAGGCTGTGGGTTCAATCCCCACCGCGGACAAACATTTGTGTGATGAACATAGATGTTTGTTCTTTGCCTGGGTGCTAGATTATATTCTAAGTATTGTAATAACAAAACGCACATGCGTATTTTTTCGATTAGTTTATTCTATTCTACTGTTGTATTGTTATAGTATAAATATAACTACGCATGCTTCTATAGTAATTATATATAGTAATAAGCTAGATAGTGTTGTTTAAAAATGGCCACAAATATTATAAAAAAAGTATATTTAAATATATAAATAATATTTAAAACTTGTCTCGTCACTGTTTGACTGAATAAATGCCTTTTGACTTTGGCTTTGAATCTTTGTCTTGACTGACTGATTGACATATGGACAACGCACAGCCTAAGCCGCTGGTCGTAGACCTAAAGTTTGCAGGGTATATTCGTCTTGGAGCGTAGAAGTGATCATGAATGGGTACGGCTGTGTTTGAAGTTTGCAGTAGTATTCTATTATATCTCAAGAGTTATGTACTGAGTGGGGTTTGTACCCATTCGCAGTATCGAATTCAAAGGAAGGGTCTAGGGTTTAACTCAAATCATACTTGATACATAACTTTTGGAATATTATAAAATGTTTGTGGTTTCCATAAGTGTAAGTAAATACTATAAAATGGATGAAATATCGACCATCCTGCCCAGCACCAGCAATGGACTTATTTAGGTTGATGATGATGATGATGAGCTACACCTGCTTAGTCACGTTAATTTGCATAGTTAAAATCGACTTTACTTATATCGTCTACAGGTGATCATAATGTCAGAAGATAATAACCAATTAAAGTTAAATTAGCTGTTATATCAAAATTATTTATTAATCCACTTAATAAAAACCATGTATACCTGTCGTGAATGACTAATTATATCATAATACCAAAGCTATCAAGTTACCTTGTATCTAGTAACTTTTAAAAGCTGTGTCTACACCGACGCTGGTAAGCGGGTGGCACACTGGCACCTCAACTTACGTACATCGCGACCGGTCTGTGACATACGCAAATAGGTACTCATTACAGTCAAACAGGAAAGCGGTGAAATTACAGGCATATGAGGCTTAACACCCGTGTGCCTCAGGCTGATGGACGCAGTGCATCGCAGGGCACGTTCCAACGAACGTGACCTGCAAACCAATGCTTCATTTTAGAATAGAATAGAAGAGAATAGATATTTATTCACACAACACACATACACAGAGACACCCCATTTTAGGTAACCGCTCAACATCAGGTGGGCCAGCTGCTAGTTTTATCAGCAAGTAATATAAAAAAACCTTACTTTTTAGCTTTACAAAGTTGTTATATTACCCAGAAGACATCCAAACGGTCTATTCAGGAGAATCACGGGAATCACCTTGAATTTACATTCTTGTAGTTCTTGTCTAATGAAGGCAGAGGTCATCCAAACAATATATTGGGGCTTGAACACAATTAGGTCATTATTACAAAATCCTACCAAAATCTCCAGGCTGAAATAATGTACTGCTGGTTATAAGCCTTCCCATATATAACAGGAATAATCAGTTTTAAGCCTTTGCCGTCCATCGACTTCCCACAAACTTACCATCACTGTCTTTCATCCACTGAGTTTTCACCATCTTGCGTTCGTCTACTGATACGCGGTCGCCATCTAAAAATTGTTGTGGAGTAATTCCACAGTAATTGTCGGTTCTATGAAGTAGGCCTAATGTAAATCGCATAAATATTCAACTTTGTTTGATGAACAAATATGAACTGTATCACAAGGATATAAATTTTGCTATTGATGAATGACCGAAGACTGAATCGATAAAAAAATTAAATACAACATAGCCCGGTCAATTTAGACATTCGAAGTTACATTAATTCCCACCAAGCTGTAAATCAGTATGATTGTTTAAAAAATGATTAGAAATAAAATTTGAAAGTTCCCCATCTTTCCCCTGTATGGAATTTTTTTTATTCAAGGTCAAAGGTCAAAAAAATAAGTTTTTCGCGATTTTTACCAAAATGGTAAGTTTTATCATAAACTTGGGACTGGGTTTCATTTTACCTGATATTTTTATAGTTATAACTTGTAATGAACAAGCATTTCAACTCAATAATATGTGAAGGCTTCGATGTTCTACCCTCTGATGCGCTCTCATGTGGCTAGTGTACCGAAGTTTGTTCACAAAGGTACGAGCGCATTTAGGACACGTTAGTAAGTACCCCACCAACGTGGTTGTAGGATATGGCCACTTTAACATAACAACTTTTACAACTTTTTGAATCGTTATATCTCAAAAACGGTGGCTCGTAGAAAAAAAAGTATTGAGACATTTTTTGTAGATAATTTAAACAGTAATTTAGTATATACAAATATTTTACATCTAATATTTAACCTATCTACCTTATATCTACATATTTTATCATAACTTTTTCTACCTATAGTAAAAAGCGGGTCTTTACTATAGGTAGAAAACAGAATTTAAGTCACTTACCGCAGGAAGTGTGCCCAAAAGGCTGGCAACGTTACGTACGTACGTACGTGTACGTGGCTCTTTGGATAGCTAAACTTATTCTCTGTCCAAGATAAGCGCCAGCCCTTTGATCGCGAGTCACATCCACCAGTCTCTTGGATAACTAATGATAATTTAATGATCTACATTTTTTGCCTTAGTACTTTTATGATAAAACTTACCATTTTGGTGAATGTCACGAAAAACTCATTTTTTTGACCTTTGACCTTGAATAAAAAAAATTCCATACAGGGGAGAGATAGGGAACTTTCAAATTTTATTTTTAATCATATTCTAAACAATCGTACTGATTTTCAGCTTGGTGGGAATTTATGTAACTTTACTCTTATTTTTTGGTCTAATTTGACCGGACTAACACCTGAGGCTCGATAACTTCGTAAACTTTCGACTCCATTTTTCATAAAGCATTCTTTTTAAGACCAGGCCCTATTATTTCAATCAAATTCTAGTTTCAATCTAGTCCATATATTAAATTTGGTACATACCCAAATTTTACAGTGATGGATATTCCATACATGACAGGTTGCAAGCCCATCGCCGCAGCTACAATACTAACTGGTATTCTCTTAATAATCATCTGATGGTTATAAGTGCTAAAATAACGTCTCACTTTTCAAATATTTCAAAGAGAACGTATAATATTCAACATTACCGTAGTAGATTTATCTTAAGGCAATATAAACTGTGATTTTATACGCTCAGTTGTTATTTCTATGCAAATTGCAACAAACCAAGTTTTAGATAAACCTTTAGCATTTAACATATCGCAGCCCTAGTTATCAAAACATGTGGAGAAATATACAATACAATGCTTAAATATAATTAATAATAATAAATTGTTTATAACTACACAAATAAAAAAAATATTTAAACTACAAAAACTAAAAATGAATAGGGACAAAATTTGAATATTTTATTCTTTCAGCGACGTTCTTATCTACGTGAAGTTATTTTCATGCAAACTTCGATCCCTGTTGTACCCGTTTAGGAGTTGAATTTTAGCAAAATCTTCTTAGTTCTTTCCTTTACGAACCAAGACGAATATACCGAGGGTTTCAAGTCTATGAGAGTTTTAGGCTGTGCACTGTCTGTATGTTAGTCAGTCAGGACAAAGATTCAGAAATTGGTAAATATTGTGTCTAAAAACATTTTTGATTTTGATCAATTTCTTTCACAATGGGTTATTACCCATGTATGACCATGTACCCATGGTCACATGGCTGACTTTAAGCCATGTTTTAACTCAGTAATCCAGTAAATGTATTTTTGTTCAAACACTATTCATACTGCATTTAAATATTGAAAAGACTACATAACAGTAAAATGTAGGCCTAAACTAAACCACTCAAGTCTAAGCATCTAAAGTGTCTACCAGCTAGATTACAACAGTTTAGTGTAAAACTAGCTTAAGTTTAAACTAGTACATAAAACGACGAATAAAAACGAATAACAATATAGCGGAATGACTAGGACGCTTGTAACAAAACTTGGTCGAATTTGGCACGGGACCGAGATGAGTGGATGGAGAAGGGGCGGTGAATAAAAAACTAAAATAGGAAGTAAGCGGACCAATTTATTGTATTACCTAATCAAAGTGAACACTTTTATTTATTTAAGATGATTAATATAGTGTCATGGGCGTATTTTCAATCTTATTTACGGGTACAAGCCTACTTGTACCCGTAAATAAGATTAAAAATACGATAATAAATCCAGCATCTATTCCATTTTCACAATTTAGTTGGCCTAATCCACAAGATAAACATGGACAATACGTGTGGAGTTTAAAACCATGGGGTTCCTTACGATGTTTTCATTCACCGTTTGAAAGTATTTCAAAAAAATCTTGGGTACATGACCGGATTTGAGCCTGGAGCCGTAGGATTGGAAAACGGAGTTATTACCACTAGACCGTCAGTGATTTAGTATTTTACTGATAACATTAAATTATAATACACTGTAAAAGTAGTTTGCTTTTTCAAAGTCAATCTAAAATTATAAAAAAACTGTAGTCACTAAATATAATTTACCATGGGGCAACAACATTCTAATCCGAAGCAAACAATATGCAAACATTTGTTCCGTTGGTTGTTGGAATCGAACCCACATTTCTTGCGTGTCAAGCAGTTGGTATCCGATTGCGCTACAAAAGTAGAATTGGTTTGGATCTAGTTTCTTTTGATTAGATCACTTTTAATCGTGAGCCTATAGTTTAGCCTATATTATTTATATAGTAAGGTAGCTGTATATAAATTTACTGTAGCCACTGGGCTAAAGTAAATTAAAATTTATATTACAGCCTAACGGTTGCAAGTTGGTATCTTAAATTCCTCTCTAAAGCACGGAAACACTCAAATGAATCCACTAGCGGTCCATCATGTAAATAGTAACCGCCCTAAATATTGATTAACTTATCCGGCAGTATCAAAAGAAACTACGTTAAAGTGCAAATGTAAGTCTTTATCTTAATAATAAACAGACCTTTGCATCAATTGTAGATAATTTATAAGGCGTCAGAGATAACTTTTTTAATCGTTTTAATCTCTATTGACGACGCAGTAGTGCCTGCGGGACAGGATTTTAGATGGAGTGGACTTGCCTAGCACCTAGTACCACCCTTACAGCTTAGTCAGCCTATTCCAGAAAGACAAAGGAGTATTCTACAGGAGCTAAGCTATGGGTAATTATCATTTGCCTAAATAAAGCTGCTGGACCTAGGTTTTAGATTTCCTATTGGTTTCTGGGGTGATCGATTTTGAACCACCATTCCCTGATTTTTAAATCTCATCGAAACATTAGGTGAGACCATCCACTCTACCGTTTCTCCGACGACCTGTAGGTTTACAAGTAGACCTGAACTAGGCGGACCAGATTTGCCTTTTACGTGGCATATCTATCAAAATTTAATGATCTAAGCCAAATTCAAAAGGCATTTATTCAGTAATATCCGCAGTGATCATCTTGAAATGTCTTATATAAAGGTGAGTTCCTCGCGACTAAGCCTATAAGAACCGGCGAGAAACTTACGGCTTGGTTCCTACTGTTTTATTTTTATGATCCTGTTACAAAATAATAATAATATTTATAATGTAAATAATGTAGCTTCTTAAATCTCTCCGGGTCATCAGGTGAGGCCATTCACTCTATCTAACCACCTGTAGGTAGGTTTACGAGTAGACGAACAAGGCAGAGGAGATTTGCCTCTTGTCATCATAATCTATCAAAATTCAATGATTTAGTACCAATTAGCCGTTGGGGTACATACTTGTGTATAAGACTGTCTAGACTGATACAAGGTTTCAATTACCTACAAGCGTTTGTTGGTAGTAGGTACTATCCGTCAAATAAACTCTAACCACAATCACCAATCTTTTAAATATATATAACTCAAAGGTGACTGACTGACATAGTGATCTATCAACGCACAGCCCAAACCACTGGACGGATCGGGCTGAAATTTGGCATGCAGGTAGATGTTATGACGTAGGCATCCGCTAAGAAAGGATTTTGATTATTTCTACCCCCAAGGGGATAAAATAGGGGATGAAATTTTGTATGAAACTTTGTCAATTTTAACCCGATCGGGCTGAGACTTAATAAAACTTAATAAAGCTACTATGATTCTATCCCAAAAAAATAACGGGAACAGGAAAAAACTGCCACGCAGGTGAAGCTGCAAGCGGCCGCTATAGTCAACAATAAGATATAAGCTTATTCGATGATAATTTACTAACGGATGCTTGTAAGATATTGGAAACGGTCCTGAAAAGGTTTGTGCAGTAAATTGTGCTCCAGGATATAACTGTTAATAAAAATATATAATAACATAGTACAATGAAAGAGATGCCTTTCCCCTAACGCTGTTTATATTGATGTAAAAACCTGTTTAGTTTAGTTACAGATTGGATGGTGTCATCCTAGGGTATCTAGGATATGTCCAAGTGCACCAAGCATCTAGCATCCAAGAATATCTTAGTACCCACCTGTTCCATTGCGAGAGTAGATACTTCTTGGACAATATTTACCGTAAGGGTACCTGACAAACCAGTTTGGTATCTACCTCACTTTGGGGTGACAAACCCAAATAAGCCTAATAAATTAAGGCTAGTGTTTGATGCAGCAGCTACGTACCAGGGTACCTCTTTGAACGATAACTTGCTAACTGGTCCGGACATGTTGAACTCGCTGCTAGGAGTATTATTAAAGTTCAGGTAAAATGTAATAATGATCAATATTGTTTTAGATCATGATACAGTATACTTTAATCTGCATCGCACCATTTTTTAGTAAATACCTACTTGGACTACAGGTAGGACTACTTTGGCCGCGACCTAAATGTGCCTATAGTAATAAGTACCTATTTATTTCATACGCGATAGCTTACAAACCCATTAGAATTTACATTTATAAATAATACAAAACAAAACCATGTAAAAAAACTCCGTTGTTTTAGGCCTAACTTAATCGATATTATTTCTTATCATAATTTCGAATAAGAATTTATAATTTATTTAAAGAATATATAATGTAAGTAGATATACATATGTAAAATAAAGAAATGCTTATCTAAAGCCGGGACTAAGTACTCTAATGTGTATGACAAATATTTTTTTCTGTTATCTGCATAGTGAGTTAGAGTAAGCAAGAAGGGGATCACAATAAAACCCAATTATTTAGGCATTCATGCAGCAACCTGTCATATGGTATGGTACCAAAGAGAACTGTGCATAACTGGGCATGCGTCGACAGATTGTTCAAAACCTTTTAGTTACTTAGGCCATAAACAAAGAAAACTTGTGGTGTAGTACTAACCTGCGAGGCGGGCGGGTACGAGTAGCCGAATTGAGCTGCCATCGGGACGATCATATGGGCGGCTTCACTCAAATCACTGTCTTTACAAGTCTATAGCACGGACGTGTTTGTTGCTTATTATAATCTCTAATTCTAATATAATTATCACAGTTTGTAGTGTGCGCGGCGGTTCTTCGGCGCGCTGCCATTCCCGCGCGTCAGAGGGCCGCCGGTGCGCGCGCGTTTCGCATGCCGGACCCTCGCTTAACGACCGGCCTATGCCTTCTTTACACGTTCGAGGTTCAACACCGACTGGCGCGCGTACTACGCTGGCCGCCCCTCCGCCGAAGGAGACGGCCAATTTAGCTCCTCCCCAGAGGCGTGGCTTGGCCTTCTCAGCCAATGACTGCTGTTATTGTCTATCCCTTTCGAAGTAACGAAATTGTTTTTGAAGCTGTATTGGTTACGAGTGATCCCCACCACTGATTTAGCTCCGCCTTCTTGATAACGACCGCCCACGACGAGGTGGGGCGCAAGAAAAAAGCGGCAGAGTTGACCTGACTTGATCATGTTTATGGCTCTCTGTCGAGACAGTCCGCCAGCTCTGTACCACAGGCAAACAAATCTTTAGCGGCAAAAAATGGCTCGGCCGAGGACAAGTTGTTTCACCTCGTCAGATTTACGAACAAACAACGCTATGTAGAGTTAAGAAAGGAATTTTCAGACTTATTAGGTACCACTTGTAAACAGGTTCTAACGGTTGTTAGGTTATAGTTACCTAGTATTATATTGTAATACTAACTAATAACTGTACGTATGTGACGTAGAGAAATTACCACAATAGTTAATTCATTTTTTTTTAATATAACTTAAATTTTGAAACTTATATTAAGAGCAATCCTAGAAAAAGCTAGACATAGAAGTCTGTACTTCTTTGGTACAACAACATTACCATGCTTACATAAACTTAGTTTCGTTAAACGAAAATATATAAAGTATTTTTGTTTATGATCATAATTCTTATTATTCAGTTATATTTTAGAACCGATTTCAGCTGTAACGTTTTATGATAACTGTTAGAGGTAGTTCGAACGCCAGCAGATAGGTGGCGCTCGCTTTCTTCTACTAAACTAGGTTAAATCTATGAAATCTATGAAAATGTGAAACTTTGTGAGTGTGTAGGTATATGGGGTGCTACTCATCTTCGTAAGGATTAAACGGAATTTGACCGACGACCGATGTGGCGCGGTGGGTGAATGTCTGCCTGCGACGCAGGAGATTACGGGTTCGATTCCCGCCTTAGGATAAATGTTTGTACAATCTGCAAATATTTATTCCAGGTGTTCTGGGTATTTTCTATGCATAATAAAAAATACCTATGTATATAATATATTGTATTAAGTATATCAGTCATCTAGTACCCATAACACAAGCTTTGCTTAGCTTGGGGCTATATGATGCTGTGTGGATTGTCCAGCATTATTATTATTATTTGATGAAACTTAAAGTACCTATTTATAAAAAGGTCGTGATCAAGAACACCATAGTAAAATGCTTCATTTTACCCGGGTAGATAGCCCGTGAGAAGAACCGTGGCCGGATGCTATTAAATTATACATAAATGATGGCTACTAAGCTAATTTTTTATTTTTGTGTGTTATTTTTGGTCCAAATAGCAGCGTGCTTTATTTTTATTTGATATCATGCGAAAAGCACGTGACTTTGTCCGTGTAAGGATATTTACATCTAAATTTCTTTTTTAGCACACCTCTAAGTATCAAGACGAATATACGCCGCATATTTTAAATCTCTACAACCTGCAGCTTAGACAGACAGCCTAAACCATATAGCCATAGATGTGGATATATAGATATATTAGTCAGTCAGTCAGTCAGTCAGAACAAAGATTCTTATAATTATACCAATTATCAGAATCTTTGTATAAAAATATATATAAATTTGTATAAATAATAAGATTCAGATTTTGTGAAATAAGCTTTACTACGTGTTAAAATACATCATTGGTATTGCTTTCAGGTTACTAAATAGATCATGAAGTAGAATACAGTACGAAAACACATAAAACATTTAAAATAAAACAGTGAAGTGTAAAAAAGGTTACTACATTCGTCATAGCACTATGATTTTTTTGGCACTAGGTTTCAGTTCAGGGTTGACATTCCTACTTAGCTAACGCATGCATGAATCACGTAGGATTATTTAAGTAGAAGGTACCTACTTAGGTACACCTTCAGAAGTAATTCTAACGCACGAAAAGATACACTTATCTACTTAGTAGGTACCATTTATTTTTTACTACACTTTATATATTTTTCACCCATTTTGTAAAAAAAAAAGAAGCCAATGCATATTTTCTTTATGCGACGTAATTTACAACAGGACAAAAATAGAAATCTTTCTTTTTTTATATATTTTTTTGTAAAAGGCAGTCATCGTCTGGCCGTTTTTAAAGGTAAAGTCAAAAACGTATATCTTATGGAATTATCATAAATCGTGCCACTGACATTTTCGATACTTATATAGGTATATATATATATATTTTAATTTTAAGTAGTTCATTAGAAAAATATTAGATTTTACACCGCCAGACATAGCTGAAAAAGCAGAGATACTGCTTATTCATATAATTTATTGTTTTATTGCATGTGAGACAGTGTATTTTATTTAAAGATACCATCGTCATACATAAAGTAAAAAGTGTCTACTTTGATTGAAAATCTAAGATTAGGAAAGAATATCAATTCATAATAAAACGCCCAATCCACATGTTTACTATTTATGTCTCAATTTTCATCACAAAAAATCATGTCACTAATTGCATATCCATAGCTACGGTATCAACACATCCGATCAGTCGTACGCAGAGACACCGTTGCAGCGTCATTAAAATACAATCCGTATCCCAACGATTTAAAGTTTCATTTAAAACTAGCACCAAGCAGGGGCTGGCGCCAAGACATCTGTCATCGTTAATAACAAGCAATTTGAGCCAATTCTGCATTTTTGGAATATAGAAGAGCGCCCGGGCGTCTCTCTCTCACGACAGGAAGTAACACAAAAACTCACACTAAATAAAGTAGTGGTTGACATGTTTAGTTTTTGCTCGGCTTACTAATTACGCGGGCGCAACCGAAGGTGCGTGAGCGTCCTCGTGAACCATCGAGGCGAACGTTAGCCGTAAATGCTAACAGTTTAGATATTTTATGAACATGTGTACGTAATTAATTTTTACGATGGATCAGATAACGGAATCAGTGGAGCGATACGCTTGACACGGCCTCGGTTCCTCGAGCTCGACTCTAGTAAAGGTTAATTAAGGTAAAATTAGCGGCCAAAGAGGTTTTTCCGCGACGGCTCGGATGCTGTTGAATAATGAAATGAAGGAGAGTGGGAGTCGCGACCCTTACACAATGGATAGACCGCATACAATTACTGACAGTTCAGACAGCGGCGGCGCGGTGTCGGGCAACGACAATGTGTAAACATCGTTTACAAAACACATTTCCATAAGAAACGTTTAAAATGGATTAGTTCGTCCCGGTCTATTTTACCTATCGAAGTATTGATTGCATGCAACGACCTAATCAGATTATACGGGACTTCGAACCCAGTTTCATGATAATTTTAGATAGTAGTCCTGCTACCGAAATGGAATGATTATTCTCATCGTGGGGCAAGCGGATGCGGACAAGACGATGCCATTCGATCGATCACCTGTTTATGTATGGTTTTCCTATTGTTACTTATTTTATGTAAGTTTGTGCTGGGCTTAAAGTTGTTTACATGTCTAGTCTAGCATGATATATCTGTTCAAGTAAAAAAGCCTAGGTTGTTGAACTTCGTACAAAAATAGAAGTAAACTGGCCTTTTTGCATCTATTGTCGATAGTATTTATCGTCAGGGGTAACTTTTTCACTCATACCCCTATTTAGGTACGGGACGGTCTACTGCCTGGGACAGGGTTTTTGGATGGAGAAGGTTCTCCCATCACTAAAACACAGCTTAGTCGCCCTACTCCCCAGGAAAACCATAGTTAATACGTGTGGAGCTGACTAAGACACGGGTTTCCTCACGATGTTTTCCTTAACCATTTAAGTGCACTGGCATTGCGCAAATACATTTTCCGAACAGAATAATCCATTGATGCACGGCCGAATTCAAACCCACGACCTGTGGATCAGTAGTTGGGATCACTATCACTTGACTACCGATGCTCTCGGACGTACAAAAACGTAAATGTACAAAACTAGAATCCTACTATAATATTATAAACGCGAAAGTTTGAAAGTATGGATGGATGGATGTTTGTTACTCTTTCACGCTCTAACCAGTGGACCGATTCGAATGAAATTTGGAATAAACATAGCTTATAACTTGGATTAACATATAGGCTACTTTTTATCCCGAAAAAATAACGGGAACGGGAAAAAATGCAACGCGGGTGAAGCTGCGAGCGGCCGCTAATATATTATATTATACTTATTGTGATGAAGGGCATAATAAGTACGGTTTGCGTATGTGTGGTATTCGTGAAAGGTGTTACACGAGCTATTGCTCCAACGAGATATGTCTCAACTTTGTTTAGCCCCCTACAAAGAACACGACACCCCCTGACGCAGAAGGCGCCTTCCTACTTTCTAATGTCGTGTCCTTTATTTTACCCTAGTGTATTTATACTTTTACAAAACGCACTTGTAAAGTAAATTAATAAATAAAAAAAAATTATATGTGGACATTACACACAGTACCAACTTCACCCCAAACTAAATTAGTAAAAGTTAGTACATGGGAATCAGATAACTGATACTTTCTACTTAAATTATACACATACCTACAGTCATTTTACAGATAAATACAAACGTCAAATAATCAAAATAAATTAAAAAATGTATAATGTACCCTTTACATGTAGTTCCAATCTCTCACATGAAACTTAGCTTACAATATAATTATACCTACTAACTTGTACACATAATAAATCATAAGTACATTTGATATCCAACATAATTTCAGTTACATGTAGTTTTTTCTCTGAGTACTTAAAAAATATGACCAGAAAATAAATCGTATAGCTATAAGTAATACATAATTACAAAATTTAATTCTTAAAACATACCAACAAAGCAAATCGATGGTTGTTGAGAAACCAATAGAGCAGACATACGCAGGACGAAAGAGTTCTGCCGTACGCACGTACTAAGATGTGCAACGCGAGATATGTCGCGCTTGACACGAAATACTTTTTCTATTGATGTACATTTTAGAAACTACAGATAAAAACAGATAAGCTAAACATTAGAATTAAGTCTTCATTTGACAGAACCATATATAAGAAGATGTAAAAAGATATCTCTATTTTGCTCTTAGCCAGGCTGGTCATCAGGGTTTAAACATTTAGCAAATGGAACCCTAAAAAAGACAATGGATATTTCTAGCCATTTGTAATTCGCATTAATTAACTCCCCGAATAAATGCCAAAAAGTAATCTTTTCCAGTAACAATGGGCGCATAAACCTTTTACGGTCGGTGAAAAAAAGGCTCGCACATGGATGGATACATGTGTCCACGAGGGACGTTCGGTACACCGTGTTTATCCGTTGATTAAACAGAGCGTCGGCCGCAATGCGTATGCAAGAGCGGACGGACATATTACCAGGGCTCGAATTCTGATTGTTTAGAGAATTTATTACTCTCGTGCCTTGTACAGTTAATTGAATTCGCCTGTAGAATAGGCATGGGCTGAATTGCCCGGCTACGTTTATCGTGTCTTCCCAGTGCGTGGACTGACGCTCACAGGCGCCGTTTTTGTTCGTTATACTCATTTGTGAGGGTTTGATTTGGATGATAACGTTTGTATTATTCATTAAATATATTGGCCTGATTAATGTTTGTTTACCAATCATGCAGTTATAGTGTTCTAACAAAAAATATTGTGTTATGAACATGACATGCACCTGAATAAAGCAGAAGACATCCTCATGTACATTTTTGACGACCGATGTGGCGCGGCGGGCGAATGTCCGCCTGCAACGCAGGAGGTTGCGGGTTCGATTCCCGCCTTGGAATAAATGTTTGTACGATCTGCAAATATTTATTCCGGGTGTTCTGGGTATTTTCTATGTATAATAAAAAAATATCTATGCATGTAGTGTATTGTATTAAATATATCAGTCATCTAGTACCCATAACACAAGCTCTGCTTAGCTTGGGGCTAGATGATGCTGTGTGGAGTGTCCAGCATTATTATTATTATTTTTATTTTTAAGAAATAGTAAAGAAACATAATTTCAGGTTTTGTAGAAATACTGTCTGTTAATTTTGACCTGGCTCCATTTAAAAGAAATGAATGAATGAATTTAATCCCCAAGCACGGTAGATATCCCCTCTGATCTCTTAATACCAAGTACCCTCTCGTGATTCTTTTAATATAATACCAATAATTATAATCGATAGTGTAGATTGGTACATGGAACCTTTAAAAGCGGTCGTATAGTAAGTAAAAAATATTTTTCTAAATAGGCAGTATATCTACGGTATCTCTATCTTTGTACTGATTTGAGTAAGTTTTCATTAAATGTTCATCTTAGAGTATATTTCATTATTTAAGATAACTATTACACCAGTTTGTAGTGTCGTTAAATGCATTATTTGCACATTATATTTATGATTGCATTAACGAAACGCGCGCAACTTCATCCGCGTGAAGTTATTTTCATACAAATTTCTACCCTCGCTATAACTGTTTAGGGCTTAAATGTCAGGAGTTACTTTCTAAATACATCACAACACGTCAATACAAATATACCCAGACAATTTGAAGTCCCTACAACCAGTGGTTTAGGCTATGCATTTTCTATATGTCAGTCAAATCAGTCAGTTAGGACAAAGATTCTTATAATTGGTGTAGATAATTCAAGCGTGTTGCCTATTGTATGCTTATATATTATAAGTACGAAAGTTTAGTAGTTAGCGAAATAAAGCCTCATATAAAATAATAAAAAAAACTTCATATAATGATGGTAAAAAAGATAGTTTTGAAAGATCCATGTTTTTGTTACTCTAAGGATCTGAAAGACATTAAATAATAATAATTAACAGTTTCAATAATATATTATGAGTTTTTCTAAAATGTACCATATATATATGTAAACCAAATGTAAAATCTCGCGACAGCAAGGGCTGGGCCGATTGGGAATCCGTCCCCTAAAATACAGTTTATAACTAGTTCAGGGGCTGGTATATCCCAATTCTGCTTTTCCTCGCAGTCGCTGATGCAAAACATTACTTACTTATAAGTATAAGTTTAGGTTAGTTTAGAATAACGGTTGTCTGGAAGACATCGCTACCCGCGATAAGTCCGCCGATTGTAGGACAAATCCCTTTGTACTTTATTTTATATTTATTTGTATTACTTATAAGTCATGTCCTCACTAAAGTTTATTATTATTATTATTATCTGGAATTACCTCTGACATACATTCTCGAGTAGGTACTTGGCACTAAGAGATCTAAAAGGATAGTATCCCTTACCGTGCTTGGGCATTAAGGATAAGGGATTAATTTATTTCTGATGACATTTAAATTAATTATTCGATTTTTATTTTACTTATAAAATGGCCTACTCTACATCGGATTATATTTCTCAAGTACCTACTCCTTCACCTACTACCTACCTACCTACTAATTATTTAACAAGTTAACGCTCACTAACTAAAAACAAAACACTGTTTTTCTTGGTTAAAATCACGTAGTCATTAATCACAAAGTTCTTAAGTAGATAGATAATAGGTCTTAAACCAACTACCTACGTACTGTTTAATTTTAATCTTTATCCCCACCAATTAGGGCTCTCTTTGCAATAATATGTACTTCAAAGTATAGCATACGTTTTAGCATCATTTGATAAAATATCAAGTCATCTTAAATGCTTGCATGATAGATAAGTTTTCATCGTCATCTCATACAACTGAAATATCGCGCGTTTATGATCTTGAATCAATGATACCCCTAGATGACGGGTCACTCACAATCTAAAGCTGTCCGCGTGGATATATACTTAGACAGCTACATTATTTTGTTTACTAACGAAGTAAGAAAACAATAAAGACAGAAAATAACGTCACTAATTGTCAAAATAAAATAAGAGCTCACTTCTTAAGTGAACTCTTGTTTACTGAGTAGGATTTTTTGCGTCGATCCTATATCTAGGGGTATTATTGATCGAAGATTTAATATCAAGTAGGTATTCTATTGAGTATAACTTTCAAATAGTTTTTTAAGTGATTTGCTTATAATTTATTGTTTAATATAGATACATGTTACAAATATACAACAATAAAAATATTGTTGGACATTTATTTTTGTACACCCGTGTAATTTATAGAGTAATGTTTAGTTATATTACTCAATAAAATACACATGTGAAATACACAAAAATTCATTACTTACAACGCAGAAAGTAAGCTTCTACAAACTGAGCTGTGGGGTCATTGGTTCAATACAGGAACTCAACCTTTTTTGTTCAAATGCCTCAAAGTATCCGAACTTAATCATACAAACAAATACTTAAAACTATACACATGTCTCTAACTCGAGCGTTCTCTCAAGGACTTAAGATCTAATCGACCGGTGAAAAAAAAACCGCTTGACAAGTCACTCGGCTATGTAGCGGAAACAACTTATCCACGCCACTTGTGTAGCCTATATCTGTTGTACACGTGTCAAATATGTTTACAGACGTTTTCGTTACTTTATCGCCTTTGAAAAATGCAATTTTTTTTAATGAACACAAGCTTGGTTCTTGCATGTGGTTTTCACACGCACGCAACATAAACGGTGCTTTGAAAGCTAGCTCAGTCACCCATCCGTTGCGAGTCAAACGTACTTTAAGCATAAAAAATATTATGTTTTATTTTCTGCGCAAGTATGAAATCCGATACAGGCTAACAACTTCAGGATAAGTGTTTATTATCTGCATGGAAATGTGTTACCTTTGCTATTATAACTCGTTTATTATGCTAGTTTGTTATGTACGTTGATACTTTAGGTAAGAGTTATTAGCTTAGAAGATATAGATTATAGGCGTAATATATTGTAGATATCGATTTTTAAGTTTGAAAGTCATACTTTATACTTGACACATTATGTCATTTATGATCTATTTATTGATCTTCCATAAATAAATACATTTAAAAATTATGTGAATTCCGTCGTTCCTAGACTAGTTTCTAGTTTTCAAAACATTAATAGTTTAAGTGGATGGCACTTTAAGCGTACACACATGTGTCCGTAACCACAATCAGCAAGTGAATATTATTTTCACCTTTTTACTTGACCCCCAAAATAGTGTTGAAGACCCTGTTGAACCACAGACAAGACGGGACTCTTCTAATACAGGTCTTACGACTTAAAAGAAGAGTTCCCAACCCGGAATTACGTAAAAACTTGTAATTTCTGAATAAAAACTTTTTTTTTTACTACAATTAAAGAATATTTCAGTGTATGAAGTAACACGTCTCTTAATGCAGAATACCTAAAACGATAGCAATTGTAAAATGTAATTTGTTTAAAATGTAAAACTTTCTTATAACAACTAGCTGGCAGATACAGCAATAATCTGTTCAAATTCATGTCAAACTACTTCAGATATTTAAATTTTCAAGACACCTCTGAAGTAGTTTGAAGCGCAACTTCGTTCATGTTGAATTTCCCCAGTTCAAATACATGAGGATAGATCGTAGGTAACTTGCTACAGTGCTAAGAGCTTTCCAAGACGAACTCCCCGAAATGCATTTACATGTCACAAGATCCTGGATCCTGTGGGAAATTGTGCACGTGTCGTTGATTATGCATACCGCTGTTCAACTATGTAGATAGAAGTATGTTATCCGATTTGAGCGATGAATATTTTATGGTATCAGATAATTTCAATCCAATGCTACGACATCAATCCAACGGAAACAACTACACAGTTCGTAGTTTGTCGTTCAACAAGGCAATTGAAAAAGTAATATTTCCGCAAATAGAGTTTGTGTCGAGCTATTTGACATGCAAACGAAATATACCGGAATCTTCGAAATAAAGGAAACGATCACGTTTACATAATAATGACGATTGAACCCTTTTGCTTCATTGTTTTGCTGTAATAGCTACATATTGATAACTTTAGATATTTATATCTACACTACTACAGGTTTCTAATATGTAGGTATCTAGTAGGAATGCAAGCTTAAATTGTTTCCGAAATTTACAATATAGTGCATTCTACTCCAATAATTTGGTGATCTATTTAACAAATGGAGAAGTTGTGTTTTGCTGAAATTTTCATTAGTAGGCAAGCTCCTGAAATTTTAAATGGAATTCAGTCCGTTGTTTCAGCAGGCATTATTAGTCAGTAAATATTTTAACTTTATTTTTAACTGGATGGTTCATTACGTTTTCATTTTTTTTTTTAAGTCTGGACACTAGTGTACTTACGTAGCTAAAGTAGGTGCGTGAGATTACACTAAGATGCAAAACAAAGATTATACAAAACCTGAGCCATATATACATCGTGAATGCTCTAAATAAGTACATCAATATATCCAATACACAAAGGTACATGTACCTACATGAACGTATAGTCAAATCCACTAAACCAGTAACAAAGACATTGGGCTTGATACGACACCTATTGTAGGAAGGTTTATTAGTGTTGTGTTTGCTTAGTTCGATGGTACTTTAGCACGCTACGGCGTGTGTGGATGAGCAAACAGATTAGGGAAGTAATCTGGATGTTGCTTGTCTTGGCGTCCCGCTCTTCTAAGATACAGGTAACGCCAAAATAATCTAAACCGTTACATCGTTTAAAACATGTGTTGTGAACTGGAGTTATTTGAAATCCGTGAGGTTTTGAAAGGAATTTGGAATTATTGAAATAAATAATTTCATGCCTATCTTTGTCAAATTTTGGACAAAAAAAGCATTTCACTAGACAGTCTTTAGTAAAAAAATTATGTGCTCGAAGTGGTTTGGTTTTAACAGTAGGTAATAAAGAATACGCTTTACGATGATCTTATATACTATAAAGATTATTGTCACGGGTATTTGAGGTAAAACCAATACGAAAAATATCTGATTTGCTAGGACTTATGATTTTCTATTTTATCAACTGAACTATATTCATACTGATTTGGATCAATTGAGCTATCTCTAAGTCGTTTAAGCGGTCTGCAGATAGCTCAATTGTTTCCTACCTATTATAAGAATATTTGTCATGACTGGTCTGACATACTTATATAAACTAACAAATGTAAACCACTAGTCGTAAAGACTTAAAATTCAAATAATAATTCGTGAAAATCATCCCCTGAACGAGTACAGAGGTTGAATTATGTATGAAAATAACTTCACGCAGACGCGCGTTTCGCTTGTTCAATATAATATGTTTGGTAAATGTATGGTACATATAAGCAGATATTAAACCTTACATAAGATTCGATCAACTAGCAAAAATAAAATACTATACAAGTTTAATTATAGCGAGAGTACAGATTGATTGAACTGAGGTTTCCAATAAAGTGATTGCATTCTACAGATTAAGTTTTACAATAAATTTAATAGAATCATAAAAAATTTACAGCTGTTTTATGAACACTATCAATTGTACTTCCAATGAAAGCTTTAGTAAAAACCACTACAAATTCGAATTTTTATTGGTCGTGCAAAGTTTAAAAGCCTTTTGCTGAGACTATACGAATGTTAGTTTACGATTTACAGTCGTACCCATGAAAATCTTAAACGCACTTAGTAAAATTACACATAATCAGTGGTTATCGATTCAGAAGCATTAATATTCAAAACACAATTATCAAATGGGTATACATATCAAATGGGTATTATGAAACAACGTATATTTCACACCCATATTCGCAATAAAGTTATTTTAAGAAATCATCTGAGGTGACGACTTCAAACTCTAGAGCTCAATGGTAATTCGGAAATAGTTTTTTTGCTAGATACTAGCGAAAAGCTCTCGACTTCGTCCGCCAGAAGTTATCTTCATATAAATTAAACCCCCGTTGTACCCATTCGAAATTTGAATTTCGAGAATTCCTTACACCTTCCGTTAGTTCCGTATACACCTTTATGCACCAAGACGAATATACCTTGAAAATTTCAAGTCTCTACGACTAGTGGCTGTACGTTATCTATACATGTCAATCAGTCAGTCAGTTAGCTAGTCAGTCAGGACAAATATTCTTATAATTGGTATGGATTTAGATGCATAGATGTAGATTTTACAATAATTTTTTAATTAATAAATCAAGTTAGTCACTTGCTTATTCAATTAGCAAAAAGTTTTATTAAAGTTTATTTAGTGTTACAACAAAACTTGATCACGTTATCGTTTTCAGGACAGTTGAAGATTTGTAGCTATACCATCTATATACCTAGCGGGGTAACAACTTGCGCTGACTGTTTAATATATTCCGTGTTTAGAATAAGATTATAATACTAAGAAGGGCCGCAGCGCCGTATGGAACACAAACTTAGAGAAAGCATCGCCCTTAGATACTACACGAAGAAATTATAATTTTAGATTTGTTGATACAAATATCTCAACGACAAATATTTTAGAATAATTAGGCATTACTTAAATGTCTAACAGTAGTTGGCCTACTACTTGACTGTAGTAGTGTAATGGTCCCGTGCTTCATCGTCATAAATACCTTTATAAAAATAAAAAAAGATAAATTAAGAAAATGCTTCACGACTTCAATTCCCAGGCACGGTAAATATCCCCTTAGATCTCTTATTACCAAGTAACTACTCGAGATTCTTTAAGGTTGTCTAGTCACAGGTACGTCCAAATATTACTTTTGGTACATACCCACATTTTGCATAGCTGGTATTCCATATAGGTTGCAAGCCCATCTAGTAAGTATACTAACCGATTTTCTCACGATGTTTTTCTTCACCGTTTAAGAGCACTGGCATTACGCACATTAATTTTTCGGCAGGAAAATCAGGTGCACGACAGAATGCGAACCTACGACCTTAGGATCAGAAGGTGGGGTCATTCCCAATAGACCACTGGTGCTCTCCGGGTTTTTAAAAACAGGGGTTAGTAAATAGTTTCATAAATGTCAAAGTTTTGTTGCAATAACATCGAGCAGCGAAAAGTAATGAGTGCTGCGTATCGCTTAACAATGTAGTAAAAGTGGACTAATTAGTACCCCACAAAGTCGTATGTATAATTTGAGTCTTTAAGAACCTGTTTCATAAGTTTTTACAACCAATTTTATGCAATTTAAGCAAGCACCATTTGTGCAATTTTTAAATTCGACTTACGTTTTGTTTACTTTATTGTTTAACAGCTGTTTGATAAGTTGATATAAATTGGGACTTCATTAATCTTTAAGCTCGTAGCATCGACAGCTGTTAAGAATAAAGTTTCTTGAATGGCAACCACGATTTGGAAACCACGAAACGTGAAATTCCCCCCAACCCAATTGACTGGCATTGTAATGTAGATGGATGGAAAAGGCTCGAGAATGTGTGTGAGGAACACGTATGTCCCGTAGTGAAGTTATTAAAACTTATAAAGGTCAGCTCTTCAACAAAAGCAGATAAAGCTTTTTATTGTGTTTGCTATTGACTTGTTAAAGATGATATGCAAAAAGTCTACAAATATTTATTTATTTATTAGTCAAATAATTTATCTCATTTCATATCTTCTAATTAAACCATTTTCTGTTAGAACATAATATTATCGCTGTCAACGACCTTTGTGTGACAATCCTATACATTTAAACAAATAAAAAAACGTAAACTCACGTATACACACACTGGCAAGAATATTCATTCACAAAATGTTTATTCACAAAAAGGGTTAACCTGTCCCATGTCCTCTGAACCCATCCTCTTCATCTTGGCTTATCTGCGTTCATTCATTACCATCTAGTTTATAAGAGTCGACGGACGGCTCGGAAACATATCGCGCCTCTACTTTTTGTCACACCACTTAATTATCCGGATTTATATCACGATAAAATCCACTATTGAAACTAGGGAGATAAAAGGGATTTTAAAATAAAATAAGATCGGAAAAAGTTGAACGAATCCCATAATTACGAGACTTGAGCGAAGACCTACGAATCTTATGATGCGATAATTTTATTTATCTAGAGCTTATACTATACTTTTACTGTTTAACTGAATACAAGCAAGTTCTAAATTAAAAATATATACAATTTTAGTATCAAAAAGCTTTAATTTTACTTTGAAAATGTCAACAACGCATAGTAAGTAGGTAAGAACTGTTTTATATGTTTTTTATACATACCAATTATAAATATATAATTGTAGAAGCTGTGATTTTCTTTGTAAACAAAGATTTGTATTTACAAAAAGAAAGAACTACATAACCTATGCAGACCTTTCAGCTAATTTGAGGCATGAGTGCGAGACACCGGTAATTCAGACATATTTTAAAATATATTCTATAGCACTTGCTTGTATTACAAAAACTTGCTGCACAAAAAACAGTCAGTGTTAATCTGATGTCAATTTATTTTAAACCAAATCAACAAAACAATAAAATCGATCAATCAACCACTTACTCGACCGAATGATTAAAGCAACTGATAGCAAGTAATAAAAATGAAAATAATTACTACCAAATTAAGTCATGAAACGCAACTTAATACTAGTAAACTCTGATAATTATAAGTGCACTTTGCCCAATTCATACGATTACTAGCGATAATTGGTGTAACTCCAGAATGGATATCAGGACAAGCTAATGTTGATAAAAAATTTAACCTATGCCATTCGGCACGGGACTAGATTGGTTGGGGGGAACCGCGGTTGCATTGGACTACTGCTTCTGTCGTTACATTTTGAGGAAGAATTTGAGTCATCTTCATACACTGACTTCAATAACGATCCTAACAATATCGTCGTACACATCTTCCGGTTGGTTGGTCGATACTCAAAAACCGTTATTTTCCAGTGGTTGTGAGCTTTAAGAACTACTAATTCCCATTGCATGCTTGCTGGGCTTCCTAGCGAAATACGTGGATCTAATAAGCTAGATATTTAAGTTCTCCGTGTACAAGTGTATGTGTGTGTGTGTTTCAAGTAATTAAATAAATTTCATTTCATTTCATTCCATCTTGCTAATCTTATGAGCTGGTATGTCGATAAGGGTAGGCAGAAGCCACGGATTTCCACTTACTGCAATCCTGACATACTTTTTATGCCTTATTCACTCTCAAAATATTCTTCATTATGCCTACCCCCATTTTATGTTTGTGTGTCGATGAACTTTTTCTAAAGATCCGTCTAGAATTAATTGTTGGGTATACACCCAATACATCTATTTTGTATTAGGTGTGAAATTATAACATCATTCTTAAAAAAAAATTGTTGATTGATGTCGAGTTTTCAAACTTTGCTGGCACAGACCTAGGTACTATTTTTATTAATGCCATTGTCCACAGCACGGACAGAACAATAGAATACTTTGATCATTTGTATTATGAGGTCATACGTAAAATCGATAATGCTTTAGACCACATGTTGTTACAAAATTATAATATTAGAAAGAGTTCTGACTTATTTAAACAAACGAAATATGCTTATATGCTATTGCCTAGTTGGTTGACTATTAATTATTCCTGTGTATTAGTATCTTATACTTGCTGCTCTAATTTCTATCAATATAGTATATTATAATATATAATGTACATTCCTACTATAAAATCGTTATTTATATTATGTTACGGTCAGTGTAATTTAGAAGGTTACCGCACCACAGTGGTCTAGTGGGAGTGACCCCGCCTTCTAATCCTAAATTTGTGGGTTCAAATTCGGTCGTGCTACTCTCCTCGTATCTCTGACTACCCTCTTTAGACATCCTCAAAAAATCTCGAGTAAGGACTTGGTACATAGAGTTCTGAGGGGATATCTACCGTGCCCGGATATTAAAGTTGTGCAGGTATTTCTTCTATCTTATTATAATAGTGATTATTGTTTATAAAAAAGTTAAAACCGATAGTAATTAATTTTAGACGTTTATTTTTCAGTCTGTAAGTATTTTAAATTGCTCGGATCGATGGAATGCACTTATATAGTGGAAAAAGTGTGCTACACATACCAACACGTTAAAGAAAATTAAAATAACTGAATTGCTAACTAAATGAACTGGTCTGTTGTATAAGGACTTGTACTTTACAGCTTTTGAGAAGTTGTATTTATACACCCCAGTGAGATGGAATGTTACAATTAATCAGTAAAAAAATATTGGAAGACCATTTTGGGTGTAATAAAGGTAGCAAGTGTGCGTGCCTTACTGCTTCACGCACGATTCACATTAGCGGACAGTCAGTAGTTGATTGATTAAGTGGAATTATTCATGGAGGTGCATATTTGCAGTGTTTGTAGCCTTTGTTGTGGCATGTCTGGTACATTGGTACGCGACGCGATCGTGCGACAGAGCGGCGGTGGCATGGCGGGGCGATTCGCTCGGTTTTAGTTAATTACAGAGTGCGACTAAGCGCCGGGCAAACGCTGCTGACGCATGCCATGCCGGCTCGAGCACCCGCGCCCGTCCGCGCCTCGCTGGTGGCCACAACACAAAAGCGGGTCGATGCCTTCGATAACGAAGCGAAGTTTTTATCTTCTTATTTCAACGCTTTTAATTAGTTAGGAAAATATTCTCAAATAAAAAGTGCCCCGAGCGACCACCAGTTCTCAATTTAAGGATTGTCTTTGACCGCTTCGAGCCTCGGGCGTACTATAATGGAAAGGAATACCTCCGTTATTTCGATTGGCTTCTGTATTGTCGATAACATTAATAACGGTAACTAATTACTTTGAGTGTATTATTTTAATGATTTTCTTATAGCTCGTTTTGAATGGTCGATCATAAAATAAAATACATTAATGTTAGTTATCTGTTCTGTGGTTTAACCACCAGCTTTGGAAACGACTTAGCCACAAGCCAGTCAGTATTTAGTTTTCTAGTAACTAATACTGACCAACACAATCTGCTTATAAAGTTTAATGTTTAAAAACACCTTCTAATCTGTATTATTGATTGGTGTTTGTGATCACAAACGCAAAAATACTGTTTTAATTCAAAATATGTATGTTTTAATAGGTCTTGGTCAAGAATTTCTTGAACGAGATAAGGATTTTCGTAAAATACTGTTCAACAAATAGCAATCCTTGTAGGCGTCTAATTGAGCGTAGATCTCCATTACTCGATTACATTGAACTACACACAATGGTAATCGTATTTGAGACAGAATTGATTAGGTACACAGTTGATGTCTACGTGTAGTTTACCTTTAAGTAAAGTAAACAGGTCTTTGCATCTATTACGGATGATTTATGCAAGCATCGTTTTTCAATCGTGCTTCTATTTAACTAAAAAACTTTCATTCCCTATTTCAACCCCTTACAACCCTTTTTTTGCATTAAAATGTAGCCTTTGTCCTTTAGGCTCTAGACTCTCTGTATTTTACTAATATTTTGTCTCTTGTCGCAAATTTAGGAAACATTCACATAAACCTTACATATTTCCATATAAACTTTCATTCCCCCCTATTTCAACTTCTTAAAACCCTTTTTTTCGCATTAAAAAGTAGCTTCTGTCCTTTCTCAGGCTCTAGACTATCTTTGTACCGGATTTCATTTACATCGGCTTAGTAGTTTAGGCGTGAAAGCGTAACAAATAGACAAACAGAGTTACTTTCGCATTTATATTATTAGTAGGGATTATCACCTAACAGTTTTACCGGAACAAAGAATTACTAGTTTGCTGCGATGCCTTTGTGATATGATAGATGACAGTTCAAGGAACTTCGCATAAAAATATTGATTAAAATTTTAGCTCGTTTGAGGGTCTTTTCAAAATTAGCACAATCTAGTAAGGTTTTCGTAAGGGAAGGTCAAAAATATATGGACAAAAAGACATTTTAACGTACGAAGGTTCAGGAGATAAAACGTAGGACACCTTCTTCTTAAAGCATGGCAGACAAACAGCATTATATTATAACTTGAGTCACAGTACTGTGAGCTAGCATGTATTTCCTGTGACTACCCTTACTAACTTACTACTTGGCACGTACCTACCTGTGCAAAGTATCAACGTAATCAGCCTATTTGTTGAGGAGTTATGCTAAGGTCTTGGCTCTCTCATCAGACCAACTCGCTGTCACAATTTTTTGCCGCCTATCATCATCATTATCATCCACTGCTGGACATAGGCCTTTACCAAGACGCGCCACTGAGCCCAGATTTCTGCTGCCCATTTACGTAGTTACCTAATTCAGTGAATTATAAAACGAAAAAGTATTTAGTACTTTTTAACTAGAAACACTTCGAATTGCTTTGATATCCAATCTAAGCTAAACTACGAAGTTATTAAAACTTTTAGAATTAGAAGCTCAGGCTATGGTAGTTTACTAACTTTAATTATTTTTATCGTATCTCAAATTCTATATAGATTAAAATAACAATTGTTTTGGTAAGTGTGAAGTGAACTAAGCCCATTTACATTTTTTACGTTTTGCTAATCGAATAAGGAGATGGCACACTTGATGCCGACACCTACAATAAAGCATTGCCTCGCAGGTCTCGTTCGTTGGGAAGGTACCCTACGAGTTCCTACTCTGTGTCCCCATCAACCTAAAGCACACCGGTGTAAGCCTCATGTTTAGCTTGTAATTTCACTAGCACCCACACTCTCCAAACCGAAACACAGTAACGTTGACTGGTAGCAGAAATAATCATAGTAGTAGTACTTTTCCGCACGAGCCTTTTACAAAAGGTAGCAAGGCTCAACTACTACTGCTTAAAGGCTTATGTTTTTTTTCCCTTTCAAAAACCTCATATCTCAACAATCCCTTGATTTGATTTGTATTCTATGTTGCCTCAAAGATTTTCAATTGCTTCGTTATCTCGAACTAGTACACCGCGTGTAAGATAACCACTCCTGTAAACTTCGGAGGATCAAAGTTCCCATCACCATGAACCAACTTTGTCTGTAGACTCAACACTGTAAGCGTAAAATGAAAATCTTTAATCTTCGCTGGTTTATACGTTTTAGCCAAGTAGGTACTAAACTTTTATAAGGTACAACTGATTTTTTTCGCTCTTAGTCTCTGTTACATAGAAAAAGTTGTTCATGGCGATGAGTAATTCATGAAGATTCCTTCTACCACTCCTCGAAGTTTTTAGGGGTGGTATTTTGCACTCGGTATTTGAGCACCCTTTGAAGTTTGAACCACTGTTTTTCTACAACAAACGGTTAGACCTAAAATTAAAAATTAAAGTTGGAAAAACAATTAAAATTTTACTTACCATAAATACCTCTGATTGAAAAATTACCTACCTACGCATATATTCACATGTATAACCTATGTATAACCCTGCAACACTACGCAAAATATTAACTAGATAAACGAGTCACGTGAAAACTTTTTTTAGAAGCAAATTTACGAAATGTTGGCAGTTGGTAACTAACTTGTTAAAATTATCAGGTTAATTAATAAGTTATTTTAAAAAAACATACTTACAATCTCCACAACATATTTCGTAAAATGAACTCGAATTACACATTTCAAAAGTAAACGTTTTCGTCAAATAACTATCAATAAAAATGTAACCATATCAGACCGCATCTTAATAACAATGAAGCAAGTTTTTCAATGCAGATAATAATAGGTAAGTTAATTGTAATTATAGCCGAGAGCCTGTTGTATACGTTTCGTAATTAGAATTCATGAATAATGAAGTAAGTTGTTCTCAAGAGCTCCCCAATCCGACCACAATGAAAACTTAAATATCCCCGTCTGTGTTTAAAGTTCCTAAACAAATGATATTCTTGTTACGTATGATTTAAAAACATCATTGTTTTAACACTGTCTATCGAGTTATATTCATTTTCTTAAGGACCACTGGCGTATACTTACTAAGTAATAACATTGTATTAAATAATAACACATAATTAGTATCTACCTGCCTCAAAGATAAAGGAGAGACAACGGAGTTTTAAAAGCTGTTTACAATCAACTGTAAGTGGAAATACAAACGATGACACAAGTTTTACATCTATTTTAAGTTAGTTAAGTTTTGCTTTTATAAGTTAACAGCCAAACTTGTCATTTTATTATTAAAATGTATAACTTGATTATTTTATTATGTGCGAACTGGTAGTGCTCTCAAACAGCGAAAGAAAACATCGTAAGGTAACCAAGTATTCTAGCAATGGTGATAGCCTTGCAACCTATCACCCCTATATGAGAGCTCCCTTAAATATTTATTTTATTATGTTTTTTAGTATTTGTTGTTATAGCGGCAACAGAAATACCTCATCTGTGAAAATTTCAACTCTCTAACCTATCACGGTTCATAAGATGCAACCTGGTGATAGACGTACAGACAGACAGCAGAGTTTTAGTAATAGGGTCCCGTTTTACCCTGTGGGTACGGAACCTTAAAAAAGCAGGTACAGGTTATGACACTATACTAAATACTTGGTAATAATTTATGGTTGATAAGTATTTGTTACAAAAGATGTACAAAGGTAGTTTTAATAACTTTCAAGTTTTAAATAGAAGTTAAAATTCAACAGCACTACTGTTGCTGTACTAAATTATCATTAAAAACTTAAATTAATGAATGCTCACAGTTACTCCTTCCCCTCTATCACTATTTATTAATGTCTATTTATTGGTCATTGTTGTTTTAATTTGGATTGTTCATATTTATGACCGTAAACCTTTGATAAACAGACACTGTTCAGTTGTAAACGACAACTTTGATGTGCTTTAATATATCTGTACAAATTATAAAAACCTTTGTTCTCTAGCTGACTGAGTTATAGACAACGCATAGCCTTAACATTTTCAAGGTATATTTATCTTAGTAGGCACGTAGAGGTGTACTAAGAAAGTAATTTCCGAAATTAAACTCCTAAACAGGTACAGCGGGTTTGAAGTTTATATAAAAATAGCTTATAAAAATAATTATGATGTTTTGAGATTATTATTATTTTGTTATTTTTTAAAGTGCTTACCTGCACTTTGGAAATCACAATTTCCTTTTAATAAAAAAATAATAAACATTATTATTATTATTATTCGTGAAAACTTGAACGAAATACCTTAAATATTTCATTTATGTTTATAAGTGGTTATAACAGAACAGTTCCGTTGCATCTCATATTATTTTGAATAGCACTTGTGCGCACGAGTGTAGTGCGGACGTTGGGCTCGTTACCACACGTTATCAGCCGGCCGCGATGGTTATCTTGACAGAGATGGTCACATAGACCATCTCTTGGGTCTTCGTCATCGACACCTCCAAACAATAAATTGACCTTGTTAACCCCCTTTGTGCGAGTATTTAGATTTTTTGTGGCAAATGTAGAGTCATCGGAGACAGGTGCAATGATCACGTGGAACGAGGCATTTAACTTTTAAGTTTGTATGTAGGCGGTTGCGTGTTGTTTTTTTTTAGTTAATACTTGGTTGAGTTGGCATGTCGAAGAAAGTCAAAAACAAATATATGTTAGTTATGTAAATATTTATAGACATTTTACGTAACGCTGTCTAGTCCCAAAATTTATAAATATTTAGCTTCCACGGCTTTATTCACGTTCTGTCTGGATAAAAATAGACCATTGTATGAAGCTCACTAATTTGATATGCAAACTAGGAATGCGAAAATATCCAGGCAACTAACATGTACCTACATGTTGTTTACATGAGGCATGTTTTTTTGCAGAGGTAAACTCTCATCTTAGATTTTTTCATATAAAACATTCAACATTATATTCGTTTTGCCCATGTTTATTTAAGGGCAACCTGTTGAGAAACTCATAACAAATCCATCAAGTATTGTGCTCAGGTCCTCCAACGGTTCTGCTATAACTACAGTTCTAGTGCAGTCTGCAGTCTACTTTAAACCGTCCTCACGACTTTAATCCCCAGCTACAATAGATATCCTCACAGCCTAACCATGTAGTACCAACTCAGGATTATTTAATTATATCAATGGGGGTACCCTCCTCCTACCCGATGGACTGACGACATTGTTGGAACTGCGGGAAGTCGGTGGATGGTAAAGGCTTAGAATCGTTTTTCTTTTAAACGTATGGGGGAGGCCTATATCCAGCAGTAGACTACTACAGGCTCATGATGATGATGATGATGAGGGAGGTACCCACCTTCTTACCGACTACTTCGGGAGTACGTCCAAATATTTCATTTAACACTTGTAATTCAAGATCTTTATCAATTCTCTCCAGATTACAAATCACCTAAGAGAACTAAAATTAGTATGATAAAACCCACGCTTACTACATTTTGCAGAAGTTTTCCATACGTGATAGGTTGCAAGTCTATCACCATTGCTAGCTGTTTAAGAGTTTTTCATATAAAACTTACTTATTGGATATAACTAGAGCATTTCATGAAAATACTATAAATAGGCTCATATTGCGAACTGTACGTTTGGGAACGAGGCAAGATTTGTATTTACGACACATATTTTTTAAAACCACACGACTTATTGACGGAACAATATATAGCCACCATATGTAAATGCTAACCATCATCCGTAACATAACAAAGCATTTCTTAACGCCACACGAACATTGACTACGTGCCCTACGACCGTCAACCTGAGGCATCATGTACTAGTAATGTAAATAATTATAATGCCATCAAAAACATAGGTAACTTGTAAAAAAACCAAGTCTCGCAACTTAGTTCTTCTACTGTAAAAAGTTGTGAGATCCAAGTAATACCAAGTCCAATAAAAAGATTGACTTGGCAGATACATCCTTCTTGTTCTAACCTGTTTTAAATCATTACGGTATATTTGACTCACAATTACAAAAATAAATTATCTAAACATACAATACATATTGTATTCTTTATTATCCCAGTAGTAAGAATTTTGTAGTAAAATGTTTTCTTTGTTACTTTTCGCGAGTAATTTGTTGTAAGTATTATTGCGTGTTTCCTAGTAACGCTCGAAACATTGGTAATGAGGCAACTGCATGCATGCCTGCGACCGCCGACAGTGAGGTTGTTTTACTTTGAAAATAACATGTAGATACACCGTTGATAAGAGTGGTGAACAAAAATTTAAACTCAACTCACCATGCAATATAGGTACTTTTGAATGTTATTCAGTATCGATTTTTTTATCCATATATCCAAACAATTTATGAATAAAACTGGCCAAATGGGAGTCGGACTCGCGTACGAAGGGTTCTGTACCATTATCTATAGTGAAACGGCAACAGAAATACATCATTTGTAAAAATTTCAACTCTCTAACTATCACGGTTCACGAGATACAGCCTAGTGACAGCGGAGTCTTAGTAATAGGGTCCCGTTTTACCCTTTGGGTACGGAACCCTTAAAATATATTTGATAGCTTTACTATTAATGATAAAAAAAACTAAAAAAAATAAATACCAGAACCTTAGCAGTAAAAAAATTTGTAGTAGAGCTCTTTGTAAAGGGTTCGTCCGGGGAAGTACTAACACCACAAAATAAAACTTGTCAAGGAGTAGGCTAGCGATCACATCCGGTCTTGAATTCCTTTACGCGTTTGTGATTACAACCTCAGGTAGTCCCATAGTTCAACAAAATCTAGATTATAACGACGTTTCAAAATTTATCCTTTAGATTATTCTGAATTTCTTCTGCTTGCTTCTTCTTTCTGCATTTGGTAAAAAGTTTTATTTTAAATACCTAATGATACTTTAAAAATATAGTATGATGTAGGTACTCGGATTCCAAAGGATAAGGAAAATTTGAATTTTTAAATCCTAAAGTTCAACAATCTTTAAAATCAATGAGATTTGAAATTCGTTCGGAATCTTCTAGCGTTCGGAATAAGGCACTCGACGATTCCGGTGTAATTTCCTCAGACGTTCCCCGCACGCAATTAATGCGTTTTCAAGTATTTTCATCGTTTTCATATATTGAGAATATTAATAAACTAACTGACCATGCCATCCCATCGACGAACGGCTCCTATAGAATAAATTATCATGTCGGCAGGTGGAATGACCTGACACAAAATGTTTTGATGGAATTGTTTTAATTGGACGTTATCTGCTTTCAACTATCACACCAATAATAAGTTTGAAAATATTAATTTATAGGCCGGCCGCTGTTATAATCATTCTTAGTGTGCTAGAGTTTCTGGGTTGAAATAAAACTAAAGTAGTACATCACGAAAATATCCTCGTGATGTACTTAGGCTTTAGCTTATAAACTGTATAATGATTTATAAAGTGAATGAACTAGGTAAACGTCAGCGTTCCATACGACTAGTCCTAGAAAAACAGGCAAAGGTTAGTTTTATTATTATATTTTTTATTATTATAGTTTTATTAGACGACCGATGTGGCGCGGCGGGCAAGTGTCCGCCTGCGACACAAGAGGTTGCGGGTTCGATTTCGGCCTTGGGATAAATGTTTGTACGATCTGCAAATATTTGTTCCGGGTGTTCTGGGTATTTTCTAATATGTATAATAAAAAATATCTATGTATGTAATATTGTATTGAATTAAGTATATCAGTCATCTAGTACCCATAACACAAGCTCTGCTTAGCTTGGGGCTAGATGATGCGGTGTGGGTTGTCCAACATTATTTATTTATTATTATCCCCATAAGCTTTTGCCTACCAGTGGGGATTAGGAAATACAGTAGTGCAACAAATTGCCATAAAAACACCGTATAGTTTCAAATATTCATATGTGAAGAACATACTGCCTTAGTAGGTACCATTTGTTACAAATCAGATTTAAATTTAATAAACAGAACAATTATTAATTTATTTGTCGTGTCTATAGATATTAGATATTATATTATAATGCTGTTATTTAATGTTTAGTCCGTGGCAGAATATCTCCAAAAAAAGGTTAATTTAAATACCTAAGCAAGATGCTATCGATCATATGTTTTTTTAATAATAATAATAATGCTGGACAATCCACACAGCCCCAAGCTAAGCAGAGCATGTTATGGGTACTAGATGACTGATTTACTTAATACAATATGCTACATACATAGATATATTTTTATTATAACATAGAAAATACCCAGAACACCCGGAATTAATATTTGCAGATCGTACAAACATTTATCCCAAGGCGGGAATCGAACCCGCAACCTCCTGCGTCACAGGCGGAAATTCGGCTGCCGCGCCACAATAGGTCTTCAATGAAAACTAACATCTAAAATATTTTCTAAATAGTCTAGATGTTAAAAAGGTAGAATTATTTTGTTTTTTTATTGAGAACGCGTTGACCTACATACAGTAAGTATTGAAGAAGGTACTTACCTTATACTTAAATAATTAGGACACAACAAAAACACTTATTTAAGGAACATATACAAGTTACAATTATTCCAGCACTAAGTGTTGTATTTATGCTATAATAATATCTTAGATGGAAAGTTGTTCATTATGCCTGTATACCCACGTGGACAAATATGCGGGTCATTTAGCGGACATGTCCGATTGCAAAAACTACTTACAGGTGTGACGAAGAACACTAAACGGCTAATAACTTTAGTGAACCGTGAAAGGGGACTTTGAAATTCTATAATAAACTAGTAAAAACACGCACGACTTCGTCCATGTAAAACAATTTTTATACAAACTTTAGCCATCGCTACACCTACATACGTACCAAGACAAATACAGCTTGAAAATTTTGAAGTCTCTACCAGAAGCCCAAATCCTCTTCTTTACTCGGAGCTGAGACGAAATCGAAACTAGAATTTGATTGTCAAACCTAGGCCTATCTTAAATATCGGTTTCAAAAAATACCATTTGGAGATTGACACGATCGAAACTTGAATTTGACAATTACGCCTAAACCACTGAGGCCCAATTCTCGTAGCAAAAGTGATATTGGGTCTCAGTGGTTTAGGCTGTGCTTTGTCTATATGTCTGTCAGTCTGTCAGTCAGCCAATAGATAGTCTGTGGTTTATATTCATCAATACGAATTTTCAAAATCGTTTTTCAATTGTCGGAGAAATCGGTAAGCATAACATAAAAACTACCAAATATAGAAGAGCCTCTTTTATTGAAGTCCGTTAGAAAAATAAATAAATCATGTGCTGTATTCTCGAGGCACGGAAAATATTTTGACATATTTCTAAAGATGACTTTTTTATACGAGTACGACTTGCTGGAACAAACTTGATCTTAAGTGTTTACTATCACTTATAACATTGCCTCGCAGGTTACGTTCGTTAGGAACGTGCCCTACGACGTACTGTTCTGCATCTATTAACCTGAGGCGTACAGGTGTTAAACCTCATGTGCGTGGAATGTCTAGAAAAGGTATTTTAATATTCGTTAAGGGTAAGAAATTCACGGCGGCGTGGTGGACTAACATGAAATCCGATACTTTGTGTCCGCAACTTTTATCAACCAACCGCAAAATGAGATGGTTTGATAACAATGGCAGCTGCGGTGGAGTCCAACCCCGTGCACCCGCAAAACGCTCTTGTCAAGTTAATAGAACAACTGTTTTGTTTTAATCTGTTTGTGTGTTAACAAGTGTTTCATTTCAGATCGTTTGCGGTAAAACAGTTTGCTTTACGCAAACATATTGTCTCTACACAGTTATTGCATAGGTACGATATTTAGAAAGAGATCAGAGACAGACATGGGCTACTTCAGATACTGTAAATGTGAAAAACTAGATGTTTGCTGTTTACTGAACCAGATTAGATGACACTTTGAATAGTTCGTGATTTGAGCAGACTATGCAAGCTATTGTTTGAAACACAACAAAATTAAACTGGTTTCAATGTATTTTCTTTAATCTTGAAATTATTAAATTGTAAGTAGGTAACAGCAAAAAACCAGATTGATAAGTTGGTACCACAAGATATAAAGAAGATTCACCACAGTTCTAATATAAACGTAGATAATGTTTAGATGCTTATCTTTTTCAGATTTATCTTATCTCGGACTCATATTTTGGTATGTGTCCACCTGGAATTCTAAGTTAAAACAATAATTATAATGTTTTTGTAGTTCATCAAGCGCCACGAGAATGAGGCACGCATTAATTAAGAATCTCCGGAAGTCCGTCGCGTGCTTCCATCGCCGATAACCCATTGAATTATTTATACATTTAATATTGTAATTATTATACACCAGTGTTCTCTGCCTTATTATTATTTATGTTATTATATTAAATGTTATAATAACGCTCACCACGGAAAGGTTATATGTTGATAAGGAGATAACGTCCACTGTCAGCGCTTAATGAGGGTTTTCATTTTAAAAAGCGATCGACTCAGCGCGAACGTCGCTCTCTCGAATGCTAATTCCCTACTCGAAAACTTGTTCTTTATATTATTACAGGACACAAATAAATTCCTTTACAATTTGTACTTGTTTGTCGCACATGACGATCTTGCTTCGATACCGAACGTTATAAATTACCTGTTGATCGCTATTATTTTAAAATCAATAATTGAATTATAATTCAATTTCACAAAAAAGTGAGTATTCAAACCTGTTTTACGAATAATTGTTTTAATAAATTAAATTTTTAATCATTTATTACCATTGTCGATGGTAACATGAACGTGTCTGACTTTTCCCAAATGAGAACTTAGAAAAAGAAATCGTACGAATCCTGAACCCACTTTATGATTATTTTCAAGGGCTTATTATTTTAATTTAGTAATGCGGTAGACGCAACTATTTATAGGTTGACCTTTCTGTAGCCACGCTACGTATGCCTACTATAGATATAGGTGTAGATAGCGCGGCAGATAGTTGATAAGTAAGACGCTCGCGATTCTATGTAAAAGTGAGTAAAAACGCGTTATAAAATTAATTCGGACTCTTCGTAGCCCAACCACACGCAGCAGCTGCCCTTTTGTATAGAATTTCATTAATATTACCGGTTCTTAAAATAATGCGGGTAGAGGCACGGTTGGCAAATTGACGAGCGTACGGCCACACGTGTCCAAGGAAATGCTTCCTTGGGCCACCTGAGTGCCACGTCGATGCACCTTCTCACGGCCAGACTGTAAAATAGTCTAATGCATTAAACATAATGGGAAAAACTAGTAACAGCACTTAGTTGTCCGCGATAAAGTGGTTCATGTAAGTTTCGACTGTTGAAAGCTCTTTGAACAAATGGATAGTAGTCGGCATGAAGGTATACAATTAACAAAAGGTATGATGTTTTGAATGTCACTGGAAAGTACACAACACAGTATAGCGAATATTGTGCATGGGTATATCAGAAAATTTTGCAACACTGAAATGTGACCCGTTTGTACAGTCGCCTGTGTTATGATGATGCACTAAAATTTTTTAAAATTATTTTGTTACGTCTTGTAGATCTGTCACTGTTTTTGTACCACGTCTAGTATAAATGGCAACTATTTGTTATAAGGGGGCAATCCTCCAAGCAGTTGCTCTTACAAGGAAGTGGAAGCGTTCAATCTGTTAACTGATCATAATAATTCAGTGGATGGGCAGAGTACAGGTGAATAATTATGTCTTCTGTGGATATATTTCTGTAAAAAAATTGCTGAGAGTATGCTGTTGGCATATGCATAATTATACCTTTACATATTGCCTTGCCTATGCCACACTTAGTTATCAAGCCGTAAGTTTATTGCCTGTTCTTCTATGGTTGGTCGCAAAATGTGGTGCCTAGGTAAACCTGAGGGGTAACCGTGTGCTCGATAGTTTGTTTGCCTAATTATTTGTACCATGAGCTCAGTCCGAACAGGCCCGAACAAATCCGAACAATTATTCTTCGTACAAATGCGGAATTTGTTAATTAGTACAAAAAAATTAAAAACAATGCTATCTGTCAAACGCGATGGCTTCAAAGTGATCCTTAAGATCAAATGAATGAATATCTAAAAATCTTAGAACCGAATCAATAATTCAGGGATACATCATAATTATAACTGCAATAAAACACGGCATACTCGTTCCAAGGTAAAAAAAGGAGCAAAACTCCTGGTGCTTGTTTAATGTGTCTGCACTCTGCGTTTGCCATTCACCACATGAAGACTTGCTTGATTCATGTCAGGGGTAGGTACAGTACCTAATGAATGAATGAATCCTATATTGATGTAAAGGAGCGCGATTGCAGAGGAGGCATTCCTCAAATAGGAACATCTTGCTTTCCTATCTACCTGAATCGGCTCGGAAATTAAAAATAATTATTTTTAAAAAGTAGGTATATAAGAAGGACGAACTTTTATAATTGTAAAGTATGTTATGCGATGTTTCGAATAATTTGATTTTTGACTGTTTAGCTGTTCTGTCTGCTTTCTACGCTGTAGGTTGTATAGGTTGTGGGTTTGACTCCCACAAAGAACAAACATTTGTGTGATGTTTGTTCTGTCTGGGAGTTATTTTGTATGCTAAGTATTATATTGTTACAAAAAAGTATGGGTAAGCATAAAATATTATATCAGTTACTTGGTTTCCATAGTACAAATTTTTTTAATTTTCGGGCTAGAGTGCGTTAAGTGAATGTCTGCTTAGATATATTTATTTAAAACTCTCTCTAAGTACTGCTCTTAAGCATTCTCAAAGAATCTTGATTTGGTAGTACTTGGTACGTCCTGAGAGATAGATATCTACCATGCTTGGGGATTAAAGTTGTGAGGTTGTGTCTGTTTATTTATTTAGAAGGGTTTGTTTAAGTTCTTACCATTAAAATTTCTAAATAAACTAGTAAAAAAAGGCATAAAAAGTACATCTTCCGTTGTCATCCCCACCCATCAAAATATTTTTGACAGCCAGATTTTATATTTAGTTATGCTCTTGACTGTACCTCAGAAGGTATGTTGCAACGTCTAGAAATCTTGAACGTTTCATGCACGTGCACTTACTGCACATGTCGTTCAGTGAACCCTTGAGCAATTAAGTACTTACGCTTTGTCATTTCACCTACGTAACAAAGACCGTATCTATTTCTACCGCCTATCAGTAATGCTTGTAGTACAGTGTTCCGATTTAAGCATAATAAGTAATTAAATTACTTTCACAAGAAATTTAAACACCTTTACATCTCATACTGTTTTTATATGCCATGCTGGAGGGGCAAACAGATGTCCCACCTGAAGTAAAGTGGTAACCATCTCTATAACAAAGCATTGCCTTGTAGGTTACGCACGTTAGTGCGTACCTTACACTCTGCGTCCACCGACCTGAGCCATACTGGTATTAAGCCTCATGTGCCTGTAACTTCACCGGCACCCACACCCTTCAAACCGGAACACAGCAATGTGAACATCACTGCTTGGCGGTAGAAATAGGTACGGCGGTAGTACCTACTTCCCCGGACGAGCCCTTTCACAAAGAGCTCTACTACTACTAGAAAAGTAAAATAAAAGTTATTGATGGAACGAGAGAAGCAACAAAGTAACGTCGGTGATTATTTTGCCTTTGCATATTCCAGCATAACTTTCCAACTTTTGATCATGAAATTCGGTAGGTCAATAGTATGACTATCATTGTTTAATGATAAAAAATTTAATCAGCCAAGGGGTTAGTAAAATGTCAGGAGTGCGGTTCTGAGCTTATTATCTTTCGAGTAATGCAAGCTAGGTTTTTGAGGGGTTTTCGTATGGACCCAAGAGATAACACCCTCTAGGGGAGCTTATTGCGACTCCATACAAAATCCGCTGGGACGCCGAGCTCTCAATACACAAAAGACAGTTTGTGGTATTCAGAATACCAGTACTAAGTCCAAAAGGGAGAAAAAGGTTACTACTAGAAAATTCAACATAAATTTGAAATGATATTTAGGTAGTTACTTGCCTACAAACAAACGAAAATTGTTTCTTTAAGCCCAAGGCATCATCGTGAACCTGTTATTTTCAAAGCTTGAAATGACAAGTTACGTTTGATAATAGGGTAGGTACAGTTCGTGGGGTGGCCTTATCTTCTGTTCCATCTACCAATGTACGCTTAGTTGACACGTTCTTGTGAATTATTTTGTATTTCGATCTGAAAAGTTATTAATTTCTTTAGTGAGGAAAGGTATTGATTGTCAGCAGAGTTATATTTTCTTCTAGTTTTAGACATACGATTATGTTAGTAAGAACTTATAATATTTTTTCCGTAATATTAGTCGTTTTACTCGAAGAAATTGTACAAGGTGCATTTAATATATGTATGCTTTAAGAGGTAATGATTTTTTTTAAGCAAAATTTTTATTTGGACAATGCTAAGCGGTATTTTTTTTGAAAAGTGGTGATTTATTACAGCGTGTGCAACGTAATGTTGCTAAATCGGCTTTTCAGAAATATTATAATGTTTAAAAACCATTTTTGATATAAAACATCTTTTGTAAACTATGAAGTTATAAAATGGTAGTGTTTTCCGAACGGACCGAGGAACGTCATCTGTCTGCTGCTACCGGTAATTTCATTGTTTCTGTACTTCGTCTATCAATCTTCATGATGTGGTCGGTCCATTGAGTGGGGAGTTGTCATTTTTCGCCCTCTGGCTACACACTACACTAGTCCTTTTACTCGAAACTACTAGGGTTAGTTTCACTTGCTACTTAGATACATAATATGAGACACCTTACTTAAGTTCGAAGAAATTACAAAGGTTTTAATGAAGTTTTAGTTTCATTACAATGGTTCAAATCGATTGTTGATACTTTCCACCATATCCTGTATAGGTATCTTGAATGATCTAAGTTTGTAGAGACGATACTGAGTTGTGGAGAGAATGCTGCGGTAAAGCTGCTCTTACATGCGCAATGAAGCTTTATCGAAGTGACCATTACCAGCACAGCACCCGGGCACCTTGCCACATGCCAGCCGGCTACACTCCTTTATTATTGAACGTATTCGAAATCTGAAATCTGAAAATCTGATCAAATTTTGCGTTGAAAATTGCAACACAAACTGAAAGTCGTATAACGGGCTATGGAAAGGGCTAAGTTGGGAATTTCAGAAATGAGGAAATCTGTAGAAGAACTAATGTCATTGACATGATTCTCAGAAACATGTAAAGTGACAATAGATAGGTAAAACTGGCTAGTAGCTAGCGCTGAAGAATATAGGTTGTTGAATGACGACCACAAATCTGGTGACGAAGCTTAGGACGCCCGATAGACTGCCGTTATTGTTAAGATCGCGGGAGGTTGGTTTGGAAACGTATAGTATAGAGGATGCCTAAGTCCAGCAATGAACTTCGTCAGACTGATGATGATGATTAATTAACTTAGGTACGTCTGACGTACCTATTGTATTATATTGCTCTTCAAGGCATTTTTTATTAAACAAACGGATCCACTTCGTCTTTGGTTTATCATCATCATCATCATCAATGAGTTTACTAATGAATATAGCCCCTATCGAGTTGCCAGGGGTTCTGTCGTGGTCACCACGCTTGGCAGACGAATAAGTGGCCGCAGTGTTGGTATGCAGTGTTTATTTTAGTGCATTCTTTTTTTATTATATTAGTTAAGAAAACGAAAATATTTATATTTTACGAAAAATTAATAAAAATACCCTTTAAAATTTTATTCTAGTAACAAAACTTTGGCGGCGGGGGTGTGTTTCTGTGTGTGGTGTATGTGTAGTGTGTGGGTGTAGGGGTCCTTCCTTCAGGTGTAGCATGAACTTATCTGTGTCATCATAGCTCATGTATCGTTCATCTTATATCTTGTTCCAAACTTCATGTTTAAGCAAAGGGTAGAACTACGTTTAAAAAGCATAGGTCCTAGGAAACTTCCTTGGGGTACTCCAACTTCAATAGGTTTTTCATGATTTAAGCAGTCACTTATTCTAATTAGCTGTGTCCGATTTTGGAGATAGTCCAAAAGATCAACAGTTTTTTACACCGTAAACCTAATAATTTAGTTTTTAAACAAGCTTAGGAGCTGAAACAGTACCTATAGAATACTTTCGACAAATCGACCACTTGTTTTTGCGATCGACTTTTCTGACGGCGGAGTTTGTGAGGCTCAGCTCGGCGTCTACAGTAGAGACACCAGTTATATAATGTGTACAATAATGATAAATAAAGTTAATTTATCTAGAAAACTAAAAAAAGCTAGGTAAAAATTTGATATGTTTTCAATAATTTTTGATAAAAGACAACACGGCGATCGGCCCGTAGTTAATAACATCGTGACTATTACCGCCTTTGTAAATAGAAGAAATAAGAGCCTTTTTGAAAACGCTAGGAAAGACACCGGATTCAAATGGAAGTGTTATGGGAGTTGTTAGCAATTGAAGCAATGAAGGAAGAGTCCTTGATAATCTTTGAGAGAATACCGACACAACCTATCGTACAGTTTGTTTCAAGCCCCTGTAATTACTTGGAGAACTTGAGTTTCATCAGTGGAAATTAGACCGAGAGCGTTACTCAAGCTGTCATTCGAATAATTCTGATTAGATATTCAGGTGGTATCTGCGAAGAAGCTTTTTCCCACGCTAAAGAGATAAAAGTTTGTTGTGTTTTAAGAATGCTTGAAATCCGATTTCATTAGTTAAGTAGGTTGGTTTCGATTTGGTAGTGTGTGCAGCCAAATGCTGCACTTGATAACACACCTTACTTCTTGCAGCTGTATTGGCTTTGGACTCAATAAGCCAGCCAGTTTTTAAATTAATGATAACAATTTGATACTATGATGACCTATTACCGTGGATTCCGTTAGAAATATTTTTGAAAATTATTTAAAAAAAAAAAAGGTTTTGGGCTCCTTAAATGTGGATTACAAAACTACTCTCTTAGCATTATACACTATGTTTGGTGGTGCATAAAATATACTGTTGTTGTTTGAAGTTCCAGTCTTCTTGTAATATCCATGATTCATTAGATCTTGAGATGGTAATAATGCTTCATATTTGGTATGCTTGGAACGAGGTGCCATGATAGTTTCGAAAATATGCAGCTTCGTCAGAAAATAATATTGTTTCAGTCACAGTATTGGTTTTAACGTGCACACGATATTCATTTCTCTACGTGCTTTTCTGAAAGGAATGGTTTTTTGCGAAAGATAAGTCTGAATTTTTCAAAACTAGGTTGGTTGCTCCATGGGATAGATGATACTGAATCTAATCTCACCTGAAAGTAAATATGTTTATTCAAATTGTTTTTTCAGTGTTATTGGAAGTGAAGGTAGTAAAGTGAAATCGTCGGAAACTTACACGCTATGAAAAAACACGCGTTTGGCTATGTACTGTTCTCGCATTTCTGTTGGTAGTTGATCTGCCTTCTGTGCTGTAGGTTAGGGTCGGTTCCCGACCAGCATAACCATTCGTTTGATGAACTTACCTGTGTTTATTATTTGTCTGGGTATAATGGAAGTGTGTTACTTTTGCTTTGGTATCATCAAATAAGTTACATTTTGTTGCGTCTAAGAAATCTATTTAAAAAAAAGAAGTCGCATTCTTTTTTTTATTTTTACTACACAAAGGTTGTTATGAGTACACGATGACAATGGGATAGATCTATAATAATCTTAGTCAAAATAAATAAATATAAAAAAATAATTCTAATATAACATTTCTTGACGACCGATGTGGTGCGGCGGGCGAATGTCCGCCTGCGTCACAGATGGTTGCGGGTTCGATGTTTCAGGAGGCCTTGGGATAAATGTTTGTAAAATCTGCAAATATTTATTCCGGGTGTTCTGGGTATTTTCTATGTATGGTAAAAAATATCTATGTATGTAATTTATTGTATTAAGTATATCAGTTATCTAGTACCCATAACACTAGCTCTGCTTGGCTTAGGGCTAGATAGTGTTGTGTGGATTGTCGAGAATTATTATTATTATTTCTGCAAGACCGCGACGACGCAACAGCATGAGTAGTTTTCTATTTTTTGGAAGCTGAAATCATCGATTTTAATTTTATTTTCACACGTCTATAAAACCATTTTAAAATATATTGAAATACAATATTTCTATGATATTTCCGATCCCTTTTCTTCAAGAAAGTGTTTAGGCCGGATTGCTTCACATTTACTGCACTTTTTTTATTTTATGCCAGATAATGTAATTGTACAAATATACCAAAAGCTTATCAGTTCCCAGTCACTTTTCAAAATTCTATTGTTTTAAGGTAAGCGATTATCGATACCTTGTTTCGTTATTTTTGATACGACACGAGGCAAGTTTTAATATTTTAACGGCATCAGAAAACTAAACATTTTCAATTCTATTCTTAATCGGAATCCATGATCATCATTTCTTATTTCAGGTAAGAACACCCTAAGATGATAAGTGAGGCACCCCGGGACTGGGGTGCTGCCTGTGCTGGTTCGAGACAAAATACATATCGAGAAAAATGTTTTTATTTTATATTATATTTATTTTAAATGTGTTCTACTAGATCATTTGATTGACGTTTGCCATCACTACAATCTTTTTTATCGATGTTGATTACTATACGACCCCTCCCAATTTTATTTCATTAAAAGTCATTAAAAAGAGATGCAGAAGCGGGATTTTTGAAAAGCTGGCTTCGTTTCATAGTTACTCATAGGATAAACTTAGAAGTACGTTGAGTGCGCACTTAACATTTACGGTATAGCGACAGACCGGAGGACTCAAAACTTTTGTAACTTATGTAAATAGGTGTTAGTACGTATTTTGGATGTAATAACAAAGTAAGTATATTATAACATTTATTTACAAGGAAATTTAAGTTACGCATGATATATTTGAACTATCTAAACTGTTGCAATCGATATAGCAAAGTAAACGACAAAATTCGTAGTTTCATGCAATGTTACCTGAGCAAAGAGAACTCAACAACTGATTTCTATATATTGCAGTGTGACACCATTTTGAAAACTTTTTATACAAATGTCAGTGCAGCTTTTTGAGTTAATTAAGGGTATCGTCAAAACAGTATTAATGAGATATTACTGCAAAATGAGATGCGAAGTCCTCGGATAAAATAACCAATTACCTACTTACTTAAAAATTTTCAGTATTTCAAAACTGAGTAACGGTTCTGATTTAAACTTAGAAGTTTAATAATAATAATGCTGGACAATCCACACAGCATCATCTAGCCCCAAGCAGCAACATCACAATCTAGCAAGTAGAACTTGTGTTATGGGTAGGTACTAAATGACTGATATATGCATTAAAAATACCCAGAACACCCGGAATAAAGATTTGCAGATCGTACAAACATTTACCCCAAGGCGGGAATCGAACCCGCAACCTCCTGCGTTGCGTCCTCCCGCGTCCTCCTCCAACCTCAGGCGGACGGCGGAGTAAGTATTATTTCATCGTCATTTAAAGAAGTTAAATTAATCAGGGTTTTATGTGGGTGTGAATCTCTTTAAAGGAAGTTTTAGATCCCCAGAGGAACAAATCGAAAAAGGGAAAAATATATTAAAATAAAAATACCAAGCAAACAACGACAGTAAACATCCAGTTAAAATAAAAATCTCTATGCGGTTGCATAGTTAATTATTAAGCAATCTTCGACTCATTTGGTGACTTTGGTGACCCCACCGACCGTTGCCTATCTCTGTCAGGAGGAGCTTACAAACAAAACAAATTACGTAGCGTACGTATACAGCTATGCTACAAAAATACCAATCCCTGCCTATTGACACCACTTATTTCGTCTCAGTCCCTGTGTGGGGAACAAAACTTTTAATGCAGTGGATGATCAGTGTCAGGTAAATCTTTTTAATCCTATCCCTTATTTACCTTATTTACTGTGGTGTCATCTAATGCCAATGTTACATAAAATTCTACCCTGTAGTGAATGTATGAAATATAATGTATCATGTCTTTAAGCTGGTCCTGGCATAGCGATAATAAATACTTCTAGACTTTTAGGTATCTATCTCGTAATCAGCCAAAACTGGGTAGGTATAACATTCGCCATCTAGACACCTCATCACGCTAAAGTAACATTTACTAAGAAGCCAGTCCGCAGGTGTAGTATGTCTTATCTTGTCTTCTAATGATTTGGTTGTTGCAACGGCAAACGGCATGAAAACGCCTGAAGAGGTAACACACATTACATTTACTATTAAAAATATCATAGAGGTAGGGACTTACATCTTGTTGGCTAAAAAAATCATCTTGTGTGTCCTCGCTGGCACACCCCATGTCTTGAAGAAGTGGAGTAACGTGTCGCTCCCAGTCATCCATGTTAGAAAATTATACTTTTAGATTCAAATAAGTAATTATTTCAAGCCCTAATAACACAGCTCACTAACTGAACCGACCAGTCATTTCAACATCTTTCACAGATTTCCACTCCAAGCGATCGCAACGCTGCCGAACTCCTCATTTCGCGCCAAAAACTTCTTAATACTTTTCCGATTGCTACTGTAAGTGGCGGGAAATGGACAAGATCGCACACGACACTCGGCTGTCACAAGCCATGCCCGAGCGAAAGAGAAAAACAGCTGATCTGGCCGCGGGCGTATCACGTGCCCGCTGTTACCGGCGCGCATTCAAAAAACGCACTAGAAGAAAAGTCAGTGACAGCAACGAGTGCGAAGTCAGTGTGGCAAGGCACGGGTTCCCGGCCGCCCGTCGACGCGACCGGAACAGGAGTGCGTGGTGGTCCGCGAGGTCGTACGCCCTCTGCGTCGCGCCGCCTCGCAACCCTCTCGTTCTCACCGTACTCATCTCCATCCACCTGTCCCCCTCCCACGGAGTAGCGACAAACGCCTCCCATGGGCGGCCGCGATTTCCCGCCGTTGGCCGTCCGTGGCCGCAACATGGCCGTATCTCTTCAGACCCTCACTTACCAGCTCGACTTCTCATCATCACCAACTCTGTATTGGTTTCGCAAGGAGTTGGCGTCTTGCTGGACCAGACCTTGATCAATTCTGAAATCAAATACTTAACTAGCGATTTTACCAGTTTTCTTCAGGAAATGTCACTGAAAACTTTGTAAAAACTATCTGCGACAAATGAAAAACTAATCTTTCATGTGGCATAAATATCAAGCAACACTTATTTAGTTACCGACCCAGTCAACTTCGGCAACTTTTCCTGTCTTTACATACTATTCGGTACATGAAAATAGCCTTACTAAATTTACTATTGCTGAAAGATGAATCTAACTACAATTTTCTCATATAGGCTACTATTTTAAACCCTGTATTTTCAACTACGTGGTTAAACCGGTAGGAGGGTGGTTGATCGAGGTGACATTACTTACATGACCCTAAAAAACTATCCACTTAACAGCCTTTCGATTATTGAATCAATCACAACCATGCTGCATTCATCGACAAGGCTACTATCACAAATGTACAGTTTGATCTGTTTTAGAGTATATTTTAAATTTATATTTACAATTTTAAGAAAACTTACTACTAAATAAAGTATGAAACTAGTAGTGGATACATTATATAAATTATATTTAATATATAAATCGGGCTATATTTTATAGAATTTAAAGAATAATTAATAGGACAGAGATCTTTTTTGTTAGTTTCAAAGACTTCGCACTTGCATTAAAAACCAGTTATATCGTGCTATCGATAATAAATAAGTCATCACAACTTTATCATCATTAGAAGTCAATTTCTCGCCCATGAAAAACAATTTTGAGTCTTTTTTGTAAATTGGTGAATGGCCCACATTTCCTGGGATCTGTATAATGTCGTCGGTCCATCAGCTAGGGGGCGTCCAACGGTTCCTCCGATTCGTTGTCCATTCGAGGACCTTTATTCTCAACGGTCAGTTCTACGAGCTATATGGCCAGCCTATTGTCACTTTAACTTGCTAACTCCGACAGCTGCTGCTGACCCTGATTCTTCTACTGATTACTTTATTTCTGATTCTACATGTAGTGTAGTCCTAGCATAACCATCTACATAGCCCGTTGAGTTAGTTACGTTCAGTGTAGGTATATGTATAAGGAAGGTCAATAGTAAGAGACTTATGACTCTTCCGGACTCATTACTATAAGTCACATGACTGGCACTCATTGGTTGATTTTCGTCTTGTAGTTTTGCGGTAAAATAAAAACAGAGAAAAAGCTTCAAGACCCTAGACAGATCATCATTTCATTCATTTTCCTGCCCTTATCCAACTTTACGTGGGGTCGGCACAACAGGTTTTTTCCCTCCATTTGCCCCTATCATCCGTCATCTCTTTAGTCACTCCTTTTTACCCATATCATCTCTCTTTCCATCTTTTCTTTGGCCTACCACTACTCATATATCCATCTACATTCATATCTGACACTCTTCTCGTTAAATGACATTCCTCTCTTCTCATGACATGTCCATACCATGCTAACCTATTGCTCCTCATCTTTTCAGTCACTGGCGCCACTTTCAAACTTCCTCTAATGTAGGTACTCATGTATCGGTAGATATCCCCTTAGATCTCGTAGTACCAAGTAGATACCCTAATCAGAGGTTCTTTCAAATATTACATTTGGCAGATGCCCACATTTTTCAGTAGTTGGCATACGAGGTTGCAGTCCATCGCCGCTGCTAGAATAATACTAATTTCTTTCCCTGCGATGTTTTCATTCACCGTTTAAAAGTACAATGCTTCCAATGCTTTCATCTTTTTTCCGAAATTGATCCATGCGTAGCTCCCAGGGGCCTGATTGCGCTAATTTTACACATCTTCAAACGGTCGAAGTTACGTTGCAATTCAGTTGCGATTATAGTTCGGTTACGACCGACCGATGAGCCATATCCGTATTGCGATAACGTTCTAATGACCACCACAATTGAAACGTTTCACAGTCGAAGTTCAAACGCTGTCGATCACAGAGTATATATATTCATAGTGTTGTTCTATTGGATTACGTGTAGCAATCAATAAATCAACAATCAAACAGCGTCTGGAACTTCAATTTTGACAGCTAACAGTGACAGTGAGGTTTTAAATGACGTATTTGTGCATTCTGTGGGGAATTTCTTGAGGAAAAATGTAAACAAACAAGAAATTATTAATATTTTGTTTTGTCTTCGTGTGATTACTAAACTTAATTACCTAATCTTTATTATTTTATTTCTCGCCGGTAGCACTTCTATGTATAGTTTTGCTGGGATTACTTGTATGAAGTTGATAAGTGTAATAACAAAAAATAATAACGTAGATATCAAATGAAAATATCAAAATAGAACTCAATAAACTAATAGTAATGTTCGTTTCTTTCAGGCATTGAATGACTATATGTACATAATCAAAGCAAAGTTAGTTCTAAATGATAGTTATAGAGCTACTGGAGGCGGACCTAGCTAGCACTACACAAACTTTGATTTCGTTGGAAGAGTCTGCAACCAATATCTTGGCAAAGATGTTGGCCCTCTGACTGAGGTTAAAAAAGATCAATTTGCCTCGAATTATGTAAGTACTATGTACTTGTTTAATGATTTTTTTACTCCTAAATACATATGAAATGAATGGCCCCAAATAAAACTTTTGCATACTATAGTGGTACTTATACCTATTTTATGTTACAAATTTATTAACTAGCTACTACTATACTATACGGTTAACACTTAGTAGCTACCAAAACCTAATATATTTCAATTTCAGCAGGTAGAAATGTATTAGAAGATTACCAAGTAATGATCCTCCACATAGAAGAAATGAAGGCAGAGGCTTCTTCGAAAATTGCAGGGGCTACCTTGAGCTATGCTCTAGAGTCTAGACCAATAGCTAAAAGACCAGTGCAGCCAATCAGTATTTAGTATGATAACTCAGAATAATTAAGTTTTAGTTTGTTGTACTTACAAGTAAAACAAAAGATTTTAACAATTATATTGTAATAGGTAGGTATTTTTATTAGTAAGATGATTACTACTAAAAGGTACTACCTACTAGGATGGAAGTCAGCGCAGCTAAACTTACAATCATCCATGTTCTAGTAAGATTAGCAATAATCAATAAGTGCCTATCATCATAGCACTTGATTGTGCTTACAAGTAAATTACAGACATTCACCCTTACTCTTTCAATTATATTCCAATTAATTATAATTGTGCTTAAATGATTTATGTAAGTAGCAAACTTAGTGTGTAAAATAAATTAAAATGGTTAATTTTTTTGTAAGCTATAAGTATTTAGGCACCCCCAATCCTGAGATCCAACTAAATAAGTACCAACATATAGTAAAACTGATTATAAATAAATATTTTGATATTATGTGGACATTTTTTTTACACAACATCTAGATGTTGGCTAGCCAAGCATCTAGCTAAGTATAGTTTGTACTATGGGAACCAGATGACTGATAGTATACTTGTATACTTATTTTTTTGTAATTACGTAGGTACTTAGACCACCCACCACAAATGTTTGTTCTCGGTAGGGTTCGAACCCACCACCTACAGGGCAGAAGGCAGGCAGGGCTACTACCAACTGGGCTGTAACGGCTGTAATAATCAGTCAGTTTATGACAATAGATGAACATTATTTATTTTATAAATACATACTTAATTATTATAACTTATAGACAAATTCACCATATTTAAGTAATACAACAAACACAGGTATGACAAAATTGAATGTATCCATGAACAACATCCCGCCTCAGTCAATTACACTTTAAAGATCAATCTCCTTATCTGCCCACAAGTCTTGCATAAATGTTTGCTGCCGTGAGAGTTGCAGCTGTAGCTTCTTGAGGTTGCATGCACTGCATCACATTCAGTCTATGGTGCTGATGCTGTTTATCAAAGATTGCTTGCTAGCCCCTCCTTTGATGTGAGCAGAGTGAACAGGATATGCACTAGACTGTGCAGCACATGGCATGCATTTGTTATTTTAGCAGCAGCTACAGGGAGAGTGAAGCTTTCTAACTACCAACAGGCACCTGCAAAGACAAACATTCTTTTAACCTGGATAATCAAAACTTGCTGTGAAACCTGAATAATATTCGTATCATTTATAAAGTAATTTTACTAAAACCAGGTAATTAGGTAAGTACTTAGATTGTATAAGTTCTCAGAACTGACGAATAGTATTGCAAAATTTGGGAAAAAAACAAAATATGTCTGGGCCGCTCTAGGCTCTAATATCTTCAGCATGAACTTTAGGTATCTAAGCTAACTTTTTATTTGTAGTACTTACTTTGTTTGGTTCAATGCAGTTAAAATGAGAAAGCTTTATATTTTCAAAATGGTCTTGTTCAAATCATCATCACTTGCGAGATAGCTTGCTAGCCCCCTACTTTGCTGTCAGCAAAGTGAACAGAATATGTGGTAGATTGTGCAGCATATGGTATGCATTTGTTATTTTAGCAGCAGTTACAGGGAGAAGAGAATAAGCATTCTAACCACCAACAGGCACCTGCAAAGACAAACATTATTTTAATTTAGATAATCAAAACTTGCTATGAAACCGGAATAATAAAAATATCATATGTAATTAGGTAATTTTTCTATAACCAGGTAGTTAGGTACTTAGATTATACATAGGTACATAGTTCTTTCCCAAAAGAATGACTGATGAAAACAAAATATGTCTGGGCCGCAACACAAGGCTCTAATATCTTCAGCGTGTACTAAGAGTGTAAATACCTACCTGATTCAACTTTTCATTTGTAATGCCTACCTACTTACTATCTTCTAACTGGTTCTATAATACAGTTGAAATGAGTATTTATTTTTTCATAATTGTTTTGTTCAAATTATCATCAATTGATGGATGGCTTTGGAGACATTGACTTGAGAAACACAATATATATACTGTCTCCACAATAGTCTGATAAGAACCAGAAGCATAGAAGGCCAGCAAAAGCTAAAACAAAGTAGTTTTCATTGCTAATATGTTACTCATTTCTTGCAAAATGAAAGCATATTTAAGGTTTATTACCTTGGTTTCGAGTTCAAAGCATCCCAACGTAGAGAAGGTGGCATGTGAAGGTAATTATTTGACCAGCTAGCTCTTTGGCCAGCTTTTATTTAGCTTCTTTTTAGACTTCAAGATAGGATGACTTTTTGTAGATTTATTAGGTCAATTGGCTCGGAATTGGGGATTAGACGTAGCTACAGCTACGTCTACTCCTAGCTACCTCCTCTACTATTAAAAATACGCGTACATTAGGGTTTATAAGCTTAAAATTAACAATACAATTCCCAACGATCGAGAAACGGTTGAGAAAAAGTTGCTCCCTACCAACTTTAGCTCAACCGTTTGGTTGACAGCAGAAACGTACGAACTTCGACTGACTAACGTTTGAACCAAACGTCAAATTATTAGCGCGCTTCGGATCATTCAAAAAGTTGTCATACGGCTGAGGTTCGATTGCAATCCAGCTGAAAATAATTAGCGCAATTAGGCCCCAGGCTAGATTCGCCGGCTAAACCCTTTTGAAATTGAACTTATCCAGTTGAATCGTTCTAATCGATCCGAATATTTATCCTTATTCGTGTACAACAAATGTGAGTACCTTACCAGCACGGAAACAACATTATAAAGACGTTTTGGGTTTTAGCCACGATTTTTGCCATACTTTATCTTTTGAACTTCTGTGGTATTATGCTCTTGGCATAATTGCTTATGCATGTTTTCTATGGTCTTTGTTGGGTTTGCACCATACTTGAAAAACACACACTGGATATCTTGATGCGGATATCGCGAAATCTTGGTTCTTCGGGCTGACTACATAATCTTAGGTAAGGATAACAATCTTAGGCCCGCTTGCACAACAATCTGTGTTTTCCTTCACCGTTTGAGAGCACTGCCATAAATTTAAAGCATAAATATTTTGAATGGAAAAATCGATTGGTGCATGACCGAATTTGAACCCACGACCTAGGTACAAGTTGTGAAATCAATTATTTTCCTTTTTCGATCTTATTTAAAACTTCATGTTAATGCAAAAGATAAAACACTTTTTTTAAGAAAACGTTTTACTTATTACCTGGTACCTTATAAGATTTTCTCCCACTTGCTTGGGAAAACAGAATATCGATATCGATAGATCGATAAAACATTTAAAATTCAGGTAGGTATTTTATTATTCTGGGCACTATTAGAAGCACGAAATTCATAGGTAGGTAGGTACCTATGTATTTAACATAGTTATACACTTACGGCGGGCAAAGTTGCTGAAGACCGTACAAGCGACCAATTAAAAGTTAAATGTCTAATTCTTGTTAGACGCGGGAAGTCCGCAACTAGTGGGGTTTGTTAGGTATAGTAGGTAGTATCTATTCACTACTAAATCAAAAGTTTTTAGTTATTCGTACCTTTAGCTAGGACAAGGATCATCGTAGGTACTTATAGCCCCAGAGAGCGTTAAAATAGTTCGTTGTTCTAAAGACAATAAAATGATAAGTAGGTAGGTACCTTCCTAATCTACGCGTATAAACCACCCCATATAACGCGGTGAATTTTTTGAACTCCCTTCTTAGTGTAATTCATGGTAGGTTTGCGCACACCCCTACGCATCAAGACAAACCTATCTTGAATTTCAAGTCTCGACGACGAGCCATTCAGGCTGTGCGTTGTCTAATGTCAGTCAGTCAGGACAAATATTTTTATACCTAATTGACATAGAGGTAATCTCACCTGATGCTAGCGGCGGCGTACCTATGCCTCATAAGGCTTCACGAGATCAACTGCTGTAGATAATGTAATTTATAAACACTTAATATATTCAATCTTCTTCTAAAATTCTTTAACTCGCGTGGTTTCGGACTTCTCCTTGTGTACCTACATTCGTCTTACAGCTTGCGGTATCTCTAACGAGAAGATATGTAGGTAAGTACCTACCTAATTACCTAGTAATTTTCCGAGCTCTACTTCCGAGCGAGTTGGATTCGTCAGCTGAAATTTTTCGAAGTTGGACTAACCTAGTTGGATCGTTTGACCTAAATATAGGTACATATTAGGTAGTCTACAACTACAGGTGTACCAGCGATTGATGATGATCAATTTTCAATTTATGAGAGCTCGTATATTGAACTTCCTACCTAATCTAGTTATGTTTGGTAGGTACCTAATGGTTTTTGTAAAGTGTTAGTAGGTACCTATACGCGCATCGTTGCTCGCTACTCTCGCCATTTTTTTTGCAACCTTACCTACTAATTACGATGCTCGAGTCCCTCACCGAAATTGGAATTCAAGGTTCAGGCCAGCTAGAACTACACACATAAAAAATACCTACCTTTTCAACCTCTTTTCATGCGGAGTATTTTTTTTATTTTTACTAGGTAATATTTAAATATGCCGTTTGACTTTAGGCCGTATTTTTAGATGAGTACCTACATAACCTACCGGTACCTACACGACCTGACTCTGACATACTTACATTAGAGTATCCGTTTTTGAAATCTAGGCCAGACTCTCCACACATATACCATCTTTTCTTCAAAATAGAATCTTAATATGAAAATAATGTAAAAATTAAGAACGTAGAACGAAGCGTAAATTGTGAAACTGCGCTGAGTTATATTAAAGGTTTAATACGAATGCGCGTGTAATTATGATAAGCGAATGGAACGGAACGTATTTTGATGTCATTTCTTTCACTGTCATGTCATCATGCTGTCACTGACGTCGCTCGAAAAATTTTGTAACTTTGTTTTGTCTTTTCAAAACTTTATTATAAGTTAGTGAGTACCTAACTTTAATTTTACTTTAGTTTTACAAATTATTGCAAAATGCCACCACCAACTGAATTAAGTTACGATGAAATACTCAAATTTATGCTCGAACACAATGGAAAAGTGACGAACCATGAATTAGTGAAACATTTCAAAGTATTTCTTATGAATCCTGATATGAGGGGTGAGTACAAACAACAAAATTGCGTTTTATCTCTCGGTTGGGATTTCATTTACGGCAATCAGTGATTACGTTCCTTCTTTAGATGCAGCAAGAAGTACTTTCAAGAAGCACGTCAATACATTGGCAAACATTAAAAACCAGAACAATGAGAAATGGTTGATTTTGAAAAAGAAGTATATGACTTCTAACGGTAAAGAACTTGAAGCGGCTATAGGAAACGAGGTCGACGTTGCAGAAAGTGCTCTCGACTCTGACTCATCTCAGTCAGTACCACCACCCCGACCCCCTTTGCCATTACAACTAAACCAAGACTTTAGCATTTTGAACAATCTTATTCAAGAAAATAGCGCACAAACTCCTCAAACTCCTGCAAGTGATAACATATCTCTGAGTATATCAAAAGAGAGCTTGTTATCTGTTCAAAGTGATGATGTACCTCCAAAAGTTCATCCTCGAAGAAAATCATCAGAGAAGCGGTCGAGCCTGGCCAGTTCTTCTAGATCCTCCATTCCTAATCAGGAGATGTCGGAGGAACTTGAGACAACCTCCTCCACCTTAACTACATCTCAAAGCGCGACTATGCTGGTAGATAGTGAACAAACCATATCTGTAAAGGAGCGTAAACAAATGTTTAATAGAATGGCGTCGGAGAGTGATGTTCTGAAGAATAAACCGAATACCAGTTTTGGTTCTCAGGTATGTTTGATATTAGTTACTAAACACCACTAATGTAAATTGTTATGGCTGGTGGTTAACTATGGTGATGGATGTTTTTAGCCTGGCCCAAGGCACCTGGCAGCTAAACATGCTTTTCTGAAGCACAGACACTCAGATATACAGCCAGCTGCATTAGAATGTGTACAATTTATTTTTTAAAATGCTGTCAAAGAGTTGCTACTTACAGGATAAATATGTATATACTGGCTTTATGGTTTTTGAGTTTTTGATATGTGACATTTGTTGTAATGCTATGATACCATTATGAAAGTTATTAAATGTAGTCGAGTAAACTACATGCTGCAATGGGTGACTATAGGATATTTTGGTAATAATTGAGTTCGTAGAGAAGGGCTTGCCTAGGGAAGTACTACCACCATACCTATTTCTACTGCCAAGCACCACGTTGCTGTATACTAGTTTGGAAGGTGTGGGTGCTGGTGAAATTACAATTACATGAGGCTTCACACCTGTATGTTGCACACCTGATCGTAGCCTACCAGGCAATGGTTTGCCAAAGGTAATGGTAACCACTTAACATCAGCTGGTATATCTGCTTGTTCTACCAATAAGTCATACAAAAATAATGCTTTTGGAGATATTTCCTGCATATCTTTGTTACACTAGGACAGTCTCCTGGTCTACAAAGGGAGCATTAGTCATAGTATTGTTTGTCATTGGGGTACCTAACTTTTGTGATAAAATAAATTATGGACTTCAAAGCACATGAGGCATAACACCTGCATGCCTCAGGTTGTCGGATGCAAAGCATGGATGGATGTATATATCTTTATGTTCCAAACAAACGTGACCTGCAAGGCAATGCTTTAGTATAGGTAATGGTAACCACTTAACATCAGGTGGGTCATCTTCTTGATCCATCACTAAGTGTAATAACCGTAATAAAAGGAAGGTACTTTAAGTAAATAAAGAGTATTTTAAAATATTTATTTCCTGTATTAAATATTCTAACTTGTGGTACTTATTCAATTTAGTATGGCAGAAGTTATTTATTTTAATTCAAAATCCCTTAGGCAGAGTCACACTAGACAAGTGTCATTGTGTAGCTTCACATGTTTTAGGGCGCGTGCTGCTATTTTAAACCGACTTCAAAAAAAGAGTCTTCTGATCCTAATGTTGTGGGTTTGAATCCGGTTGTGCACTAATGGGTTTTTCTGTTCGAAATTTGAAACGTTTAAGGAAAACATCGTAAGGAAACCAGTTAGTATTCTAGTAGCGGCGATGGGCTTGCAACCTGTCACGTATGGAATACTAACTACTGCAAAATGTGGGTACGTACCAAATGTAATATTTGGATGTATCTCCGTTAATCCCCGGTGGACTTCCGTGACGCGGACACGGATGACGTGAGAATCACTCCCGATTTCCCCATTTAACAGGGACACGTATTTTTTCATCTATATGTATTATTACCCAAAAATAAATAACTGTTATAAGGTGTCAACTAAAACATGTCATAAGCTATAACCTATTATTTATCGATTGCTTTCATGAAATTTATATAGTTTTTGAGATTGTTGTCAGTTTTGCCATCTTTGTCACTATCGACTTTTATTGCCAGTTTGACGCAGTTATTTTACTGGTTTGTAATCTATAGTAAAACCCAAGTGAACTAGCTTGTGCTTTTGTATACTATATATTCTTATATAAGCAATATAAAAAAACACAAGCAAGTTACTACTAGTACAAATCATTGGTATTACAATGGGGACCCGTCACAGTTCTATCTGTGAATACAGTTTTATAGGCCTTGAGAAACTAAAACATAAAGTGCAAAAATTTTTTTTCTACGGCCAAAACTGACTAGGTTATGGGCAAAATACCGAACGAGGCTCACTGACCGCGCGAACAGCCTAGCGAAGAGATATTGTGACCTCATGTCACAATGACCCAGCGCTAGACGCCGAACCCGCGCGGTTTTATTAAAAAAAAAATAATTTAAACCAGAACACGACCCGCGCAGATCAAGTGAACTTTAATAAATGAATGGTGGAGAGCGCGAGCGCGGGCGAAAGAGAATCGAGACGTCACGATTCCCTGACATGAGCTATCCGGCCGCCCCGCGGTTGGCTGGTACAAAATGTGTAATATCTTCGCAACCAATGGAACGATTTCAATGATTTAAAAACTATCGTACCTAAACAAGTAAAAGGAACACCATTACATAGATAATATATGCATTTTCCGACTTGGTACGGGAGCTCATTGATTATACAACCTTTTGTTTATTGGTACATATTGAACTACCAGTTAAACTACCCTGTATGATAAAACTTTGAATTCGTATCTGATCTATTCGTAAAGTCCTCTAATACTAAATTAACTTAAAGTAAAGATGATTGGCCTTTATTGAATAACTGACCTTAAAAACAATAATAAAACTATAAATGAATATCAGCTCTATTAGTAAAACCCTTGAATATTAAATTGGGTGTGGGTAAAAGTTTCCTGCAAGTCGACACCTGGTGCAGCTAATTGAATTGTAAAACCTTCGTCATGACCCTTTGGCGGTTAAAACGTTGTTGAATATGATTATTATCGATAATAATTTTCAGATCGCGCCAGGATATCGCAAAGAAACGGGAAATCGCTAGTGTTTTTTGTTAACTCTCTCATAAATCTACTTAATATTTAAAAACTTCGATTTGCACCAGTCATTATCAGTTCAGGTCAGTAAGGTCATCGAATAGTTCATTAAAATAAATTTAATCTTTTCAATCATATTTCGTTATAATCTAAATAAAAATACTGATAAACATTTCAGTTATGAATGAATTTGACGGAAAATATGTTTTATCATATTATGTTTTGTTTTTTTTTTAATATCTTTTATACTTATTTGTTTTATTTTATATGAAACATGAAAATTAGTTCTAAGAAAAACTGTTTTTGAGCTAAAATGCATCGCAACTTCTAAACAACTTCCACTTTTTGTATGTTTTGTTCACCAAGATGTTAAAAAGAATCTGAGACTTTTATGTCTCATGTTGTTTTGAACTTTATTCTGACAATGTTACGTGTGTAATTTGAGATTTCACGAGTCGAGAAGCTCGGTTAACGTTAAGTAACTCGCTTATTCACATTTTTTTTGGTTAGGGCTTCATCGGAAAAAAGGGCGTTTCATAAAACATTAGGTATACGTCTTTCTCCCTTTAAAAGTTGACTGGAAAAAATATCTTTTTGCGATAAGACCACACAGCGAATCTCTGGTTGTAATTTAATCGTTCTACTCTTGTGTTAATGGTGTACAATAAAGCTAGAATCTGTCTATTTATACACTATTGAGCGAACATCGTACTCGTATATTCTCCTCGATTTATTTGGCCCGAAGTACTGCTCAAGGATAATTGAATAATTCGTTACAAATTAATGCTGGTTATTTCCATGTTTATTTTATTAGACATGAAAAAAAGTAGCAACTTACTCAAATTGTGAGGGATCAAACTCCTTGTGTTAGAGAAAAACAGTAAACTTCCAATAGGTAACATGCCAACCCCAAAGGGCACATTCCGAAAACAACCTAGGAGGGATGTTTGTTTATTGTGAGTACAAAAATTCATATAATAATTTTAAGCTCGTTCAAACGGGACCCATCCCCCTACACAAGGGAAGCGTACCTACACAACACGAACAACAAAAGCTGCTAATGACAAATATTAGCCTGCCGAGTACGCCTCCACACCTAATGGACTTTACAATTGCTTTATACGACGTATTCACATTGTGTATTGTAACCTGTTAAAAAGCCTGGAGGAAGCATAACTTTGGACGAACAATTTTAGTTGATGTACTAGCAAAATGATTAAAAAAAATCGTTTGATGAGCAAATCTTGATTCATTTCCTTAGTTTATATCATAAAAAACTATGAACTAACTAGCGGCCGTTCGCAGCTTCGCCCGCGTGGCAGTTTTTTCCTGTTCCCGTTATTTTTTCGGGATAAAAAGATAGCCTACATGTTAATCCAGGTTACAATCTATATTTATTCCAAATTTCATCCAAATCGGTCCACTGGTTAGAGCGTGAAAGAGTAACAAACATCCATCCATCCATCCATCAATCCATCCATCCATACTTACGCGTTTATAATATTTGTAGGATTTGTGACTTATGTCTTCTAATTCCTTTCTGACATCAGAAAAAGTTCTTCTTCAGAAAGTGTTTTCTCTGAGGTAATGTTGTCGTTGGTGGCGTCGGCCCATTTGCTAGGATTCAGATTGTGTTGGTCGGTTTTCTCACTATTAAAGTAACTTAACGCTTTGCCGCTGTGCGCACTTCATTTGGATTTGCGGATTTGAACGTTTGATTTGGTTTATTTTAGATCGTAATACGAGTCCTTGTCGTATGATCTCAGTAGAAATCTATCAATAATAGCGAACGCGCTAGACTAGCTTAACATAACAAAGGACCTAATTTTCATTTTCATCCGACATACAATGTCGATTCGACAGTTTGTCTCTCGTTGTGTGTCAACTATGTCGAAAACTTGTGTTCACGATAAGTTATTTCTGTGACGGCCATTGCTTGCCGAAACTGTTTTGCCGCCAAAAAGTTCAAAGTATTCCTTCGCTTTTATAAAAGTGAGGCGTTGCCGCTCTGCGCGATTTTTTTGGATTTGCATGGTTGAACGTGATTTGGTTTATTTTAGATTGTAATAGGAGTCCTTTTCGTATGAACTCAGTAGAAATCTATTAATACTAGCGTAACGCGTACGACTTCGGTCGCGTTAATTTTTATGTTTGGGGGTTAAATTTCGGGAATACCTTTCTTAGTACTAATTTCCAGTCTCTATGACCAGTGGTTTAGGCTGCCTGCTGTCTATATATCAGTCAGTCACTCAGGACAAAGGTTCTTATAATTGTTTTAGGTGTCCTAACGAATTTATAGTTCAAACCTAAACATTCTAAATTATGTACCTAGGTACCATATAGTAAGATGGATAATACTGAAAAAAAAAAAACGCTTGGAGCCAAGCTAAGTTTATTTGTTGCCTATTCTTCGCGGCTGGCGCTGTCGATTTAATTGCGACGGTTTGGCGTCAAAATTCATCTCCTGTACGGAACGCTTTAAAATGATCCTTATTCCAAACCCAGAACAGTGTCTATTCCCTTTAAGAGAATGATTGAAAACTGTTTTAGTTTTGAATATTTCGCGAGATACTAAACGTGGGTCACCTCTAAATTAATTATGGTGAAAGGCGCTTGCCGTGCCGTCACTGCCGGAGGTACGAATTGATTGGAGTCAATATTACCATTTATTATTCATATAGCATACACTTATTGAATATGGCCGCGTGACTCGTGGTCGATTGTCCCTCGATAATTATTGTCGTGTGATTCCAATGCGCACGTGCGCCGCCGTTAAAACCTAAAGAGGGTCATTCGTGATGATGGCTATTCATGTTACTCGATGTTACGAGTCGCTTTGTCAGCTACGTATTATGTTTTGTGTCGATAAGTAAAACATTATTACAATCATGGCTTTCATTAATACGTTAAAAGATGTTTCTTTACATTTAAATTATGATTTACTTTAGTGGTGTCGATTTGACACTACTAAAGCCAACATTATTTCAGTTGAAATATTTGTTAACTTTGCACTATGGTAAACTGCCATAGCAGGTAAGTATACGAAACTTAAAATATTTACGTATCTGAAGTCTAGTAACGGACATAGTGATATTACAACTATTATTGGCTGAGGTAACTTGTCAATTTCAGGTGAGCCATATAATTGTCCCATCAGTAAGTCGTATAAAAAAGATGGTTCTAAGCGGCATTAAAAATTAATTCTATACTTGCATCATACTCGCAAAAGATACGTAATTCTTATTTTTTCAATACTGGAAGTGTTGTTCCTGTTTATTTAATTGACGGCTGCCCTTTACAAAAGTAATACTTTTCACACCTCGTAATCGTTCACCGTTGTGTTAATCGTCGAACGAGAACGTTTACTACTATAAATCTTTCAAAAAGTTAGCGCAAATAAGCTTCAGTTTAAGTATACATCATCACCGTTTTGAATAAACGCATAGTCGTTATGCATGATGAAGGAGATAAGATGACACGGTCCGTTGCAAGATGGCAGGAAAATATGACCGATTTCATTGTTTCTCTGCTGCTATTCGGCCTGAGAATCACTTGCAGACATCAACAACGCGGATGCCACACTTAACGAGCCTTGTCGAAGTGATAAAAATAGGAACGGATGAATTAGCTGTAAACTATTCAAAGATAAAAGTGTTATGCAATCCGATTGCGAATACAAACACTATCTATGGTAAAAAATAAGCTGTCACAATTTTTCTTCTGCATTCAATTCACTTTCAGACAAAGGTGTATAAAACATATAGAATAACAATTTAGTTCAGTGAAATACCTAGTCATAAGCGACATATTGTGTTACAAAATTTAAAAAGTGAAACAAAACTTGCTGATCGTAGGCGCCAGTGTCTGTTCTTATCTTATCTCTTATCTGTAAAATGGCCTTTGCGTCTGCTAATTCTTTATGTCTGCCAACTCTTTAAAACTTATTGCCTTGATTAATTAATTTTGAGTTTGCTTTAGTTTATTGTTTTGTAAAGCAAAATAAAACGTTTTATTGTTATCCACTCTGCCTTTTAATTATAAATGACGTAAGTAGAATGTTTATAGCAGATTGAAAAAAAGATTCAAGAAAAGGTCAATAAGAATACTTACGAAATGCTTGAAACAATACTTGAAATGGTAACGCGCTGTTCATTCCTCGAAACACAAAATAAAAATCATTGAAAAATATACAAAATTTCGAAGGTTCTTGCTCTATCGATTCAATATAATCATCGAGCCCAACTTTACCCGCTGCTGGACTTTTTTTGCCATCCAAATCACCGGTTAAGTTTAGTGACACAAAACTAAAACTAACGAATCGATCATATTTTAAGTCTTACTTTAGCAGATTTGAGTTGAGGTCTAACATTTTTACAGTATACTGAACCACAGTGATAGTTATGTGATGTGAGACCAATATATCGGTTGTCATGGCATGTCGCCGCCATCTATTTAATAAGGCACAGCGCGAACGCACCACGGGTTGGACGACTAAAGTACGACGCCCTGTTGAGAGGCGAGTATCAGGGCTCTCGTACCAAGCACGCAAGATAGCCAAAAGTTAGTTAAATAAAAAACATCAGCAAAAATAATAATTACTTAGAAGTACCTGGTGGTACTATCTACCCTATAATGTAAAGCAGGCGATAGGTACTTACCTAAAGGAAAATAACAGAAATATTAAAAAAGAAGTTTGCACGATGTCAAATAATGCCATTATTGTTTATGTGCTTTGACTATTCCTGTCAAATAATCAAAGTTTGTGTGGCTAGCACACAAACTTTAATATAAATAAGACTATCTTGACGGAGTATGAACAAATAAAATGTCTTTTGAACTTGAACGTGTTCATTCATTTCTTTTACACTGGATTTATATAGCCAAACTTTTTTAGTTAAAACTGTCTCTTGGGAAGCATTAAGTTTAATCAGATGATCGAGAGAGCGCGAGTCCCGCCCGTCTAAAACAAAAACAAATTGATACAAATTTAATTGTTATTTCCGTGGAATGAGAAACTAACAACCTACAAACTTAATCTTATTATTAAATCAAACACATCACATTAAGGATGTTATCTTGTCAATATCGAAGTCCCTAACAGTGAGGCCTATAGTGTAGACATAAATATGTAACGACAGGTGGTAAAGTGGTCATGCTGCGAAGCGCACGCCCAGTCTACCAACCAGTAACATTGTATATTTATCAATATATTGCTTGAAATTGAACTGTATTATAATGCATCCGACGGTATTTAATTACAACCGATAATGCTTATTACTTACGACCTATGGTATATTGCATTAACCGCACCGCAAGCCTGAAGACGGGAGAATTCGAATTTATTGACCATTAATTCAAAATATTATTTTCACAATATAAGTACTCATTTATTAATTTTGAAATATTAGGTTCCGATTAATTTATATGTGTCGTTAAGATATTTATTATGTATGTAAATATCGTCTTTGTTTATAATCTAACCTGTTGTTTTCATACGTGATATTCCATTGTTCCTTACGCTATTGGTATGAAATATATTCAGTTAATAATATATTCTCTCTTTACTCTTGAATAACTCTTATTATAAATTAAAATCTCTGGTGGTACAGTGATTGTGGGTACGAATTTCTAAAGTGAACTAACAGATTATTCATTCGAAAATTTGCACCTCTGCTATGGTAAACCTAATACATTATGGATAGATTAAATAGTCTGTAAATAGAATAATAACCTGGTTTGGTTTTGTTGATCTAACTCAGTAATAGTCAATGTCTTTATTCAATAAAAACTACATTATGAATAAAGATATATTCTATTCTATTGATCACTTTAATATACAGTATAAATAAAGCAAAACATACGAGTAAAGCAACATGATCTATATTACCATTACTTATACAAAATTCTTAAATCTAATGTTTTTTCAGGGCGTGGACGAAGAAGACAGAGTGTCTGTAAGTATTTATGTACTTCTATAGCTCTAAAACACTAAAGGTTGAAAAGTATGTTAATTTTAAAAGATGTTAACACAAATCACAAACCTTCCCTGCTCATATTTTAAAGCCTGTCTTCTGTGGCAAATTAAACCGAAATCGGTTCTGCAGTTACTCTACAAATCCCGGTCGTATAGCTCCGATGTACGATCGTAATACGCAGTGATATTCTGGTGAAGAATTGTTAATAAACCTGGTTAAATTTATATACTTACAGTCAAATAACTAAACTAAAGTAAACGAAGAAATTAAGTATGGGAATAAGATTAATTTTATATTCTTTTACAGCTTGATCAGAAAAGTGAAGATCCTTTAGATACAAATCAGAAGCAATGGATACTGTGTGCAGCAAAAGGAGAGTACCATGCGCTCGCAAAGATGTGCAAAGAAAACGCAAAGCTTGTGAAGACTAAGGTAAGCATTTTAAACTGTTTAACTTTCGTAAAACACTATAAATTTTTCTTCGAGCCCTTATTCGACCTGCGTTGGATCAACTTGAAAATAGTTTTAGTTATTAGTCAAAAATTAGCACTGGCTAAGTTTATCAGGAGAAAAATAATTATTGTGTACCGCGGTAAAGAAAATAAAATAAGCAATTTTTTTGATAGCTGCATATTTTAAAATCCATGTTAAAATGACTGATCTTAACGGATATTACATCACATCCGTGGGTTTTAAGACGTTAGTTAGCAGTCCAAGTGAGAGCACATGTCCAAAAGGTGTGCTTCTAATTGGGTCTCGGGGAGCGTGGCCGCGGCGGCGCCAACCAGCGCCCCCCGCCGCATGCTATCTTGACATATCTCCGGACGTCCCTTGTTTCATTTTACGAGCCATCTCTCAAGCCCAATTTTTTTCTTACCATTGTTACCGCTATTACCACTTGTGCACTTGATATATAGACGTCATATAAAACGTAGAATCGCTAATTCTAAAGATAACGCTTGTGTATTTATGTATTGTCCGTTTTGTGTTTACGTACTTAAAAACTTTTGAAACTATCATGAATTTGATAAAAAAAATGTTCTAAACTGAATATTTACCACGATTTTTGAGTTAGATTGCTTCCTGAGGTTTTTATCTTTTACATTTTTACCGAACAAACAACTGTTCCGCCGCCGTCAGTGCATGCGCATTGCAATGATCATAGTGATCATGGCGCATGCAACTGTACTAATATACGTTCTATCCTATCATTAATTGGAGAAAACATATTTTAACTAGGATTTTATAAGATATTACGCACTGTGACAGTTATTATAAGTTTAGTATATAAATAATAGTGATAACTAATTAATAGTAAATCCTGATGCGATGTTCCAACTCCATTTATTATTTTGTCGTATTAACGTCGCCGCTGGGCTGATTACCGAGTACATTACTTTTATTGAATACGCAATAAAAAAGGTAATGATAGCCTTCTCTTTTATTGATTCGTTGTAAATCAAGGGTCGACGCAATTGGATTTGAATTTTATTGGCATCCTGTCTATAAGGTACGTGAATAGTTGTGAACTGAACTTGGTGTGTGAGGAATTGTATTGTTTGTTACATAAACTTGGAACATAATTACTTACCTATTTCACTGTTTACGGTCAAGTGCCAAATTAATCGCGATTTCTTTATGTATAGAAAGAGCTAAGCCTAATTATAGTACTTGAAGTTCAAGTTTTAAATATGAACGTTGTGATGTGACTACGGCAACCCCCTCCCCAAATATGGGGGAAGCCTATGTCCAGTAGCAGTGAAATCATTCGGGCTGATGATGATGTAGTTCTAAAACATATGTATTTCATTGTGAAGTCACTTGTTTTCATTTTCTCCGCCGCCGCTTCCCGAGCTAATAAAGCAACAGTAAATATTGTCTGACAATATGTAACACGTGTTTGCTACTGTGCCATGGCATTTGTCGTCTTCCTTTAAAAAACACTTTGATGCTTATTTTCGTATTTGCCTGCTTGATGACGGAATTATAGATTTGTGGAAATTATCTCTGTGTGGGTTCTTACGACTTTTTTATTGTAAGCAGCGCTTGTGAACTCTTTGAGAACTAATTTAAATATGTCAACACAGCTTCCTATCTCCACCTTTTAACTTAAATATGTGTTGATACTAACTTAGATGGCGATAAATAATTATGAGGGCAAAATATTAATTATGTCTAATATGTTTGATGTATAAATAGCTATGTCGCTCACCAGTGTCGCTGTGGCAGCTCTGTCGACCGTCAAGGTCACCATGGTCTGTCCTGTCGCCGCAGTGCAGGTCGCCAATCTCGCCATGCTAGCCTCAACGACATAATTCGTCGGGCTCTCGCCACTGTCAACGTGCCGGCCATCCTTGAGCCGAACGGTATCGCACGTGACGATGGAAAGAGACCTGACGGCATGTCGTTGATACCTTGGAGTCGAGGTAGGCCTTTGGTGTGGGACGCTACCTGTGTAGACACGCTGGCCGCTTCACATGTTTTGTCAACATCAAAAACAGCGGGAGCGGCGGCTACAGCAGCAGAAGCCCTTAAAAGGCGGAAATATGCATCTCTCGGTAATGGATACATACTTCTGCCTTTTGGGGTAGAAACGTTAGGTCCATGGGGTCCAGAAGCGTGGCTTCTATTTAAAGAGTTATCCAAGAGACTGGTGGATGTGACTCACGATCAAAGGGCTGGCGCTTATCTTGGACAGAGAATTAGTTTAGCTATTCAAAGAGGTAACGTTGCCAGCCTTTTGGGCACACTTCCTGCGGTCAGTGACTTAAATTCTGTTTTCTACCTATAGTAAAGACCCGCACTTTACTATAGGTAGAAAAAGTTATGATAAAATATGTAGATATAAGGTAGATAGGTTAAATATTAGATGTAAAATATTTGTATATACTAAATTACTTCCGTTATAATAAAATAAATAAATATTTTAATAGCTATTATTTAAAGATAGGCAAAACATACAATTGCAAAAGCGAGATAGTTTCCGTTTGAAAAAATAACACATTGTATTTAATAGTAACTAGTATTCTATCCTGCATTAGGATCTCGTATACCATCGAATGACTAATATTTCATAGTTTTATAAAAAATAATATATGATCCATGTTTTGTTTGGTAAAAGTATGAATAATGAATACAGTTTTCCATACAAATTTTTGTACCCGTTTTTACCCCCTTTGGTTCTAAAAAAAACCTTAGGTACTTAGTATTTCTACGATTATGACAAATGCACGCTGAAGTCGCTACGACCAATGATTTAGGCTGTGCGTTATCCATATGTCAGTTAGGACCAAGATTTATAAGAATCCTTCGATTATCCTTGATGATAGCACTAAAAGAAAGATGAACTTCTCTTTGATACTTTTGTAACAGGATCATACAAAAAAACGGTAGGAACCAAGCCGTAAGTTTCTTGCCGGTTCTTCTAGGCTTGGTCGCGAGGAACTGGCGCTTAGATTCACCTAGATTTAAGACGTTTCAAGATGGTCCCTCCGGATATTACTGAATAAATGCTTTTTGACTTTGACTTTGATACACATTTTAAATAAATTTTACCTTATTTATTTTGAAGTGTAAGTTAGTAAAAATGTACGCACCGTTCTTTGAGGGTAGTTTTATAAAAAATAATATACTATCCTCATTTTGTTATAGATTATAATGTGCCCACTAGAAATCATTAAACGGGTAATGTTTAATGGTTATCACATGAACAAATCGAAAGTTATCTTCGATTTGTGAAGTTATCATGTATACAAATACAGCTTTAAAATAGTAGATTCTGGCAGAATAGACTGAAGGGTTTTATCGACAGAGATCAAATTTAAAATACTGAGAGCGTTAGCATGGTGTCTTAATAAAATCATTATTTTTGCAAGGCATTGTGCCCCACATATTTAAAAGACGAGTGTAAATCATAAAAAAAACTTAATAAGAAAGCCTCATTTAACCTCTAATTAATTCACTTTAGTGTCGATTATTCTAAGGCTGAATTTATAAATACAGACCATCTACAAATTCGACCCGGCAAGTGTAACTTATCCGTGAGAAAAGTTGCATATTTTTTTTTTCTAATAGTTTTATCTATGTGAACTGCAACTCTGCTATAACAAATTCCGAATGTAAAAACAGACTCGAGCCTCAATACAATAAAAGCTTTCAGTTTTTTATTTTACGTTTGACAGCACGTGGTCGTGCGACGTTTGAGGCCATCTCAAAACCTGCCCAAAATGTACAGTCGACGCTCCTGTCATTAATGATTCGTAGTTGGTGATCCTTTCAAAATCAATTCGTTATAGTTTAATTGTATTCTAACGATCGTGTAATTGTATTGATAAAGATTTGTTTGGTTCATAAAAAGACGAAAGTTCGGCATTATTATTGTTGATTTACGACCGTTGGAATCCGAACGGGGCGGAGCTGTTGATCCAAGTAATTAAATCCAAATCATTTGATGTTGCCATACCAACAGTTATATTGATAGGATCCCTTTATGGTATTGTAATGTTAATTAGAAACAATACAGAGAGGGGTTTTTGAGCCATTGAGACTTTATCTAAGATCCGGTGTAAGTAAAAATATATAGGCACATTGACCGTCGTCGAACTGGTTGTGATATTGCAAAAAGTACTGTAATCTTCAGGCATGGTCGACATCTCTTCTGATTTGGCAAGATCTTTTGAGAACGCGCCATAAGATTACTTGGCACCGAATTCGATTTCAGCCAAAACCAGCCAAGTAATAAAATAGCCATTGTTTTTTTCTCAATAACCGTTTAAAAGGCTCATGCTGTATATTGGTAATAATATAAGATTTTATAATCATTGAATGACTAATCAAGGTTTTTATATGTTAAATAATGTCATTAAAGATACCCACAATAAATTTGATAGATTGGCATGCTCTAATTGGTAATTTCACGTCAGATGCAATTACAACCGTTTCTATACACTTTTTTGTGGCGCCTGCTCGAAGAGCTTTAAGACGGGTGTATGATTTCAGCAAAAAAACGCTCTAAACATCCGTCTAATATTTCGGCTGCACGCGCTATTAACGCCAACTCGACGATGGGAGTGTCGCTCCTAGCGAAAGCAATTTACGTCCTGATTTATACTAGTGCGAGTCATAGGTTTCGTTGACATCTCTCAGTTTAATTAAGACAATGATTTCCCAGTGATGTATCTTCTTTTTTTTACTTAAGTAAAGGTTTTTGATGGTATTTAATTGGTCGATAATTGAGCTCAAGCTTATTTGTTTTGCTGTTTTATTTTAGTGGATTACTTATGGATTATAAACTGTGAATGTAGGGTATTTGTTTAGAAAAGATTATCAAGAACGGAAATCGATGCTCCAATGGACTCATTTGTTACGGTCGCTTGTTATTTTGTGAAGTGAAGCACAACGGCAAGAAACTTTAGTTTATTGTTTTTTTTTTTGTTATTTAAATGGGTGTGCTAACTTCTCGGATGTGTAGACCGGCGCCAAGTTGGTGTAACCCGAGATTTGACGCCGCGCCTCATTTGACCCATCCGTCGAAGCGCGCGCCATTGTTTGGTATGCATGTCGAACACACGTGGGGCGGACAATAATACATATTTCCAATTCTATATTTTTTGAATTGCCACCCAACCCAAATCGTTAATGTGGTCTATGGTACTAAGTAGAGACATTCGTCATAGAAAACGTCTGCATTGCACTATTATCGGCTCCTCATAAAGAAGATTCTCTGAAACATATCCTTGTTCCTCTCTGCGGTTTGAGGGTAAGAACTGTGTGCGTACCGTCTTGCCTGTCCCGCTCGCTGTACTATACTTCACCCCGTTTATGCAAGTCACTTCGACAAGAAGTGATTTCTAACACGATGACTTAGCGATATTTTAATGGTTGTTTGTTTAGTGGTTCTACCTTACTCGTGTATCGACCTAATCATATATGCCCATAGTTTTGTTTTTATATCAACGTTTCATTATAGAGTTCATGGGCATGTGATGTTGGGCGCAATCAAATTTGAAAGGAGACAGGTTAGCTTTCGTGCCGCTTAGTAATTTCTTTCTGGCGCCAATAGGTGTTGGCAAGGCTGGCCTGATTGAATTTTCCATCGTTTATGCTACAGGCAGATTGTTATGGTTTTGTTTTATTTAAATGAAAGCCATGTCGGTCTCACAGTGTATCGTTATACTTTGTTGAGTTACAGAACAAAATTGTGTTTAGTAAATTAAAAAAAACGAAGTTTTTTTAATTTATTTTCGTGATCTTCGCCGGAAATTTGGGCAAGTTTTTCTATAATGCAATTTATTCACAAGTTGAACCGCGCGGCGGTCGCAAGCGCCAAGTCAGAGTGCTTTGGTTTGAACTTTATTTTAATTGTATTACGTGTCTATTTTGAAAATACAGTTTTACATTTGCTTCTAGGTGTTAGTTTAGCATGAGACTACTTCATAGTTCATGCATAACGTACTATTGAGTTGGGCGGAACGGGATGCCTCGATTTTACTACTATGTATGGTAATAAACTCTTGTAGCACTGTAGACATATGTATACCTACGTATTTTTGTTGATCAGAATAATACCGCATGGTCAGGATTTTGTAATATACGATTTAGTAAAAAAATACTAGCATACTCATAGAAGAATTGATATATGTAGTATGAACATAATCAGGTAAGTATGTAATAAATTTACATACTGCAAAATTATTTTAAATCTGCAAAATAATCCGAATAACATTCACCCACCATTTTTATGATTTGTCATGGTAACAGTATTTTAGCTACTAGCTTTCGTCCGCGTCTCGACTCGCATGGTACCCAGATAAAACTATACATTTCATAAATATTAGTCCAACCGGTAAGGTGAGATCGAGCTTATTATAACTTTTGTATCTACAGTATTATTTATTGATAATAGAATCTTTAGCATTTTGTATAAAATAATAGAGTTAATGTTTTTGAAAAATATAAGGAAGCGAATTATCCACGGACATTTGAAAAAAAAACTTAGTCTGATATTGCATAGGTAACACGAAAGCATACTAATTGAAATTCAGCATGAAAGGGATAATGAAGGGGCCGCTTGGAGGCCGTTGTCTTCAATTCGTCAATCCGTTTGCGAGGTCATAATGTGAACATGACAAACTAACACAAACTTGAATGAATCCGATTTTACAAATATTGTATTGTATTTCAAATATTTGCTATTCCAGTTAGCGTCAATGATCGGTGATGTTATCCATATTTTTTGCGCACACTGAGAATCGATGAGTTAGGTACTTTCTTGATTAACTACCCAAAGGTTTTGACGACCGATGTGGCGTGGCGGGCGACTATCCGCCTGCGACGCAGGAGGTTGCGGGTTCGATTCCCGCTTTAGGTTTGTCCAGCATTATTTATTTAAAGGTGCTTCTACTTCTAGATATCATTATAAGCAAGTAAAGTTTTTATGCACCCTCTTCCTCGAAATGTATTCTCGTGTATGCTTATAAGTTTATTTACTTAACATGTTCCATGGCTGTAATAGTGCGGTCCCATTTATTTTAGCGTTGACTCAAAATGTGTTAACATTTGCAGAGAGCTCATGTACGCGTGTACTTCAGCACTCTGTGGTTCTTGTGACAAATGATTCCACTTTATACACGTTCATACTTCTTCTCGACATTTTCTCAACGCGTACCAAAATATCTTCTCTTGAAATATGCACGACTGTAACTCACTGAGCAGTTATACTTGCCAAATTATGCCTATTGAAAAACGACACTAAGTTATACAATGATTATTTAAGATGGCACTTGTTGTCGATACAAAAGTTGCAATGGGTGTGGCTATCTCACCTTACATGTGAGATAAAAATTAAGTTGCAATTACGATCCATAAACTGCCCATTCTTTATGATAACAAGTGATATAGCATTCACATTGGCCTTGCCCATCAGCGAGTTCGAGCCAGCAGGCGATTAGTGTCACCTTTTTCTACTTGTACTGCGCATTAGCTCCCGAACATCCCAGATGCGTGTTAATTAGATATCAGTTTACTTTGAGGTGGTTTATTATTAGTATTGCTCTCATTGATGATGCTCCTGTAAGCAGAAGGAATAGCACCAGTGCGTTGGCAAATGAGGCCTGCTGTCTTCTTTCCAAATCTAGCCTGGTAGCTCATTGAGATATTATATGTTACACTGTTAAACCTGTCGCATTTGGGGTATTCTTGATGTAGATTAGTTACTTACTCACTTGGTCATCTAGTTGTTCCGTACCTCTGATCTGATAATTACGATTCTTTTACTTAAAACAATACTGTCGCTGTTATACCTTCCATCCTGGCAAATGTATTTACCTGTTAAGTAAGCAAAATGAACAGCAATGGTCTTAGCGATAAAAATAGCAAGCGTCGGAAATAGCAATACCTTACATTAGGAGTCGGCGCAAGCTACACGTGTTATCTCTGGAAATGCATACAATGAAACTGATTGAACCAGACGTAAATAAATACGACGAATATAATAAACTGGCAGTAATCACTTTGAGCGTCGAATTTTAATTTGCCAGAACTGGAGCTATTGTACGTAAGGGAGATTGGTGCGCAATTTATGAAACCCGACTGGGATACGATGCGAGGGAGAGACCTCGCACTTTACCATGGCACATTAATTAACCAAGCTGAATCTACATACGGCGCCACAACAACGTACGAGGCCCACTGGTGGCAAGAGCGTAGATTTACGACTCGTTCGACCACCATCTATCGGATAAACTAATTGCAGTGCAGAGCTATTGTTTCCAAACACTAAGCAGAAATAGAGCCTGCAGCTCGAATGGCGAGTTAGGGCCAATTGTAAGCCGGGCCATCGAGGACAATTATTCGATTGTCTGCTTTGAATACCCTCTGATGTTTGGCTGCGGTGATAAACTAGTTTTAGTTCCTATTGTGATATTCATTCAGCGTTCCGTTCAAACAATATCGCCATAGGCTCCAAAGAGTGGCTATGTTCGTATTATGAGCTAGATACGTTAGTTCCTAGTATATACGAAAATACTAGTGAAGCTGTTTGTAATGCCTCTAAATACTTGCATACATTTGATACGACGCCATCTAGCCCTAAACTAAGCAAAGCTAATAGAGTACTTATTGTTTCAAATGTATACTAAGAACACAATTATTACCAGTTTTATGAAAGCTTGTAGTTCTGTCTCTGTCTATAACCTGCTTAATTTATATATAGGCTTGTATAAAATCTCATAAACTAATAGCTCTGAAAAACTAGCCTATTGTATCTCAGGCACTATATATGCACAACAGTCATAGATCAACCAATTAAAAATGTTGCAGCGAAAACAATTGAATGAGACTTATGTATAATAGCGCAAACAAATGTTACTGAATTCAAACTTTTGTGGAATAATGCACAATACAGTATTAAACCGTATAGTTATGTTTCACGTACGAGGGTGAATAGCGTCATCGCATGTCGCAGCTTCGCCCGCCGGCGGCGTACAAGCCGCGTGCCGCTCGCTTTCGGCTATTCGCAAACAAGCACTCACTACCCTTATCTACTCAATCTATTCAAGTCCATTTTGGACTTTATTGAACTTAAAACTCGCGGCGAGATAAATTCCAATGCGGTTTACGTCAACCGTAGATACACAAATCAGAAGCTCAACATAACATTCAATTTATCTTTATCATTTATTTTATAATAATGTGAACGTTTTATAAAGTAAACTATGCATTAGGTTGCATAAGAATACTTAGCGTAGCTATAAACTGAATTCGGAGCCATGTATTTAACTACGAGTTTCGGCTGAAGCTAAATATGGAAACTGGAATGCATACGCTTAGTTCCTCCCTTGGTTTGGCATTTGGTCTGTATAATACATCTATACCAGTTATACGAATCTTTGTCCTGACTAACTGACATATATACTGACAACGCACAGCCCAAACCACTGGTCTTAGAGACTTGCAATTTCGGGGTGTGTTCGTCTTAGCGCCTAGATGTGTAAAAGGAATTCCCGAAATTCAACCCCTAAGCTATTATTTATCGGGTATTTTAATATGTATTTTTATCTATTAGGTATTTTTAGCTAATCATATGGAAATTTTAATGGTTTTATTACGTGATACGAAGGTTTTAGATTTCATTTGCAGTTTTTGAGTGGTTGTCCATATTTAACCCGTTCTCTCTCACTGATATTATTAAAAGGCCTGTCCTTGTACTCATTTCGATCGCTTAAGTCCGATCAGACCAAAGAAGCGTTAGCGAGAAGATCTGGACATTCCTCTCGTTCTATGTGATTGTCTGCAGCCAAATGTGAGTTGAGTAATAGTCGCATGACAGGAATGACATTAGAGTCAATAACAAAGATATTGAATCTTTTTTCTATGGGTTTGACATCAGTGTTACTTATTTGGAAGACGCAGTTCAGCATTTTATGTCTGCATATATGTGTATGTATAGATTTGCTTGAGGTCATTCCATATTACACGATCGCCATCGCTATTATAATAATTATAGTTTGTGAACATTTTGACATAACATCATGTCGCTTATGCCTGCATATTTATTTCTATAGCGTTGATGGGTTTGCAGCAAATGTATTATTCGAACGTACTCTTTCTACATCTCTGGTCTCAGTGGGTTTTTATTTTATTTCATAAAATTGTGTAAAGTTTACAAATAAAAATCCTTCATTTATTCCAAAATGAATCCAAATGGCCAATCACTAAAAATAACGCAGACGTTATTTTGTTTCGATTCTCTTTCATCTTGATCTACACAAGTATCTGTAGAGCTATTTCACGACAAAAATAATTATAACAGAGGAGCAATAGGCAGAACTCGAGGTGCTCCGCTAAGCCACTACAATTCGTTTGCGGCGGCAATGAGCGGCTTGTAAATCAAAGGGATTCTACATAATTAAGCTCATAATTAATGTAAGGACTCCTTTATTTATAGGCGCAGTCATTCTTAAAATTGCTCCCGTTTTGATAAGGCGGCCCTAAGAGGATGTGATTAACACATGTTACATGTTAATGGGTGTAGATAATGACATCAAGTTGAATTTCAACTTTTTATGAGTGCCTTTATTGTTTATTCGGGTATTGGTATCTCTTTTCCACGTTTACTATATATGGAAAATCTGGTAAAATGTTTTAAAATTAATAAAAAATAACCTAGAAATAATGTTCTTAATGCAGTAGTTTTGATACACGAACGTCATAAAAATTATTATTTATGAATTATGTTTCCTTTATATTCTTGGGCATAATGAAAATGTCACATTTAGACAGACAGGAAATGTATATTTAATAAAAGCAGAAAAAACTTTGGTATCCGAGTGTGATTTACAACTTTAGCTGGTAATATATTTTCTAAATGCATGAATGACAGCCGAGAAGAGTTCTTCATTGAAGCCCCTAATACGAATGTGAGTTTCGTTTGAATTATGCCCGCCACCACCACATCGGGACCGACGACGGGCTCCCTATTAATTTGTTTATATTAGAGACGTTCACTTGCGCAGTCAATCACGATTGTCGTCGACCGACCGATATACGATTTGTTTTCGAAAGATCTTAACCGTGTTTTGGTTATTTCGGTACAATTGAAGCTTTTAAATTTAGTGTCACCGCAGCTCTCCGGAGACGCTTGAAACATTTGTCTTGGGATATTTATCGCCTCTGCTAGGAGAGTATATCATCCAGCCAGCATTGTGGCAATCGATCAGAAACCGCGTTGCCTGGCCTGAATTGATTATTTATTCAGGATTAGTTAAATTTTCGTGCGGTCGAGTTATTTGTAGACGTAACGGCAGGAAGTAGTTAAATACTTTTACCAAATTGAGGGAACTCATTTGTCTGTAAGGTTAATTTCTGAATAACAATTAAGTTCATTCGTGTCATAGTGTGAAAATTTTTAATTATGATAAATATCACCAATGTTTTTAGCCGCTCCTTCTTATCTTTTTATCTTATTACACTTGTTCGATAAATTGATATAAGTAATGTTATTAATTTCATGTTATGTAATAATAATTTTTAGTCATTTAAATCTCATCTTAAAATCATAATTTTATGCTTAAAATAGTAGGTACACGTTAATAATAATATTATATTGTGCGTAACAAAATCTTGGTTCGTCAAGCGTATATAATTATATTTAGTAAAGGTATTTTTAAAGAAAGTACCTGTAGAGTATTTTATGCCATAAAGTAATAAAAAAATCCGATAGATATCATATGTCTATGCCGTAAGCATTTTGTGTTGACATTTGAACAACATTGCACGGCATCGATAATGTTTTTATGCTGTGTTGGCTTATTAGTAGTTACGTTGGTAGGTATACAAAAAATACATAAATAATTTATTTATTTAGAAATACTTAAATTGCATCAATGATGTCCAATCTAAACTGAACTACATATACATAGTTTGCTCATTTAACAGTGGTTTACCAAATTATACTATTTACCACTTAGGTGACAAGTGTGCAACCACTGACCCCAAACCGGTCAGTTGTGAAACATTTAATTTTATAAAATATTAAATTAAATGATTTTTGTTTATGTTTTTTTATATAGTTAAGGGGATTTATGGTAAGGGTAACATCAGGTAATATAAAAGTTGGTGTATAATTTATAAAACACAACGGAAGAAGTAAAACTTAGAAAACCAACTAAGAACTAACTAAGATTGTAACTAAGAAAGATAACTAAGAGATCTGAGGAGATACCTGTCGGATTAAAGTCTTAAGGCTGTATCTGTTTTTATAAAACCAGCGAAACGTGAGCTTTCGTAGTTTAGCTAAGATTTCATTGTTTATAAGCTGCCGCTTTCAGTCAGCCAAGACAAGGTTTTTTTATAATTGATATAGTTTTCCCTTCCTTTATTATTTTTTTACACAATTGCTAGTTTTTAAATCATTGTGATGGCACAATGTTGAACTGATAATGTTGACCAATTAATACTCCCTTTATACATTGACGAAGTTATATCTTCTTCAAGTATATGTCGACATGTCCCATAGTAATTGTGCTACCTACTTGAAAATACCTTTGTGTAGAACAACGCGAGGGCACAGCCGCATGACCTCCCGGGGCAAACGGGGATAAGTACACGCCGCACTCTGGTAGAAATATAAAACATGTTCATTATTTTAAGGCTAATTGGCAGAGGTCGCTTGCAGCGAGGTAGGTGCGAGTCTGCCACCGCCCGCCCACGGCAGTACCAAATTCAAGCACCGTGTAAAGCCCCCATTACGGCATAAACGCGAATGTACCTACCTATATACACTGTTTCTGCATTAACCTGAAGTGCTACACGTCGCTTTATAAGATAATACCGAATGTGTATATAACATATCTATTACCTACTTTAGTAATTACCTATGTTCGAGTGTGTTATCTCTATGTGAAAAAAAATTATGTATCAACAGTGTGAATACCTATCTAAACAAACCTTAGAATTATATATGTATTAGAATAAAACTGAAAAAATTTGGTAAGAAGCAAAACTCACAGAAAGAAGTGTTAATCTTACCCCTTATTATTTAAAAGTAGATTGGTAAATTCCTCTTAAATATTCGGAAGGCAAATATCAAGTTTAAAAGCAAGTTTATATTCTCTCTTTGATGATCTCCTTGCCCAAGGCGTATACGTAATTTTGTAAAACTTTTATATTTTGCTGCAGATTGAGCGTTGTTTTACTGAAAAACTTATCTGTAAAGGATAAAATACAAAAGAAGAGAAGTTCATTTAGTAGAACCCTTGTGTTACTCTTTTCTACGAGAAACTTTTAATTAATGAAATTTAAAAGGGTTTGGTGCGTTAATGGACTACTCAGTGCCCTGTCGTCAGACAAAAATGCTTTTATTTCAGAATTTTATAAAGATATTTACTCTACACATATAATATAGGTTAAAAATCGGTTGGTAGTTAAAAAATAATATCGAAATATACCAAAAGTATGCAAGTAGGTACATTGAAACATTAAGCCGTATTCAAAAACAATGAAAAGCATCAATTAAATCTGCCCCAGACTAACATATGAGTAGTAAAACTAATAAGCACCATAATATATACCTATACCTACGAGCATAACAATCCTGTTGTATATTCTAAAATGCATAAAAGTACATTTACTATGTTACATAATATTTGTATATAAACTCACTGCTCAAGCAACGATGACGTCGTCGGTCTGAGTAGTTTTTAGAGTTTCAGAGTATAAACTCTAATCAACGAATAGTTCTAGAGTCAAGGCGCTATTATTTAAATCGATGGTTCGGGCTGGACTAGCATTGTTTCTGAATACGGGCCTTAGTATCGTACAGTCAGCTGCACTAGAATGTATACAATTCGTTACTTACAGAATGGTTTAACAAAATTACAATTAATATTTACAGGGCAAAAGAAGCTCAAAAAACAAATTAGCTTATCAGGTAATTTCACGATTGTTGAGTTTTTACTGTTTAAGAGTTTAAGGTTTTGATACCGTTTTGAAAGTTACGAATTGTATACATTCTAGTGCAGCTGACTGTACATGAAGAGCGACTCATATAATATAAGCAAATCAAATGCATAGTCTCTTAAGGGACGGGATTGTCATTTCTATTAAAACGTTTACCCTCCTCCCAATTCAACTTGTGATTCAAACAGAGATAGCTAACACTGATGCTGAACAGTGCGGAACCAGAGGCGGGCTATACAGTTAATCACAATTCGCATCTGTGATGAAGTGTGGCTCGATTGTAATTACTTCGTGTGTTGATTTAAGCTTTATTAAGTTCGAGAGAAGAGATCCCGGCGGCCTTACTGAATATTGAATTTTATTCTCTGTTGTATGTGTTTACTTTTTAGAATTATACGTGCTGGCCAGCGCGAAGTTGCCGCTGCGGGAACCTATTAAAATATTGAAGATAAGATCAAAAATTTAATGCATACGATGTGGGCCGGTCCTCTTATAAACAATAATCGGATTCCGGCTACTTCTCGATCTCTTGCTTGTAGTTTTTATAATGTTTACAATTGTTTCTAATAATTATGAAATGATCAAATATTCAATTCAGTTTGCTATGTAATTATTCCAGCTTTATTTGATTTCTTTAATGACTTATATTTACAAGGTGAACTTTGAATAATAAAAAGCTGCATTTGATGTATCATGAAGTTATTAGTGTAGTAAGATATTTGACACAGCGCTGTTGAAAATAATCCTTTTAGAAAGATTGCTTTTTGAGCAGGTTCAATAAATTTAATCTGTGTTGATCTAGTTTTATTTTATGATAGAGTCTCTTTGAATTTGTCCAATTTGTATTTCCAAAGCAGTGCTGCGTAAAGTTGAAAAGAAATAAAAACCGAATTTTAAAAACTATTTACTTTTTAAGTTAAAATATTATTATTTTATTGAATACTAAAAAATACATATTTATATTTGGATGGATTAAGGCTCTAGAAAGTGATGACGATTTTTTTTATTTATACATCATAAAATAATAGCAAATAGAAATAGTTTCTCAATTTTATCCTTAGGCACGGTAGATATCCCTCATAACTTTTAGTACCAACTAGTACCGGCTCAGTTTTTTTTTAATCTAATGGGTAAGTAGGTATGGGTAGTAGTCAGAGGTACGTCCAAATATTACATTTGGCACATACTCACATTTAGAAGTTGTTGGTAATCTATACGTGACAGATTTAAGCTTCAATACTTTATAAAAAAAAAACAATGAGATTAAATAGAACACCCATCGAAACATTCACTACACAGCTGTATAGGAACCGATTTTGATGGGATTGTCATGCATCGATAATCGAACCACAGTTTTAGAATAATCGGTGTACCGATAAAAAATATGCATCGAATTGAGAATTACCTCCTTTTTTTGTATAACCTAACGGACAAGTCATCATGTCTGACCGAGAGGTGGTCAGACACGGCGACTTACTGCCCCAGGGGTTCATCTGCATACGGCAGCCCCTGAATTTAGTTTTTAATTAGGACAGCATACCGATGGCGTCCCAAAACAAAAGTTTGTTTTCAAAAACTATATTATTTATTAAAATAATTCGGTCAAGAAAAGAATCAAACTATATTTACTATATAGGGTGTGGACTCGCGGATCTACTGTATTTAATTTAGCTACTGCTATGCAACTAGTTAAGAGCCACAATCAGTCGGGTTAGTGGTATATTATACAGAAAAAGATACGTTTTAATTTAGGACACTTCTTTTTAAACTCTCGATCTTGTTAGATAAACGATGTTTTATTAATTTATCAGTGTGCTCATTTTCCTCTTTTATAATGAGCACTTCGGAGTTTTTCTTGATGCCCACATTGTAAGAGAAAAGTTAGAGCTTGTGCCGCAAGATTAATGATGCTGCCGCTGTCATCACAAATTAAAGTTGGCTTCAAGATTTTAATAAGGCTATTGTTGAACGGAACTTCAAATTTGTGTAAATTAATAAGTTTAATATGCTTGAAATTTGAATTAAAACCGGCAATTATAAGGAAAAAAGGTTTGTTATTTATAATGTATGCCTTTGTTTACAGATTTATGAGTTTCAAAACTATTGTTATATTGTTTATTTTTATTCTATTTTATTAATTCTTTGGTATTTTTTTTAAAATCGATAGGTCCGCTGCCGCTTGTGCTATTAAACTGGCCCAATCAAGCGATTCGTTTCGATTTGCTAAAATTGCCGCCAGCTGTTTACGATTATCGATTATTGTTATCAGAGTTACTCTTTTAATTTGTGATACTACATACGCTCTACGCACGTTGGTTAGATCAGATATACTGTTAGGTAACAATAATTTCCTTTTAAAGTTTTAGAATACACTTGTCTGACGTCACTGACACTGTAAATGCGTTTCCTGTGGAAGAAAACAAGATACAGAAATCTACATACTTAAATGTATTGTCATTGTTTCTCCGTTTAGCCCATTCCGATTTTGACTTTTTTATTTTTTGGGTCTCCAAATCCTGTTCAAACGTAACCTCTGGAGCATTGACTTGTGAGTATTAGTCGAATGTATTGTGTTGGCGCAACTAACCGACGACAGCGAGTTGTGAACAGTTTTTCACATCCCGGTAAGATAAGTGCATTTGCTTGTAGCGACAAGGCGCGGCGCAGCGATCTCCTCGCTGCCCGCCTCAATGGGCGCGCGTTCTTTATTTATATTCGATCTTTTGTAATTAACTATAGTTTAAACAAATATATCATTTGATTTATATCATATCACTCTCATGATCTCAGATAAATTCAATCAGGTTTTTTAATAAATAAATAAATAAGTTTGCTTTCTCGTGGCGAATGCAAAAGTACCTACATGAGGTTTAGTTGTAAACTCGCTCTCTTCCAGGCCTAAGGTTTTGTACCCTTTTTCAAATTTAAAAGTTAAATTCTTGTCGGTGTAATTGATGCTAAAAATGATAAAATCTATAAATGTTGTTGTCAAATCTACCAAGTTAATTTTATGTCTATATGTATATTGATATTCCCTGTACACCTAATGTGTAATTTTGGAAGTGTCACATGTACTGTGCTTAGGTCTTATCCGTGATTGGTAATAAATTGTTCAATTATAGTATATCACTTATAACTTCATTACATTAAGCTACATTTACATAAAGTAAGTATGGGTTTTATCGGTTCCATAATTACACCTAAAAATATTAAAACCGATTAGTTTAAATAAAGCGATAGTGCAATATAAGCAAATAAAATTGCAAGCGAACGAAACGAATATTGAACGGAACGTTGATAAAATAAGAGAATTTAGGAGTAAAACGTGAGGAATGAGACATCGACGCAAGAGTGCAGAGGCGGTGGAGCAGCTGACACCTGTCATCACGCAATTTATTAGTGGCTCCGAAATAACAGAGTCAGTGAACGTTCAAACAAAATGAAGAGATACAACGCTCTATTAACGACACATTCTCACAAAGCACTCGCCGTAATAATCACCATTATTGCACACTATTCAATTTTGCGTGTACTTTTGTTTAATATGTAATTAAAATCTATCAACGATCGATCTTATTCAACGAATTTTCTTCACTGACAGAATATATAACGGTGAACGAAAACATCGTGAGGAAACCAGTTGGTCTCTAGCAACGACGATGGGTTTGCATCGTTAGGCAAGTACTGCTAAATATGGGTATGTACCGTACATACCCACATTAGAATGTATCTCTGGCACATCCCTAAAGAATCTCGAGTAGGTCCTTGTTACTAAGAGCTCTGATCAGACATCTACTCCACCTGGGCAGTTTCTCTTTTTATACATTTAATTACTTGCATAGGTAATTTCACCATTTATGCGGTGTTCATTCGCATGAGAATAAAATATTTTCATGCTGGCAAAAATTGACATGACTTTACTAAACTTCGCCTCATTTCAATAATCAAGAAGTATTAGAAAAATCTGCCACCCTGCCGGTTAAATGGATAATTCCTATTATCCTCGTTACTGTTATTTTGGTCAAGAGCAAACAAATCACTTGCAAAAAACCTATGACCCGGGAACACCGGGAACAATGGATTATTTTTACCCTGCAATGAATATTAAGTCTTTAGGCCAAAATATTCATGTCTTATAAGTTTCATCCCATGTTGCTAGCACAATATTATAATACCTGTAATATCTATTAAACCCAAATGACAGTAAACTAAAATTGAACGACACTTTTTGTATTTTTATTAGTTAATTCTCATGTAAGTGATAATGTATTTATCTTTTTGAGAATAAATGATTATTAAACTGAAACTAACTATTCTTATCGTTGAGGTTCGCCTTGCACTTACGCTTACCTTTGGGCAATCGTGTTTTTAATCATCTTCACCTTAATCAGCTGGCGTCATTTTTTTTTTTTATTTTTTTTTTAACAAAAGCGTTAAAAGTACAATAGTCGTTTTACGAAAGTTTATTTACAAACAAAATTTCATCAATAGATTGCCAATGGTACCCACATTAGATAAAATCTGTATCTTAAATCTTAAATTTGCACTTTTTATGAGGCTATCTATCGTATGTGATCAGTATACCGTGATTTTGCAAGGTTGCATGTTACGATGGTACTATTTGTAAATCTGGATATAAAATAAGCTTTAAAAAGTTGTGCCTCTTTTATTTTTGTGCTTCTTTTATTAAAATAATTATAAAACAACTTAAGTGTGTTGCTCAGGCAGGCTTAAATCCAATGCCAAATTGGGCCCCAATTAAAATATGTAAGGAAACAGGACAGGGCGCAGAAAATGGACTTTCTGATAAAAAAAAAGTACTATGCGTATTATTATAGTGCAAGTGGAATAGCACACGACAACGTCCGCGTGAAACTATTTTCATACAAATTTTGACCTCGTCAATATTGTCTATAACTACACGCAAAATTAAAAAATAAAATGTGACTTGTGACGACCGATGTGGCGCGGCGGGCGAATGTCCGCCTGCGACGCAGAGGTTGCGGGTTCGATTCCCGCCTTGGGATAAATGTTTGTACGATCTGCAAATATTTACTCCAGGTGTTCTGGGTGTTTTCTATGTATAATAAAAAATATCTATGTATGTAATGTATTGTATTAAGTATATCAGTTATCTAGTACCCATAACACAAGCTCTGCTTAGCTTGGGGCTAGATGATGCTGTGTGGATTGTTCAGCATTAATTCAGCATTAATAATATAAATAGCATCACTACTTTAATCCCCAAGCACGGTAGATATCCCCTCCGATCTCTTAGTACTAAGTACTTACTCGAGATTCTTCGAGCGTGTCTAAGAGGGTTAGTCAGAGGTACGTTCAGATAGTACATTTGGTATACATACCCACATTTTGCAGTAGTTAGTATTCCATAGGTGACAGGTTGCAAGCCCATCGCCGCTGCTAGAATACCTACTAACTGGTTTCCTCACGATGTTTTCCTTCACCGTTTGAGAGCACTGGCATTGCGCACATAAATTTATCGAACAGAAAAACCCATTGGTGCACGACCGGATTTGAACTTACGACCGTAAGATCAGAAGGCGGAGTACTACCACTAGACCACCGGTGCTCAAAAATAAATGACAATATCCTCATGTGTCAGCTCAATTCTTCCTGCTTGATGCAGTGTTCTAGCGCTTAATAACTGTCGACAAATGTTTGCGTCACGACGACTGCAATCCTTATGATAATATATTGCTTCTTATTTTAGAAATCCTCATTCACCATGCTTTATGTCCATGAGGGAATATAATTTATAACTACGACACACATTTCTCGTAACTGACATATTGTGACCAAGGATTGGTTTGCTTTATTTAAAACGAGTTTTTTTATCGTATTGGATCTCGTTTGCGAATAGTTTTATTCGTATGTATTTAGAAAATCAAGCATATGGTAAACATCATAGAAATCATAGTAATGTTTTTATTTTGATTGATCATTTGAGTTTCTAACGTTGTCCAGCCCAGTTATAAGGAAAATAGAATATGTATGTTAATAAATGTCTGATTAATTTTGCAAATAGGGCACAAGAAATATTTAGTGTGACTATTTTAATAATGATTATTGAAATAGTCACACTAAATTCCTTATTACAAAATTATTAGTACAAAGTAGGCAATCTTTCAATAATTGAATACTGAATTCTACTCAATTCTATTCACACAGAAACGTATTAAAATAATAAAGAGTAAATAATCATTTGTAGACATTTTTACTCAATATCATGTAGCCCCAAACTAAGCATAGCTTGTACTATTGGAACCAGACAGCTGATAGAATACTTACATACGTATTTTTTGTTAATATGTACATACTTAAAATACAATACACATAGCTTATCAGTTGTAACTTCTATAGCTACCTACTTGTACCTGTTTTATAATCAATCGAAATAAACCCTTGAACATCGAATATGGTAAATCAAGTCATTCAATAATGGTAAATTATCTATGTTGAAGCTCTCGGTCGCACAGTCATTACCGAACCTCATGGGTACACGCATGGAGTAAAGCACTGATGGGATATTAAGGTTTATTACCAACCAACGGCAAAATTGGCCGTGCGACCGCTGAGGAAGCTGAACCAAGACCTATTAGTGGTATTACATATTTTATATGATCCACCGTCGATCGATGATTATGGGTGTATTAAAACGCCGTCCAACCGTCTCCGATCATGGGAATATGCACAGGCCTCACATTCATCTACGTTTTTTACAGTTTAGTAGGTAATTCGGAAAGCGCCTGGGAGTACATTACGGATACCATATCTACCTACTTATTCCGAAATATTAAAGGTTATCCTGTTTTTTTATTGCTTTTGCAAAACCGTGAGACGATTCGGGATCACTTTAACTCAAAACTGAGTCATGCTAACTTTGTGTCATCATCAACATCATTAGTCTAAAGAAGTTCACTATTAGACCTCTGCTATAAGTTTCTAGGTAGAACGATTTTAGCTCTTCATTATCCACCGCGGCGACTTCCCGCGATACTTACAATGTCATCGGTCCATGGTGTTCAATTCGCGGTTGCCGTTCGAATACCTTTTTTTCGTAGCGTTTGTCGGTTTAAGCTTTTGTATCACTTGTTAAAACTAATTATTATTTAACGAGTAGTTTATTTATATAAACATACATTCAATGTGACGTTTAAAAAAGTTTAAAGAGCTGGTTTGATTTTCTAAGCGATAAATTTTTAAGTTGATTAAAATTTAAGTTTTCTAATAAAATGTGGGGATAGTCAGTTTTTTAAGAATTAAAAACCTTTTTTTAACATTCTTGAGTCGTCGTAAGCGCGAGCCAATCTCAACTTGCATCCCACGTGCAACTTAGAAAATGTATAAGCTGAGTTGCTATTCTAAGTCAGGGTAGTCTTAATAATGAAAATAATTATGAAAACATAATAGTTACTTTAATATTCTTTTTTTTTTATATGTTGTTCTTTTGTTCCAGGATCCTTTCACGGTAAGTGGCGACGATGAGTATAATAATACTGCTTAAATAAAGTTTATTTAGAACTTATAGTTTTTAATATAAAGATTGTTAGCTGAGCTTATTGGCTAGTATAAGAATTCTATGACCTTTTATTCGCTTGCACCGAAATAGCTAGTTTAGTTTCAACTTGTTTCAATATTGAATTTTATCTGTCAGTTTACAACATTTCAAATATGACAGTATGTACGTCTCAAAATCTTTGCAAGGTTTGAATCACATCATGAGATAAAGATAACTACTACTACTACTGTAGCTAGAAACTTGCGTAGCGAAACGAGCACTAAGTTCGGCGTCTTTGGCAATGTACTGACCAAAGCTAGCCAGTGACCTTAATGAAACCATGGCTTAATATAATAATGCCCTTGTTTAACTGTCATTTTATCAAGACTTAAAAAAAATTGTAATTTTTATGGAGTGAGAACTGAGATGACTGATGATAAGAGTAAATGGATAAAAACTATCTGATATGTCGACCCTACTTCGTGAGCAAACTACTTAAAACAGGTGGATTTGTGATAATTATGTCAATAAATTAATATGACAGCAGATTTTACCAACAGTTTACCAGTGAAAATATAAGATTATACGAATATTATACGGTACGTATTTAAGAACTAGTAATTATAATAATGCTCATATATATTTTTCTTTCCGGTTTGCTGCTGCTGCACCAACATCGTAAACAGGGCGTAAGTATTAATTGAGTCTTCAAGTAACCATGTCTTCTTTTAACTAGTGAATCGCTCCGCTGTGAGATCTCACGATGTTAACCATGCAGCTTACATGGTTATTTCTATGGTTATCGAATTATTTTCTCATAAATAACATAGTTAACTTATAATGGAACCTGTGGAAACGCTTGCGACTTCGTTCGCGTGAAGGTATTTTCTTACAAGCAAACTTCAACCCCTGACAATGTCAAGTCTCTACGACTAACCGTTTAGGATGTACGGTGTCTATATGTCAGTCAGTGAGTGTATCGTAGGGCACGTAACGTGATCTCCGAGGCACTGCTTTGTTATGGGTGATGATGATGATCACTTTACCACAGAAAGGACATGCTTGTAGCATGAGCATAATAAAAAGTCAGTCAGGACAAAGGTTCTTTTAATTGGTAAAGATTAAAACTTACTAGCAAATTATGTGCACCTATTTAAATAAATACAAAACCCAGTAATCAAGTATGTATTATAAATGTTACAAGTGGACAGATCAGAACTTCTTGGTTAATTTAATATTGAAAATCATATTTTAATTGATTTTTCGAAGTCATCATGTCTGATATGCATAAGAAAATAATCTGCAGTAAGAATGCCACTGACGAGTGGCGGTAAGATAAACGACAGCGGAACTCTTCGCCTCTATAGACATTAGACTTTTACCTAGACCCTTACAATAGATATTTCACCTAATCCGGCAAGTAGGTATATCAGTAGGTATAGTCGACGTCAGTGTCAAACTATATGCATAATTACGCACGTAAACCGGTTGACAAGACTATAATTAGTGGCTTGGAAGACGCATCGTTTCGCGGATCCTAATTGATGAACATGCAAACGCAATCAATATGACGTGGTACCGGATGTGAGGCAAACACATTGACATGCCAACAGTTGCGACCTCACCGGTCACCACTAAACATTAGGTACCTATTGTTCTCAACTGTATACGCAAAACATTAGCAAAAGGCATGTCTAAAAAATTAACTGCGGCTCTGCTTGCCTGAAAAGTGGCTTCTATATGCTTTATCAAGTCACAAATTATATTATCGCTCAAGAGCGGTGACACACGGATAATTTCATTTAGAAACCGAGATTTTCAGTCTATAATAGTGGTTCTGTGAGAATATTAGACTTCGCTTACCTATGTAGACTTGAGCAAAGTAGAAGTAAAAGTTTTAGCGTTTCTCGCGTTTTCTTGGTCCTAGAAAGTCGAATCTGGTGTCTACGGAAAAAAATTAATAACTCAAGGACCTGTAAGCCATAACAGACAGCCGGACAAAAGCATTTTTGGCCAATCTCGAAACTGAGACGCTTCGCTCGCTCTGTCAATCAATGTCCATAAAATATTTATTTTCCTTTTTACAAACAGATCCGTACCTACATAGTGATGCAGACTATTTATATGACTTAAAGTACCGGTAGTTCAAGGTATCAACTATTAAAATTAACCTAAACTTTGTCATCATTAAAACTCCTACAAATAAGAGCTTATCTTACATTGGTTTCCGTTAGTGTAGAACACATTTACAGTGTCAATTGTAATCCCCTACACCAAGCTGGTTATTCTACTCTGAACTCTTCTAATTTAAGTTTTACCTGTATCACACCTGTCCCATTCTGAATTGGTTTTATTTTATTGCATAGCTAAGTACTGTATATTATTCCCGTTATGGGAAAGCATTTACCCAACAACAATATAATAATAAAATTGTTGGGGACTTAGAAGAGTCATAATAAGTAGAACCAAATAATATAAAAACTCAAATATGAATATGACTAATAATGTATAAAAGATAAGGAGTACATTATTATTAGGGGTGATAAAACAATAACAAGTACGTTTTATTAGACTGTGACTAATTTGTAAATGTCTTACAATTTGAAACGAATTTAGGCTTATACGAGTATAATAAAGTAACGTTTGACACAGGCAAGAGATTTATAACGGGCAAATTATAAAGCTTTGCTTTGTGCGCGATCCAAGTAATCCCGTTAAAATTTATTAGGTTATCCGACAGTAAATTTGTTTATTTTGTAGACCGCTGACCCGGAAACTTCGTCTTAATGAGTTTTTTAAGGACTATCAAAGGACCCTTATCTTATTAAATGTTCGATGTCTATTTTCTGTTTTCTTAGATGTTTTTTCTTTATTTTTCTTGCATGATATACCCGATGCCTGCTGACCCTCTCCATGTGAACACACGACATGCAGTATGTGAGTATTTTACTAAATTGTTCTTTAAGTCGCACGCAATAATGTTAATTAATTTGACCTCAGTATATTACAAAAGCCAGCACGGTATTTATCTCGTAGTTTATCGTGCCTGATCAGTTTCTAAAACAAGATTATGCACATGTTTGTGGACATTTCTTCTTCAAAATTTGACTCTCCACGTAGAAACTTTCGTGCGAATCTGACTCAACCCCATGGTATTACACACTATAGATCTGTGCAGTGTTAGGCACGTGATAATATTAACAATTTACCAACTTAATCGTCCAGCTATGTAGTACAATAGATTTAGCTAAACTTGATCAAAATCGAGGCTTGCATATGATGCAAAGCCAATCTACGAACACATTATTTTACCCAAGCCTCGAAATGCTAAATTGCCAATATTGACGTGCTCGAACGCTGCCCGTATATAGATACGTGGAAAATCGTGCCTGTAGCCAATGTGCCCTGCAAATTAACAGCGCTTCCCTCGGGGCCAATATTTCTCCGAGCGACGTCGAACCTAGGACCGCCCGCCACTAACTACCCCACTGAATCAGCGACGATCACGCCTACACCTTGTATATACGCCGATTGGTACGTAACTCGTACCCTCCGCTCCACTCGAATAAAGTAATATATATTCCGAGAATCTTAACTGCTGACTGTACACCTGAAGAGCGTGTTTTATAGCTCTGGGGCCTCTTCATTTTCGAACCGTTGTTCCCACTCCCACCGATCCAACCATTTTTATATCACTAGCATTTCTAAACCATTAACATCATATCATTAGTGTTTCAATGTTTATTTATGTCATCCCAGAAATCTAAACCGTGAATTGAATATAACTCAGCAAACATGCTGTAGGATCGTAATTTTATTTAAAACTGGTTATCTAATCGAAACAGCTAGTCGAACAAGCTATAATTGCGGAGTATTACCTGAAGTTAAACCTGAGCCTTTATCTAAAATGAGCTTCGTTAAAATTATGCTTTACTTACCATAACGTTTTAAATATTAAAATGACCAACGATGATAGCAAGCTAATTCCTATAACTATGCTAATAACACCTACCTTCTCCAAAATATAATCTTTAATCTGGATGCAAATCATCCTAATACGTTCCGATTATAAAGAGCTATAATTTCGACATTATATTGTCCATCAAAGTGTTTTACATATATAAAAATAAAAGGCTGGCAATCAAGCAATTTGTTTCTCGACCTACTAAACTCTTTCGTGATGGAATCGTGTTTTGATAATCTTAGCTTAATACTTAGGCTTTATAATTTTGTATCGATTGAGGGATAGCGATATCATTATAAAATTAAGGCAATTTGGGAGTATGTGCAGCTTCTTGTTAATCTACAAGGCTATTTGTTATAATGTCCGGTTGCATTTACCGTTTGGTGTATTTCAGACTGCGATGCATTGGGCTTGTAAGCGCGGCGATGAAAATTTAGTGAAACTATTGGGCGGAGTCGCTCGTCCCGTTGTCAATGAACGTTCGGTAAGTTCTATTTAAACACACGAATTGGAATTAGCCGGCATCGATTCTTCCAACAATTGACTTGTTACTTTATTTTATGGAATACCAAATTAGGGTCCTCTCGGAAACTACAGTGATACATTAGTGACACAGGTCGTCTTTTAAATGAAGAACATGATTGCGTTAGTAGTTTAGTGCTAATCGTAAAGTTTACGTGTTACCTAGAAGCTTTAAAGCTCAATCAAATCTACCTACATCTAGTTATTTTGCCTGTTTTACTGTATCGTTAAAATGTAGTAACACTCTTTTTCATGTGGTGTACTTCATCTGCGACGGACGAAAACAGAATGGGGTAAGTCCCTTCTTTTATTGCTGAACTACTTGTGGATTCGATGGAAGCGATAGTAAAATTATCTGAGTAGCACTTAACATTTTAATGTTCTTTCACCAGTAAAGCTAAAGAGGTTTTATAACTGTTTAATTATGCAGTGTCATCCGTGGAACTTGTAAAATTTTGAAACGTTTTGTTAATGTACTGCGAAGTATTCTCATTTTATTTAAGACCTGCTCGAAGAATTTTTGATTTATCAACAGTTCCATAAATATATGCTCTAAAAATCCTTTATCGTAGTTTACGTTACAGCTGTCGCGTTTATATTCTGTAATATCCAGCTGAGTTTAATATCTATCTTGTATATTCAGTGTAAGTATTAGAATTGCGAGCGGGGGCGATAATATGAACCGAGGCGCGAGCAGATGTGAACCCTTAGGTTGGAGTTGCTCTGCATGTAACCCGCTCCCCGCGCGTTTCAAAGTGAAATATTTTATATCTGATACAATCGGAACGATGCTTTCTTATATTTGTTTGTAAAATATTCCTTTTTATTATAGATAAGTTTTATATCAATATTGGTAAAACTGTGGTTGATAAAACTGCGTATATTTTATGTAAGGTATAAGATTTACGGAGTTTCATATAAATGATTTATTTTTCCAGGGTTATACTCCGTTGCATATAGCTATGCAGTTTCGACATGAGAATGTGTACAGATTGCTTGTAGAAGTTTACGGTTAGTATGATTAGTATACATTAATATATTTAGTAGTACTATCAGGGAAATCAGTGTTATTTTTAGTTAACAGATACAGAGCGTAATTTCAGATTGTGTCAACCTTCAGATCCCTCAGCCTTCTGCGCTGTAGGTGGTGGGTTCGATCCCTACTGAGAACTAACATTTGTGTGATGCACATAGATGTTTGTTCTGTGTCTGGGTGTTATACTATATTCTATGTAAGTATATACAAAAAACATAAGAACTCTATAAGTCATCTGGTTCCCATAGTACAAGCTATGCTTAGTATGAAGTTGTGTTAAAAATTTAACAATACTACTAGCTCTTCAATAGGAACTACTGCTACTGCTATTTACTAATTCTATAAGTATTCTATTGTTTTTTTATTTATCTTTCTTTTTAGGTTTGACAATTTACATTTTTATTTATATTTGGTTACATTTTTATGTTAGGTACCAATGTATCTAACAGTTAGTTAATTAGAATAGGTTAGTATAGTTCTAGGTTTATAATTTATCTTTTTCTCATTTGTAAGTAACTACACCGCCGTCAATTACATTTAGCTTTATTCTTTCCGTACAAAGGTTACCTGGAAGAGATCGCTTTCAGCGATAAGGTCGCCCATTGTTTAACCTAGCTGTGTCCTGTATTATGTTTCTGTGTGGTGAACAATAAAGAGTTATCTATCTATCTAATTTATATTAAATGACTTTTCAGATGCTGATCCAAATGTCAGAGACTGGTCAGGCAGAAAACCACGACAGTACTTAGTTCACATGGATACATCTTTGTCGCCAGGATCATATAGAAGTACGTACCAACACATACCTACAGTTATATATTAATTGGGCGTCATATTATATTATAAGTATGTATTCAAAAAAAGTACTTTCATAAGTATTCTATTAGTTATCTGGTTCCCATAGTACACACTATGCTTAGTTTGGGATTAGATGATGGTGTGTAAAAATGTCCACAAATATTTATTCATTTATTTATATGTTTTAAATATCATGTTACATTTATGTTTATTTTAATTGGGTTACACAATTTTGGAAAAAACTTATGGCCCATAAGGGTCATCTCCCCGAGTGAGAGAATTGCGGCGATATTATCATCGTGCCACGTATTTCTATAACAATAATCGCCGTGATAACTTCGTCGTGTGGTGACACGTTCTAAGAGATTGTATAGAAATACGCGGCACTACGATAATATCGCCGCGATTCTCTCGCTCGCGGAGATATGGGGTCATCTCCACGAGCGATGTCATGTCATGAGTGGTCTAAATATACACGTACATCGAAGCAATACGACAAAACTAGCAAGAAAGTGAAGCTGGCGCCATCTATCGAAACTCCGAGTAACTGACGTGCCACAAACAGCGCTTGCTTATATCAAACAGAGCGAAGTTAGTGAAGCTCTGGTTAGTTCATTCATGGTGTTACAGAGGCCGACACTTATGCTTTGAGAAGCACGGTTACGTCACCCCCGGATATACGACTAACATCAAGTCCTATTAGCCCTCAATCAAGTAAGAACTTAATGGAAAAGTTGTCTATTCTGCACTCGATTGTATTTGTGTTATCACCTATCCTTTCATCTTTGGTAAAATAAATGTTTAAAGTTTAGCTGTAAACTTTTAACCATCTTTCTTTTTGAAAATAAGCTATACGGTTGGCTGTAAAGTTAATTAGTTTGTATATATTTTAATTGTTAATATGTAAAATAGCAACAGTTATCAAAAGTGTGTAGGATAGGTTTCAGTTTGGTAAGGAACTACCGACACAGCACGCTAGGTGGCGTTTTAATAAATTCTACCATACTCATCTCTGATTATTCCTGCCGAGTGTGTACAGAAGGCGGTGCGTAATACTATCTCTTGTCCTGAACGGTCCTAGCGACTGCACGCACCTTGTAATTGCACGCGTTTGTTTACGTGCACATATTTGTCCATATTTGTTACCTTCACTACCTATTCTCAGTCAGTTTAGCCAGAATTTGTTATTACTGAAGTGGTGGGTGGGTGATCGTGTGATTGAGTCTACTAATGTTTACTATATTGTTAGATTTTTAAGACTATTTAATCGGCTGTTCAAGTAAGAAAGTCATTACTTAACTTTTTCGTCGCAACAGACTATTCTAATATTCGTCTTTTGTAAATACTTAAACATGTTGTATATATTTTGTTTCTCGGTCTATCAGTGAACGCTAATCTCATTTCTACTGCTATTCTAGCTCATCAGCTCAGCTGATATCATAAGAAAACCTTCCTTTCCCTGAATTCTCTTAATTGTCTCAATGTAATTTGATAGTTTCCGTCAATGGATTATGATACCTTCAAAGTGAAACAATAAACAATGGTTCGCATTGATATCTTGAGGAAACGACAGATATCTACGTTTGTAGTGTTGTCGCGCAAGATAACTCTCAACGTAACACGAACCTACGTTTATCGTTTCGCGCAGTAGAACTCTGGGCTTCCAATAGGCGAAAGCTACATTCTTTTAAACATGCCGTCATTCATATAAACGCAATTTAAATGTAAATATTGCTTGAAATGTCTCTTGTCACACTTTCATTACTCATTGATAAGAGGTGGCAATAGTTTATGCATTGTTTATCTTTTGAGATTTTTTTAAGAAAGTTCAATAGACACTATGGTTTTAGAAGCAAATTAACATTGAATAGTCTATATGTTATTTTTTATCAAATGTAAACTGCTTGCCTATCCACATTTGTTTTGTATATGGAGATTTTCACTCGCACATGCTTGACGGTTTATTTTTTATTTTAGACGCGAAGGAAAACACCATACTGAAATTGTTCTAAATGCAAATTTTCAACGTCTCTCTGACTACTCCTTAAGACATTCAAAAGTTGCCTGGTCGAGATCGCTGCCAAGTGACATGTTCCTACATAGAAATTGAGTTTTACCATAGTTTAGTGTAACAGTATATTTTTTAAAACTTCTAAGATGGTATTTCGTTGATGTCTAGAGACACTAATTACTTTTTTCAGAAAACTAAGATCAAGGTTCAAATTATATTTTAACTTTCAGAGAAAGAAGGCTTTCTTCGGATCGGTTCGTTGAACGTGCGCGTGAAGAAAACGACGGAGGCATTTAGTAACTTCCTTGGAGTTGGAGCCACTCGTTCCTCGGCGTACATGCCTAAATCTGCGCGCGACCGCGAAGATAGGCGTTCAGAAGACTATGATCAAGTTCATAAGACCTGGGGCTCTGCTGATAACATTCAGGTACAGCGTCTGCGAACATTAATATAGTGTAGTAGAGCTCTTAGTGAAGGGCTCGTTAGAGGAAGTACTCCCACCACGCCTATATCTGCCGCCAAACAGCTTGCGGTGTTCCGATTTGAAGGCTGTGGGTGTCGTGTGTGTGTACGTTATAGGCACACGAGGCTCAATACCTGTAGGTATGCCTTTGGTTGATGGACACGGAGTGATGCATCGTAGGGCACGTTAACGAGTGTGAAACTACGAAGCTATGCTTTGTTACGGTAACCACTTAACATCAGGCGGGCCATCTGCTTGTTCCATCAGCAAGTGACATAAAAAAATTAAACGAATAATTAAAAAAGAAATATTATTTATATATCTAGTTCCCATAGTACAAGCTTTGCTTAGTTTGGTGCTAGAGAGCGTTATGTGTGTGGCAATATTTATTTATTATTTATTACAGAAAGAGGACAAACTCATGCCTCCTCCAATAAGCAGTAAAATTAGACGGAGGGGCGCTACCGGTCGCCGTGGCATAGGAGCAGCGCACAGCAGAAGTACTCCATCTACTCCTGACCAGGTAAAAATAAAAAAAAACCGGCCAAGTGCAAGTCGGACTCACGCACGTAGCAGAATAAAATAAATATTTAAGGGGGCTCTTATGCAACAAACGTGTATTTTTGCCGTTTTTATTATAGATAATACTTACACGTTTGTTGCATAAGAGCCCCCTTAAATATTTATTTTATTCTGTTTTTAAATTCCAACTCAACTCGCTAACCATTACGGTTGATTAGATACAGCCTGTTGACAGACGGACAGACAGACAGACAAACAGACAGCGGAGCCTTAGTAATAGGGTCCCATTTTAGGAGTTAGTTTAGGAGTCAGGACTTTATCTGCATCTGTAACATTGGTTTAATCAATAAATACCTTATCTTTTTGCCTCACAGCTCAGTTAGTAGTGTCTGCCTTCTGTGCTGTAGGTTGTGGGTTCGACGAACATCGATGTCTGTTATCTGTCTGCGTGATATTTTGTATACTAAGTCATCTGGTTCCCATAGTACAAGCTATGCATAGTTTTGAGCTTAATATTGTTGAGTAAAAAATGCCCACAAATATTTATTTAAATTAGCGTTTTACAGAAATTTTTGGTCTATATTAATAAATAATTGTTCCAGCCTCGTGCGCAGATGGGTTTAAGCGAAGAAGGCGATTCTGACTCCGACTCTGCCGCTGGCTTCCACTCTGCTTGGCGGCAGCAACGAGCTTCGCACTGCACTTAGTATTACTTCTCAGTCCGTTCTAACACTAATGCGCTGTTCCAATATCCTACGACCGTCCATTAGTTACTTGTCAGATAAACTCACACCTCATTGGCCAATGTAAGCTGTTACTGTAACATTAGCCAATGAGAACGATTCACCAACAAACAACGGTTCATGAAACAGGACGCTAGTGAGATATAAGAACTGGCCATAAACCGATCGAGATTAAAGGCATAGACATAACTTGAATTCTTGAGTTGCAATAGGTTACTTTTAATTTTATAGTGCAGTACTCACATAAGCTCATAGAAATGTATACTTGTACTCTTGAGCTGTTTTCATTTGCAAGAGTTAAGCATGCTAGTGATAAGCATAATTCTCAATAAATTTACATTCGTTTGGAATAGGAACTTACATTTTACGAATAATTTAGATATTTGTGACGAGATCAATTAACTCTTCTTCTCGTCTCTGTGGCACATATATGTCATTCGACAGACAGTTTTACCAATGTCAAGTGGGAAGTGTTGCCAGTTGCTGTGCGAAACTAGTCGCGGTTACGCCACAAATGTCAAATTTACTTGTACTAAGTCGACTGCTTAAGCAATACGAATATATCATCTAGTGCCATCTTTTTTCGTTGTCATGAAAGTTTCATTGTCATGATTAATATATCGCTATAACTTCGATCAATGATACCCCTAGATTATGGGTCACATACAAAATCATAGCTAAAAGCTGTCCGCGTGAATATATACTTTAGCTACATTTGTTTACCAACGAGGTAAGAAAAAAATTATAAACAGTTTTAGGTTCAACTCAATAACAACCATGTCACCTAGTAAATAATGTCACTAATTGTCAAAACAAAATAAGAGCTCACTTGAGAAGTGAGTGAGTGAGATGGATTTTTTGCGCCGACTCTATATCTAGGGGTATCATTGATCGAAGCGCTATAATGATATTAGACAAAATATGCTTCAGTAGAAGTCCAACAGTCAGTTCAAACTGGAGTCGTGCTGAGTATTTCAGACTTGGCGTTTCAAGTACATTGCTCAAAAACCTGCTTTAGAGGCATTGTATGGGTTTCTTATAACATATTAAACTTTATTACAGTTTTTATAGATTGTACCTTTGATTTTTTTTAACAGTATTGAAATTGACTTGTTTTCGCTGCTCATAAGTTTATATAGCTAAGATATGTTAATCTGTAAAGTATTTTTAACAAGGGTTACTTTTTGGCCGTATTCTAGTACAAGGTAGTATTATTATTGTTATTAAAAAATTCTCAATTTTAGACGTGCTAATTTCTACATCATAACTTATTGCAGTAAAAGTATCATTCTTGGCGCGGTTTTTAAATACATAATCTTTCAAAATAACTAAGTATTTTAAAGCTTAAAAAAAATTATGTTGATGTGTTGATTTATGTTGATTATAATATCTCAGAATTTTTAAAATGTTTTTAATCATGTGGTAGTCAGTTATGTAATTATTTTATCTTTTTAGGATCACGCGTTTTTAAAATATACACATAGCAATCGATCAATATAGAAAATAAACTGAATAAAATCACTTCTAATTATATAAATTAAATTATTTGAAATAAAAATGTGATCAATATGGTATAATTTATTTTATTTTATTAAACTATGTATATCATCTGACTAAATTGTTAACCTTTTATGTATCATTCATCGTTTTAACAGTAGTAGCTCATTTTAGAGCGTTCTCTTTAATTTTCTTTCTCAGATGACAGGGCTCCTTTCATCTCAGATAGTAAAAGTATAATAATATAATAATAATGCTGGACAATCCACACAGCATCATCTAGCCCCAAGCTAAGCAGAGCTTGTGTTATTATGGGTACTAGATGACTGATATACTTAATACAATATATTACATACCGCGGGAAGTCGATGGATGGAAAGGGCTCAGAATCGTTCTTCCTGGAAACGTGTGGAGGAGGCCTTCTATAAATAGGCTGATGATGATGATGATGATGAGGTACAGTATCAGGCCGTATAATAAAATACGGCCTATTATTGCACGAGCTGATAATGTACACCCGATAATTCAAATCCAGTGGCATGGATAAACAGAAGTTCGAATCTGTCTCTGAAAATATCTAGTCTGTACGACCAGCTGTCAGCTGCTTAGCTAATTTTTATACCAAAATAAAGAGGACCTATGTGGCGCGGCGAGCGAATGTCCGTCTGCGGTGCAGGAGATTGCGGGTTCGATTCCCGCCTTGGGACAAATGTTTGTACAATCTGCAAATATTTACTCCGGGTGTTCTGGGTATTTTCTATGTATAATAAAAAATATCTATGTACCTACCCATGTAATGTATTGTATTAAGGCTAAACAAGTCGGTAGGTACGTTGTCCATACAAACACTGTAAGTGTTTAATGTCTACTATTTATTAACATGCGTCTGAAGTTAAGTTTGATACTGAATTATCTTGCCGTTATCTAGGTAGGTACGTTACCCTATATGCTACAGTAAAATCAGATTACCTTGAAAGTTACAAGCGTTAAGAATTAGTACTAAATCTTTCGACGCTTGTAACTTTCAAGGTAATCTGATTTTACTGTAGAATATAGGGTAACGTACATAGATAACGGCAAGATAATTCAGTATCAAACTTAACTTCGGACGCACGTTAATAAATAGTAGGCATTAAACACTTACAGCGTTTGTATGGACAACGTACCGACTTGTTTAACCTTAAGTACCTATATCAGTCATCTAGTATTCATTATTATAGTATGATAGTCATATCTCTTCTCTCTATGACACCTGTCTGCCATTCGAAAAACAGTTTTATCAATGTCAGGTGTTTTTAGTCAAGTCAGTCAAATTTATTAGTGGTAAATTCGTAAATTCAATGACATTTATGGTTTGACGTTTAACTTCAGTGACGTAAAAACTACAGCCGTACTCCTTCATGAAACCATAGTCACCGACATGAGTACGATTTTGTTAAGAAATTATAAAATTGAAGCATTATTATTATTATTAACAATAATCTTGAAGCCGTCTACTCGATATAGACTTTTCCCTATACGTTTTCCAGACAAAACTAGTTGGAACCTGCCTAATCCATTGATTTGTTGGGCTCTTAATAATGTCGTTAGTCTATCGAGTGGGGGAAGCATCACACACTTCGTCTTCCGGTTCATGGTCCCTAATCGAGCACCCTTATTTCCCAGTAGGTGGCGGTTCTACTAACTGTATGGCCTGCCTATTTCTTTTTCAACTTGTTGATTCTGAAAGCCTAAATTTCCTCAATTTCTGATGCTTAGATGTATATTTCCTTGAAGATCTATGTTCTCACAAAGATTTTATGTTATACCAAAAGTTATACCCCCGAGTGGGATTTAACCCACGACCTTCCCGTGGATGCGAACATTTCGTGATTGCACTGTAAAACTAATAAATTACGATCTATGTTTTATTTGTCACCTACTGAAAACAAACTTAACCGTAATAAAATTTGCGATCATTCCCAAGATATCTTAATTGTGTATTTATTATATTCATCATCGGTATAACACCATAGGATAGAATAAAACTTATTGAAAGCTGAAAGTATTGAAAATTATCAATCGTAGTTAAATGGTGTTTTGCTACAGTTTTAAATTAATCTAACCATCTGACGCACTTATCGGAGCCACCCGCCGCCCAAACAATTGACTGCGCGAGGGCGCAGAGTACTACTGCCTTCGGACAAGCACCGCCGTGTCCGCGCCTCTCTGGCAGCACGCGTGCCACGCACTCTTCAACTTGTGCTTGTTCTTCTAATTACTTATAATTCTCTCATCTTACTAATTACTCAGAGAAAGTGACCTTAAGCTTATACGATTTACGCTGAAGTGAGTACCTATCACATTTTTCTTACTAGAGTAATATCAAAAAGCGCGCCTGCTAAAAAATATACTTGAAGTCGTTAAATAGGGATAGTACCAATATGAAAACTATTTCAAGTTATTTGTTTTTTGTGTGGCTTTTCGTTTGGTTCGCTCAATTATTCTAATGAAAGCTCTTTTTCCAAGTTGGAAGTAAAGCTAGGAGATATAGACAAAGGTTCCATTTGAAAGTGTATTTATTATACGGTTGAAGTTGAAATTCACATCGTAGGTAATAACTTCAGTAAAGCAGAAAGCATTCTTTTAAATTCATAACTTTATTGCAGGATTTTCTAGTGAGGTTGGATGTTGAATCAGTCAGATTTTTGAAAAAGCTTTTACCCTACAGTGGAATTGTTACGTATGTGTATTAGGCTACAGGCTTTATTAGAGATCAACCATGGTGTAGCAAAATTACTTTTATTTCACATGCCATTTGTTCTACTCGAAATATAAGTAAATATCACGTCAGGATCTTATTAGAATTCATGAGTGACTATGGATTCTAACAATTTATAACTACCTACGAGTATTTCAAGTCTCTAGTTCTTAAAAATAAGCTCCGAAAGCGCTGACAGACGGACACGGGAGCGAAAACATAAGTTTTTCAAAACTAGACTGGAAGACTAAAAAATACTATTGTTTATGCACTGAGCTTTTTTTGAATGATGCTTTGATATGTAATTCTACTAAGTAATTACATTTGTATGTATTTGGTATCGATGTGCTATGCGTTCCATTGTAGGCATGGAATCATTAAAAAAGCTACTTTGTAAATTGGCTTTCCAATTCGCGGATGAAATAGGTTCCTAGTTATTTATTAAACTTATTCATGACCTAATGTCATCTTTGCAGAGTGATGTGTGAAAAAATTAAAAACATTATTTGATGATACATTAAACATTTTTAATAATTATAAATTCAACACAAAATAAATTTAGTAGCCCGTTTTTGGTGAGCTTACTTAGTTATGGAGCAGTTGCAATGTTAACATGTATGTAACAGTATGTTCCATTACAGGAGGAACACTTAAAACTGAATTATTAATTGCCACAGTACCTACTTACCACATTACCATCTGGGCTAGACTTGTACTACTAGTTTGACTGTACATATCCCGAGTAACCTGCAAACAGTTCTCATACAATCCTTTCTCTTTCATGCTCACCAAAGAAACTTACGAAGTACCCTGTTGTACGCCTTCTCCAGAACAACAAACACCATGAGCAAGTTCTTGTGCGCACGGCAGTATTTCTCGCAAAGTTTGCGATAAACAAATATGGCGTTCGTTGTACAATGCGTTATGCGTGCATAGGTCTCCGATCGTCATTATATTTCGATAAATTATAAACTTTGAAGTAACGTAGCTCGCACAGGACCCAGACGCAGGTGTCTTTGGGTTTTGTATACACGACAGTCGTCGCAGGTATTCTCTATTATTCATATCCAAGCATCTGCGTTCAGTAGTAGGTATACGCAATCTATTCATCGTTTATTACCCGCATAATTCACTCTGTGAAACACGCCACGAGCCACTGTCCAATTGTGTTGAATTCCATTTTCCCATCAAGTTCTCTACATACAACGTGAGCACGAAGATCTCTAATCGCGTCGGAATGTGTGATTAGGGTATTATCAGTCGTTGCTATTCATGTAGCTGGGTAACCAGCTCCTGCTGCGGCGGGATTTTCCATCTTTTCTTGGAAGAAACTTCCAATAATGAGATATTCATGATATGTATCGCTTGATAGCCATGTCGCTGAAGTTTTATTTTGTGGGAGCTATCAAGGTGACAGCATTATCAGGACGACGACTGTTGATATTCCATTATCACTCATTTTAATAACGCAAATTAATTTATTTTTACTGATATTCCGCAGTGTAGTTATGATATCTGCATCTGCCCCAGGCCAGGGTATAGAAATGTACAACGAGGACAGTCCCATCTGGTACTGATCGTTCAATTTCTGGAATTTAGATTTAAGGGATTGATTCAGATTCACAAACTTTGGAAGCACAACGTCTAACTGAAACCTTTGGCAACAGAACTTTGTTTTGCTTTTCTTTTGCTGGATTTTCTATATGGAGATATGTATATTATTCCATGCCTTAATTAGTACTGTCATGCAACTAGTTGATAGCTCAAACTAAATCACAGCATTCACCCAAACTAACCTTCACACTATGTGTCATTAGTTCTGCTAAAAGGGTCTGGAAGGGTTCTCTGAAGAATTATAATCCTTTTGGATAAACAACTGAACTAATTATATATTTTTATCACATATTCAAATAATTTGTTTCTTAAATTAAATTTCTTTTGTACGTTGAGTTGGTTTTTATTGCCGTATAGAAGGTGTGTAGGTACCTAAAGCAAATTCCCCTCAAAGATAATGCTTTCTTTTCTCGCTGCACTTAGGATTGCTGTCTCAATTTTCAACCCTCTTTTTACTCGGTTGTTTATCCGTAGAACCCTTCGTTTTTCGGGTATCAATTTTTCGCCCTTGACTAAAGTTACTATCTTATCCTTTTGGTTTATACTTTCCATTGTATTTTAAGTACATATTAATTTAATGTTAACAATGTAATAGGTCCGTTTTTTGTACAAAATCCTACTTCCTTAATCTTCTTATGTACCTACTCGTCGTTGGACAAAATAAAAAAAAATATTAAAATTGTATCAGTAGGTTTTGGTATATCGTTTTAAGCAAGAGTTGTTCTATTTCGCTCTTACGAAAGAATTAAACGTACAATCAATGGAAATTACCTCACCTGGGGTTTCAACGGAATTAAATTGACTATCCAATTCACTTGTTCTCAAAATTGCCGACTTGTAAAGCTTACTTTGCAACTGACTTCTTCAGGAAGACATTTATTTACAATAGAAATGTCAACATAACATGATATAAATCAATTACTGTGCGTTTCGCTAAAACTAAAAAACGGCTGGGACGATTTGAATATTTTTTTTTTTGTTTTGTTCCCCCTTACTCAGTGATGATTTATATAATAAAAACGTTGGGACACGAAGTTCACCGAGTCAGGTAGTTAAGTATATAAAACAGTTTAACTAGGTTCTTTAGGTTTGGTTTTTTATTTATATCTTTTTTAAAAAAAAAACTTTTTTCACAACGTTTAGTGAGAACTTACCTGTTTATGTCCTAAATGCACTGTAATTTATTTGGTTTGAAATATTCCTTTTTTCACTTTATTTTGACTTAATATCGAAAAAGCACCCTAATTTTCAATAGAAAATTCACCCGTCAAAATACCAGCTTTTTTTAAAAAGTTGATGTGCTTTTGTTCGTTGAAATCTCTATTTTCCGATGATGTGAAAAAAGAATATACTACTATGTAAATCTTCTCAGAAAATTCAAAAAAATTAAAAGAACTGGAATTTGACTTTTTTATTAATCATTATATACAATTTTGAGCTATTTATTAAAATTTACACTTAATTACTCGAAAAACATAAGATTACATGTTACATTGACAAACAAAAAAATTGAAAACCCAAATATACCTACTATAGGTAACAGGTTATTTTTTTAGTATTTTTAGATTAACTATATTCGTTTTAGTGCATTTTTTTAAATGTTAACTTGCGCGTTTAACTTAAAGTTGGGGTATAAGTAAACTGTGCACGTAAATCTAAAAATAGAAAAATATGGTACAGTTACTTGAAAGCTGAATCAATCACAACAACAAAGTGCTTTTGCATGGTTTTAACGTCCATTTGAAACGCTGCCTTGTGCTTGTAGAGTTTTTAAAAGGCATTTAATATTCCTGACCATTTCAAGTTCCCGATAACCTCTAGAATCATAAAATGAACTTCATGTAAGGCTCTTTGTAAATGGCATATGCGTGGAAGTACTACTACCATGCCTTTTTCTACCGCTAAGCAACGTTGTTAGTTTTAAGGGTGTGGGTGCCGATAATGCTATAAATACATGCAGGCTTTACACCCGTATGCTTCATCTTGATGAATACAGAACAGTGCATTTTAGGGCATGTGCTTAACCTGCATGATCTACGAGGCAATGCTTTAAATAAGATAGTTATCGTTTACTATCAGATGAGAAGTCTGTTTGTTCCATTAAAAAAGTGGTGCAAAAACCTATGGTCGCGGTCGATTATAAATATTTTACTACAGTGTTCGCGTAGGTAAGTGGACTTTGGGAGATATACAGGCTGCGGTTAGTTTTGAATCACCACCAGCGGCTTTCATGATAAAACAATGATGACGTTGAAACGTTACGCTGGCACCGATAGCAGCGTCGTTAAACTCATTGTTTGAATCAAATTAACTTTGATATCCTGAGCGGCATGTTATAAACTAAATCTCATCCAATGTTCATGCCACAGGGTTTAGTTTTATGCTTGCACATTTTACTTTGCAAACGTTTTAGTTACACGCAGTAGGTACATCGTGCTATCATTATGATTATTATGCTTACCTATACTATATTCGAGAAGACAAATAAAAAAAAAAATCTGAAACCAAAGCTTTTCTAAAAAAGATCACTCTTCAATAAGACTTTTTTATAATATAAACAGGGCTGTGTAATAAAGTACTTTTACGTATCTGATGATATCCAGACTAACCTAAACTTATCTTTATTTAAATAACTTCTGCTCAAGTAAGAAGCTAAATAACGATGTGATAACAATGCTAGATTGCTAATTTCAGCCTTACACCATACTTGTTTTCACTATTCTCATTTGGAACGCTGTTTTTGCAAGTGGTCAACATTTAGATGCTCGGTCTACGTGGTGAAAATTTGAGGCATTGAGATCTAAACATTTCCGGGCTCCGGAGAGCACATGTACTGCCAGTCCGGGTTCGTTAGCCATGACGTAGGCCTTGGGATAACTTAATAACTCCGTCACCAGAGGTGGCCACTAATTTGTACGAATATAGGCACTTTCTTGTGCCTGGGTATATTCTCTTACCAAGAAGCTCGTGTGTGACCTTCTTACAAAACGACAACCGGAACATTCAATTGACAATCCCATAAAATGCAACACTTCTATTAGCGCTTTACGCAATAATCGATATCCTTAGCTCCGAATCGCCCACACCATTATAGGCCGATGAGTAAAGAATACTAATAAGATCATCATTTATTCGAGTGCTAGAAAACAATCTTTTTTATATTATACTGGTATTTTAAAATTGTAAGTACACTACCTCATAGGTGGCGTGGAAACGTGTGCATAGTATGACGATTACAACTTTTACAACTTTTTGAATCGTTATATCTCAAAAACGGTGGCTCGTAGAAAAAAAAGTATTGAAACATTTGTTGTAGATAATTTAATGATCTACAATTTTTGTCTAGGTATTTTAATGATAAAACTTACCATTTTGGTGAAAATTGCGAAAAATTCTTTTTTTTTACCTTTGACCTTGAATTAAAAAAAATTCATACAGGGGAAAGATAGGGAACTTTAAAATTTTATTTTTAATCATATTTTAAACAATCATACTGATTTTCACCTCGGTGGGAATTTATGTAGCTCTACTCTTATTTTTTGGTCTAATTTGACCGGACTATAAGCAGAGTTTGTGTTTTGGGTACGACAACTGATATACCTAATACAATACATTACATACACATATATACATACACATATATTTTTACTATACAATTTTTTTTTGTGTGAACACCCGGAATAAATACATATTAACATGCGGTCGTCGATGCATTAATTTATATCTGTAAAACAATATGAGCAATTATAAAAGTCATGAGACACTGAAAAGTCATGGTTTGATTTGAAAAGAATTTTTGGTTTATTAATCCTTGTTTGTGAGAGGTACTTGGACCAAATTTATACAAACAATAGTAATATAGGTATTCATAAAATCACAAGGATTACTTTTAAACCTTTTATAACTTATGTAAATCTAGAAGACGATGTCCAAGGATTAAGTCCAAGAGATCTGTCATTGCTTATTTTTATTGTGACCATAGCTTGTGACCTCACATGTTTTATTTCAATTTAGTGTTTTCATCGTTTTGCACTCGTTAATTATTTATTTATAGTTTCAGCCTGATGTTGGTAGAGTTTTTAAGACGCCACTGTTATGTGGGCATACATAATAGCGGCGGCGCGTGGCGACTCCCGCCAATCCATACGTAAACGGTCTTCCGCAAACGCGTCACACGATCACTTATATTCGTAAGGCTCATTTATTTACTGCTCTTGATCAAGCCATCTTATTTATTGGATACTACCGATAGTAAGGAGCAGCTAATGTATATATGCATCAAATGATGCACGTAAGCACTGTGAACATCTAGTCAAGTCTTTAAGTTCTGCCACAAACTAATGTATCAGTAGCTCCTAAGCTTACAATATGTGCTACACAGATAATGTGTTAAAAATTGAATCCTATACAACAACAAACTGATACTTTATAATATTTTCGTATACCCAGAAGTAGCAGAGGATGGAGAGGTCACTAAGTAATCAAATGCACTGCTTTCTAGATATCACGATGGAAAGTTGTTCACCATGTCGGGCTCCGTTGTGCCTATGCCGGGGCCCTCTGTGTTGAATTCTCAAGTTTTTCCAAAAGAAGAGACAGTCCAAACAGAAAACCAGACTTTGTCCTTGAACAATCTGAGTCAGTTACGGGTGCAAGCAGAAAAAATTGAAATCAACATCGATTGCATTGATCCGGTGAGTATTTGAACCTTGTCCTTTCTAATTTACGAATAATTGTTGTGATAACAATTACTCGTAATACTAAAAACTAAAAAACTCAATAAGTCAGTAGTAAGTGTTGTTTTAATAATAGATCATAGAATAAAAACACTTAAAATATTTGCATAATTCAAAATTATTAGTACCGGTTTGGTATTATTATAAGTTAAAAAAAGTAATAAGCTTTTAGTACTTGTATTTAATTTTATTTAAGCTTACTAGCTAGTTATTTTTTTCAGCCAAATAGATTTAGCAAGTAAGTGGTTTGTTAAAGGTAGTATTACAAAAAATAGTCACGTGAACTATTAGTTCATATTAGCACCTTAATATAACACTTGATCGTGATGTGAATAAGCAAACTGGTATAGCTACATCATACGTTCATAGCATTGACACATTCGGGGTTGCAATCAAGGCTATTAGTCCGTTTATTACTTTCCTTATACTAACGAAGTTTTAAAACTATACAAAATAATGCAGCAAAACGTAAAAAAACCACAGCATTTTCATCAGCCTGTAGAAATCTCTCTATACACAATAAAACAGTCACGAGTCTACATATTCTAGGACATTCAATTTTAGATGTTTCGTTCATAAGTATATATGGGGTAATTACGAATAAACTGTAGCCTGTAATAACAAGCTATATATATTCAATGTATAGCTGACAGACGAACTGACAGACACCAAATTGAGGTTACTTATATATGTTTTTCGTTAGTCTAATACCAAATTATGGTTAAAGAGAACAATAAAGAACATAGTTCACTTGGAATGAGCTAAAACACTACTATAACTACTTACTACAGTAGTTACTAAAGTAAGTAAACATTTTGGAAATCGGGTCATATTGCTTTAGTCTATTTTTGAACGTGGGAACTGAGTTGCAAGATTTTATAGCTTCAGGTAGGTTATTAAATATTTGTGCACCCTCATACATAATATTAACATACATAATTTGGCACAACATTAAGAACAAGAAGATGGTAATACCAAAAAAATATGCATTTACGTTTATTATTTTCCAAGCTTCTGTCCACGGTTTCACTTCCAGTAGTTATTAGATAAAGAGTAGGCGAGTAACAGGTGACGTATAAAAACATATAACATTTTAAGTTACAAACTGTCATATATAAACAGACTTTTCTTTATGATTCAAAGAAGAGACATCACTAATTTTGTTAAAACGTTCGTTTCGCAAATATGGTTTTAATTTCTTTTTTCGGCTTCTGAACATGATCAAGTTAATGCATTAATTTCAAAAGAGCTATTAGGCATATTACGTTCGGTGGTGGTGGTCGGGCCGCGCAATCAGTATTTACGACAGAGTCTACTGCGGACGCGTCATAAACGTGACATCGGGAAGTAGTGTGATCGACGGTACTCCATAGCCTATTGTTTCGATGGTGCTGCCTTGGACACGCACAGACTATCCATTCAATTTGGACTTGATGTTCATTTTCAATTCGACAGTGGCACTAACGGACGCTGAAAATCTGAACGTGGTTTTTAGATAAATCTTGAATCTATTTTTCAAGCAGCTAAGAATAGCTCGTATTTCTAAGTTAACAAAATTTATACGAGTAAAGTTTGGGGTACCTTCGTGACTAGGCCATCTACCAATTACTACGATACCTATCTAAGCTATTTGTCATCAAGTAATTATGACTATTCGTTTTGAAGACATCTATGTGGTGAGCAAATAAACGAACAATAAAAAAAAGCCATTGCGGTTCTACTGCTATGTGGATGTGCGTCTAATTGAAAGTATGAGTCCGGTTTACACCATTCGCCAAATTCGGTTCAACAGCATGGCCCCGGTGAGTAAACAATCACATCTCGAACGAGATATTGCTTTGGATTAAGCCCTTTTTACACTATTCAGTATAATATTTAAACCTTCTATGTTGTATAGTTTTAAATTTGAACTGTATAAATGTAAAGTCGAAGATGCTAGTCTTAAAGAACTATCTATATCATAAAAGTAACGTTAATAAACAAAACGATATATTTATTAAGAAGCGTAGATAGACAGTTGATCGTAATTATTAGTGAGAGAAATCGTCCCAATCCATTTGTTTAGAAATGTCTTATTGGTTCTAAAAAGTATATAAGATCATGTGAAATTGGGTTTTTATGCTGAAGGGTAATGCAAAATATTGCTTGTAAAATCAAATGGATATTGTGTATGCACTACAAACTTGGTTAATCAATAAGTATATCAAGTGGGTATACACTGACTAAACACAGAACCATCACCCTCTACCCTTTATGACCTCGAGTGAACAAGTAAAGAGCGCTCACTAATTGCTACCATTGTGACATTTAATGGCTTACTGTACGCAAATTAATGTTCGTGTCTAGCATTCGCGAAGTCAACTAGTGCCACTTTAAGTTTCAATGAAGACTAGTTTATTATGTACTAAGAGAATTCATATTATTATGCTATTATTATTTTTAATAAAAACAACAATGCTCTGAATGGCCAGATTTTTAAAATCGAATAAGTCGATTATAGATTTTCAAAAAATCATATTTCTGAAAGTTCTTTAATACTTTTCAGCTTGCGAATGAATGTGCTTTAATTTATTTTGTCGCTTACTTAATACTACATAATCACAAAAAATGTGATAAGTTTTTACGCTAATAAGAAAGTTGAAACAAAGTTTATGCATAGAGCTTATGCTAACAAATAAATGATTAAGATCCACACTAGCCATCATCAACAGTCTATATAAGTCCACTGCTATTTAGCAGTTTTTTTAGTGCCTCTATGTGCACATGTATCTACATGTGTACATAGATACACTGCTAAATAGATGTATAAATGCCCTAGCCATCACGTTAGGCGATCATCATAAGACGGATTGGTAGCGGTATCGGTTTATTCCCGGGGAATAAACCGTGGCCGCTTTCTTTTAGTTACTCCTTACAACATCCATGAGATAACGTAAATCAACGTAAATCGACGTAAATATAGTAAACAAATTTAATACCTACCTTATTCTTAAAAAAAGCTTAACTTCAAAAAAAATCTTATTTTCACTGTGACCATATAAGACAATGAGTATATATATCAGTCTTGTCAGAAGGACATAAAATAACCTTCCAATTTAAATTCATCGCACATCCAACAGTTGACACTTACTCATGCTTTAACGACATTTATCGTGATGTGAGGCTTTACATCCGATGACTACATAAACACTTGCATGGTTATTGATAGACAATAACACCCAGTAGACACAGTTCTACCCCTATACTAGTGTAAGGGGTGCGATTCTCGAATATTATGCATTGTGGAGCTTCCGACCAGTGCTTAATATAAAAATGTGTTTCTACACAAAGTAACTGTAAATGTACAATTGTAATTAATAATTGTGTAATTAACAAAATACTTTAATATTGTTTTAACTTACTGAATACACTTTACCTTTGGCGCCAACTTAAATTAAAATGAAAAAGTACTGGAAAACAAATAATAAGTTAAATTACAAAAACATTTTGATTATTTTTATTGCGAACGAACGAGTGCGACTTCGCCCGCTTGAACTCCTGCTGTAGCCATTTAGGGGATGAATTACGAGAATTCTTTTCGTAGTACAGCTCTCAGTACCAAAACGAATATAATCTGATTATTTCAAGTCTCTACGGCCAGCGGTTTAGGCTGTGCATTGTTTAAAATGACAGTCAATCAGTTAGTCAGGACCAAAATTCTTAAAATAGGCATAAATAAGTAATAAAAGTTATCGTTCTTATTACAAGTAGTGTAATAAAGCTTACCGATAACCTAATAAAATAAGTTAAGTCAATTAGTTTCCTTTAGTATTGTCTGAGCTTTCTTTGACATTATTTATATTATCCTAAATGTATGTTGACTCTTTGAAATATGTTTACAACGTGTTGAACTGCTTTCAATTTGAGAAAGTCTGAAAATTTAATAAAAGACAACACATGCAATATTCGAATTTCATGAGAATCATGAATGAGATGTTTAATGTCTCGTTATGACCGTCATAAACATTCCGTAGCAGAATGCGGCCAGTTGCTAGTCCAGACGTTTAATCCTGTTGTTCTGAAAACGTTATTGAATTTAAGGTACCCTTTGTTTGGAAACTAAAATAAATACATTAATTTGAAAGTTATCTTCTAACCTAATTTATATATACCTAACTAGCTGTACCGCCCGCAACTTTGTCTTTGTCTATGTTCCTACCTATTTAAACTTACTGCCCACATCTCGCGGCCAGTATCGACAAACTAGGGTAAGTTTTTCTGAAAAATACCTACCTACCTTTAGTGTTATCAAAAATAAGCGTTACAGAAATAGAACAAGCGCCTGTGCCGCACCCGTCCCCGTATCTTTCTTTAGAGTTATTATAATAGAGACAGTGCGGCTGTTGTATTTTTCATGCAGCGTTTTAGAGTTTTAAATAATATAAAAAATATTTATTTACAAAAACAATTGCAACTAGGTGTACATACCAAGTTGCAATTGTTTTTGTGTAATTTGTATAAAATACTTATGAAACAGTTGAGTTATCTGCAGACTGTTTCAAACGGTCTAGAGTTATCTTAACTGATCCAAATTTAATTGAAATCACTATTCAACTGTGTCTGTTTACAAAAACTCTAGTGTGCAGGAAATATAACTAACCGTAGGACTCACAACGCAGCATTTTACGCATTTTATACCCGTCGTAACATCACAAAAGATCCGACTTGAAAAATTAATTTCCCGAACATATAAAAACGGAAACTGTTTATTTTGTCGCGTATGAATCAAAATACAGTTTTTTTTTTTATGAGACGACCACCAAAAGAAGGTCACCACCACTTACTACCATCACCATCATATTATCATAAATATATTTTCTTATATTTATCGGTAGACTAGGAACATCACATTAATGCATTTATTTTTACTAAGGTGGTTAACGAGGATAATGATAAAAATTGGCTCTACAAGCAATGGACTAAGGTGACAACAAATCTTCGCTATCGCATCAGTGGTGAAGGAAGAGCCAAACCTCCGGACTGGTTCCTGGATAAGTTTTCAGCTAAAACATTCACCGATCCTGAGGAGCCTCTTTACCAAACCAAAAGATCTAAACTCTTTTGTGGGTTAAAACTTGCATTTGATCCTACACTGCCATCACATTATCAAGTAAGTTATTGTACACTAATATTTTTATGTTGTTTTATTAAGTTTCCCCGACGGTGGTTTATTATTCTTAAAATTGTTATCATATCTATGTTACGTACTACCCTTGATTTTAATCTATTGGTTCATGCGTGTTTCTTTACAGTGGCTCGCAGTGGTGTCCTTGGCAATTCTCTACAATATGGTATTTGTGATTGGTCGTGCTGTGTTTTGGGAACTTGATAGTTTAACTTCATACTGGTTTGTTATGGATTATCTTTGTGATCTAATCTATCTCATGGACACCATAATTCACATGCATGAAGGTAAGTTGTTTGCATTTTCGAAATTAGTATATTACCTTAGTGTTTTTCACTATTGAAGCGACGACAGCCCAGAAAAAAAGACATGTGCAGGATAATTTCAATGTTTACGCGAAAGAGTAGAATTAAAAATAATTGGTAGACATATACCTGCCTTAAAAAACGGGTTTTGTGACGCAGGACAACGCATAGCAGGGAACGTTTGTAATATGAGTGACCTGCAGTGCAATACTTTGTTAAATGTAATGGTTTCCACTAAGACAAGGTCAGCCGGCTGCTTGTTCCATCAGAAAGTTAAGATTACAAATGTTGTACATAGCTTTTATAAATACTAGCATTCATATTGTGTAGAAGAATAGAAGAAGTTAGTATATGTAAATCTAGACCCGGACCAATTTTATTTAACAACGTTTATGACCCAAGACACATATGTCATCGTACTTTTCTATTATGAAATGAATTTGCTCGGCATGCCATTAATTGCTATAACAATGAAACAATGTAGGTAAGTGGTAAGTTTGGTCACTTAATATTAATCAAACCAATGAATAAGCATTTAAGCTCTGAGGAAACTACGTACCTAGATGTATGGTAGTAGAGAATGGATGTGTAACATCCATTTCATATTTACTTATACTTTCTCTGAATAAAAGCATTTTAAAAGTTCTGTTTGTGTGTATTTCAATCTACTTCATCTTACAATCACTATTTATTTTGATACATAACTTTACAAAAGATACATGAATAATTGCCGATCACTTCAATGTAAAAAGAAAACCACTTTTCGCGACAGTGTAAGTTGCTTATATTGCTTTCAAGTAAGTCTCGCAAATAAATCAACAGTTTGGCACCCACTCACACGAAGCCGCGCCTTGCGTCATCAAATTTAGCTAACGTGTGTACAAACATTCGACCCAGCCTAGCCGCTTTTTCCGTTCAAACATTGCAATGAACCGATCCGATACGAACCTTGTGCGTTTTTCGATCGAACTGTGATCTTACCTTGCTAGAATGTAAATGATCACAATTCACCTTTTATACTTTTGCAGGTTATTTAGATCAGGGCCTCATGGTGCGGGATTCGATAATGTTGAGAGAACATTACTTAAAAACTAAAGCTTGGCGCTACGACTTGGCATCTCTTTTACCTACGGATATAGCTTACTACTGGTGGAAACCTGGAACTTGTGATCAGGTTAGCAAAATTCTTACATAGTTAAATCTATTTCCGTAATAAAAATAATAATTTATTTATACCAGTAATAATATCAACACTTTACTTTTGCATTTTAGCATCACATTTATAAATCTCAGATGCTTGACAGAAAAAACATGTGTCATCACCATCAACAGCCTGTAGAAGTCCACTGCTGGACTGGACATGTTTCCAGGAAGAACGATTTTGAACCCTTTCCATCCATCAACTTCCCGCAATCCTAACAATGTCGTCAGTCTATCGGGTAGGAGGGCGTCCTCCACTTCGTCTTCTGGTTCGTGCGTTCAGCGATTGTCGGTTCTACGAGCTGCTGCCTGCCCACTTAAACTTGCTGATTCTGATAGCTATGTCTTGACCTTGGTTTTTCTACGGATTTCCCAATTTCTGAGGAGCAAAGCTCCCTTCATACCCCGTTGTGCTACTTTGAGCTTGTGTATAAGATCAACTAAGTCATCACTGGTAACATGCACTGATTGTAGACTTTTGTTTTGAGGATTTGAGGTATATGTGATGAGAAGTGTGCCGTAATTTCCGGAACGCAGCCCATATTTTTTATTTCGGTAAATTGGTTCAGCCTATCTATACTGGGGAGATAATAACAAACATCTTTCCACTACCTTTAATGGTATAACGTATCAAACAAACCTAGTTTTATAAAAAACAAATTTGTGAATTTTACAAGTAGGTACTTGCTGTGCTTGTGATAGAAATTTGATTAAAAACTTTCTCAACCTTAAAACGTATAAGTTCTACCTAATTTGCTTGTAGTTTTTTCATTATCTCGAAAAATAGTAAGCACGAGTATCCATTTCCTTTTAAAAATAGCTATTGGAAGTTTACTCATCGACAAGAAGTATTCCACCCAGTGACATTCTTTAACTGCGTTATTGCTAAAGTGTCAATATTGGTTGGGTTCCAGAAAAGCCTGCCGTGCCCTGTTACTGTACGACTGAATAGACTTTTTCGCTTACCTCGGATGTGGGTGTGGTTCGATCGCACAGAGACCGCCACTAGCTACCCAAATGCCTTCAGAATTTGCAAGGTCAGAAATTTTTGGTTAGAGAACGTAACGGTTTTTTATGAACCAGTCGACTTATATAAGTTGTTTTTAGGTTGTAATGGCGATCCTCGTACTCATCCACTGGAATGCGTGTCTTTACTTCGTCATAAGCTACGCCATAGGCTTTGGTACAGACAACTGGGTGTACAATTTGACCGGCGCACGCAATAACTCACTCGCTCATCAATACATTTACAGCTTTTACTGGTCCACATTGACTCTAACAACCATAGGAGAAACACCACAGCCAGAAATCGATGCTGAGTATTTGTTTGTTGTTGCCGATTTCTTAGCTGGGGTGCTGATATTTGCAACAATAGTCGGAAACATAGGATCGATGATATCTAACATGAACGTGGCCAGGGTGGAGTTTCAAAATAAGATGGACGGTGTCAAACAGTATATGGCTTTTAGAAAAGTTAGCGGCGAGTTAGAAGCGAGGGTGATTAGATGGTTTGCTTATACGTGGGCTCAGAGTGGCGCCCTCGACGAAGAGCAGGTGTTGTCATCATTACCCGATAAGTTAAAAGCTGAAATTGCTATCAGAGTTCACTTGGACACTCTAAGGAAAGTAAGGATCTTCCAAGACTGCGAACCCGGACTACTTGAAGCTTTGGTTTTGAAATTGAGACTTCAAGTTTTTAGTCCCGGAGATTACATCTGCCGCAAAGGAGATGTAGGAAAAGAAATGTACATCGTTAAAAGAGGGAGACTTCAAGTGGTGGCTGATGATGGTAGTACCGTCTTAGCTACTCTTAGCGCTGGTTCAGTATTCGGAGAAGTGAGCGTGTTGGAAATTGCTGGAAACCGCACCGGAAATAGAAGAACTGCGAATGTTCGAGCTTTGGGGTATTCTGATTTGTTTTGTTTGGCAAAACGAGACTTATGGGAAGCCCTCGCCGATTACCCAGATGCCAGGGCAACACTGACAGAGCGCGGATGTCAACTTTTAAGAAAGGTACTTCAAGTTAAAATATTTTTTATAACACGTCATTCTAGATGAAAACAACAACTGTATTCACCTTATTACAAGTAGGTACTTGTAGGTACTTGTACTAAGGTAAATACAGAATGACAACAGGTTTTCATGTTTTTCGATTATAATCACCTGATTATAATAAATCTTATGCTGTTTACAAATCTTTATTATTAATACATTATGTTTAATTTTTGGTACATGAATATATAAACAATAATAAAATTTAGGATAATTTAATAAGTCAGTATTTTGTTGGTAATAGGATGGACTACTGGATGAAGCCGTATTCGCAAGTGCACAATCAACTCAGCAAAGTCTAGAAGAAACGGTCCGCAAACTAGAAGATACCGTGGATATTTTAAATAATCGTCTACAAAGCCTGATCGCCGACTTCGGTGAAGAACAAGCCAAAACCAAGCAACGAATAGACAAAGTTGAAAACAGGTTAGATCCGAACAATCATATTTTATAAAAGCAAGTCATTTTAATAATATTAAAATATTCAGTAAATATTCAGAGAAAAAAACTACTTTACCATGTTTTTCAACTATGGAATATCTCCTTGCAATTTGCCAAGCGATTTTAGCATTGCGAAGTTTATCTCTGTATGTGTCACTGCCATGCGAATTCCGTATTCTATTTTGTAGGTAGTACAACGTGTTATATCATTGATTGGTTTACAGAGTACTGGAATCTGCTGACGAGTACGATTCGGAGGACAGTTTGGCGAGTGTCAGCGAGCAGAAAAGCGAGGCGGGAAAATGGTGCGATGTGTCGGTATACAGCGAAGGGGTGCAGAGGTTGCGAGGCCACTCGCTTAGTGTGGAGCGATCACCAGCGCTACTACCAGCCGCGCTTGAACCTCGTAGTAAATCCCTCCGTATCAAAAAACTTCACACAGACGCAGCCAAATAAACGCACAGTGCGAGGAATATAATACGCGTGTCGAGGGCCTTGATGTTCCTTGCAGAGGACTATGCATTTTCGCACATTCCTAATGAAAACCTAACTTAAACCTTATTGGAAAGGTAACCTTATTGTTACCCAAAATATTTATATGAAAAGTGTAATTGTTTTTAGCATTTAGGCTAGAAAAATCTGTTTCACTGGGCGGAAAAGGTGCGGCATCGAATCTCAGCTATTTGAAACTTCTATTTTTATCATGATTTAAAATTATCGCCTATTGCTCCGCACGAAGTAAAGTTAAGTAATCCTTTGGGTACGGAAGTGTTGTCTTTACGCTTACACATTTTAATCAGTCATAGCTTGAAATTAAAAGTAACACAACACTTCAAAATATTTCGAACACCAATGAAAATTTACAAAATACATAAACATCCTTTATAGATAATAAGAACTAAGCGTTATTCTTAGAACTCGTGTCAATGAAATTTGGCTTTAATTTATTGAGATTGTAAGGTTTACAAGGTAGGTATAAAAACTTACCGTTGTACTATGTGTATTGTATATATATTTTTTTAAAATTTCGAAAGTATAGAGAGATTGATCTTGTTATGCAACGTGAAAAGAAACACAAAAAAATGGTTTTTTGCTTACGGATCGTTGAGTAGTATTTTGCTTGATTATTCCTATCAGATCAACTTAAACACCATTCGCGGTTACAACTTGGATGAGTGACTGCACTGTAGGAATTTTGTACGAGCTTATGAAGGTACGAAACGTAACTACGAGTTCATAAGTTATTTCAGATCATTGATCTAGTCATTGATTAATTGTGTCACAAACATCAAAATACGAGCAACTCACTCTATAATTTAAACGCTGCATAAATTAAAACTGTAAAAACACAGCCATTACTCATTGGTGACTCCAAACATACAGGATCCTCCTAGTTTGTTTCAGGGGTGTACTTAAAGACAGTTACAATTTTTGTATTTTTTGGAACAAATAAATTATATTCTATTGATTGTAAGTAATTCTTTACACATCAAGCATATAAACAACCAATTAACAGGATATCAATAGGATTACAGCATTTTAACAAGCTTTACAATACTCAATGGATTTTGAATATAAGGTACTTAATTTACTTAGAAACCTATAAAATAGGTGAATATGATAAGTGTAATTTCGGTGTATAATAAATGTGTAGAAATCGTTTTAGAGTATTCTGTAGGTACTGTACTTATATTATTTTTTAATTATTAAACACTGACATGGCGTGCTTTGACTGGTTTTAATATTGACAAAAACACTTATTTATATAATAACACACAGATGTTATAGTAAAAGTTAACTGCATTGAATTACAGTTAGGTCTCGTCGCTGTGAGGTCCCTATGGTGTTCAACTCATTTTCAATAACAAACTTAATTGAGGTATTTCTTCTGCAAAATTGTTAGGCTGTCTTACTTATGTAGATAGTTTATAAGCAGGAAAATAAATACCGTAAAAGAAACAATTGTGAATTGCCATAAATTTACCCCGATTACAAGCGCTATAAGGATTAGTATTACATGTATACTTATTTTCTTTTAAGTATTTATGTTCAGTTAAACATGTTCTGTAAGTTGTATGTCAAACATAAATTTATGCAAATAAAATAATATTGTACCACGTTGACTGTTTAGAATTATTTGTAATTTTTATCAATGTTTTGGAAGCCCACAGACAATCAAGGTAGAGTAGCCGTTATCATAACTTTTATTAACCGTATCGAGTGGCTCTTGAACGATATCACGAATTCACGATATTAGCCTAGATTTGTGAATATCTCATTGATTTTATTACTTTTTAAGGTACATGTTTATATACACACAACCTGTACACCTTAAAAATCAAGTAAATAAGAGCTCACTTGAGAAGAAAAGCTTTCTTCTCAAGTTATTTTGTTTTGACAAATGGTGCATTATTATCTAGATAACATGGTCGTAATTAGGTTAAACTTAAAACTGTTTATCATTTTTTTCTTACTTAGTAGACAAATGTAGCTGTCTAAGTATATATTCACGCGGACAGCTTTGAGCTATGATTTTGTAAGTGACCCGTCATCTTTCATGATTTTTGAGTTTTTACTGTTTAAAAGTTTACAATAAGGTTTTGATACCTTTTTGAAAGTTTCGAATAGTAGTATACATTCTAGTGAAGCTGACTCTAGTGTTAAATTCTCTGTGCCTGATCTAGTTGGTCCTGCCGCGTATCATCTGCGATTTTTAATACTTTTTAGAAAGTCAACGAGGCCAATCCAAAAGTTGTGAACTACGGCACAATATTTTTAATTCGAATCGAACGTCTATAGGCCGACTAAAGTATTCCTTATCTTCAGTAAGGTGACAGCTTTTAAGCTCATGCAAAATTTTAACTTACTTTGTATATTTTCAATTGGATGAATCCTTTCTTCTGGAGCACTACTTTGATATTGAATCATGAGATTGACATCACTGTCATAAATAATGTAAAGGCTATCTATTAGTGGTTCGAATTTTGATGATTTAGGGTCTTGGGAATGGGAGCAGATTTTCTTGATCTGCTCTGTCTATTCTGTTAGTCGGTGCTCGTAGAATCCAGACTGGGTTTTTCACTTGCCAATCCATAACAGGAACACTGAATTATCTAAGATAATTACAATCCCCACGGCATGTGTTCTCGCGTGCTTAAAGTGCCACATGAGGTTCTAGACTTTCTTTAATGTGGAGATGTACCGACGTCCAGTTAATTAATGTAGACGTTCTCCTGACACGATAGCAAGTTCAGTGTGAATGTCTCCCCAAATTGTCCATGAACTGCCACTATTAGGTACTTACTTTTACTTTGATGCGTTCCCTTCGATACCCCTTCTTACGTCCTTCATTTCCATAAAGCATTTTGCACTTGTCGGAAAATAGAATTTAGCTCCATTCGTTCCAAGATCTTCAAAAAGCTCGATCGTCGCACTAACCTACGTTTTTTAGGGTTCTGTAGCCAAATAGCAAAAAACGGAACCCTTATGGATTCGTCATGTCTGTCTGTCTGTCCGTCCGTACGTCACAGCCACTTTTTTCCGAAACTATAATGTTGAAACTTGGTAAGTAGATGTATTCTGTGAAAAAAATACACTATTATTAAAACATCGATCAAAGTTACAACGAAACGAACTACAAGAACTTTTATAGTACTATGTTACTTGCTGCTACGGAACCCTTCCTGAGCGCGCACTTGGCCGCTTTTTTAATAACTGTCGGTTGCTACACTGACGTTTGTTTACGAATAAAAGTCCATAAAGTTATTTGTCGTTTTTGGAAATAATTTTATTTGACATTACATACATACATTTATTTAACAAACTTGTAAGGTAAATATTAAGGCCTATGGAGCACACACCACGTTTTACCAATTACGTACACATCATCGCCTATTCTGCCAAACCACTATGGATTCTCCATAGAATGCATTAGATATACAATATTTCAATGTTTATATATATATTATGTACATCGGTATTCAGTTTTGAGTGTGTATCCGTTCTCGTACCTTATTTTAATTTTGTTTTCAAAATGGATTCTACATCATAATTTATAAATGAGATCACATGTCAATAATTTCCGCGAAAGATTCTGCTACTTTTCATTTACCTGTAAGTAGTACGCTCTATGATTAAATGCTTATTTCATACTTATCTAAAAGAATTTATAAATACAACATCTAGTTCAGTTTTTTAAATTTTTTTACGATATTATATTACATTGTGTAATATTAAAATTGATATACCCAATTAAAATGTATTATATATTTATGGCCCACGTGACATAATGCTTATTTACATTTTTATATAAGAATTTATAAATACAACATCTTGTTATCTGAATTAGTTCCTATCATTTAGCTATCGTCTTTGATTGTGTAACTATTAAAACTTCTGTCTCCAGTTAAAATTAATCTTAAATCAGGACTTAAATGAGATGCAATGGCTGGTTATTTTATGCCTATAATATATAAAAGTTTTTATATATACAACATCTAGCAGACATTTTTGTTTTCAAAATAAAATACAGATAACTATTGAAACAAATGTCCATAGTTAAACTTATTTATAAACACGGACTGAGTTGCGAATGCAACAGCTTAGTCTATTTTATATATATACATATTTTTAAGAGTTTATAAATACAACATCTAAGAGTAGCAGTAGACTTTTTTGTTTTATCTTATTTATAATTATAAGTTATAACTATTGAATCTACTATCTCCCATTTTAAATTAATTATAAATAAAGATCTAGTGTGGTTGTAACGGCTTCTTATACATAAACATTAAGTTGATTTTATTTTATCTTAAGCTTCCCTATTTTTTTTTTAATTGGTGTTCAGTTGAACTAACACGAGCGGGTTTAATTATGTAATGTACCGAAAACAATAATTATGTTTTCAAACTGGCACTTATTATTGATATCTGAATTTCACTTAACCACTATCTTTGATATAAATTAAACTCATAAACCATTAATATCCTCTTCACATAACATGTCTTTCAATCCCTTCTAATATCTGACTCATATAACACCTTTAGAATACGCACTTGCGTTATAGACGACGTGGCCCAGCAAAGCCTCATCCTTGACTGCACCTGTCGATACAACATTCTATTAACAAATCATCGTGCAGTGATATGACTACCTCGTTTTCTTTCCTTTGGTCCTATCAAATCCAGCCAATCTTTGCAAAAATGTCTACCCAAGTTACATTCGCATACCCAAGTTAAACGATTCTGTTTCTACTAATAAGGGTTTTTGACAAGAGATAGCAAAAGCTATTTACCTTTAAAAAAGTACATTTGGCTTTAAAACCACGTGTCGTATTGGACATCTTCCCATTAGTTTTCGGATATTCCAACTTAATTAAGATCATAGAATATAAAAAGCTAGGTAGGCTCTGTGGCATCTTTTGTCTATATATATAAGTTTGGATTCTATATCCACTTTCGCCACTTTTTTATTCGCTTCTTAGTTAGTACTCTCCTGAAAACCTGAGGCCTAATTGAACATGCCCAAATATCTAATTTCCAAACCAAAGTAAAAAATAGATCATGCAACACTCATTCCGATAAGCATGGACATTGGTCATAGCGCATGCAAAAAAACATTGTTTAATAACGTAGTTTCTACGTTTTTACGTACGGACCTCGAACCTCAGTTAAATTAAACTTTTAGAAGCTCTTATAGTGCGTGTCACTTACTGCGCGTGATAATGACGTTGCTCGTGCTGCTTTTTAACAATGTTACGTGTGACTCGAAGCTGTAGATCCTCAAGAACTTACTTAAAAGTGTTTTGTTCTATAATTACTTACTATATAAAATGTGTCCAATAAGTTTATAAAATTAGCACTTATAATATAAAGCTTGTCCATATATAGTACCTAGTAAGCAAATGCATTCAATGTTCATTCATTCAATGCTATTCACCATCGGGCCAGAAAGGGAAGCGAGCGGCGTCGGAAGACGTAACAGCGTCGTGGCGACGCGGCGGAGAGAAGTTAGCGGGTACATATCCGGCGTTGGGGCTCGGAGAACCGCCTGGAAACAAACATACGTTTCTTAAACCAAATCACAGGCCTTAGTGCAACCCTGGCTTTCGTTACTAAAAAAACATTTTTTAATGGCAGAGTTCTTTTATTTAGTGACTGTCCAGTAAAACTATCGAAGACCGTTTAATTTATTCGTCTAAAAAACTAACTACCGCATCCAGCTTATGTAAATATAAAAGATTTCTACCAGTAATAATCCTTAGGAAAAGAGAAGTGTCGTATTAGTAAGGTAGTCTCATGCGAAGTAATAGCTTAAGAAAATATCGTCGGCATCTCCATCTAGCGTATTTTCCCTGAACTTATTGTATGTGGTTTTTCGAACCTTTCCCGAACCGAGTATGCAAAGAGTATGATTTTTACAAAGTAACTACCGCATTAAATCATAGATGTCGCTTTAATAATTTTATTTATTCAAAAAAATCATAGTATCATACAATGAAAAGTGATAGTTAGGAAGGCGGACATCTTAATTTTTACTTTTAAAATATTACTTACAATGCATAAAAATAGCAAATAAAAGGTACTTATTTCATATTTATCCAACACTACCAATAACTTTTCTTCTGACAAGTTTACCATTTTTTATACTAACATACGTTAATTCATAGTATCTGTACTAATATAATATTGGTCATATTAACAAAAATTATGAGTTCTTATCAAACTTAGTAAATTTATCGTCTTAAGAGTTTTAAACAAAAGACTTTTCCCTTTTACTGCACATAATTTGGACATGATGTTTGCCGCCCAACGAAGTGGGCATGGGTCAGCTAGTTTCATATAAAAACATGATTCCATCTCGTGATTAAATGACACCAATTCGCTTTTCGCACCAATTTTTCTACCCCACTTGATCACGTCACGTGGGCCAGATTATTGTGATCAAGTGCGACATGATCATAATTGAGTGGTCCATTATTAGACCTACACTAAGATGCAGGCTGCTTGCATTAAATAAAAAATAATTCTTTATACTATATAGGTATACTGTGTTTTATTTTAAAAATATATTCACTTGAATCGGTAAGAACTTATTTTAAACTAGCGAAACGCGCGCGGCACTTAGTCCCATTTTATTTTCATACAAACTTCTACTCCCGCTTTCCCGTTTAGGGGTTGAATTTCGGGAATCCTTTTCTTAGTACATCTACGTACCAAGATAAATATACCCTAAAAATTACGCTAGCGTCACGCTAACGTTACCAAAATGTATGAAATTTTGCACAGCGCCTCTATCGTGCGTAAAGAGAACTAAAATTGGAAGCACGAACACTTTTGGCATTACGTACGTAAAGTAAACGATAGCTAGGTCCGTAAAGTAACGTAAATCGATAGGAAGTTAGTAAATCGGTTGTCGTTCGTGCTACCATGTATCGTCTCGGTCCGTAAACCTAACGTGTGAATAGGTACGTTAGGTTTACGGACCGTTACGATACGAAAGTGGAATTCGTTCGTGCTTACCCCCCAGCTCTTGCAGCGCTGATTTTCAGTGGCGCCAGATAATTGATATAGATGTAGGTTGTTAAAATAATAACCCAAGGAACCTTCAGTAAAAGAGAAGACAATTTAGTAGGTAACCTACCTTCAGTCCAGAACGGGAAGCGAGTAACAGTGTCGGAAGACGTAACAATGTCGTGGTGCCGACTCGGAGAAAACCCACCGGCAGACGTGGCGTACGCTGAACCAGGACTGGGAGATCCATCTGCAAGTAATGGCACTACCTTACAAACAGCAAGTCTTAGCTAACAGACAGTATAAATAAATATTGACCAACATTCACGCAACGCCCTCTAACCCAACACTAAGCTTAGCTTGTAATATGAGAACCAGATGACTGATAGAACACTTTTTTTTACACAGAACAAACATTTGTTTATCACACAAATGTTTGTTCTCAGTAAGTATCGAACCCACTATCTACAGCGCAGAAGGCAATAAACACAATTATAATAATAATAGTAATGCGGGACAATCCACACAGCATCATCTAGCCCCAAGCTAAGCAGAGCTTGTGTTATGGGTACTAGATGACTGATATACTTAAAACAATACATTACATATATAGATATTTTTTATTATGCATAGAAAATACCCAGAACGCCAGGAATAAATATTTGCAGATCGTACAAACATTTATCCGGCCGGGAATCGAACCCGCAACCTCCTGCGTCGCAGGCGGACATTCGCCCGCCGCGCCACATCGGTATAATCAGTCATCTAGTACCCATAAAACAAGCTCTGCTTAGCTTGGGGCTATAGATGATACTGTGTGGATTGTCCAGCATTATTATTATTATTATTAAAATATAACACCCACACAGAGAACAAACATCTGTGTTCATCTCAAGAATATTTATACTAGGTAGGGATCGAACCCACAACCTACAGCATAGAAGGCAGAGTTACTTCTAACTGAGCTGTGAGGCTTGTGTGTAGACTGTGACTTACCTAGAGCGTTCACTCCTATAGGATTGTAAGTATTCATTGACATAGACTGCATGGGCTGCAGAGGGCCTTGGAACTGAAAATTAAAAAAAAAATGTGAAATATTTATAGCATCACAATCAGATCTTACGTAAAATAATATAGTTATTAAAAAAAATCTGCAATAAATTAATGTGAAATATGTAATATGTGTGTATCACTTATGTAAAATATTTCGTAAAATACAGTCAGCATCAAAAGTAAATGATGATCAAATAGATTCAAGAGTTAATAAGAGATGTTATTTTGCAAGGTGTGGTTGAATTTTCAAAACCATTCCATTCATTGCTTCATGCTGTAAAATAGGTCTTAGGGGGTAATACGAATCACGTCCAACATGAGCCCCACTACTGGGATATTACAATAATAAACGTGTTCTTAATCACTTTGACTCGAGCTGGTGAAAACGAGTTTATTATTCTGAAAAAATAATCAGCTTCTGATGCTAGCTGTACCTACAGAGTTTCAAGTTTGAATTTTTAGGTGTATACGGTTAGCGACGTGTAATTTTTGTATGGATACACCGATACACGATCAGCGTTAAAATAACTGTTTTTGTTGGTCAAAATTACACATAAACCGTGTTCACCTAAAAATCTCAGACTTAGAGCTCAAGGGGTAATTGCGTAAGTGTTGTTGCAATCAAATTCCGGTTGCAAGTGTCAAATGTGACAGATTTTCTTTATTGAAGTAAAACTTCTAGTGTGACTTCCAACAAGGTTGCGTTAAACGTGCTACCATGGAGGCATATGAAAGCACTATTCTTTCTCTCTTTCTCTCAAAGGCAGTTACGTTTCGTATAATAAAGAAGTTTTACTTCAGTCGTGTGGTCTAAAGCTCACTCGTTTTTTCAAGTATTTTATTGACAACAATCTAACATTTATACGTAACAGTAATTCAAATATATAAAATGTTCAACAAATAATTGTAACAAGCACAGTTCTATCATGTATATTAATATCATACTTTAGTTTAATCAATTACCTAGGTACTTGAGTTACATTACACGGCAAAAAATAGTAAATAGAAAATAGTTGGCAGGAAATAGTATTTTTCGCACATTTATTTTGAGATAAAAAAACGACGTTGTCCTAGCGGAAAGTATTTTTAGCAAATAAATACTGACATACGTTTGACACTTGCAGCAAGATTGAGTTAGCAAACGGAAGATACGCAATCCGCTCCATGGTAAGTTAGCTCATTAAAACGATATCACAGAAATTGCCTTTCTATGCTTGCTGCCAGGTTTGATGCAGCAGTTAGGTGTATCATGTAAAGATTAACCGCATCAAAACATAATATAGTCAGCGTAGGGACAATTTGCTATGTGCAAAATCAGCTACAAACTAATTCAACACAAAATAATAAACATCTAGTTTACTAGTCATCTAGACGTGCAAGAGTTTTATTTATATTCACTCAATCATACTTGCATCAATCTAGATATTACTTTTTACTGCTTCATGATACGCTAATCCAATTTTAATCTCGTTTTAATTACGTAAGAAATGTTAAATCGTGATACGCTATAAACACTAATATTTACGACACTCAAATTCACATTTTGAAAACTATGTTTTAAATGTTAATTAAAAATAAAAAGAAGTGCACTATTGGAGATAGGTGACTACGGTAAGCCCTTATAAATATTGTGAATATTTGGAAGGGCTGGTCGATAGACATATCTTGGCAGGCGGATTGGTGACCGCAGTGCCCTCGTGCTCATATTCTTTTTTCGAATGGTTTCCCCTGCGTCGCTCCGCCACCGCGTCGCTCATGAATAACTATTGTTAATTTAAAATTATGCTAATTATTGCCTCGGCGTCGCTAATAGCAAAAGTACACTCAGCCTTTAAAATCAAAATACTTAATCGTTTTAAAATATTTATTTGTCGAATAAAATCACAGTAAATACAGCTATTTATTACAATCTAACATTACAAAAGGACATAAAATATTTTTACTACCTACAAACTTATAAATAAAATGGCATTCATAAGCAAAACAACGTGTAAATATTTAAAAAAAAATTAACTTCTTTCTTATATATTTCCTAGTTCTTACATGTATAGGCTAGATACTATCTAAATATTGTCGCAACTAACGTACGTACAATCCACGGAAAACGTGAAATTCAAATTTTGAGACGACTGTACCGATGACCTTGAGGCGAGCGAGCCAAGAAGCGACGCGGTGGCAGAGCGACGCAGGGGAAACCATTCTTTTTTTCCGGTCATAAGTACTAGTAAAACATCTGGTATAATCGCCTAGCGATTTCCGACACACTGAGAAAAATTAAAAGCGGAAAGGGCCGTTATTACGGCCGATTTTGTTCGTATGAAGGCAAAAAATCGACCAAACGTAATAATGAACAGAAACGCCTTATAAAGTTGTTCCGGTCGTTCTATGTAAGTGTAAGACGGTATCATTTTGACGTATTCACTTTGAAAGGTAAAAACTAACGTTACAAACTCGCCCAGCGTAATTACAATTCAACGGTGTAAGACTTTTTTAACCTTAGGCTCGAAATCCATTTTTCTCAGTGCATCGTTACCAGGCTACTGGCGAGCACAGAAGGCGCTACCCCATAATAAAGAAAAATGGTTCTGTTGGCAACGAGCACAAGGGCACCACTTAAGCACGGACCTCGGCTTGGGCTGTTGCCAGGGAAGGGAGTTACGGAGAGACTCTTGCCCTGAAGGGACGTTAAAGGCGTCTTCGACCCCGCCGCCGCCGGGGTCGGTTCTATTGTGGAGTGTTTCCTGTGTCCGGACCTGATGAGGCGATCTCCACCGCATTTGCGGCGATTATCGTGTCATCTGGATCACCTTAAACGTGTCTACGGAGGGTTAGTTTAGCGGGCGGTTCTACTGGATAATCGGGCAGCGGAAACTGGAAACTAAAGGGTTGGGGTGATGAGGAGCCGAATCATAAAACCGCTTGGACTTGCGTTTCATAACTTAGACTATAGGATTCGGGATGTCCTGGTGTGTTCTCTTAGTCGCTTTATACGATATCCATCAGAAGTAAGGTACCTATTGCTTCTAGAGATAGCTCTTATACGTACACACATACCTGCCCTTGTAATTGGTGTGTGGCGAAAGGATTAACAGAAGATGACTGATGCGGTATCCCGCTGTGAGGATTACATCCAGGTGGACTGCGGCCCATACCTGTAGCGTATCCCAAGCTACTTGGAGGCTGTGCCAGCCAGGTTCTGAAACCGCGAGAAAATACTGTTGATTTACTACCATCAGCGTTAGTTTAACTTATCCATAGTGAAGTTAGCAACGACGAAAGCGTATTGCTTATTAATAGAAAAATTATAACTACAGTAAGTTCGTTTTAATCTATTTGGATTGACACTTTTACCAACTTCCCAAAAAGGTCGTGGTTCTCAAATTGGTGAGTATATTTTTCTTATTTATTTCGCGTATTGTTAAGAGATTATCTTTGTCTTCTCTCTAATCTCTGGCGATGGGCTGGTCATGTAGCAAGACACAGCGATAAGCGATGGACAGTCGAAGCGACGAGGTGGAAAGGACCTAACGGGAAAAGACGAAAAGGTCGACCAATGAAACGATGGAGTGACGACATCGTAGCCACAGCAGGAAAGGAGTGGATAGAACGAGCTAAAGACAGGGAAAACTGGATCAAACTGGAGGAGGCCTATACCCAAATAGGGGTTCCTATTACAGAAACGGGGTAAAAAAAAAAAAAAAAATAATTAAATAATAAACTGCTGAAAATAAATGTAAAAAGTGAAAAAGTGATTAATATTAAGAAACTATTTTGTAATACTTAGGTGATGGGAAATAAAAAGGCTTTATTATTATTATTATTATTATTGTTAAGAGAATGTCAGTCAAACGAAATAAAGATAGGTATATATAATAAGGGTAATGAATAATTATAATTGTATAAAAAAAGGAAGGCACCGGTGGTCTAGTGGGAGTGATTCGAACCCACGACTACAACGGTTGACTCTGGTCGTACACGAAATTATGTGCGCAATACCAGTGGTCTCAAATGGTAAAGGAAAACATCGTCAAGGAAACCAGTAAATACTCTACACTAATACAAAATACCCGAATAGGTACTTGGTATTTAGAGATTTCAGGGGATCCTAAAAAAATATCTCTTAGTACCAAATACCTACTCTACCTCTACCGTGCTAGGGATTATAGTCGTAAGATTTTTACGATTTTTTGATAAAATAATTTAAAGCATACGTACTACATTTTGTATAAAAAGATTAAATCTCACAATAATTCGTTCAATTATAAAATATCCATCCTCAAACAAAGTATTTCGTGATACTCTTATAATTTAACTTCATGCTACTTCTTTAATCGCGCCACTTTATCACAGCCAGGTCAGAATGGTCAATAAATAAAATCTAGTAGGTATAAATTTTCCTAAAAGTCAGGTTAAAAAGTTATCAATAAGAGAGGACACCTCAATTTCAAACAAGGTCGAACTCTTTTAACGTTCAATGTTATTTATAATGACATACCGCTGATAGTGGACATAACGTCTATGAGTTACGGATATCGGAAGTAAAAATCATACTCCGATGAGTACCCACATCATTAGTGTATGTTATGTAAACATGCATCCAAGAAACATAAATATTTATTCTAATTAATAATTATGTATAAATGTCTGTGGCATAATAAACATTTTAAATTGTGTGATTCAATAAAATATGCGGGCGAACGATTATGTAAACCAATCTCGTTTCAAATATAAATACTGAGATTAAGCATAGTGTATGAAATTATACCTAGAGAACGCAAGTTTATCACAACGGTTTCGACAATTTATCTGGTGTTCCTAAGTACTTTGCTTGACAAACAACTTAACATATAGGTACCTACCTAGTTAGGTACAATTTTATGCATATAGGTAATATAAAAGCATTTCTGTTCTTCATTTCAGTAGAAAGAAAAGATTTCCACTTTACATGATCTTAAAATACTTGTACTGTTAGAATTATCGTCGGTTTAGGGTTTGCTTACGTGTCATATCTAGGATAAGAAGGTGGGTGGTATGGAGATCCCGAGCCGAAGTAGTTTCGAGCTCCCAGAGGCAGAGGTTGCATGTGCGGGACATGTTGACCGACGTGTGCCACGTGGTAACCCTCGCCGAACAACGACTTGGCGTATGGAGCGCGGTATGGCCTCTTCATGCGACGCCTCCGCCTGAAGTTACCGTTCTCAAACATCTCCCCGCATTGTGGATCTACAACATCATTACACTGACCACCGAAATCTAAAGCATCTTATACAAATTTCGCAAGTTATTCGCAATAAATTAAATTGAGCAAATACAATCGCCATAGCACCACATTATAGTAGGAAAAATAAATCATTAACTTAAGAAAACAAAGCGCACTTAATTTTAACTAGTCTTATTCATACCTAATGTCCAGTAGTTGCCCTTTCGCTCACCGCCACCCTCTCTCGGTACTTTGATAAAGCATTCGTTTAAGCTTAAATTGTGTCGAATCGAGTTCTGCCAACCTTTCTTGTTTTTCTCGAAGAACGGAAATTCCTTGGTGATATACGAGTAAATCTCGCTGAGGGTGGCGCGTTTCGTCGGGCTGTTTTGTATGGCCATCGTTATCAAAGCAACGTAGGAGTAAGGCGGCTTCGTGAGGGTCTGCGCTATCGGAGTGGTCGACTGCGGCTTCGTCTCCGACCTGTCGGGACTAGTGGGCGTTGTCGGCTTGGACCGGTTGGTTTCATTGCTACAAGAAATGCTAAACTTTGTTAATGTTATGCGTACATTTTCATTACTCTAATAGCACGTTTTTTATTAATAAACAGTTCATCATCATTCTCAGCTTTAACGCACTGCCCATTGTTATGAAAAGTTTACTGCGCAGAAATCACTTTTGGCGAGAGAATTGGTGACCACAGTATTGGCATCAAGTTATACGGTAAAATTTGAAAAAAAAAATTTGTCCCAAACTACACGCACACATGACGCAGGGAGCGCACACTGAGGATAAGGCTGTAATACAGGAGAACAGTTGCTGCTGCCATCCTCTGGTGCGTTATCTGGTGGACATTCACCGGATGAAGTGGATGGGTTCTATTCAGCGGGCACCACGGCAAGCAGCTACAGTTTGACCCTCCGTCATTTTAAGTATTCATCACTTCAGCTTGGTATCTAATCAACATACTCAAGTAGGTACCTGAATAATCTTTTTTGATTGACTGAAGACATACCTTGTATTGGGACTAGCATCGTCTCTCGGCAGGGGAGGCAACGAGAGAGTCTGATAAACTCGTGAGAGATCTTCTTCATTTTTGATGTGTTGGTGGTGCACCGGGTCGGCAGGGTTGGTCTCCAGCAGACAAATCCCACTATCGTAAGATGATGCGCCTAAACAACCGAATAAAAAATTTAAATATGACAATATGTGACTCAGTACAGGGAAACCTGTAAGAGTCTTATTACAATACGTATTCATAAAATTTTACGTTCTTGGTATATTACATTTTCATACCAATTCAGTTGTTTGTTGTTTTGTATTAAGGAGGAAAGTTTGAGAACCTTTAACCACTCAATTCAGTAAAGATTACTAAAGAATAAAAAAAAAAATCCTTTCGGCTATTTTGAATGGTCGCGAAAAAGTGTACATGTAATTTAAATGACAAACGATATGAGTGTAACCATATGTTACCCTACATTTGTTTGTCGTCTCCCGTGTTACTGCCCAATACTTTTTTGCAAAAAATTAACTAATGAATAAACCACTATTGGCAGGTAAAGGTTATCTATACTTACTAAAAGAAATAAGTACATTTACTGAAAAACAAATTAGAAGTTTTAAATACATACATTACACAAACAATCACCATATATTTAAAAAAACGAAAACAGGTCTTTCTTTTTGTATTTTACTCAGCGTCAACTGCTACTTTTTTAATTATGCCTCTTTACTCACAAGTCACTCTATTTTTTCAATATTTGAAGGTACCATTAAATATTTAGGTTACAAAAAACCTATGAGCAAATAAGGCAAGTTTGAGTGAATTTTACTTTAGCACTGAACGTCTGCCGGTCAAATATGTATGATGATGAAACGTACCTTTGTAGGTACTTTTCAACATCATATTTGACCGGTATTCGGTCATTTCAGTATAACCTGGTTACGTTCATAAACAACCAAGTTTAGTAGTACAGGTAACACGCTTGACAAGAAAACACGTTCAACACACATAATTTAGGTTATTTTTTATCGGATTATGTTACGAATCGTAAAACCTTTTTAGAATACTATATTAACAGAAAGTGCTCTAGCAATCATACACTGAAGCAATAAATACGTTTGCTGACTCGTTATCACTCTGCAAAACTAAGCAATTTCAAATTCAATCATGCCTGATGACGACATCCAAGAACTCGTTAAAAATGAAACTGGACAAAATAGTACATGGAACTTAAAAATGTATATTAGTAAATTCATTTTGTGAAAATTATAAAATATCCTAGTAACTACACTAGTTAACCACAATGTATACAGGCACATGACGCTTAACACCTGTATGCTTCAGAATGACTAACGCTGAGCAGTGCATTCTAGGACACGTTCTTAACTAATGTGACACGAGGCAACACTTTTTTATAGGCGATGGAAACCACTCAACATCAGGTGGGCTGTCTGCTTGTTCCATCAGCAAGTTAAATAAAAAAAAAGTTGTTGTTTATTATAAAAGAGTCTGAAATTTATTTTATTCATTAATTATGAAAACATTGAAAATAGGAAATAATGAATACAAGGACGCGTTGACGCATAAAAACATCTACAACAACTTTTGACGCCCAGACGTTAATATTAGGTTGTACAACAGTAGGATTGAAATAGTAAATACTAGACTTATTCAATATGAGAATCAAATGATATATAGTTCGCAGAATTCTGACGTTTGGATGGTGTTAGCATCGAAATGACAGTATTCTGCGAACAATAGTACCTATAGGCTGGGCGTTGTCTATATGTCAGCAGCAAGGACTTTGATCCCAATAAAATAGCGAAATACCTAGTGTTCTGAATAACTGCCGACATCATACTTCTACCTACATTATTGTTATGTTGATGCATTCAACACTTGAGATTTAGCCAATCTTACGCGAACGTGCCTCCCAATACGGGTTTCTTGGAATTCGTCTCTTAACGTTGTATTGTTGGTAGGTAGGTACCAAAACATATTCATAACATACCTACTTCAGTGCCGGATTTAGAGAATGTATGAGGAATCTTGCGATCCTACACCTCTTTTAGGGTTCTATTTGACGGGAAAAAAAATATCCTTGAAATATATATGAAAAGTTATGAAAAGTGAATAAGTAAATCAAACAAGTGAAGTAAGTACCTAATGTAAAAAAAAAGCACAGACTACTGTGGTTTTTATTGGGTATTTCTGTTGACGCCGCCGTAAACTGTGGTTGACCAATGTAGTTGTGTATTTCTCTGACTTAATGGAACAGTAAACAAATAAAAATCGGTCACATCTCGTACTATGATATCTGAGGGGATATCATAGTACCTGTAGTAGTGTAGTAGTCAGTAGTATCTGAGGATAAACCGTTAAGTTATTTATTTTTAAAATCAACTTTTAAAACTCTTGTAATGTTTATATTTGTTAGTTTTGTCAAGAAACGATCAAATAAAAAAGTCATGGTAAATATTCCGTTCCTTACAAAAAATATAGTGTATATACCCCTGTATAGTGTAGTGTATGTGTATAATGCTGGACATATAATATATATAATGCTGGACAATTCACACAGCATCATCTAGCCCCAAGCTAAGCAGAGCTTGTGTTATGGGTACTATGATGACTGATATACTTAATACAACACATTACATATATAGATATTTTTATTATACATAGAAAATACCCAGAACACCTGAAATAAATATTTGCAGATCGTACAAACATTTATCCCAAGGCGGGAATCGAACCCGCAACCTCCGCGTCGCAGACGGACATTTGCCCGCCGCGCCACATCGGTCGTCAAAGTGTAGGTATGTGTAGTGGGTATATACCCCTATTCAAATTAGTTAATCATATGGACCCTAGTAAATTTTCAGCCTATATCACAACTAACTACGTTTAGCAACCTTTTTATAAAACTTATGCATAATCAAGCCATTCACTAATGGTTTTATCAAATACAAATGTCATGGTAAATATCCCGTTCCTTACAAAAAATATAGTGATAAAATACCAACTCCTATTCAATTTAGTTAATCATTCGGACTCTAATAAATTATCTTACTACATTTAGCAACCTTTTCATAAAACTTATAATATAGGTACACAATCTAGTCATACACTAATGAACTTTTCTATACGATTTTTTGTACTTATTTATTATTAACACGTAGAAACTTTTCCGTTCCTAATTACTGACATCTGTTTAGTTCTAGATCGTCTGTTAAACTATCATGTTTTTAGAAAAAATACTTCATTTTGATTAGAAGTATAGTGAATAGGTTGTTATAAGCGATAATAGTTTAAAGCATAAAAAAGGAGAGGGTTTAAAATCTATTATTATAAAATATTATTATTATTATTATGTTATTCACGATATTGTAACTAATAATGTTCACACCCCTGTAACAGAAGACGTTTCTACATTTTGTGAGGAAAAAGTTAATAAAATGCAAGTTACTAATTTATTTTTTAAATTATATAATAATAAATGTTAGGACTGGTTTCATTGTTGTATTAAAACAATACCTACAGGTAATTATGACGATAAAGAGTAAATTTGTTTTGTTCTAGGTTTTTACTTTATCTTCTTTTTCATAAGTAAACTGCCAGCAAGTCTAGATAGCTATATTATAAGTAAGGGTTACCTAGAAGAAATCACACTCAGCGATAAGTTCACCCACATACACAGGAAAATAAGCAAGGAAAATAACCCCATATATTAAGCATTTACGTTTTTAAAAATAAATAAAAATAAATATAGTAGTTTAATAAAATACAACTCATAATAAATTAGTTTAATTGTTAAATACTAATACTATTTTCATAGGTTTGTCTATTTATTAGTTTTTCGGCATCATGAGATACAGCCAGTGAGAATAATGAAACATTAATATAGTCAATCCCTGTGCTAAGTGTTTGTAGACAAGACAAAAGGGGTTTGACGCGGTAGAGATTAGGCTGTCCAAGTCGCTGCAGTGATGCCAAGTCAAGACAAAACCATGATATGCATTATACTTTGACTACCGATGTGGCGCGGCGGGCGAGTGTCCGCCTGCGACGCAAAAGGTTGCGGGTTCGTTTCCGTCTTGGGATAAATGTTTGTATGATCTGCAAATATTTATTCCGAGTGTTCTGGGTATTTTCTATGTATAATAAACATATCTATGTATGTAATGTATTATATTAAGTATATCAATCATCTAGTAGGTACCCATAACACAAGCTCTGCTTAGCTTGGGGCTAGATGATGCTGTGTGGATTGTCCAGCAATATTATAATACTAGAAAACTGGTCACCGTCACCAGTACACCCCTCGAAGTTGTACAGAAATGTATTTTTTTTGTGTCTAATTATGATACCCACCCGATGAGAGTATATAAACTATGAGTGCCATGACCACCCAGAACGATCAACTGATAGATTCTCATTGCAAAAATACTTAATACAAGCACGGTCTCTCAGTGAGGCACTAAACAAATATAAACAAACAAAAACGGCATATCTGTAATAAAGAAGAGACATTGTATAAGATATATTTAGTTTGGAAATCTTAACAACCCTAATCGTACCATTATCAAGGCACCTTGAATACCTGACCTGCTAAAGTCAACAGGGTTTGGATGAGTTCACGATTTTGTTTTCACACGACTGCTTAGAAGAATTCACTTCGGGTGCATTGCATAGTACTCGTCCCATATCAATGGTTGTGCTTGCACGTATAAATCAAATTTTTTTTAGCCCTTGGTACATTTGTAGACGTTCGTCCGAAACGCTAGTACCTACACCATATTTTGATCCGCAAGGTGACTGACAACGAATGGTCACTAGCCGTCATCGATATTACTGTAATTTGATTCTTATATACTCTTAGATATAACAGTTTCCATTAATGTTAGGCAGTCTAAGGTGCAGAAGGTATTGTTTATAAGCGACACGACTATTAAACGAAGTGGAAATCCCTTTATTCAAGGTTTTGTGTGGTTTAGGTTAGTTAGTTTAGGTTTGTGCCAACAGCAAGTCGATTGAAAAAATACTCTCGAGTATTTTTCAATCGATAATTATTCGAATATTAATTAGTTTATCATTAGTAAATTAGGAATTAAATAAGAACTATTTCTGAATCAAATTAAGACATAACTTTCAGAGTCTGCAAGTAGAAGTGAAAATGGATAGGTCATATATAGGTCGTCGAACCTACTAGGGGATCAAATGGAGATTACGAAACCCCTTCCATCCAATAGGCAGACATTATTAAGGTCACGGGAAGTTGGATGTAGAAAGCTCAAAACCGTTCCTCTATAAACGTATAGAGAAGGCAGATGTCCAGAAGTGGACTTTTTCAGTGTGATGACGATGAACATACCGATGTAGGTATGCCATTCGTTATCAAACACGTTTTGGAAAACGTAATAAAGCATTTACATCGTAGGATTGTGATATGAATATGAAGCAGATACATATTTATTTTGTTCCAATGAAGTTAGTGTACAAGAATGTCGGGCAGAGTGGGCTGTAATGTAGTTGCATATCGGATTCGAGCTCAGCCACGAACACCGTGTGGTATTGTGTCGCTTATAGAACAATGCCTCATATTTATAAAACATAAAAGCCGGCGTATCGTTCGTGAAATTAATAACAAATAACAATTGTGAAACGTTAGTTCGGGAGCAGTGCGAATTACCCATGACGCTGAATAACTGGCTTGTGAATATAAAGGGCGGAGATATAGCGATGAGATCAAACTCCTAAATTATTCTCATACTCAAGTATTATAAGTATTAGAACACAAATACTAACGATGTATATTTATACATGAAAAACATTCCAGTTATCTGAAGAGCGCTGTAAACTACATAGAAATAGCCTATCGGATTGTAATTTCCCATCAGAACCAGAAACATCCCTCAAGATGGTGACTGCTTTGCTAATAAATAGCAAACTTGCTGAGCCACATACTCATAGATCTGTTTATATATTATGTTTCTGTTATTAAATATTAAGGTACTCATTTAAAGATTTATTGGAGGTTTGAACCGGCAGTTTTTATGATTTATTGTGACAAAGCAAGCAGATGGCCCACCTGATTTTGAGAGGCGGCATTAACTCACAGGGCAAGTTCACACGCCCTTTGTTACATAGCACTGCGTCATCTCTGAGACGTCAAAGATATTTCTTTGCTAAAAAGTCATGCGCATGTAACAGGAACAACATTACACTCTTAATACCAGGGCTCAGAGATAGTCGCATCACTGCGGCGACAGAAATAGTAGTGAACAAACTTATTCACAGAAATCACTTGTGCACCAATTGGTTTTTTTTTTCGGAAAATTTATGTAGCTAATGCCAGCATTCTAAAATGGCGAAAAAACATCATAAGCATGACCTAGTCAGGTTGATAGCTGATAGATACTGGGCAAACCTGATCTTCGTAAAATAAGACCAGGTAGTTTTATTTCAATGATTTATAATCATCAAAAAATAAAGCCAGTTTTCTTCTTTTGCTGTGCTTGATTCTCCCTTGTAGAATTGTCTTTCGATGATTATGGCGGCATTGACGTTTATATAATAACGTTTTTGTAACTTTATTTTTCATTTTATTTTTTTAATCATAAACTACAATTTTATCTGCAGCACAAGTATGCTGGGACGATCGTAATAACTTGTCTTTATTCTTGTTGATTGTTACAGACGCACTACACTCTGACCTGTTGACACATTGCCAAAGTGTACCTACTTCCACCTTTATTTTGCATATTTATACTGTAACGAAATTTAAGTGTAGCCTTAATCTTGAGTAGGTTCTTGGTATCTGAGATCTGACGAAGTATACTACTACATAATAATCTTGAAGCTATTTTTTATATTTTCTTCCGTTCCTTCTTTCGACGAAATTTTAAAAAACAAGCGGATTAGTATTTATTTTCCTGTGAAATTATTTTTATTCGAGCTTTTCTAAAAGGGTTCAAGAGAAAATAAGAAAAAACGTCACTTAAGATATCTAACGTAATGGGAGTAGTTACAGGTAATCTCCAAATACTTTATATAGAGCGCATTATAAACTAATACATATTTGATATACTAATATTAGCGCATTTTGCAGTATTCCATAATGTATGTTGCAAGCCCCGCACTGTTACAGCGATCAAGAAGTATGCGTTTATCAGTCTGATTAGTTTAAATTGCTGAAAAAACTGTTTTAGTTAAATTGCAAACATTGGGCGTTGGGATTGGTAATTTGCTTTTACAGAAAAAAATCTCGAGGAAACATACCAACAATTTGTGTGATGAACATTGTTTGTTTTGTGTTTGGGTGTTATATTGTATTCTAAGTATGTATTTACAAAAAAAACCTTTAAGTCATCTAATTCTCATAGTACAAGCTATGCTTAGTTCAGGGTTAGATGATGATGTTTGTATATTCACAAATACTTATTTATTTATAATCAAAACCCTGACTTAGATTGTGAAATAAATAATAATGGTATATATTACATAAATTCTAACGATGAAAGAATAAGCACGTGAAGTCTATGTCCAAAAGCATTTATTCAGTAATATCCGGGGATCATCTTGAAAGCTACGTGAATCTAAGCGCCAGTTCCTTGCGACCAAGCCTAGAAGAACAGACAAGAGACTTACGGCTTGGTTGCCGTTACCTTTACCTTACCGTTTTTTTTTTGTACGATCCTTTTTGAAGAATGTAATTAACAGTACTGAATGAAATTCACGTATTTTCGTGGTTTCCGCTGCGACCACGCTAACATCCTGAATGCGTCCCGCTGCGCGTGTTTTCCTTTCGTAATGCGACACGAAAACTGTGATAACCAATCACAAAAAAACAGCAAATGTAACACAAACGAGTACCTCGTTCTGTACTTGCTGAGTATTATTTAATGACTTATCAGAAGGATCACATTGCACTGCGATATTCGATTGCGTAATTGCCTTATAGGCCCCTAGAAGCTGTGATTTCGCTGATGGAGTTCCCATCATTACACCCTCGAGCAATAGAAATCTAATACGTACATTTCTGCTCAATTAGCAGCTTACTTTTAGCTAGGGGGTGGTAAACCCTCGAGGCCATTATTATTCAACACCTGGCTACCAAGAAAAATAAATGTTTAGAAAATAGCGTCGTTAATCTGTCGCGAAGGTATTTCGAATTGGTGAAAAGAGAAAACTTTTAACAGTGTTTGTAAATAATAATACAACGGATTGTAAACAAGATCGTAAAATGTCAAATGAAAATGAATACACTCTGGTTTGCGAAGAAATAATGTTCGAATGATGTTGCAATAAAAGTTTTGTAAAAGTCCTTATAATATTTTAATATTAAAATTATATGTATTATCTTGCAGGTTCAGGAATTATGAAAATATATTATTTTTTATAAAAAATTTTGATTGTCGCCTACTACTAGGAATGCTAAATTCTTTAATAAAAATCCTGTGTTTATGTGCCTAGGTATACTGTTAAATAATATTTTAAGTCTGAATTTACAAAAAAAAACGTATTTAAGTATTCTATTAGCCTTCTGGTTCCCAGCAAGTACATTAGTACAAGCTTTGCTTAGTTTGGGTCTAGGGCGTTGCTGAACACAACTGTAAAATAAAACTAAAGAGTCTATAGATAGATAAAAAAAGTTTAGTCGGGGTACAAAATAAGTCGCCAATATTATTATATTACTGTAAAAAAATTGTATAATATTTACACATGTAATTGATTTCCTAGAAGTAAATATTCTCGAATTTACAACAACAAGAACAATGACAAATTATAAGGTGGCCACGCAAGCCTGGTTATACGGTAAATAGTCTGAATTCGATACTTAAGCGTTACTTAACGCGTCTACTGATAATGGAGTCGATATCACACTGGTACAAAAGGTAATTGTTCTCTTAAACAATCAAGCTTAATAACATAAGGTTCTAGGTAAGGTGTGTGCACGCTTTGTAACCGATGACGTTGAATGGCCGCCGGTGCACCGGCCGGCGCCTGCAATCCACTAGTCTTACGTAAAGGCAAAAACTCTTAAAGAGTACATTGTTTTCTATTTCTAATGCTTGCTGCGGTATTTATCCTCTTATATGATATATGAGTTACTGCGAGGATCTCAAGATTCTTGATAATATCGATTTGATTCTGTTTTTTGTCTTTGTTCTGACTGACATATAGACAACCCTTAGCCTAAACCTCAGTCTAGACTTGAAATTTTCAGGGTATATTTATGTTGGTGCGTAGAGGTAAGAAAGAAATTAAAATATTAATTTTTTTTTGGCAAAACACAAAGAACACCGGAGAATGTACAATAAATAAGATTTCTAATAAATATTGCTGGACAAGCCACACAGCATCATCTAGCCCTAAGCTAAGCAGAGCTTGTGTTATGGGTACTAGATGACTGATATACTTAATACAATACTATATTACATATATAGATATTTTTTTATTATACATAGAAAATACCCAGAACACCCGGAATAAATATTTGCAGGACGTACAAATATTTATCCCAAGGCGGGAATCGAACCCGCAACCCCTGCGTCGCAGGCGGACATTCGCCCACCGCGCCACATCGGTCGTCAAACAATGGGCGGTATTATCGCTAAAAAGCGATCTCTTCCAAACCTTTCACCACCGATGATACCTAATAATTTGCAAGGATGACAACTTGTTCTATAATTGACACTAAGACTAAAAAGTTAAAAAAAATCTAAGAAAGAAAAGAAGTAGCATCATGACTTTAATACTGAAGTACGGTAGATATCCTCTCCAATCTTTTAGTATCAAGTACCTACTCGAGATTCTTCGAGGATGTGTAAGGAGGGTAGTCAGAAGTATGTCCATATATGTAGTACATTTGGTACATACCCACATTTTTCAGTAGTTAGTATTCCATACGTGACAGGTTGCAAGCCCATCGCCAAAAATCTGGTAGCACAATAATATAAAATTCGTATTTTTTTTTCAGCAATTGAGTTATTTGCACATACAAATGCAAAGCAATGCACAATGTGCGTAGTTTACTGCAAGGGACACATAGTAGGCATGTTAGTAGGGCCTCGGTTAGCTTAGCACATAGTATATATTAACACATTACTAATTAGATTACAAAAAAAATATAAAATGAAATTAAGTACCAATTTCTGCTTCAGTTTTACTTTTCCGATTCCCCGAAAAATAAATAAATAAATATTCTGTGGATATTTTACACAACATCATCTAACCCCAAACTAAGCAACGCTTGTACTATGGGAAGTAGATGACTGATAGAATACTTACTTAGAATATAATATCACACGCAGACAGAGAACAAATATCTATGTTCATCACACAAATGTTTGTTCTCGGTGGGGATCGAACCCACGGCCTACAGCACAGAAGGCAGAGCTACTACTAACTGAGCTGAGAGGCCAGTAATAAAAGGAAGAAATATATTTATTCCTACCAGGCTGGCTGAGAATATGGATGGTATGTATAGGTAATTTTTATATTGTATTGTAATCGGATTGAATTACGAGCGGCTTGCAACAAGAGCACACAGGTTAAGGGGACGTGACCCGTAATGACGTCATGGGTATGAGACGCCCTGCCCGCTAGATACAAGTCGTTGTTTTAGATAAGTGAGTGCGAGTTAATCGCTGCCAACTCTGATTTACATAAACAACTTAAAAATAAAAAGAATTACTTTATGGATAAGTACCTAGTCAAGTTTTTGTCACGTAACTTTTCAAATAACATGTGAAATAAAAGATTCCATCTCGGAGTTTCAGGTCAAGGAATTTTCTTCGCTATCGTAAAGTGAACTCGAAGGAATATACGTAGTAACTACACCACCATATATGCGATATTTTTAGAATAAATGTATTCATTTCTATCGTTGCATTTACACCGGTAATCTGTTACAGCGATATTTGCCCGGTAATTGTTGTCAAAGATAGGTAATTGAACATTTGACGACCGATGTGGCGCGGTGGCGAATATTGCAGGTTCGATTCCCGCCTTGGGATACATTTTTGTATGATCTGCAAATATTTATTCCGGGTGTTCTGGGTATCACAAGCTCTGCTTAGCTTGGGGCTAGATGATGCTGTGTGGGTTGTCCAGCATTATTATTATTATTATTTAGTGGAGCATTTGCGAATTCAAGTAAAGTTTTGAGAGATAGCCATGTTTTTATAAGGTTTAGGCAAAGGTTTTTGTCTTGTTTTTTAGTACAACTCAGCTTAAGTTTCAGCAATCGAACGATCAAGTTTTGTCATACATCATAATGCATTTATTTTATCCACTTTTTACTCTGTGATTAAACGGTTTTAATTAAATACATTTTTATAGACACATATAATAAAACCTGCAGTCGTGAATGCACTAAAATACTAAAATGATAAATATTTCCGTTCATAGCCTAGAGGTGCACTTAGGAGTTATCAAAGTTTAGACGCAGGGCGAGTCATGTTTCTTACCCTGCACTGCCTCTTAGACCTTAGTCGTAATAACCTTCTAAGCGCGGCTCAGTTTCCCAGAAGTTGCTTATTTCGAGAGTTATTTCAATAACTAGTTAGTTAGCCGTATAGTTTTTCTATACGGATTTTATCAGGTAGTGATGTGTGATACCTACTCCCAGCATAGTTTTCTATCTTCAACCAAAGCCATTGCGTGAATTGCGACTCCTGTATGAGTTCATTGTGCGTCCAAATCAAAACGCACTGATCCAGGACGTATGTTTTGAAGTTTGAGGATTTCTGAGATTAAAAGTGACCTAATTTACCGATAGGGATCGAAAAACTCACACTTTTGAATTGGACATCTTCAGACACCTTAAATAATACGTTCGATAAAACATACAATCTGACATTGAAATAAAAGCTACTGAAATTGTTTTGACGATTTCCACGCATAAATGTTATTTCTCAATAAACCTTAGAATTACGATGATAAAACCATCGTAAATGAATTATCAGCACAAATCTAATCGATTTCTCTCGATGTCAAATCGATTAAGGTGTAAACTGTGTTAAAGGTGCCTCGGTGCAATGCATTAAAATCGCAAAATGTGCTTTCATATTTGTACTGGATTAGTTATGGACTGCTTTATGACTATAAACGTAGTTCACAGTTCCCACCCTATAGCAAGTCCAAGTACTATTAGACCGATTGCAATCTCGACATGTAACTTATATTTTTATTTACAACAAATATACGAAAAAAGCCTACAGCAATCAATCTACAGAGTGCTTAATATCACATCTGATATCTTCGTCGTTTTTAAGGCATTTACACCAAATTGGTTTACATGGTCAACACCATGAATGATGTCATAAAGTACCAGTGATGTATAACACAAGATGGATGTGATTGTAATGTAAACAATTAGTCCTAGAATACTTACTGGTTACGTGTGTATGTATGCTGTCACTGGAACCACTGAACTTATGATGAGTCGTCTAATAATTATTTGGTCTAATGTGACGCGCTTGTGCTTGTATGATACAGCATGCTAAGTCATTTTTATACTGAAGCGTTCACCATTTGGATAAGTAACCGCCTAAAATTAGTAGGTAGTATTTTCATATGAGCGCTTTCGTGCTTCGAAGGGTAGGTACGACAACCTTTGAGCAATGTTGGGTTCTCAGTCTGTCAGTAAAATCGGTTAGTCAAGTTTGCCTACAGATTTGCTGCTTTCTGGATCACGGAGATCCTGTCTTGCGTCTCAAAATGAATGGTTTAAGTCATACATAACGCATGACCCAATCATTCAGTTTGTTAAACATGCCATATACCTATACTTCATATTGGCTGGTAGATCTTTACTGCCAACTTCAAGGATCTCGGAAATCTCCGTGAAAATAGCGTCAGTTTTTAGTGCTCCGGCCGAATCGACCGGACGGCATTAATGACTTAGCAATTTACTTCTCGAATCGAATTCCACTGTACTGCATTGCTATTTTAGACTGAGGCGATTAAATCTATCAATGAATTTCCGGCAGCGGCGGCTTGACACTTTTAATATCGCCAATCAACCGGGGCCGTTCTGAATGAACAATGCTCGTTCGCTCGTAAATTATATACTTAAGTTCGTGCCAACACAGCTGAACCCTTGAAGAACTCAGTCTCACGTCAGCTCCGGTCGCTGACTTGAAACAGGAAACGAATATTAGGCGCACTATAAGACTCAACGTGACACTTCGCTAATTAAGCTTGATAGACGAAATCTTATTATGTAAACATCCCTTAATACAAAGTGCTGAATGTACAATATAAAGCATTCAGTACATATTATTTGCGAAATTTGTTTCTAATTTAGCCTCATCCAGAGAAAGTAACGAGATATGGTAGGTAGGGATCGACAAAACGCCTTGGGCTAAGAACATCGGCTTTCTTCAAAGCATCAAACTTTTACGTATACTCATTCGGAAATTATCTCCTTAAATAGGTATGGAGCAAAATATTTTTTCTGGGTTGTAGGTTTACTATTATTACTTTCAGCATGCGTCATCTTTCTATTTCAGATTCTAGGTTGTATTTGTTACATTTGATGTAGTTTATGTTTATTATTGTTGTGATGTAAGGGCAATCTGCAAGCTGAAACAGATTGACAGTTGCAGACCATATTTTATTAAGCTAGGCGTTCTAACCTTACCCTGCCTCTATATATTGAAAGTAGTACAGTTTGTAAGGAATAATCTTAATCTTTTTGTACATTTTAAAAGCAGGCGCCAGAATTTAAAAATCCACTGTCCTCTAAATAAAACTGCCTATCTAAATAATAGTATATTTTGTATGGCGCCAAAGCTTTATAACCACTTACCTAAATATATAATAAAAATAACTTCCAAAGAAGTGTTTAAAAGTGAACTCAAAAGGTTGCTTTTACAAAAGGCCTACTATAGTATTCAAGATTATTTATGTGACAAATTTGATTCTTGACATAAGTAATTTTTTTTTTTTAAATAAGTAATTGAATTCTTTGACATTAATTATTTAACTTCTTTGACATTTGTTTTAATTGATATCCTTTAAAATGTTTATAATATTGCATGCTGTAAAGCTGTCTATGGTAGATCTATATTATTAATTTGACATCTGTATTATGTACCCATTATCGCAATAAATAAATGAAATGGAAATCGATGTTGAGCATGCATGAAGAATGTTATCAGAGTGCATGAAGTAAAAAAGGTAAATATGTCAGGATCGTAGCAAGTGGAAATTCGTGATCTCTGCCTACCCCCATGGGAAACATGCGCGATTTTATGTATTATATGATGTTGAATCAGTATGCAAAACTGCGGCAAAGTCGTAGTTTCACTTTAGAAATATTTAATAGTGTCGCGTGAAATAAATAGGTTTAAGATTGTATGTGTATACAAACAAATACAATGATTTGGAATATTAAATTGTTATTTCTAAATAATTTACATTAGATCGAACTGATTTATCGCTGGCCTAAACTTTTATCGTTGATGCTTAAACTTGGCTTTCTCTGCCTCTGATTGCTCTTGACACCAGTATTATTTTATTGATTTTTTTATCATGTACTTACAAACCTAACATATAGCGCAGTGCTTATTTTAAGCCGTCTTTGAAAACAAAATCATACTGAGTATTGTAAGGTTACATTTATTTTTACAAAGCAAATGGGAATATTTTTGGATATTGCACTGGTTACACTGACGAGGAGGGGGGAAAAGATGGAAAGTTGGTGTCGGTGGGTGGATGAATATTCACGGACGTTACACACATTTCGTACGTCACTAATCTATTGAACGGTAGCGATCAGAAACATCGTTAGAACATATCGAGAGGGTGTGACAAGGGCATAGTTTTCCTGTTACGTTCAAAACTTTCTGTTGGATCTTTTGACAACGTAAAGGTGGCTAAATAATAAGTGCGTAAAAACTTACCAGATAAATTTACGGAGCAAAGGTTTGATGAAGAAGTCGACAAGGAGTAAGGCTCGTCTTTGGGTTTTAACAGCTCGTGCGTCGACACCGCATGTATCGATAACTGCTCCTAAACAGAAACATCATGCTATTATACATTCTCATAAAACACTTAAGCTAGTGTAGGGAAGTTCGTGTATGTTTGCTTCTACTCATATCTGTAACGGCTGAACGGATTTAGATTAAACATAGAGTGTGCATAATTTATGACCTGGAATACCATATTAAGCTTAACAATTTTTGCCATTACTAAATAGCAAAGGATTCAAACATGAACATGAAAACAGTGTAGTTCTCTATACTTTTTTAAACCAAAGCTTGTTGTTATTTATGTATTTTCCTTTTGACAATATTCAAGTTGATTACCAAAAGGGTTCCACAATCCGATTCTGACGGTTCATAATAGGTATATTGCTTAATTTACTCTCATTCATTATGATATCTACATACTCATCGGTCAGTTTTCCTGACAACCAATTCTGTTTGACGGATTCAATGACTATTATTTTGTCATGATAAAGTAGATTTACCGATTCGTTGTGCCGTGTGCAATACGACCATTTCACATGATTTTCGTCTTACTCATGTTCATTTTAAAACCCACCTGTTGAGAGACAATATTGAGGTAATTCCATCATTGTTGAAGGTGAGTTATATGCCGCCATTGATGTTAATGCCATATCTATTCAAAAATATGAGCTTGAAAATATCCTTCAGTAAACAGATTCGGAGAAATAAACAGTTGAAATAAGTATTTAGTTCAGATTTTAACAAAAATGTTGCCTACAGGTTTAGAAGAAACTAGCCATAATTTACTTCAAAATAAATTTTCTTATACCTAATTGGACCGTGCAGGTTAAATTGATTATATAAACATATAGATTATTGCTTTAGCAGCCATAGTTCTAAATAGGGGCTTCTCCAAGATATCATTTGGGCTGAATCCTGACTAAATTCTAACTGACTTATAAAACTGTAATATACAGAAATTATCGTAGTAGGTATCAAAAGGATATCTCGTAACATAACCTTAAGTGCCTTCGAATAGAGTAGCGATCTCATAAACACGTGTGTACTATATTTTCCCAATGTTAATATTAAATCGAATCCCAAAAAGATGGCCAATAAATATTCTACAATATCTATTTTTAAATACGTAGGATGCTTTCTCCGATCTTGAATGAACGAAGACGCGACCCTCCTCGTAATGTCTTCGCTTGTTAGGGCGCGGTGTTTCCTACAAGCGTATGGCGATATTATCTTTTTATTTGAACTGAAAAAAATTATGTATACTGACCGTATGTAATTTCGAAACTGACACTTCAATACAACAAATGCCGGTTAGTAGGCAATCGTTGTTTTTCATCGATAAAATGAAAATATGTCTGTATGTGGGCATATTACTTCAAGATCTAATTAAAAAAAAATACATTTGAAGTAGGTTGATTTGTTGTATTTTTTAAATATGCTCAAAGATATAAATTTTTGAAAATTATGAACTGGAAAAGCCGCCGATAAACTGTACCTCGCGCCGCAGTGTTAGCTTTTTGACAGAGTCAGCTATATCCGAGCTGATTTGTTCGCAACAGCTGCGCGAGCGCACCTATTAACCGCTGATACATGTTTGTCAGCCGGCTATTAGGGTGAAAGAGATAAAATTCCGAATCATCTTTAAAAGAGCGAGATCGATTTATTTCTCAAATTCACAACCAATATTTATTTGCTGCACCATGACACAGAGAAAAATTCTTGTACGAAAAAACCGAATTGGAACACAATAATGCGTTATCTTTCCTGGCAGGTCATTTTTCTTGCTAAGAATAGAACATTTCGTATTGAAATATCAATTCTTAGTTCTTTTGTAATCACTGTATCACTGTTTAAACATGACAGTCTTAGAAAAATAAAGATATTTTTTTTGTAATGTATTTTGTTAGTATACCCAAGACATTTATGAGATGTTAACTGCTTCATTAAAATAATGACAATACTGAATTACAAAAGTTCTTCTTGGCAGTAATGATGTTATCTATACAATAAGACAAAGTGCAAAATAATTTTGTGTAAAAGGCTAAACTGGTGGCCTCAGACCATAACTTCTTGATTGGGTACCACCGAGTAAACCATAAAATAATTTTAAATTTGAAATACTTTGACTTAATAAAAACCCCTAAAACTATGTGAAAGTGTAAGCATACATCACAAACTATTTTAAGCAACCACTTTATTTACAGGACTTGGCTTGCCCAGCACCTTATACCATCCTCGTGACTATTATATACGTGCAGAGTTGACTAATCCACTGTGCTAAGATTTTAGAACCGTCATACTGAACTAAGTAAATATATGTGGACATTTTAACACAAAATCATCTAGCCCCAAACCAAGCATACCATATAAAGCATGTACCTACAATGAAAACCCGATGGCTGATAGAATACTTATATACATTTTTTTTGTAAATATATACCTACTTAGAATACAATGTAACACCCAGACAGAGAACAAAAACTTAAAAAAATGAAGTTATTCTATATTTTCTCTTTGTATGTAACTAAGCAGCACTTCTATTTTCTGAAGTGATTTTACATCTTCTAAGAGTAGAACAATATCATATATCTTCCTAGTACCGGCAACGTTACAGAGAATATGTCAATTTATTATAACGTTGAAATTATAAAAATACTACAAAGAATTACTAATATTATAATTTAAGATAAATCATTTGAGTATTATATATTTACTACGTTGTACGTTTCACTATGTACCTAACTAATAAAACACATCACAGAAGAATCTACTGATTTAATTATCGATATTTATGTTGCTCTGATGTTTAAAAACAACAGCTTTGGATTCTAAAACTTTCACAACAATTTGACAAATACGTATTCTATAAGAACACATTTTGGATTTGAATAAAAAATGTCTGGTAACATCGTGATAGTGACGAGACGACAGTGGACCGCAGGGTGGGATTAAACAAAAATAGCATAGTAATTAATGGGAGTTTTCAAGCCCACAATCTCAAAACGCGGCGCATTACGAGAATTCCACATCGATTTAATAAAATCATCAAATATATAATATTCAAATTTTCCACGGCTAATCTTATACAAGCAAGAGAAAAAAGATGATCGTAACTCCCGACACAACGACGTTCGCACCCATCATCTCGCTCGACGTGTTTTTTGTACTTCGAAACATACGCATTATCAATCTATTATAATTACTTTTATAAGGAAAATTGCGCTTTTACCAGCATTTATAACAGGTATGTACAAAATACATATGAAACAGTTGAGCCATCTACAGATTGTCGCGTTGCAAACGATCTAGAATATATAATATTATAGAATCTTTTATAAAAGAGAACGCCCGACTTCGTTCGCATTAAGTTATTTTCACACAAACTTCAACCCTCGCTGTACCCGCTTAGGAGTTGTCGAATATACCCTGAAAATTTTAAATCTCTACGGCCATCTCTGGTTTAGGCTGTGTTGTCTATACGTCAGTCGGTTAGGATAAAAATTCTAATTGGTATTTATTATTAGGTTGAATATTAATATTAGAATTATTAAAATTTCAGGTATTCCGAAGGTCTATTCAACGACACCACAGACAATGTAGAAAAAGCAAGCAATTATTGACTTTTTAAGTATTTGCCTTCAGTACCGTATATAAATTACCATGTAAATTTATTGCATGGTGGTATGAATAGTCCACCAGTAAAACGACTTTGATTATGGATAAAGAAGAAGAAACGAATATGGATGAACTACATAATATATACATTCTTTGTCAGACTTTGGAGCATTACACGTGGTATCTTTAGACATTTTTAAGGTTTCGGGTGTCTAAAGATTTCAGATTTTACACGGAGTATAGCTATCATTGGAATTTTAACTTATAATAAACTCGACACGACATATATGTCAACGTTGACCTAGAATAAGTATTTGCGACATTTGTGAAACTATTTGAAATGACTAAGTATATTTACGAACTGGTAAATACTCACGTCATGAAATTAATTCTTACGTCCATTCTGATTTTGCATTAAACTTCTATCAGGAGAATTTAATCAAGATAAAAAAAATGCAACAATGTGAATTAGCTCGTGAAATAGCTCCATTGTGCTTAGTACTCGACCGATTTAGCAATGTGCTTTAACAATATTTCCGATAAGCTACTCTGAAATCTTCGCCACCTGAAACGGTCCTTCGCATGCTCTATATAAGATTGAATATTGTTTGTAGAAGGACGAGAATGAAAGTTGACGCTCGAGTAAAATATACACATGTAAAAAGTTGTAGTGGGCCACCCAGGAGCACTTGAAGTGCCTTGCACAGTATAGTACTAGTGTGAGTACGTTGGTATTGGCTTTTGCTTTATAGGTACATTACAGTTGTTTGCAACGCAGCATTTTTCTTAACACGTAAACTAAATAAATGTACTTACGTTTCTGTAAGTACGTACCTAACCTATGTAATCGCAAAAGTATGTCTGGCTGTCAGAGGGCTGATTCTGAGTTTTTTTCGTTTTCCGGATACCGGATTTCGGTTTGCGAGCTCGAACTTTTTGTATGGAGATATGATAAGCGCCTCTAGCGGCATATGGGGGCACTAGCGTATCTCCATACAAAAATTTCGAGCTCGCAAACCGAAATCCGGTATCCGGAAAACGAAAAAAACTCAGAATCAGCCCTCTGGTCGTTGCAATCGCAGACTATAAACACCACCAAACAAAACTTTTGCACAATACCTCATCAGATAACGTAATAAGGTTTCATAAACCATTTTTCAAGATATGTTTGGTCATTGATGAATATTTTGTTTTTTTTATCATCATCATCGTTGGCAGACACAAAAAGTTTACAGCTAGAAATAGGCCTTATATGCAGGGGAAATTTCACCACGCTTCTAATTTTTTCCCTCCACCCATACATTCAAATCAGTTCAGTCATCACTATCTATTCTATACTTTATAAGAACACTTCTTCTGACTCACCGACTGACATAAGAGGCCTAGGTCGCTAGTGGTAGATATTTGATATTTGCTATATAACATAATATCATATTTATATTGTTGAAGGGAATTCCGAAATTCAACCCCTAAAGAATTTAAGTTTATATCTAAAACTTTCACTAGTTTCTGAATAAATGGGTCATTTACATAAACAATGACATGCTCAGTTAAATGGATTGAATACCTACCATTACATCCTCGAAGAATCTCGAAGAGATCTGATAGGATATCTACACTATCTAAGGATTAATGTCGTGAAGCTATTTCTTTTTCTGTTCTTATAAAGTTAAATCGGCTCAATGCTACTTACATAGAAGATATAGGTGACGTAGATATTAGACGTGCTTTGCGAAGTAATGCATAGGTAGAGGTCAAGTGGGCAATTTGTTCGTTCCGTTACTATTTCTCATAAATGTAATTTTTTACTAATGTTAAGTTAACCTACTCGTAGATAGGTAAATAGAGCTGAGATTTTTTTAAATAGTAGTGGTAGTAGACAGCAAGCCTTTGATAGAAATTTCACCTGATGTCAAGTGAAGATGTGGTCAATGGTGTTGTCATTTTGTTTTATTACAAGATAATTTTATTTGCATGAAATAAGCAAAACAGCAACAGTGCAATGCTGAGTTGGTTGCCCGATCAATCTTCAGTTTCGACATATTAACATTGGCATATTTATGAGGTAGGTATTTATTACTATTACGCTTTATTTGATTGAGGTCAAATGTTGCAAAATAAATAACTAACGTTATTTGAGCGAGCAGATAAGTCTCTCGGACACAAACCAAAAGATGGAAAAATTATCGCGATTTTATTATTTTCTCTTGTTTTTCCTGAAGAACATAGATGTTAGAGAAAGATCTGTTTGATAGTGGGGCCAGTGACGGAGAAATTAGGAGCAAGTGGTGAAAGGTGGTATAGTATAGACATGCAACCCAAGAAGATTTTCATGTGACGAGCCGAGTGTAAGGTGTAAACTTGAATGAATATGTTATAGGTAGAATATGTTAGAATTTTAACTAGTTTCCTCACGATGTTTTCCGTCCGCGTTCGAGAGCGCTTGCGCACATAGAAAAATTCCTCGATTAGACAAATCCATTGGTCACGAGTGGATTCGAACTCACGATCAGAAGGCGATATCGCTTTCACTCTACCGCCAATGCTCTCAATAATAACTAATAATAAATATTTGTGGAATATCTAGTTTTGTCTTTAGTAGTTTAGTTAGAGTCAGTTATTTATTTCGGTTCGGAATCGGTTAGAAATGACCAAGCTAGCCACGCCTGGAGCATTTCATATATTGTATAATATTTATTACACTCAGGTAACAGTCATCGAACCCACAACCTACAGCGCATAAGGCAGAGCTACCTACTATCCAACCTAATTAAGTTGCTAGCTCATACTTGGACGATGTCGGAGGCTGACCTCCGAAGCTGACTCTGAAGTCAGAGGTACGTCCAGATATTACATTTGGTACATACTTAGATTTTGCAGTAGTTGGTATTCCATACGTGCCAGGTTACAAGCCCATCACCACTGCTTGAATACTAACTGGTTTCCTGAAATGTTTTTCTTCACTGTGAATAATGTATAAAAATTATTTTACTTAGATGGCCGCTACTCTCGCACATGTCGTCAAGAGGCATTAAACGTACTTTCCAGATTTGTCACGAGCCCGATCGGGTTACAATGTGAGACATTCGAAACGCCGCGTGCTGTACTCGACAGCTGGCTCTACGTAATCAGCAGACTGCAGACAATACGAAAAATTTGCTACTTTAGCATTCCTACCAGTTTATAAGGTTCTTTCAGAAGTTCGACACGGAGCCCGATGTATTTGCTTCACCATATTTGTCTATCTGGACTAAGACGGAGGAATTGTGCGCATATCATAGATAGATTCTATACAAATTATAAGAATCTTTGTCTTGACTGACATATAGATAACGAGCAGTCTAAGCACTGGTCGTAGAGACTTGACATTTTCAGGGTATATTCGTCTTGGTGCATAAAGGTGTAGTTAGAAAGAAATTCCCGAAATTTTACCCCTAAACGGTTATAGCGGAGGTTGAAATTTGTATGAAAATAACTTCACGTGGTTTCCGTGTTTCGCTAGTTTACGCATAAACTAATTTAAAACATGCTTAGTACTTAAATATCTAAGGAGATATCTACCGTTCCGGAAGTCGTGAAGCAACATTATTATTGTTTATCCAAATTTCCATCTATACTAATATTATAAAGAGGTAAAGTTTGTGAGTTTGTGACGTAGTAGATCCGTAGTAGTAGACGTACTGAACCCATTTTGAAAATTCTTTTACCAATAGAAAGCCACGTTATCTGTCATCATAGGCTAAATATTATCCCGAAATGTGAAAAGTAAAAAATGTTGACCGCCCAACGAAGAAGTGGGCATGGCTAACCCACTGAACTGCCTAGTTGTGAGATAAAGAGGTTTCGCCTCACACCTCTGTTGATCGTAGATCTTCGTCACCTCACCTTCTGTAAGCATTTAGGTGTGATCCCTAACTTCTAGGGACAAACATTGGTGTAATGTTGAACAAGACTGTATGTTACATTGATGGTTTATTTGTGTTTGGGTATCTATATAACTTTTTTATTTATGCTACAAGGTGGAACACGTATATGACCCACCTGATGTTAAATGGTAATCATCACCGATAACAAAGCATTGCCATGTAAGTTACGCATGTTAGGCACGTTCCCTACGATGCACTACCCTGGATACCTGTAATTTCACCAGTACCCACACCCTTCAAATGCGAGCATACAAAAAGTTTTAGTGCAATTCTGCTGCAATCACGTGCCTAGCAGACTCGAGCGTCTGTAAAAATTAGTTTTTATTTTATGTTTGCAGCTCCAGGACTGAAAATAAATATATAAGAGGGCTCTTATACAATAAACGTGATTTTTTTGCCGTTTTCATTATAGATAATGGTTCCGTACTGATAATGGTAGGTAATTGGTTTTTATTTTATTAATCGTCACCTTTATGAAAAATCCAGGGGTGGTGAATTACCTATAAATTGACTAACAAAGTATGCTTTTAAAACCATGTTCTTAAAAGCTTCGATCCTGTCATATTTTTAACTAAAATGGAATACATTTTTTAAACCTCTAGCTAGAGGTAAAGTGCTCTATTTTATTGAATTATGCCCGCCAGATCACTGGAAAACCGTGATATTTAAATTGAGCCCTGCATGGTGTCAGCCATCTACGTAATTAATGCTTTTACTCAAACACTGCTGTACTCTGTAAAATATGTCATAAACAGAATATGAATTAATGTTGTAATTTGAATAAATTATTATTATTATTATGTGATCACGACACGTCAAGGTCAAATATTTTTTATTTAGAATTACAATGATCACTTTAAGTTTTATTAAATTAAGTGATATAGATAAAATCTAAAATCATCTAAATCTAGCAGAAAAGCAAGAAAGAAGTTCTTTCTCTCTTTCTCTCATAGCCAGTTACGTTTCGTATATTAAAAAAAATTTACTTCAGTCGTGTGGTCTAAAGCACACTCGTTTTTTTTCATGAAATGTTTCGAACCCTATACATAATACCAGTAAACACATAGACCGTAGTAATCCCGAGACAGAAAAGTGGATGGATTAAAATGGGATCCACAATTCCCTCCGATAAATGTCTTAACCCTAGAGTGGTCGCGTGGATTACATATGTAATCCACACCTACTAATTTGTAAAATTCTCAAAAACGGCAAACGTAAATTACGGGCGCTTCTAGGTACTCTAAGTTGAATAGTTGACAAACACGCTCAGTGCTGAGCGAGCGCCGGTCGCATGCGGTTGTGCCACAGGGGGGCCGCAAAGTCGGTGGATTACAACTGTACGCCGTACTGTACTATAGAATTTTTGTGATTTCAATCATACAAAACTGTGTGATTTTTTGTGCCATTTTAGAGGTTTTTTTGTTTTGTTGATTTTTTTATACTTTAGAGGTTGTGATTAGTTTTTGTTGATTATTTTTAATAAGACAATGCTTTAATAATACTATTACAATAAGAATTAAACATAGTTGAAGCTCAAAATGTATTTTATTTGAATTTATAAATGGCATACAATAGTAATCCACGCGACCAATCATGTCAGGTTTTAGTACGCGACCACTGTAGGGTTAAAAGGCGATCCATCAGGAGATGCAGACGCTTCGCATACATACATACAACTACTAGGCCTATAGAATTTTGAAAACTCAATACAAACGACTTTCTAACATTTTGGGCAGGTCATTTCCATGAAATCCGATGACTATTGGGATGGGATTTATAGAGGTCAAAAAACTGTTTGTTTTTACAAGCGTGCTGACTTAATAAAATGGTATAGTTTCTTAGTCTCACGGGTAAGTTAGTCTATGCAAACGAAGTCGCGGGCAAAGAAATCTAACTATTTCGTCATATTTTAACTTATAGTGATAAACAACATTTAATCTTATTGACAATCTGCTGCTTGCGATGAACTTAAGTCAGGGGCATGATGCGATAAAGAGCTGTGTCGACTGATTTATTCAAATTTTCATAGAATATCACAAATTTGGCTTATCAAAACAGGTAGGTATTTTGCTATGACTAGATAAAACACAGGTATGTTATTGTTATAACATCAGATTTACGAACAGTTTTCTAAATGATATCATTTCACGCCTACAAGTAATCTATTATTATAAGAATCTTTTTTTTTGTAAATTTCAGCATGTTTTGTATTCGTGCGTAGTGTAACCAAAAAGGGGTTTAATTTAGAAGAATTTAATTTTTAGAATTTTTCTACAGGCTTTGGCAGACTTTGGAGCCCGCCTGGGACCGGGAGATCACCTCCCGAAGTGGATCAGGTATTGTTTTCCAGATCGGGGACAGCCTCAGCGCTTCAGAGATTGAAGGTGGTTTCTTTCATTGTAGGTTAGTTGCAGTGCTGTCCATTATAATTATAATCGGTTTTCATAGAAGATTGGGAAAAATGGAAATACGGCTCATGATTTGTACTATAAGTTTAGGAGATTTGCCTTGGCAGTTTAAGTTTATTCGCTAACTGCCCAAAAGCATTTATCATGCATTGTTGGTCAAAATGAGTGTAAAAAAAAATTAAGTAGGTGATAGGTTTTTCAACTGCTTGCCCTTACACTTTTCCCATCCGGAAAAATGTAACGTGACACTGCCACTGTCAGTTTATTTTAGCGATATCTAAAACTCAGTACAGATGAATTACGGAAAATAGGCTTTGAATTATTTTTTTCGGTGGGAACTTTTATTTCCGACACTGGTTTGAATAAAAATTATATCGTTTTATTCAAACCAATTATAAGTTTTTCAGCTCGGCCTAATATTACGTTGCAGATAAGTGTTCACGCTTCGACTCCTTGGTTCACTAATTCTTGATGAATCCTTTCAGGCATTAGTAGATAAGAAAATTCAAAATTTTAACGAAACTTCGGACGGTATGTATACTCAGCATCAATATATATGGCTTTTACAATTGTTAGGTTTTACGTTTTTATACCTAAATTTATATACTCTTTACGATGTTTTCAATTGTGAAAACACAGTGAGCTGGTGGAAAGCTTAGATAACATAATAAAGAATACTTTAGTATCGGTTTTAAATATTTATTTGAATGACAAGGCATGATCGCAGGCCTCCCTACGTGTCACATTGGGAGGTTTAGGTATTCGCAAAATTTCAAATATAACACTACCAGCTGTCTTGTTTTCCGTCTACAGCCCTAGTTCAAAAAATTCTTATCCCGCACCGTCTCTTTTGATTAACTCTGGCATAACTCTCAATATGCAAGTCTCGACAGAGCCTACGCCTTTGCTCCTCTTGAAGGCGAGACTATAGGTCCGTGGGATACTGAGGCCTTATAGGTTTTTAATTTTTTTTCGGTTAGGAGCGACGTGTGGGCGAGTCTGTGGAGGGCTGGTGAGTATCTAGCTCAGCGTACATTGCCATTCAGCGAGGCAATGCAGCCAGTGTTTTGGGACGCTTCCGATTGGCACTGATTAAGATCAGTTGAACTATATTTAGATCGTTTGCAACGGTTTGTATACATCTCAACTGTATCATAATTATGTATGTTGTACATGGCAATTGCAAATACTTGAATTTGCTGTAATTTTCTTTGAAAGTAAATTTTTATTTTGGTTGGTTCTCGACTATTTTAAGTAAAGTTATATAGATAAATAATATTGTAAGTAATATTCTTAACTTTATTTTTGGTGGTACTTTGATAAAACTTGAATAATAAAAGTCAAGCAAACAAGGTCGGTGATGTAACCGTAGTGACGAAGATTACCTACTGCTGATAACTTGAGTTCAGCAATGTGATTGATTGGAGCTGGACGCCTGCTCGTCACGTTACCTAGATATAAAGGCAATTATTGTACATTATATACATATCATGATACAGTCATATATTTATTCAAGTGTTCCCTGTGGTATAATAGGTAATATATGGTTATACTGAATAAAAACTATTTAATTTTTTTATGTATACTAATCTGCTTAGTTTCAGAATAAATAATGCTGTGTTACTTTTTGGTTGATCTCTTATTCGAAATTGAACTTAGTTGGACTGTCAGATCTAAATATACATAAAGCTCTACAACTTCTACGATATCGCTCCCAACATACACGGGTGCGACATGAGCACTTGAAATGAACATGAGCGTCAGTCGCCGGTCACCTTCAAACTGAATTATGTATTCGTCAACCAGGACATAAAGCAGTTCCGAAGAAATGACTTCTCCCTGTGCAACCCTTTTTTGCTCCAATACTCTGGTATTGGAGTCGGGTAGACATTACCTTTTAGTCTTTTAACACTTCAAAGTACTGATGATAGTATATTTAACACCGCTGAAGTATCCGGATCACTGTCGAAGTTTTGACTGAAATAAATTTAAGCAAAGTAACTAATTATATTTTCAGCTTTCTGCTTAGCTTAACCTACCGGAAAGTATGGATGCGGTGTTCAAACCTTTTTCGGAAAAATGCTTGTTCGGGAGGCTGGAACGCGTCTAGTCAATAAGTAAAACGATTTTTAAAGAGGGTTCTATCACACTTTAAAAAAGTGTGATAACCATGAAAGAATTACAGGACCTTGAGTATCAATGTTCCACCTTCATTTTCCTTCCTCTCTCAATGTCTGGCTTGTTGTTGGGATATAGCCATTTCGTATGTATACATAGGTTTATCAGGTTTAGGTGTAAATAGGTATAGATGTGCAGATATCTTTATTTTCAGGAGCTGTCGAAATAGTAATGTATGTGTTTCCAATATCAATAACTAACAATTAATCTATGTTTTTTGCATACGTAGTTATTTAACTTGCCTTGAATTTAAGAAACTGTAATCCACATATTCCCTATGTTGAATATGAATTCGAACAATGCCTTGCTCGTGTCGAGGCAAGGCGAGGCGAATGGGCACTCAAAGAACAGAAACCTTACACCCAAAGGTACTTTACTGTTACTTCAAATCATTTTTATTTTCGCGCCTTACTCATTCCATCTTGCTTTTTTTTTCAATTTTATTGCTGACTTTTATGATTCAAAAAACTCAAAGAAGGATATATTTGTTCTCGCATCGTTAAACAACATTATTGAACTTAGGATTTTCCAATTCTTTTTATCCTATCTACCTAACGAATTCATTATTAGATAATATGTGCTTGCCCGTAGATTTTATGTTATTATATTTATAAATATAAATATCTTTATTATGAGGTATTACATTCAGAACCTAGAATATTTCATAAACAGGTTCAACAGATTACCCACAGCTTCATGCGACCTCGAGATATCAGTAGGTACAACTCTTTAACGGACGTCATTAAGTTTCAATATCAAAGAGTAGATAGCGTTGGACGCTAAGTATTCGCGTTTAAAAAAAACAAGACACATACGAACGTTACAGCTATTATCTGTTAAGCCATTACTGTAACCTTTAGATTTCAAATTGCTTGATTTAAGTAGTAAGTACGAGTTATAAATATTTCATACGAATCAAGAGGCTGTATGTACACCATGCAGGTCAAGATAAAATAGTTACCTAAATGCAAAAGAATAACTTACCGCTGAGTGTATGTGTGGATGCGAGTAGAGTTGCATTCTGCGCGTGTCCAACGCGTACGGATGCGAAGGCAGCTCGTTCATATCGAAGGTAGGCCTGGAGAGGTGGCCTGGATCTAGGCGAGTGATATCCTCACTACCCCCATCGAGGCCTGCCCCATCGGAGCCCCGCGCCACTGTTAACAATAGTCTATTATTGTTCATAATTATGATAAGACAAGAAGGCAAAAAAAGATAGACATGTATTATAATCGAAGGTACAAATGAAAAGTAGTGACTGGACTATCGTGTACGAAGTACATATACTTGAGATACCTCTGCCAAATATCAACTTTAGGTCTTGGTAACTTTTGAAAGATGAGTAATTTATAGGTACCTACTCTTATAAATTAATTAGACCAGACTTAGAATGCTTCTAGACTCGAGTTTCTACGCCAGCGCACCAATCTTCTAAAGAATAAGCCTCGAGTGCCGTATAACTCTTTCAATTTATTCCCGTTTCCTTATTCCGTCATCCAACTAGACCTACTCTATCGATGCTGCGGACATCCGAAAAGAGAAGATTCCTGATGGCTTCTGTTTCCGATTTTATGTTTAAGAAGTAAGCTGATTGAATATTTTTTGCATATTCTAAGTAAGCGTGAAATAACGTCGCTCGTGTTACTGCTCATCATCATCAGTAGAGAGTTGTAAGACGTAATTTTTACGAGTTGTAATTCTTTTTACTATTCGCTTCGTAATCTTTGATACAATTTTCGGCGTTATTCATTCTGGATTTTCATATTTTAGTACGCAAAAATGACTCTTTAGGATCCACACATTGTTTTGTCATCGATAAACCAACACCAAGCGCATAAAGCGCTACATGTGTGACTCTTTTTTGTTGGACAATAGAGCCAATTTATTTTTAAATTTAGGTACTAATTAAAAAGTGATTTTTAAGTGTAGTGGTCTCCGTCTACTCCATCAGTACTGTTTTGTTTTAACATATTTAGTAACCATATGTGGAAACTTGTAATTAGCCTTAGATATCCATTTTATATTTTATACTTTATTTAGCTGTAAGTTTTCCTAAAATTGTAAAAATAAAATAAATAAATAAAATAAATAAAAAAATATTATTATGCACCTATGTTACAAAAAACATTTGTCTGAAAGTCACTAGTAAAGATCTGTCACAACTACTGTATGTGCCAATTCATTTAGCAAACCATTTATTTAAGCTTTATGTAGAATGATAACTTATGTTGCTCAGTCAGTAAATTATTTTCAGATAATACTTAGCTAGGTACTACAGATATTTATTTATTATAAACTTGGTTTTTTAACTGGAGGTACTACAGATGGGAAGCTTAATTTTCATAAACGACCGCAGGCACTGTGCGTAAAAAGCTGTTGACGTTGCCTTGGTTGTTTACAACCACTAATGCTTTACCCAAACTAAACGCTAGCATTTAGTTTCTTATAACATGTCAAAATCAATAACAGTTTAAGATTTTTTATACCACTTTTTGATGTAACAAGCAGATGGCCCACCTGATGTTAAGTGGTTACCATCACCTATAACAAAGCATTGCCTCGTAGGCCACGCTTGTTAGGAACGTCACCGACGATGCACTACTCAGCGTTCATCAAACAGAGGCATACAGGTGTTACCTCGTGTGCCTGTAATTACACCGGCACCCACACCCTTCAAACCGGCACACAGCAAGCTGCTTGGCGGCAGAAATAGGCATGGTGGTAGTACTGTCCCGGACGAGCCCTTCACAAAGAGCTCTACTACTGACTACTGCTTTTTATGTTTGATTGTCTAACTATTTTTTATGTTTTGTCGATTTGTTGGTAAGACTGTTTTTAGGGACGTAACAGGGGAAAGGGTAAACGTTTGCAATGTTTATAAGTATTAGACAACAGATTATGAGGGTTAGTTTTCAAAAGTACAAAGTATTAGTTGCAAGTTTGAGTAAGTAGGTAGCTAGGAGGTAGCTACTGGTACTGATGGCAAACATAAGCGCTTGATAAGTTTTGTTGATATTCTAAAACCATTATCGGCGCGCCGGACTACGCTGTGACTGCAATTATAATTCACAATAGGTTCGTCACAACAGACGCACCCTACGACATGCAATTAATATCAAGAGTGTTATCCTCACTATTACGGTAGCGCAATATTGATAATTTCGCTTACGTAGGGCAATTGGAAAACTCTATTGAAGCTGAGGCAAATCTATACTATGTTCCCATTTCTAAACCAGTATATTTTTTTACTTAATAAAATGTATTTACAAGATTTTTCAATAATAATAAATAAACAAAATGAAATACCTAAGTATATAAATATTTAAGCAAATATCCTTCAACATTACTTGCTTGGTCTATTTGTAATAAACTTATTTATTTTCAAATTTTAACTGTTGCCAAGTTTCTAGTTAAGTTTTTGTTCGTTGTTAGGTTTCTTGGATTACGATTTAGGTTACCTAGTATAAATAGACTATAGACTGAGAAAGGACTTATCTTCTATCCATAGGTATGGATAGAAGATAAGATCATCCCTTTTTATGTGTGGTCAGTATATTGGTACCATTTGAGTAGTCCACTTTCAAACACTGCTATGTCAATTTTTGTAAATTTTGAGTTAGTGACAGAACTTGAAAGAGCGTTTTTATGGCTACATGACAGATTTGAAATAAACCTTTTAAAGTGATTAGTTTGCGTACAAATTAGCATCAAAAACTGAGTCCACCTGCAAAACATGCTCTATAGAGTCTGTCACTTGCAAAAGTTGCTCATTCTGTTTATCTTTGCACAAGACTGTAGGTATGTTACGTTATGAATGCAGGCCAAAATGTGGATAGTTTTGCAATACCTACGCTAAACTGTTTCCGTGTGTTTTTTATATTTACCTACCTTTCATTCTATACCAACAATATTTTCGCTAGATGTTTTTCGAATTTTGTAAAGTACCTCCATTCCTCAATTCTTAACTTATTGAGTTATTCTCTAAATGCTGGCACCAAACTTAACTTTTATCCAAGAAACCCAGTTGTTACCGTGGATAGAAAACAAAAAACCGAATATGTGCTGCTCATCACTCACTACTTGACTGACTAAGATGAACTAAGTAATGAAATAAAGCGATGTTAAAAACTTGCTGGAAAATCATTTTTGTAAAGAACCAATGGCACAGCTTCCAATGCCTTAAGTTCATAATCGTAAAGAATTTTAATAACTAAAAAACAAATCCTAATCAACTAGATATTAATGAGCAAGGAAACTAATGAGCTTCTGCTTTCTCTTAAATAAGTGTTCCTGCCAACGAGGCTAGTCTCAAAGAAGAAACCGATGGCAAAAGTACTCTAGTGGAAGAGATTGAATAATTTAGGACTCACTGCAACGATAACTGTATAAAAATGTAATTAAAAATAATATTATTATCAGATTGTAGCATTATATCGTTGCAAAAGTGGCTATATTGATTTGATACTGGTGCAAAACTACCTAGTTGGCTAGTTCACTTGCAAAAGTGGTTACATCAATTACTTTATCATTAATAATTAAAGATACGTAAGTCAAATCAACCTTTTGTTATTTAGAACATAGTACTAATATACAATTCTATCCATCTATGACAATAACTCAACGCTAACAAACATAAACAAAGCGCTACAGTTTTATGCGGTTTTCTCGGTTTTTGGTTTTAGCTAACTAGCCAGTTTTGCAACTGGGCTACTCATTTATTTTTATGAATATTGAAATTTTAATTAAAAGTTTTATTCTGAAATATAATGTCCTCCTAATCGTATTCGATTATGGTGAACCCTTTGCATAACCTAATCTTCATCATGAGCCCTAATATGGCTTGACAGCCCGAATTAAGTTTTAAACACCCTGTCACATAATGAACAGTAGAGCTGACCAGCACTATTAAATATGTAATTGTAGATGCGCTTTGGACGGATTTTGCTGAGCAGCCGCTTTTCGTCAAGAGTCGCTAGACGAGCCTCTTCAAACATTTTTACACCTTTGGGAACGGTGGAACGCCTTTCAACCCGGTTCGCAGCAAGAGCTTCCCAGTTGGTTTGGTTTATTCCACATGCGGTTAAGTGTCGTTTAAGGACGTCTTTGTAACGAAGGTATTGTCCCCCAGGTTTACGCTTGCCGTCTGATAACTCTGAGTAGAAGACAACTTTTGGTAATCTATCATCGCTCATTCGATGCATATGGCCACACCACCTTAGCTGGGTTTTCTGAAATATAGATAGAGCGTAAAGGTTCTTTGACCTGTTTGTAGGGACATCTTGCTTCGCCTAACAGTCGTTAAAGAAGTAAAATTCTTTTTTTTCTTTTTTATTCGTCTTGCTGATTGAACAAGTGGATGGCCCAGCCCATGGCCCACTGGTAACATCACAAAACATCTGCCACGCAGGTCAACAAATAAAAAATCTGTTACTCATCAATTAAATTAACTACTTAATAATAATATTGCTGGACAATTCACACAGCATCATCTAGCCCCAACCTAAGCAGAGCTTGTGTTATGGGTACTAAATGACTGATATACATAATAAAATACATTACATACATGGATATTTTTTATTATACTTAGAAAATACCCAGAATACCCGGATTCAATATTATTTGATTTTTACAAGTTGCCCTTGATACATCATAAATATTGTAGTCTATTAGTTTAAGTGGCTTTACAAATTAACATTTAATGAGGTTAATATTGACACTAACTACTTAACAAAATAAATCCTCACAAGAAAAAAAAAAGAAGCAAATAAAATATTCCACCACTACATTATTACTTACCTACTTCGACTTTGACTTATGTTTATTGAACTTAGATGTGCTAGTTACTAACCTACACAAAAGTATGAAATGCTGACACCAATCATGTACCTACCTATTAATTCTCAGAAGCGCTAACCGTAAAATGGTAGGCATATTTTTCAGTAAATTGGTTCGTAAGTATAATTTGTACAGAATAATATTTTGATACAACTATGCCACGTCGTCGTAGCGCTTTTTAATTAGTAGTTATAGTTATTTAAATATTATAAATATATAACCTAGATCTTCTCAATAGATCGTAGGTACATTTTATTATGAGTAAAAATTTAATTATAAGTATTGAACGACTATTGTTAAAATACTAAGCAAATAAAACAATTATTCCGATAAACTAAAATAATGCATCGTAGCGACATTTTTCCTAAACAAAGCCTATTTTATGTACTTACAAGATACTCACTTACCGGCTTTTTTAAAGACGAGATACTCTTCTACTGCCGTCTTGATGCCGAAAAATCCCGGTCTCGTAACTAAACTCACAAATTTCGACACTACCAAATATTAGTTTTCTTTGCAATATTTCAATAAGTATTAAAATTTATTTAAAATGTAATAGTTAAACAGTGTTTAAATTATGATAATATTGTTTATAATCAATTTTGAATTCACGAGGGCGGGCGGTTTCGGTGTTAGCTCCCGAACGTTTATCGCAAGCTTTCCGCGGTGCAAGTGGCGCGCGTCGCGTGCGGCGGCGGTTGCGCTACGGACTGACGTGAATGCTCTGGCTGAATGAATCTCGCCACACAAAACTGTGCGGAATCTCTAAAGCTCACGCCAACGCTTATACCTCTATGCTTATTTCATATTTTTTTGAGAAAATAGTTAATTTACATATTAATGGCATTTTAAAACACGACAAGCAGATAAAGCGGTTCTGAGGCCTCAATGTTCGGGCGACCGAGTTATCGACTGACTTGACCTACCCGCGAGAGCTGCCGTATATTGTGTCATTAGTAAGCTAAATTTTATTTTTTTTCTTAATCTGGAAAACCGTAATCTTTGAGTAACGGAGCAGTTTCGAGTGGGGAAAGACGCGGCCTCATTGGTGGAGCAACGACGCACGAAGCCAATAGCGAAGGAAGGAGGAGCCGCATCGCGACCGCTCTAAAGTTCGGTAAGACAAGTCACTTGCCTTTGCCTCCCTAATTTCCTTTTTCCTTGAAGCGCCTTACGAAAATAGGACTCCAAACTCAAGTTCAGCCGGGCCCGCCTCTCCAACGCAGATATTATTATGCATAGGTACCTTATACCTACATATTTATAGATTTTGTACATTACTACGACAGTCAAGACATTCGTTTTCAATTAATATGCAAGTAGTTCGCCCCAAACTGAAACCTGGGGATGTAGATTGGTTCTCCTTGATTGATTCTGATCTCTCCGAAAAAACAGCAAATATTGCTACATGCAACAATAACACAAGGGAACTTTAATAAAATGAAATGATAGCATGTTCTAAGATTAATAAGCATTAATCAGTAGAATTAATTGTTTTTTTAACTAAAAATAGGTCAAAATATCGAAAAAGTTATATTTTATAGTAAGTATACGATACACCAAGCATAGGATGTCTCTCCATTCATTAGCAACAAACGTTACGACATTGTGCATTGTATAAATTGCAGGAAGTCGATGGATGGAGAGGGCCTTTAAAAATCATACTTCCTAGAGTTGTAAGTGGTTGGCTAGGCCCATGACCAGCAATTCACTTTTTCAGGATAATGATGATAAAGCGGTACTTAGTTACAAACCTTACGGAAATCGGTACGTTGCTGGGTGTCACGTCTGGGTGTCACGTCTGGGTGTTATATCGTAGGTAGGTACCTATTCTAAATTAATATTTACAAAATAACAAATTCTAGAAGTATGCTATCACCTGGTTCACCACTATAAGCAATGCTTAGATTAAATAAATAAATATTTGTAGACATTTTTACACAACATCATCTAGCCCCAAGCTAAGCAGAGCTTGTGTTATGGGTACTCGATGACTGATATATACATATATATCTATTATTAGGCATAGAAAACACTTAGAACACCCGGAATAAATATTTGTAGATCGTACAAAGATTTATCCCAAAGCGGGAATCAACCAAAAGTTAAAACGGGACCCTATTACTAGACTCCGCTGTCTCTCTGGTCTGTCCATTTGTCCGTCTGTCACCAGGCTGTATCTCATGAACCGTGCTAGTTGGAGAGTTGGAATTTTCACAGATTATCTATTCCTGTCGCTATAACAACAAATACTAAAAAACAAAATAAAATAAATATTTACTCATACAGCAAACGTGATTTTTTCCCCGTGTTTATTATAAATAACGGTACTGAACCCCTCGTGCGCAAGTCTGACTCGCCCTTGGCTGGTTTTTTATACAACTTGCTGATTAAACAAGCAAATTACCCACCGGATATGACACTCGCTTATAACAAAGCATTGGCTAGTAGATTACGCTTGTTAGGAATGTACCTACCCTACGATGCACCACTCAGCATCCATCAACCTCATGCATATAAGCGTTAAGTTTATGTGCCTGATATTATGTCCGCCATTGGTTGCTTTACTGACCGGCTCACGTGCGTGTGAACAGCTTGCTTGGGCCGCCGCCAGTACCTACACGCCAGGAAACCCGACGACGACGAACCGACGGGCAGCTCGACATTTTAAGGAGTGAAAAACTCATAACCTTGATGTCCACCGTACGTTGGTCAGTACCAGTTAAATACTTATTAATACCATCAGAAGAAATCGGTGGTCAGAAGAGCCGAGTTGAAGGCAGTTGCTACAAAAAACTTGCCGTTTTCTCCTACCCTCGTTTATTTATTTAAAACTTTCGCACTAAACAATGGAGTGCTAGGAGTAACTTAATGCTAATAGCATTGTCTGCCAGTCATCCTAGATGTGAAAAAAGATGGTGGTGGTGGTGGTCTCGTTCCGTTTATTGCTGATACATACATACATGAAATCACGCCTGTTTCCCATAGGGGTAGGCAGATATCACGTTTAATGCTGATATATGTCCAAATTCATAAATGCCACAAAATATGTCAATGGGCCACATAAAAGCCCCTGCAATGGTAAACCGAGTTCTGGGTCGTATTATATAAGAAAAAAAAACATTTTTGATACATAAACACGGATACTACACCACACAAAAACAGTAAGAAGACTTATGCTAAGATTTAATTAACCGTATGTCTAGACATACGCTAGATAAAATAGCTACATAGGCACTCTTAAAAGAACAACTAAAAATAATACCTGCCTTCCTACCTACTTTTGCACATTATTCAGGAGTGGATCCCGCCCGAGCAGTAATGACGAGCCTAGGAGTTCTTGCTCAGCATATCCCACCGAGGTAAATCTGCGTTGGTAAAATTAGTTCATGTATGTAATAATACAATTAATAAATTTTAAACTAATTATCAATAACAGGGTTGTTTAATTAGTACAGGGTAACTCTGTAAAACGCTGAAGGAGCAGAGGATTCGTTACGCATAACATACTTATTGTTAACATGTATCAATTTCAATAAATGATTTTGATTCTAATATATTATAGAAGTATAATATTTGGATTTAGTTAGACCATTTTACCATTATCAAACTGTGAGATGTGATATGTATGAAAACAATTATTCACATCAATAAGAAATAAAAAATCTTCTAATATGCAGAGAAGATTTTTTCGACAGAATTCGATCAACAACGTCCGACTATCGTCGTCAGCATCGTGCATTGACAAAGTTTCTGCTGATACAAGCCCAGAGTTTATTAACTCGATAATACGACATAATATAACTACATATGAGAGCAATAGTATTCTTTTTTTTATGCCACTGCTGTTGAAACAAACATATGCCCATATGTTTGTTTCTTACCTGATGTTAAGTGGTAACCATCGCCTATAGCAAAACAATGCCTTGTAGGTCACGCACGTTAGGTACATGCCTTACGATGCACTACCTTGCGTCCACCAACCTTAGGCATACTGGCGTGTGCATGAATAACTATAGGCACTCTGCAGACATTCTAGATGCAACACGACATCCAGAAGTACCTACCTAACATTATTCTGTGCACGACATTAATAAAAAAAAAAGAAAAAGAAGGAATCTTGTACCTACATATCAAAGTGTAGGTATGCATTCACTTATATGCAAGAAAAATTAAAAATTTCGCTGGTGTGTGATGATTGCATTCTCTTGTGTGTATCCTGTGGTCACCTACCTGCGTAGAATTTCAGTAACACAGTGCGAGATGTGGAAAGTGTAAAATACTGTCTGCATTTAAAAGCGAGAGTAGTCGCAAGCCAAACCTGCACACTCTCTTTAACTGGTTCGGTAGGTACCTAGGTAATTAAATAAATAATAATGCCGGATGATCCACACAGCATCATCTAGCCCCAAGCTAAGCAGAGCTTGTGTTATGGGTACTAGATGACTGATATACTTAACACAATATTATATTACATACATAGATATTTTTTATTATACATAGAAAATACCCAGAACACCCAGAATAAATATTTGCAGATCGTACAAACATTTATCCCAAGGCGGGAATCGAACCCACAACCTCTGCGTCGTAGGCGGACATTAGCCCGCCGCGCCACATCGGTCGTCCGATGTGGCGCCGACCGATATAATTAGTAGTAGTAGAGCTCTTTGTGAAGGGCTCGTCCGGGGAAATACTACCACCATGCCTATTTCTAACGCCAAGCAGCTTGCTGCGTTCCGGTCTGAAGGGAGTGGGTGCCGGCGAAATTACAGGCAAATACGTGGCACGGCGGGTGAATGGCGACGCAAGGTTGCGGGTTCGATTCCCGCCTTGAGATATATATCTGTACAATCTGCAAATATTGATTCTGGGTGTTCTGGGTATTTTCTATGTATAATAAAAAATATCTATGCATATATAAGTATTACATAGAACACCCGGAATAAATATTTTCAGATCGTACAAACATTTATCCCAAGGCGGAAATCGAATCCGCAGCCTCCTGCGTCGCAGGCGGACTTCGCCCGCTGCGCCACATCGGTCGTCATAATACTAACTTACTATGATCGTTAATGATACCCACCTTGTACACCTACTACTGTGTCGGCAGGTAACCGCTACCACGACGAGGCGTCTATAAAAAAGTACTCTGTGGACGAGGCGCTGACTGGCATTCGCAGAGGTAACTGACATACCTACATAGGTACGTACCTACACAAGAGTAACTAGGTAAGTACCTACCTACTTATTTAAATTTGTTTTAATAAAAACCTTAGGACAAGACAAGCTATAATTATGAGTTTCAATAAAACACGTCACTCGTCCACAAGAACGGTATTTTTTTGCAACTTAAGGCGGTGGTACTCGTCAACGACCTTGAGGAGTCTGTCCATACTGAGTTGCACTGCCACCCGTCGCCCGCACAGGGACCCGCGCGCATTCCATTGCATATCGCATTCAAGAAATAATTATTTGTAGCCTAATGAATTATTAGTTCGAACTGCCAATTGTTCACTTTGCTTGTGTGAAAAAAAAATACTAAAAATCAATACCGTTTAGAAGAAATAACCAAATTTAAAATAAAAATTGCTTCACTTTGGATATTTTTTTCATATAGTAATAATATAGTTAGAATTATTTCAATTGTTCAAATTAAAATTTAGTCTTTAATAAGCAATATATATTTTTTTTGGACATTTATACTCACTCATCAAAGAGAAATAACACGGAGAAAACCTCTCGTTGGCGGATACCACCTCCTTAAATTAAACGATCGCCACAAGAAAGTAAGTAAACAATTTTTTTTTACTTTTCAGAAGTGGCGCTTATAGGAGTCCGATTAATGTACGTCCATACAATACTCAACCCGAGAACTCACAGCCATGGCAAACGCAGTAAGAAACTTCCTAGACGTGTCAGAAATACGCAACCAGCCCCCCGTTCATGTAACTCTGTTAGCATCAAAATCCAGCCCAGCAAAATATTTGACACATGCGACTGGATTTTGATGCTAACAGAGTTACATGAACAGGGGGCTGGATGTACATTTTGGCTGCGTATTCCTGGCTGCATATTCCATGATCATAAGTACCTACAACCGTTTGTCGTTCAGTATTCGTTGGGAATGTACAACCGCAGAATCTAATGCAAATAAACCAAGAGACGATACGCTCGAAAATCTAATTAAATCATGGTCAGCCAATTTATATGGAGTACGAGGAGGAGGATTTTTTTCTGCTTCACTTCCGTAGATAGGGTTGTAACTGTCTAAATCGTACTACTGATTTCAACTAGTGCTTGATGCAATTGATGAAATAGCATCGATACAAATGAATGAATGACGGAAAATATCGAAGTACGAATTGCCTATGTAATTTGGTATTATAATGAAGTATCTGTTTTGTCTAATATATTTGTCACTCAATATAGAAAATTCTCACTGAATAGATGTTTCACTGCTAGAATTACAACAAAAAAGTTATCAGCATGAAATGTTGCATTATTCATAGTGGATATTTATTATCAATAGTGTGAAAGTAATACATTTTTTTTATTGAGTCGAGAAAATCGTTTTTCCAAAGGCTTTGATAAAATGTCAAGTGGGGATTCAGGTGCAATCAAATGGTCCTCTTCATCAATTCCCTCACTCCTGCTGTCTAATAGAGATGGGTACTCTTCGTGGAAGTTCAAAATGCAGAACTATTTAATACATGAAGATCTATGGTGCACAATCGATGGGTATGACGAAGCGGACACCACTTCAGAGCAAGGAAAATTGAAAAACGATAGGAGAGCCTTGGCTAAAATATGCCTGACAGTAGACGGTTCTACAATTACGCATTTGAGAAGTGCTAAAACTGCCCTGGAAGCTTGGAAAGCATTACAAGATGCTTATGAAGATAAAGGTATCCGGTTTAAATAAATTTACTATCTCAAAAGAATTAACAAACAAATTCACTTAATGAGATATTCAAATATTATATAGGCTTGTACATAAAAGTTATGAAAAAGTTAAAGTGTACAAATACTTAAAGTAGTTATTACAATAAAAGTAGGATAAGTTCGCAAATGCGGGTATACAAGAAACAAATCATTTGCCTACACATTCCAACACTTTCTTTTGTTCTATTGGAGGCCAAGGAATATTACCTTACTGGTATGGGTAGAAGATTAACGTTAGAACGAAAACTGTACAGACTCTCACTGAATGATTTTAAGAACATAGAAATGTACATAAATGCTGTGTTGAGCACTGCTCAAGATTTGGCTGACATCGGAAAGGTTATCGAAGATACCTCGATTGCTGCTATTTTATTAGGAGGTCTTACTTCGAGATATGAGCCTCTAATAATGGCATTAGAAAACAGCAACGTGGATGTAACAACAGATCTAGTCAAACGAAAGCTACTAAACGAAATGTCAAAGAATACTATAGAAAGTGACACAGTTTTTCAATGTTGATCGGCCAGATAAAAAGGTGATACCATGCAAATGGATATATAAGTTAAAGGTGGATGCTCATGGAAATATCATCAAACATAAAGCAAGACTAGTGGCCAAAGGTTTCAAACAGGTAGAAGGTGTTGACTACAATGAAAGGTTTGCTCCTGTGATTCGTCATTCTTCACTTCGTACATTATTTGCTTTAGCTGCAGAAATGAACCTGAAAATGACACACTTGGACGTTGACACTGCTTTTCTCAACGGAGATCTTGAAGAGGAAGTTTATATGGAACAACCTCAAGGTTTCGTAAAGAAAGGTCACGAAGGTCAAGTTTGTCTGGTAAAGAATTGGTCATAATGGCAGTTTACGTTGATGATCTAATTGTTTTTTATCAGAATGAAAAGACATTTGACATTGTCAAACGTGATTTTTTTCCATGAAAGACCTAGGAGAATTGAAATACTATCTTGGACTAAATATCGATAGAAGTCATGATGGAAAAATAAAGGTTAGTCAAAGAACATTTATATTGAGTTTGCTACGGAGATTTAGTATGGATACCTATGTGCAAAACGGTTGAAACGCCATCAAGTTTGAAAAAGCTAAGTGCTGGAAATGGTGAAGGAGATTATCCATTTCAAAGCTTAATTGGATCGCTGATGTTCTTCGTAGTAAATACTCGCCCTGATATTGCATTTGTGACAAGCTATCTTAGTCAGTACAATACAAAGTTTACTAAAGAACACTGGCTTGCAGCAAAGAGAGTATTGCAGTATTTGAAAGGTACTACTGATTACGGCCTTACTTTCAGAAAGACAGAACAATCTCTTGATGGGTATACTGATGCGGATTGGGCAAACTGTAGTATTGACCGAAAGTCATATACAGGTTACTATTTTAAATTAGCTGGAGGCCCTGTTGCGTGGCAAGCTAAGAAGCAGCAAACGATAGCTTTGTCGTCTACCGAAGCTGAGTACATGGCACTAACGGCGGCTGCCAAGGAGGCATGTTACCTGAAACGGTTCACCAACGAGATAACTGGTAAATCTGACACTGTCACCTTGTTTAATGATAGTCAGAGTGCACAGAGTTTGGTGCACAACCCAGTCCACCACGAACGGACGAAACATATTGATACTAAGTATCATTTTATCAGAGAAAAAGTATCTGACGGAATTATAGATATCAAATTTGTCAGATCAAACGTAAACTTTGCTGATATCCTAACAAAGCCTCTAGGGCGTATTCTGCATAGAAATTGTGTAGATGGTTTAGGTTTAGTATAAGTTTTTTGTTAAAAATAATATGTTTTAGAGAGTTTTAACTGAGGGCGGATGTTGTTATACCTACATACTGTTTAGAAGCATATTAAATACTCTCTAGTTTAGTTTTAATCGTAGAACGTTTATTTTATGTTATAATGAAGTATCTGTTTTGTCTAATATATTTGTCACTCAATATAGAAAATTCTCACCATAAATGTTTCCCTGCTAGAATTACAACAGCATCATGTAGCCCGAAGCTAAGCAGAGCTTGTGTTATGGGTACTAGATGACTGATATACTTAATACATTACAGTACATACATAGATATTTTTTATTATGCATAGAAAGCACCCAGAACACTCGGAATAAATATTTGCAGAACGTACAAACATTTATTCCAAGCCGGGAATCGAACCCGCAACCTCCTGCGTCGCAGGCGGATATTCGCCCGCCGCACCCCATCGGTCGTCATTATAATTAAGTACTTATTTTTTTTTTTCAAATAGAATACTTCACTGGTGCACAGCCAGAATTATCTTTACACTACCGGGCCGTACACTAATGACACGTGACAGCAATGCACACCCCAGTTATGTATGGCCTGATAAAACGAAACCGCTCAACTTTTGAAGTACACAATTGTGCCATACATTACCTTGACTTACAATAGATGGATGGAGGTGGAGCCGTCTCTTCTCTCTCTACTCTATAGTCCCCCATCCCATACAATCCCATATAGGTAGGTAGAGTAAGTTTTTGTAGTAGTTGGTGCGTGCCCGCGTTTTTAAGTTATTCAGTTTGTTTTAGTTGTCCCTACTTGTTATTAGTATTTATTTGTTTAAGAACGCGTTTTCAAATATTTTCTAGCGACAGATTAAAGGTTATAAAATAAAGTACCTGTAACTTCAAGGTAAGTAAGTGTACGTACCTACCAAAGTTTTGTTTTCATTACGGTTATTATTGAATACTTACTCCGAAAAAAACAGATTGGATTTTCTTTTTTTTATTATGAAGAACCGGATTGATAGTACCTAAAAATAACTGTGTATGTTCGTCCTAAATTATTATTTTAGTATTGTGATCGCCAAAAGGCAATACCGCCGCTGCCGGTGACACAAATTCAATGAACCTATTGAACTCATTTCAAGATTATTACTATTCTCTTAATAACGTGTGTAAGTAGGTACTTTTAAATATTTTTAGTTTCATGTTGTAAGTACTTGTGTACTGAAGTTCCTCTGGTCATTGAGTTTGATGATTGAAAACAGTTCAATAACCCTTTACATTCCAATTGGGTATATCTACATTGATTCTGCCACATTATTATCCAAAGTTATCACCCATCTTACACCATAAAATAGCATCTGATATAAGTAAAACAAAATATGTGTGTACCTATATAATTAAGGTATAATGAATATGAATTTATGCCAAAAATTATAGATGCTAAAATTTTTTGTACAGTGTAAGTCTTTAGATAACTCAACTGTTTCAAATGTACTTTTTACATACCTACCTATTATAATTTTTTTGTAAATAAATATACCTAGTGCAACTAGCAAGGACAATAACTTTTTGGAGCAAAATAAAAAAAACTTCTAAATGCCTAGGTAATATCTTTACTCTTTTATATCCTCAGTACCAAACATCATTTTTCAATATGGTCTTTAATGAAATAATTATAAACTGTATTTTCAGGATACCAGTAAATTAAAAATAGTATCTGCAAAAATGAATGTAAATAAGAAGCTCTTGCCAATTAAAGGACATTACTTCTTTTTCAATGCCGGTAAGCCACTTTTTACCTAATATTTACTGCAGTTTGATCACTGTATCAATCACACAAAACAGATCAAGATTTAGTTGAAAAATGCTGTCATTTTTCAACTAAATCTTGATCTGTGACATGAAATGACTGGAATCTAGAGCCACACATTAAGATAAGATACTCAACAGCTGTGAGTATGCATAAGAAATATTTTTGAATTAAAACTTCTGATGCGACTTCCAACAAGGTTGCATTAACGCTACCAAGGAGGGGGTATGAAAGCACTGTTCTTTATCTTTTACTCTCACAGCCAGTTACGTTTTGTATATTAAAGAAGTTTTACTTCAGTCGTGTGGTCTAAAGCACAGTCATTTTTTTATTATATTTAACCACTTCAAATTAATAAACATAAATGAATGCTGATTTCTAACCAACTACATGTAACATGCAAAAAACTGTGTTCTGATTATAATAATTTAACAATTTGTGTGTAACTCCTGGTTTATGTTACTGGTATAAAATGAAATGGGCTCACAATTGTTGGCACATAGATATTGGATTGCTTAGTGCCAAATATAATTTAAGTATTTGTGCCCTGGTGCAATCAGAGGCCATTACCATCTTGCTTACTATAGTTAAAGTGTAAGTAGGTACATCTGGATGTATCTCCGACTCTCCTCATTAGACATCCTCGAAGAATCTCAAGTAGGTACCTGGTACAAAGATATCTGAAAGGATATCTTCTGTGCTTGGGGATTAAAGTTCTGATGCTATTTATTTATTATTAACACTAAATTATTAAAAAATATTATCAATGAACAATGATGAAACATATCTATGCACTGATAATATTATGCTTGAATGGTTATTGCATAACAACGGCTGTTCTCTATACACCTACGATTTTAATCTAAACTGTATTTTATTTATCTAATGATAAAGTCGACCTACATTGCTTGGATCGGGTGAGCTAAGTAGTTTACAGTTACTTTACCAATCACCGAATAATGAATAAATGTAGTCAAATCTTCTTGTGATAAAATGTAGAATTCAAAATGATACAATCAAACTACTGTGGTTTAATTTTTACGAACGTAATAATTATTTATATAAATAACGAGTAAGTAGGAAACTAGTATATACATTTATAGGTAGGTACAATCAGCATCTAAAATGGTAGTTAGTCAAAATCTCATATGTTTCAAAGATTTTGTCAATGCTTTGTAACCACCATTGTAAAGTATGATTTAGATGAAAAACCTTAACTTTTTATTTGAGTTATGATGAAAGCTGTCTATGAATTATATAATAAATAATTATAGTCACTAAAAAAAGTACTTATTAGTGGCTCTATGATGATTTATTTTTTTCTGATGCGACAGTACCTGATTAACACATTAATAATAATAATAAATAACACATACATAGTGGTAACCTTCATTCTTATTATACCTGTGTAGTAGGTTAGGTATCTGTGCCCGCTTAAGTTTCTATTTCATAACATTCAGGCAGGTCTACCTATGTGCTGGCAAGATTAAGTTCACCTTATTCACTTTCTAGATAAAATAATGAAATGCCTTAGGATTACAGTTGTGTATCTACAACTGTATACCTCAGGCATGGTAGATCGAGATAAAAATATAAATATTTTCTAATAAATACCGGTAGATATTTCAAACAAGATCTAGTACCAAAGCAAAGTTTGGTACAGAAACTAAATAACTGTTTATGACTTCTAAAATTTCATAAAGCCTTTAAATAAATAGACCTGTCTCACTTAACTCACTTGGTAACCTAAAATTCAGAGCATTTTGATATCTTTTTATTTCAGGAACAGCGCCACTGGTTCCTTACTTGTCAACATATGCCCGGCAACTGGGGTTTTCATCAGCAACAGTTGGATTGATTTACACAGTATTGCCAATATTTGGACTAATTGCTAAGCCATTGTTTGGTGTTATAGCAGATAGGTAATTTTTTTTAAATTATTTAGGTACAGTCAGCTGCACTAGAATGTATACAATTCGTAACTTACAGAATGGTTTTACAGCGTTACAACTAATATTTACAAGGCACAATCTATAAAAATAAGTGAACTTATCAACTAACTTCGCGGTTTTTGAGTTTTTACTGCTTAAGAGTTTACTGTAAGGTTTTGATACCGTTTTGAAAGTTACGAATTGTATACATTCTAGTGCAGCTGACTGTACATAGCCTCTACCTGATTTTCCTGTAACAAGGGTATATATATAATCAGGCGAGTACTGCAGACACCCAGACCCAGAACGAAATATAATAATAATAATGCTGGACAATCTAGATGACTGATATACTTAATACAATATAATTACGTACATAGATATTTTTTATTATACATAGAAAATACCCAGAACACCCGGAGTAAATATTTTCAGAAGACAAACATTTATCCCGAGGCGGGAATCGAACCCGCAACCTCCTGCGTCGCAGGTGGACATTCGCCCGCCGCGCCGCATCAGTCGTCGTCGAAATATTTGCTGATTATTCTACGGCGGGAATCAAAATGCGCCTGAAGTGTCATATTGTAGAATTGCTTACGCTTGAAGTCCTTCTGTTATCTTAATCTGCACTTGAATAAGAATTTATTACTGAATTTCCACAAACTAAAGCCAGATACAGATAACTAGTGTTTCCTTATTGGCAGTAATTATGAGATAGTACAGAAGTGTAAACTTTGTCTTTCTTTCATGGGTAAAACTTTGTCTAAAGAGATACATTATCCATTTGGGATCATGGATTATTAAGCTAGCCATTATTTGTACAGTCAGCTGCATCAGAATGTATAATTATGTTACGGACAACTTGATTAACCAGGCAGTATTGATATGGACCGGTCATTATAAATAATGTCCAAGAGCGTCGGTCTAATTGTTATTTGTTTACTATGGCCGGCCCATATCTATAATGCCTGACGGTCCATGTAATGAATCAGGCTGCCTAAAATTTTTAATTCGCCTAGGGTTGCAGCCGTACTTTAAATACATTTGTTTCATATAGAATCTGTGTACGGTTCAAGCTGTGTGTGTATTCTTTAGATCTTAATTTCTAGGTTCAAGATCCAGAAATCGGTATTCATAATATTCCAAATAGTGACCATAGTGGGTTTCTCTGCGATATACTTCATCCCGTCAAACGGGGGTTCTGTATCTGTGGAACTGGACTGTGGGAATGGCGTCACAGTGCTTCGAAGCTGTTATAAGTCAAGTGAGATGGTCGACACCTGCAAAGCATTTACACTCGGAGAAAAAAACACTTCAGCTGCTTGTAAGGTAATATGCGAAGCTAGGCCTGCAAAAACTGTTTTTTTTTTATATTTATACTTGCACTTGCTCCAACAGTGTCCTAATATAGATAGCAGTACACTGGAAAGCACAAACTTGTAGTCCAAAAAAATATTTTTGTTATTGATCTGAAACCGAAGTGAATTCTTTCAGGCGGATTAGGTCATGTTTTAGGCGACTTAACATCAAGTGGATGTGGTTTACGGGAGAAAGTAACATAAATATTGTGAGCTAGTTAGTGGGTAGATCTATTAATGTTATGTTGGTGTTTAATTAAATAAATAAATCAAAATTTCCAGATGAACTGTGATATGACGTCGCCTAAAATGTGGCAGACAGTGTGCGAGCACTGGCATATACCACAGTACTGCTACAGTCATACAGACAACCTGAAATATTCTGCGCATATCTCCGAGCTGCAGATAAAAGATAAGTGCGCATATCTAGCTGCGAGCAACGTGACTCTTGACGGTAAGCTATAGCTTATAATATGCGCGAAGACAAGTTAAATTAGACACCGTTGGTTATACTGCGTGCCACTGCTTACCCCTCTGATTACAATTGTACACTGCTAATTATTATTACGTTTACGCTAATCATGTTTATCTTGGTAAACGTGATTAGCTAAATAAAATTAAATATGACCTTTAGAACAACCTGTCCGAATACAACCTGTTTCTGTATATGTCAATTGGATTTAGCGCTACGAGCTTTTCTATAATTTGCGTTATTTTCAGGTTTCAATTATACACCTGGTTGCCGGATAGGGCAAGGCTACGTAGACGTAAACGAGCCATGTCAATTAAACTGTACCAATGCAAATATATCTGCTATAATACAGACCGAGCAAACCAACATGACTTGTCTAGATAAAAGACTGAACTACCGGCTGTGCGCCAACGAATCGACACTCGGTGCGTTGGCAAACGAATCTTGGACCGGAGATGATTGTCAGGTTAGTAGTATTTGTCTCCTTTATCCTAAAATACCCTCAAAACCAATCATAAATACGATCGATAGGAAATCTCAATCAATCTTCAACAGCAAACGTCATTTCATGGTAAAGCAACACTGTGTAAGTGTGGCCATTCAGAACGCACGAAGTAAATAACATATACAAAAAAAACATCAAAAATTCAAATTATTTATGAATAGTGACAAACAACATTATTAATAATTTAATAAGACGACTTTAAAACCATAAGACGGGTGCTATAATAGGTACTACTAATTTGCTGCAAAAGTATATTCTCTCTCGCTCTGCATCGTTGGTTTTCAGTGGCGCCCCAGTAAAGGTCGCTGATAAATATGGTTTGTGTTATCTATATTACTAAAACCGAATCAATTGCATATCCTTATAGATTTCGTGTGATCTTGACACCGGTGCTCCGTGGCGTCTTATGGAGATCTGTGAGGGTTGGCATGCAGACGTAGCTTCAACATGTCACCCGCGCACCGAAGCCGGTGGCTCGTTCCCAAAAAACTTGTCGTTCACCGGAGTCGTCTTACTGTCTACCGCCATAGCGGAACACAACTGCGTATTTGTACAACTCAATCATATATCTCTGCCTGACGGTGAGTCTAACAACTTAACTTTTGGACTCCAGCGATTCTAGACAAAGTGTTTCCGGACGTGAATTCCGACTTTCATGCGACCATCGGCAACAGAGCAAGCCGCCAGCAGCAATATGCTAATATTGGTTAAAACCTCTGAAATTACACAGCATAACTTTAAAAACCATTTAAAGAGATGATACAAAATTAAGAGTAAAGTTACAGTAATGGCCACGAGTTTGCGTCACATCGAAATCGTCAGAATATTGAATGAGAGCTTTTTATTAGGTTCACTTAAAACGTTTTATTTAGATTGTCTGCTTCCTGAAATAATAGATTCAAAATTGGATCAAAAAATGAAAATAAGAGAACCAGATTATATTTTGCGGTCAATATATGCGAAATAAAATACCCCTATACTGCTGTAGGAATGAGTGTGGAAAAAGAAATTGCACGCAAGAAAGTTTTTGGAAACGAGATAATAGTGGTAGTGTTGTCCTCAATAAAAATCGTAACTGGTACTACCAAGCTCAAGGCCAGCTTCATGTCACACAGAGAACTATGTGTATATTTGTTGCTTGGACTGATATTAGTTCAAAAATAGAAAGGATACAGCAGAGAGATGAGACATTTTGGAATGACAAAATGAAAAACAAACTTAAAACGTTTTATTTTGATTGTCTGCTTCCTGTAATAATAGATTCAAGATTGGACCGAAAAATGGAAATAAGAGAATCAGATTATATTTTGCGGGCACTCGTACAAAACGAAACTGCACGATCAAAACGAATAAATAACGATTGCCAAGACAATATAATAACAAGTAAAAAAAAAAGAAATAAACAACTAACACCCACAGCCTTATACTAACAAGTTCAGGGCACGACATCACCCTCTCTTCATCTGTTATTTTTATAGCGTTTGGTATTATATAAGAGTTATCCCGCCAATATAAGAAAATACGAGAGCAACGAAGAACCAATAGTGGCAGAAAATTAATTAAAAAGTAGCTGTTAGCTACTTTTTAATTAATTTTACAACTTATCTACTTTGCACTTTACTATCTACTTTCTACTTTGCTTTGACAAGTTATCTATTTTGCATTAGGAACCATTAAAACTTATAATTTACCAACAAGTGATTTGTTTAATTTAATTTACACTCTATTCATAAAATAAGACGTAAGTCATTTGCTACCCTAACGTCGGAATACTCAAACACAACTTAAATTTAATCACGTCTCAAGTCGCGATTTTTTGACAGTTTGCAATGAAAGTCTATCAAAAATTCGTCACTTGAGACGTAATTAAATTGTTGCGTTTGAGTATTCGGCCGTAAGTATTTTTGCAGATGCCAGACTTATTAAACTTAGCATGCGAGTGGCCCGCACAGCGTCGCGTTTTCAATGAGTGCATTTTACGCACTCATGCTCATCAGAACCATAAAGCTGATAAATGGTGTAAGCTCGGCCCGCTCATAAAAAAAACAAAAAAATGTCATAGGAAAGTATTATGAATGTGAATTCTTATATTTGCTTACACCGGTTTTTCTTATTCCAGGAACAATAAGGTATCCAATATGTCAAACCAAGGCACAATATCAAATGGAGACTGAACTATTCCAAACATCATGCGAAATAAGCTGTGATAACGCAATGGTTTGTTCCCTATGTCAAATTGAATTGATACGATGTATGTTTAGGAAGTTGTCTATATCGAAAACTGATCGACTGACGAAAGCAACGTGAGGAAACCCGTGTCTTAGTCAGCTCTACACTACACGTATTGAAAGTATGGATCAAGCTGATTAGGTGGTGCTATACAAATAAATAAATACAGAGACCTTTGCTCAGTAGCGGGACACAATAGGTTAATTAAAAAAACCGGCAAAGTGTGAGTCGGACTCGCGCTCGAAGGGTTCCGTACCATTATCTATTGTTAAAACGGCAAAAAACACGTTTGCTGTATGAGGGCCCCCTTAAATATTTATTGTATTCTGTTTTTTAGTATTTGTTGGTATAGCGGCAACAGAAATAAATCATCTGTAAAAATTTCAACTCTATCACGGTACATGTGATACAGCCTGGTAACAGATGGACAGACAGACAGACAGACAGCGGAGTCTTAGTAATAGGGACTTTATGTTTTACCCTTTGAGTACGGAACCCTAAAAATGAGTGAAGGAAGAAGACTTGTGTCGACCATCTTAGCGTGGGATAAGGGCAGGATGATGGTGATAATGTATTTTTAACGTTCGCTGCATTTAGACTGCTGTGTACTATATTCAGCAGTGGACTACAACTTCAAGCTGATTATGTATGTAAGACTAACAAAACGCGCGCGACTTCGTCCGCGTGAAGCTATTTCATACAAACTTCAACCCCCGCTGTACACGTTTAGAGGTTGAATTTCACGAATTCCTTTTTTAGTACACCTCTACGCACCAAAATGAATAAACTCTGAAAATTTCAAGTCTCTGCGACCAGTGGTTTAGGCTGTGCGTTGTCTATATCCCAGTCAGTCAGGAAAGATTCTTATAGTTGGTACAGATGTGGAAATGCCCCCTAACTTACTTTTAACTCGACAGCTAAACGAGATCTTTATAGAGGCAGCTGAGAGTAAAGTCGAGGAGTCACAATTCACGAAGCAGTTTTGGCTGTTCTTCATGCTGATGATCGTCAGTTGGATCGGACAGGCAGTTGTGGTCACGTTTGCTGATGCGATCTGTTTCAATTTACTAGGTAAGTAAAGCTTTCGTGCGGGGAAGTAATACCACTGGTACTTATTTACGGACACAAAAATCAGGCTTCGTAAACTTAATTCACCTAAGCTAATTCACCTAGGTGCATTAGATATACTTTTAGTAAACTTTGAACACCTGTTCCGCTGTTCATAAAACAAAAGACATATATAAAATCATAGGTAAACTTTATTCACCGCAGTTAAAAATGGTTCTAACGGACCATTTCTAGAAAATGGCCTACAGTAACATGTCCATCTAATATGTCGTATTATTTGCTACAAAAAAGAGCATTGCTTTGATGGAAATCATTCACGATTTTTTTGGGGATGGTACTTTTAAGTGTTGTGTACCTCCTTTTAGTCAAATATACACAATTCACGGAGATTGTGGTAGTAGTTTGAATACAACCAATATAAGACCACTTGTGTATGCTTTAATGACCCATAGAGACACCGATGCCTATCAGATTTTATTTAAAATGCTAAAGTCCCAAATAAACGGCTGGAGTCCAGTTAAATATACCTGTGACTTTGAAAAAAGTACCATAAAAGCTCTCCGGAATATTTTCCCAGATATAACCATAAATGGTTGTAATTACCATTTTCAAGAAAGTTTAGTCAGGAAAGCAAAATCTTTAAAAATATTTAAAGCTAAGAACAACCGTCGGTGCGTTTTTTTGTGTAGAAGTCTAGCTTTATTGCCACATGACAAAATTACCGCAGGTTGGGAATATATTGACCAACAGTTTAACAAGCACTTGCATCTACAACCCTTTCTCCGATTTTTCAAAAAAATCTGGCTAAGCGCTGAAAACACCAAACTATGGTAAGTTTTTGGAGAAAGACACCGAACCAATAATTATGTGGAAAGTTTCCATACTTCTCTGAGTAAACGAATTAAAAAGTTTAATAGAAGCCTACTAGATCTGATCGCAGCATTTAAAAAAGATGCAGACTCCAAGCGTACACTAAAACAACGCAGATCTGAGGTTCAATTTAATGATGAATTCATACGTGAGGCCCAGTTAAGCATGTTAGATGGACATATTACTGTAGGCCATTTTCTAGAAATGGTCCGTTAGAACCATTTTTAACTGGGGTGAATAAAGTTTACATATGATTTTAAATAATGTCTTTTGTTTTATGAACAGCGGAACAGGTGTTCAAAGTTTACTAAAAGTATATCTAATGCACCTAGGTGAATTAGCTCAGGTGAATTAAGTTTACGAAGCCAAAAATCAGAAGTAGTCCGCCTTTGGTGTTTTTTTAGTATTTTTGATTATAGCGGCAACAGAAATACATCATCTGTGAAAATTTCACTCTCTATCACGGTTCATGAGATACAGCCTGGTGACAGACGGACTGACAGTCAGTGGGGTCTTAGTAATAGGGTCCTGTTTTTACCCTTTGGGTACGGAACCCTAAAGAAGAGAGGCAACTTTAAACCACTGGTCGTAGGGATTTGAAATTCTCAGGGTTATTGGTAGGAGTGTACTAAGAAAGGAATTTGGTGGTACGTTTTACTTACTATATGCACCCATTAGTTTGTTGTGAGTAAATAGTTTTTGTTTTTCGCTTTCTCTGTATTGTTTTCATGTTTTAGGTACAAACGTGTCGCAATACGGCAAACAGCGGCTTTGGGGCTCGGTGGGATGGGGCGTATTCTCACTGCTGACGGGTACTCTTATAGACTTACTGAGTGACGGCGCCTATAAAAACTACACCATCGCTTTCGTGCTCATGTTCGTTTTCATGACCGGTGACGTCATTGTGTCTGGATTCGTCAAGGTACAGTCATCTTGTCTACATACTAAATAATTTCACTGCTGAACCTAGGCTTCCTCCATATTTGTGTAGTCAAGTCACCACTAATAGCAGGCGGATAGGTGATCGCAGTATTAGTGTTAAGTATTCAAGCGATGCTGCTGCCCCTGGTGCGTTTTTCATACGAATTTCGATCCCCGCAGCACAACTTGAGGGATTGAATTTAAAAAACTAATTATTACTTGACGACCGATGTGGCGCAGCGGGCGAATGTCCGCCTGCGACGCAGAGGTTGCGGGTTTAATTCCCGCCTTGGGATAAATGTTTGTACGATCTGCAAATATTTATTTCGGGTGTTCTGGGTATTTTCTATGTATAATAAAAAATATCTATGTATGTAATATAATATTGTATTAAGTATATCAGTCATCTAGTACCCATAACACAAGCTCTGCTTAGCTTGGGGCTAGATGATGCTGTGTGGATCGTCCGGCATTATTTATTTATTTAATTACACTTCTCCGCATCAAGACAAACATATCCTGAATTTTAAGTCTCTAGGACAAGTTGTTTAGGTTGTGCTCCGTCTATATGTCAGTCAGGGCAAATATATATTTATTATATTATTCTTATAATTGGTATAGATATAGATAAATATTGGCAGACGTGTCACACAACGCCATTTAGCCTAAAACTAAGTGAAACTTGATAATATTTGAATTGTAAAATACAATATAGCACCCAGACACAGTAAATATGTCTATGTTCATCTCACACATGATTGCTCTTGGTGGGGATACAAGGCAGGGCTACTACGAACTGAGCTATATTCATTCAAATAAGTATGATACTTTAAAAATTCCAGATAGAATCAACCAAGATGTCGTTAAACATCCTAGCCGACGTCGGTACAATGCTCTCGTCACTTCCTACGTTTATATTCCTGATGTGGACGATCGCAGTGGGGCTATGCACCGGTCTGCTGTGGCAGTTCCTCTTCTGGCTGCTTGAAGACATATCGCAACTGACGTGTGACGGATCGGATTACACAAAAACGTTGCAGGGACTGGTCAGCGCGATACAGACTTTTTGCGGCGAGATCCCCTTCTTATTTGTTTCTGGTAAGTTCATGTAATGTTTGACAGCCGTCTCAGCTCAGTTTGGAGTAGACCTGCTTTCAATGCTGTAGGTGGTTGGTTTGATTCCCACCGAGAACAAACATTTGTGTGATGAACATGTCTGATCAGTGTCTAGGTGTTATATTGTACTCGGAGTATGTATTTACAAAAAAATATTTATATATATAAGTATTCTCAGTCATCTGGTTCCCATACTACAAACCAAACAACAACAATGTAAAAATAACCACAAATATTTATTATTATTTTAATTTATTGGCCAACCACGATGATGGGAAGTTTTAACCTGCCCACCCTAAGATCTCTATTATGATATAACGATATTTCTATTTGCAACACTGTTGAATTTACACAAATTAAAAGTATGTGGTGAAGAAAGTTGAACCATGTCATAAATTAGTCATAACCACTTACTTAGTCACCACTTAATTAGTCATAACATCAGGTGGGCCATCTGCTTGTTCCAGCAAGTTGTATAAAAAAAAAATAGAGCTATTGAGAATAAAAGAAAAATATGAGAATTGTAGTTTAAAAACTACAGACACAAAAGAATCTTGCAGAGAAAAGTTAATATTTTTCTGTCCAGGTTTGGTTTTCGTACAAGATCAGCATCTTAGTACCTTAAAGGACCTTGAGTAGTCCAAGTTTAAAGATGTTTTTTTTATTTATACAATGTTTTGCTTAACAGCCAACTTTCAAACATAAGTTGCATTGAGATCCATTTTATAAATTTTTACTAAGTCGTGTAACCAAAGCATGTAAATTCCAGGTTACATCCTCCGCAAGGTCGGACACGTGAATACAATGAGCCTGGTGCTGTTCGCTTTCGGCGTCCGCTTCATTCTCTATTCATTACTACTAGACCCATGGTGGGTGCTTCCTATTGAGACGCTACAAGGCATCACATTCGGCATGTTCTACCCGACTATGACTTCATACGCAAGCGTCGTCGCACCGCCCGGTACCGAGACCACTGTACAGGTAAGATAACACATAGCATTCATCTCTAACAGTTATACTTACATTATTATTATATACTAGCGGTCCGTAACGGATTCGCTCGGGTTTTAGTAAGGACCCCTGTTTTTTTTTAAAATAATATAGCCTATGTCACCTGGGGATAGTGTAGCTTCCCAATGGTTAAAGAATTTTTCCAATCGGTCCAGTAGTTTCGGAGCCTATTCCATGCAAATAAACAATCAATTTTTTTTATATTAAACTAGCGGTCCGTCCCGGCTTCGCACGGGTTTTAGTAAGAATCCCTAATTTTTTTGAAAATGTAATATAGCCTATGTCACCCGGGGATAGTGTAGCTTCCCAACGGTGAAAGAATTATTCAAATCGGTCCAGTAGTTTCGGAGCCTATTCCATGCAAATAAACAATCAAATTATTTTATATTTAATAAATAGGTATGCTAAGATGGTTTGAGCATGTAGAGGATTGATGAAAAAAGATTAACGAAACATGTTTATCACACTGTTGGAATAAGAAGGCGTACGTATCTCAATCAGATATCAGACGTTTTAGAAAAAGGCCAGGTCAAGAGTTCCCTAAACCGATGAGCATGTATTAAGAATGTTATGGGAGTCGAAATGCAACTTAAATTTAATCACGTCTCAAGTGACGAATTTTTGACAGACTTTTATATTGCGAACTGTCAGAAAAAATGCGAACCGTTACTAAATTTAAGTTGCGTTTGAGTATTCGGCCGTTAATATAGCAAAATAGATATTTCAAAATCGTAGTAGTAGTTCTCTGCCTACCCCCATGGGATACAGGCGTGCTTTTAAAAAAAAACGTAAGTATGTACATTAAATAATTATTTATGGTCATTTTTACACAGCATCATCTAGCCACAGACTAAGCAAAGCTTGTACTATGGGAACCAGATGACTGATAGAATACATAAGTACTTTTTTGTAAAATATAACACCTGGACTGAGAACAAACACTTCATCACACAAATGTTTGTCCTCGGAGGAGATCGAACCCACAGCCTACAACACAGAAGGTAAAGCTGCTACTAACTAGCTGTGAGGCCAGTCAATACAATGAGCATTACACCTTTATGTTAGGTTCAATATTGCGTAGGTTGGTGTGACACTTCAGGGTGTAATGAGTAGTTTTTTTCAGGGGCTGGTAGGCGCAGTTTTCGAAGGCGTGGGTACAGCACTAGGCAGTTTCATAGGTGGTCGATTGTACGGCGCTTACGGCGGCTGGCTTACCTTTCGCTGGTTCGGATACGGCGCTCTCGTCTGCTGCGCGATGCATGCTCTCGCGCAGCGCTTCATACCACGCAACGCTGCGCAAGGTAACAAGCCCGCTGCTCAATAAATAACGCAATGTAACAAGAGCATTCCTTAACAATCAACTATCAATGCTACTCATTAAACAACGTACAGATTAATAACACCTTTTACTTTGAGTAATAGCCCGGTTATATTATGAGTTAATAGCGTTTTTAATACTCGTAAAGTAACAATCACAAGTCACAAATTGACAGCTCAGAAAACTTTGCGCAGTGTAGCAAAATTATACATCAAACAGAGACTAAGGAAGCAAAAAAACTCACAATATTTCTCAAAAATATACCATGCTAACAACTACTGACAGTAAACACTAATAAATCGTAATAAACAAATTTTGCGCAATGTGGCGATTTAAAATCAATTACTTATCTAAGTATTGGTAACAACTTGCCTGCTCAATAAACAACGCAACGAAATAACGCCACTGCTCAATAGTATAAGGTAGGTACTTTATCAAGTTCGTATGTAGTAGCAGCCCCTGATTGCTGTTCCCTCTTTTAGGTTGGCACGGTAAGAAATGACGTAGTACTTATTACATATTACTTACTCATCCCATAGGGAGAAATAGAGACTAGTGACGCGCTTGAGATATTCCTTGGCGATTAAATAACGTATCGTGTGCCTACATTGTGAAAATAATGAAGAAGCAGAATCCATTTTATAGGTGGTGCGTTAAGAAATCAAATCTGGTGATTCGTATGTAACTAAAAGTAATATTAATCTATTACAACATGTCTTATTTTCTCCCTAGTACTCACCTTTAAATAGGTAGTAGTGCCATTATAATTATTATTCGGTGTAGGGTTTTTATTGTAAGTTATGCAACTTTTAGTTCTTAATAGAATTTTATCTGAAGTTTAATGCATTTATTTTTAACTAGCTGATACCCGCGACTTCGTCTGCGTACTTTTAATTTGAATATTATGGATTATATTAAAAGAACGGTATAGATTTGGGTATAGCATTTGGTTAAAAGAGAGAAGGTATATTTAAAAAAATTAAAAAATATCTGTTTACAGTAGGTATAAGGTACCTATGTATTCCAACATGTATGTATGTATTTTTGTATGTATTGTATGTGTTGTGTGTTGTATTGTATGTATTGTATGTATGTGTTGAGTGACAGAAAGTACCTAGGAAAATTTATTGGTCCCTTATGTCCAACAGACACTTACAGGGGCCAGCGTCACGTTGTGTACAAAAATATTTTAAAATTACCTAATTTAAAACATTTTTGTATACAACGTTTGCTGTTTTGTTATTATTTGTTAAAATGTGGAGATTGTTTGGACTCGACACTCGCGTGCAGGCCACGTACAGTTGGCCATGCGAAAAAAGAGTTTTTCTCTAAAAGGACACCTGCTACTTTAAGTGTTTGCCCTTGCGCTTTGTTAATGGTCATTGCAAAGGCTGGTTTGAGAGGAAACTGGATTCTTTTAAACTGAAAAGGTAAACCTGTAGGGATCATGGGTATGCGGGGAATCAAAACTTCAACTAAGAAATTAAATTATCAATACTTATTTACAACCAATGCATAAAAAGAGTAGAAGGTAAGTAGGTTAGGTTAGTTTTATACCTACTACGACCTATTAGATTAATTCAAAAAAGGAAATAAAAGCAAATCGGATTTTTTTAAAATAACGGAAACTATCTTACCTACTATTAACTATGAACTAAAAGATCCCGAAATATTAATTTTTTACAAAATTACTTTACAGGACTTAACTAATAAAAAATACTTACTTAAAAAATTATACGAAACAATAAAATAATTTTACTCTCTGTAGCGCAAATTTCTCTAATCGCATGCGTGCGACAACGTCGTCTGCCCTCACGTGTCTGCCCGTTCGGGTAGGCATAGTTAGAATCGTGCGCTCCCCACCACACGACAGCCGTTGCCTGCCGCTGCCGCCACACTTCGGCGAATGTGCGCGACGACGACCGAGGACCGACGGCAGCGGCGGCGATGCAGAGTATTCGTTAAAAGGAAAAGCCAAATTTTTTTGAACTTGATACACCCAAAACTTCTAAATATCATGTTCCTAGGTTCAGTGGTTAAGATTTTGTATACAAAAAGTTTGGCTTCGTAGTTCCCGTTCCGAATCCGTTCTGTTCCGACGAACACCCATACAAACTTTCAACCCCTATTTCACCCCCACACTGGTAAAAATTTCAAAATGCTAGAACAAACGATTTTTTGTTTCTTATTTAGTGCCTAAATACAAAATGTAATGTTTTTATCTTCAAAAATGACGAACTTCATACAAACTTTCAACCCCTATTTCATCCCCTCGCAGGTCGAAATTTCAAAAACGCTAGAACAAATGTTTAATTATTTCATATCAAGTGCTTAAATATAAAGTTTCATCGTTTTATCTTTTAAAATTAAGAAACAAACTTTCAACCCCTATTTCAACCTCTTCATCCCTTTTTTTCGCAATAAAAGGTAGCCTATGTTCTTTCTCAGGGTCTAAAGATTGTCTGTGCCAAATTTCATCAAAATCGGTTGAGAGGTTTAAGCGGGAAAGCGTAACAGACAGACAGACAGAGAGACAGACAGACAGAGTTACTTTCGCATTTATAATATTAGTTAGGATTACGATAACTTTTTAACCTTAACAGAGTTTTTATAAGTAAATACGTAATAGCAAAGAGGATATCTTGCACATTCCTGGTATTATAACAAAAAAGTACGGAACTCATTAAGAATTATCGGATGAAAAAAACCAAAATCTATGTGTAATACTAGCGAGAATACCCGCGACTTGGTCCGCGTGAAGTTTTTTTCCCCGTTCCCGAAGTTACTTTAATCCCCGCTGTATGGGTTGAATTTCGGGAATTCGTCGGTCGGTATCGGTCGGAATAAATATAGACAACGCTCAGCTTAAACCGCTGGTCGTAGACACTAGGAATTTTCTGGAGTATATTTGTTTGACCAAGACAAACTTACCCAAGAAGTTCCATACGTCAGTCAGTCAGGACCAATATTCTTATGCAGATAGTTCTCAACAACTATGACCAAAATTATACCTATAAGACCTTGAAGAATATTCAAAATTAGATACATACAGTACTTGATCATGCAATTGTTTTTGATATGTTATTATTGACAATGAGAGTTTACATATAGCTTAAAGATACTCTGAGCAAAACTTATATGGGTACAAAAAAATATAAATTTAGCTCAAAGAAGTTTTTAGTATTGGTTTGTAATGATGTGGAGGTCTGCAATTAATTACTTTTAATAATTCCTTGAACGGCCTTCTTAATATATTATTTTTATAAGTATTTATGTTAAATGTAATGTATAGTAAACCTTAAAAAGGATTTCATATAATTTATTCCAGAAGTATTAGTTTTGTATTAGTAACCAGTTGTATTAGTAACTGCTCGCCATAGTTTCATTCATGTAAGAGCACATATTAAACCGAATTTTCATGGTCAGCTAATGCTTGAAGTATTCAGCAACCTACAACAATAATCTAGCTAGTCTGCCTGTTTTATTACTGCATTACCCAAATGTATAAAATACTAACATTTTTGTATTATTAATGAAAAAATTCAAAACTTAATGGTTTTTCATAGGTAGATAAAACAGTATATGGAAAACAATCCTTCTCATTTTCAATTTTTGTCCGATTTCAATATCTACCCAGAGTCTGTTAGTATGACTCACAGCGTTGCTTGTCAGATAAGCTTATCTCATTGACTTAATCTTAGTGATAGTTTACCCTAGGCAATGAGGTGAAATATCTGACAGGCTACGATCAGCACTACTAGTTATATCTTCGCTCGGTTTGATAATCCCTGAAACTTTATAAGAGGTATATTAAATCATATTGTCACTATCTACCATGTCAACAAATAGAGATAGCAACAGACTTATCAACTATTTTAGCCAAGAGACTTTAAAGATCATTATGAAACAGACGGTATGAGTATCTTACTGTCTATGAATTATGCTTATTATATTTATTGACAAGCCGTTTTTTTACTAAAAGTCACATTCCAAGCTAGTTAGTTTCGTACTTGTCTTGTGCCCCAGACAGTTCATGTTATATCTTGCAGAAGTTTAAACTTTAGTTTGTAATGGTTAGTTTCATAATTATTTTAGTTAGTTTAAAGTTGTGTTTTGAATGTTCCTTTGACGATCAGTATTGTTACTATTAGTTCCTAAATATATTTTATATGTATTCATGCATATTGTGGTTTAATTTTACTTATAATGTCATACATTTTTTACATCCTAGTATCCACATTATAAACATGCCATTACACACATTATCACAGATATGATTTTTGGATAGGTTTTCTAAAATATTTTAATATTTATTTATGTGAACGACTACACTAACATACTTATATGAAGCAGTGAATCTGGCTAACAATAGAACATCAGTAATGCCGTGATAGAGTCCAAGCAGTACTTTGATACCTTTATTCATGCCTAAATAGTCACTGCGGAACCTAATACCTAACTAGATAGGTAGGTATTAGGTTCAGCAGTGACTATTTCCACAAAATGAGACATCAGAACATCCTTTGCACCTTCCGCATTCAGCTCTTTATGCTATTTGTTATAGCAAAGGTCGTTGGACGAGCTCATATAGTATGCTCACATATTTGTGACCAGTCCTTGGTTTCAACTGATTAGATAAATATAAATTGTTTTAAAATCATGCAACAAAAACAGGTATAATTTAATTTTATTACTATGATAATAAACAATAAAACTATATGGTTACTTTATAAGGCAGATAGATGTGTCTGTTTCATTATAATGCAGCATTGTCTGTAATGAACATCTAGGCGCAAATTACCTACTCCTGATTCTACAATAGATTTCCCTATGTTGTGTATATCAAAAATTAAGCGTGCCACAATATCAATTTCCCTCAAAAACTACTTTGGTGATTTAAATTGCATTCATTTTGACAGTGACAGTTTAAAATGGGCGTGGCCGTGTTGTATTAAATTCCGAACATACATGCACACTATCACCCACAGATTAAAAGGTTAGGTAGAATATGAAATATAAACATTGCATCAATCAGTATCAGCAATAATAAACCCATAGTGATAACAGTGTGCATTTGAAATGTATATTTTAAAATTTTAAAATACCAGTTTATTATAAACGCTACGCAACTGGTAAGTTGAAGGTAGATATTATTCTTAGATAATTTACCTTCCAGTTGTTGTTTTGCTGCTACCACTCTAAGTACAATTATTATTATTTTTTGTTGCAGGTTATTCTGCGGTGATTCGTTACGAACAACCTAATGACACGGTGTACATGTTAGAAGATGACGGCCAATTTTAAATAGGACTCAATTATTGTTGTGTTGTGATAGTAATTTGTAAGCTACGTATGTCCTTTACTTTTGTATTGTGTCCTTTACGTTTGTATTGTGACCGGGAAAGACAACCATTGTTTTTAGTAACCTAATCCACATCTGTAACTATAAAGTTTCTTTATGTCAGAGAGTAATATATAGTTAGCATATGAAGTTAACAAATTACCAAATATTAATACGCCTGGGGAAGGTTAAGAGCTTGAGATGTACCTATGAAAATGTATTATACCACGTAAGAGTTTACTTACTCAATGGAAAGTATACCAGTAATATTTTGTAGGTAATCCAATGCACCTAAATTCCTCCAAAACCGCGAGTAAGTGTCAGCGGCGAGATTGATAATAATAGAATGATTATGCGAATACGAATTTGTCTGTGGTCTAAACGAATATTGTAAAGAGAAAAGATTTTTATGTTGGATGTATGTATGGACAATGGATAAACACAAATCCATAACGGATTTAAAAAAATATTGTCACCTGTACAAAGTTACATTATCAGCGATTGACACGAGGTACTTTTTTTACCTGTGCGTAACCGGGGCGGGTCGCTAGTGTTTTATATAAACTCACGTAAGCATATATGGAACAACCCCTTCTTTCTATAGAACTTTTCTTACTATAATACATAAGAGTACATTAACTTTTGTACATATTCCATAGAATATTTAGCTTAAAATATATCCTTGTGTGGTGGGTTTACTTCACGAAATTTATTATTGTTGGTGTTAAAAAATATTAATATAATTACACAGTTGCGCATTCCATGTGCCCAGGATATTTGTTGGAGCTGGCGCGACGACAGATTTTTCTAAGGATCTCAAGAGGTGCAAATATGCAGGTCTCGACAGAGCCTACGCATTCTCTCCTCTTGCGGTCGAGACTATAGGTCCAAGGGGGTACATACCCCCCGGGATTTTTTAAATTCTACCTGGTCGGCTGGTCGAAGCAACTCGTGACTCCAGGGCTGGAAAGTATATGGCTCAACGCATCAGTGTTACCATTCAGTGTGGCAATGCAGTTAGCGTTTTCGGGACACTTCCGATTAGTACTGATTTAGATCAGTTCAGCTATTTCCAAAACGTTTGTAACGGTCTGCAGTTAGCGCAACTGTTTTATATGTATTTTGTACATACCTAAAAAAATTTTTGTTGAATTTTTTTGTAAATAAGAAAATTGAATTGAATTTAGATATAATATCGGGAGAACGAAGTCGCAGGTAGAAAACAAATAATTGTAGCTATGTAAGTAAAACTAAGTTAAACCTGTTGAAGTACCAACAATTTGTGAGATCATTAGGTACATAATAATAATAAATAGGTATTATTGGACATTTTACGCAACATCATCTAGCCCCAAACTAAGCATAGCTTGTAATATCGGAACCAGATGACTGATAGAATACGGTGAATGTTACACTTTAACGACCGAATACTCAAACGCAACTTAAAGTTAATCACGTCTCAAGTGATTAATTTTTGACAGACTTTCATTGCAAACTGCCAAAAAATCGCGACTTGAGACGTGATTAAATTTAATTTACTTTTGAGTTTTCGGGTTTAAGTGTTTTAGTTAAACCAACGACGACAGACGTCAATATGCAGGGTATATCATTACTAAATAATAATATCCAAGAAACAAGTTTTACAAATAAAATATTTTATGTATGTAGATGTAGATGACGTACGATATTCTTGATGTTAAATTATAAAAATTCCGAGAAAATACAGGTTGAATTCGCGCAAATATGTTGCGTCGTAGGTGTTTTTGATTATTCAAAACCTGGTATGGTCCCTATGTGTGATATCTTAGATCCGTCGTGGCCGCTTTGGCCATCATTTTGAAATAAGTCTTAATAAATAATATAAACAGCTGTGTTATTATTTATACTAATATTATAAAGAGGAAAGATTTGATTTGTTTGAATTGAATAGGCTCCGAAACTACTGGACCGATTTGAAAAATTCTTTCACCGTTGGGAAGCTACACTATCCCCGGGTGACATAGGCTATAATAAATTTTCAAAAAAATTAGGGATCCTTACTAAAACCCGTGCGAGGCCGGGACGATCCGCTAGTAACCCATAAGGTATCAGTTTGTGTAAATAGTAGTGAATAAAGGCAGAATTATATTTTACCCGCGACGCGTCAGAAGCCTATCAGTCCCATACATTTTGTATAGAAGTGATTACACTAAAGCAGTAGATGCGGCGCGGGTCTGCTTCCTTTATCTTTGTCAGTCCCTTACAAAATGTGTGAGATAGTCCACGCGGTACGTTTCTAATGTGATTCTTCCTTAAACGCTCGGACTGCTGCTGTGTGGAAGCAGTGTTATCTTTTTCATATAGATCGCGAGACACATAACGGCGGAACGACAACTATACTTATTTATCTTTTAGTTCCATAGAAAACAACTCTGAAGCATTTAATACAATCAAGAGTTCTAACTTTAAGTAGGTAATTTAATTTAAAGGTTAACTGCATGATAATGATCGGTTTTGAATTATATTACACGTGGTAACTTATTTATTATTGTAATAAAAATCTTTATTTTAATTATACCTATTGGTGGTGTTCATTTCATTTACATGTGTTCAAGATACCTACTGAATACCAGCACCTAGCTTCCCCATAGCAGCTAGGCATGACTCGAAGCCCTTTTCCTGCTGTAGCTCACCAAAACACTAACAATTTTCAAGTACCGATTTGTCTTTCATGTATCTTCTTTGATGTCTTAATTTTTGCTGGTTATGTAGAAAATATGCAAATGTCTATTTTTGTAACGGAGTTGTTGATTCAGTGTGTTGTTAGGTTTAACGTCTGGCCCGCTTGTAATATCCTTTTTATAATTGCCTAAGTTAATATACCTAGGTACTTATCGATGAATAGAAGGGTTGTAGCTACGCGCATCGAAATGAAAAAGCGTTACAGCATCATAATTATGTTCCAGGTGTTAAAAATGTAACACTTCAGTTATTTACCAACATATTTTGGACTTTACATATAGAACTATTGTGATAATAAGCGCGATTGGCATGTAGTCAAGCTTTTAGAAGTTTTTTATTATCTTCTAATGTAAGTTCTTGTACCTACTTATTTGTGATTCGGTGTTCCATGTCGATTTATTTGTGTAAAAATAAACAATTGTAATACATACTTTTGCTTTTATTTATTTTATTGAATGGAGTAGCTTCATCAGTAATTCATAAAATATAGAATTCGTTTTAAAGTGTTAGTTTTTTCATAATGTTATTTCGATTGTTTGTAGTTCAAATTACTCTAATTAGCCTAAGATAACAATATATTCAGTTTTCGTTGTTAAGTTTCAGTCCAAAATTTAAACCAATTGACTTCTTGATCTCAGCCTGTCAGAATTATGAAAATATTTCCGAGAGATAGAAATTTTCATGAAACTAGATATTCCGATACTCGTACGATGGATGGTGCGTACGTCAAATTAGGGGAATGGGTGTTTTATGATGAATATTTTTTTTTTGTATTTTATTATCAATCAAGGAACGTTTGCTTGTGACTGTTTAAAGATTTACTTTAACAGTACCTTTAGGTGCAGACAGCAGGTGCATAGATGCTGCAAGTTTTATATCAACTAGAAATAAACGTAAGTTAATTAATTAATTTAAGATGGTCTAGTGAATTAATTTTAGACTATTTATCGCAGCACTGAAACAGTCAGCGGGTTCTATTCTTTCTATTAACTCCGCCGCCGCCTGTGTACCCAACCCCAACCATAAAAAGAAACACTTGGTAGGTACATGATGCGTGGATTCGAATTGAAAATATGCTCAGTTAGCCCCTACCACAGTAGAAGAAATGAAGAAAAAAGATTCATTGATGGCATACTACAGTCTGTACTATGCTTAGACGAGTAAACCAGAGGACACGATACGCTCGAAAATCTAACGATCAACCAATATTTGCGGAGCACGGGAGGGAGGGTCTATTTCTGCTTTACTTCCACAGATAGCGCTGTCACTTTCTAAAAGCGCCAATACATGTTGGCCCAACGTTGCCGAGCGAAGGCCAATACCAACGTGTAGACGGCATGTTTGCCTTGCCTTGCCATCGCTCGGTGTCGCTCGCCTAGTTGGCCGAGTGAATACAAGCGCCAACGTGTATAGAGGTCATTTGCAATGACTTGTCACCACTCGCGGTCGCTCGCGGTCGCTTGCGGCCACTCGCCTCACTTCGGAGCCGTGTCGGTTTTTTTGCACAAATCAAAGGCGCTTGTCTACACTCGGCCAATCGTGTCCACATGTTTGTCAGCCCGCCATTACGCGTTTGGTGTCGGTCATCGTCGCACGTGTATAATGAAATAATATCGACCGATGTGACGTAGCGGGCGAATGTCCGCCTGCGACGCAGGAGGTTGCGGGTTCGATTCCCGCCTTGGGATAAATGTTTGTATGATCTGCAAATATTTATTCCGGGTGTTCTGGGTATTTTCTATGTATAATAAAAAATATCTATGCATGTAATGTATTGTATTAAGTATATCAGTCATCTAGTACCCATAACACAAGCTCTGCTTAGTTTGGGGCTAGATGATGCTGTGTGTATTGTCCAGCATTATTATTATTATTATTATCGTTCGAAACCAACGATGATGTGTTCAAGTTTGTTCTATTTCTATGAATTCACCACCATCTTTTTTGTCTTTTCTTTTTTTACAACTTTCTTCCGGTATACAAAGACGTAATTAATAAACGTGCTCATCAAATAAATAGCAGCAGCTGCAACAAATTCTACGTCCATATTGTTCGAACCAAATAAATACCGGATAACCATGTAGCTAGTTCGAATGCACAACGCGAACTGACAGCACCCAACGTGTGGGCAGCTTCACTCGTCCAACTCATTCATTGGCCGCTTGCAATAGTTTGCGTAGACTTGCCGAACGTCTAGACGGTAGCACTTGCCTTGCATCGATTTGCCTACGCTCGCGTTGGCGTTAGCTCGGCCAACAAGTATTGCAGGCTTAAAAGTTCCCGCTGATTTAGACTAGTGCTTGATGCAATCGATGAAATTGTATCGATAAAAACGAATGAATGATAGATTTTCCATCATTCACTCCGTCATAGTAAGAATGGAGAAAGACGCGTGCTGTTTTTTATTATTAAAAAAAATCGTTCTTACCTTGTAATAAAGTACTATGGTGTTTTTTTAAAATACCTTCATAAATTACGAAATTATTTATCTTTTACGACATGAACAGTACAGCCTAAAACAAATTATATGGTTTAATCTAAATTTATCTACTACTACTACTTCATCATTATCATCACCACCCTAAAATATCCACTTCTATGTTCTTCTATGTTCACTTCCTTTACTTTACAAAACTATTGAACGACTACGATCCGATCCCAAGACAGACAAGACGTTTCCTACCGCTCTTTCCTATCTGAACGTCAGACTATCAGCCATTTTGTCTGTCAAGCAGACTACCGTCAATCTCCGTCAGTATTGCCAGTACAATAAAATAAACTTCTACCAAGTCATTTGCAAAAATGTCTCAAGTAATCAAGTATCTTACAATAACATACCTTTTCACTTATTAACACATGTTTTGGAGATAACTAAGCCAAACTGCACTTTTTTTACTCAAAATACGACAAAATTTTATATCTTCTTGGATATCTCTTTAGATCTTCCTGTGCTAATATGCCAGTGTCAAAAATCTATATCGATCTGTCAAATAAAGACTTAATGCTAATGTTTAGCTATCTGTGAGTTTTTTATCTATGATTTTTTAAATGTCAATCAATAGAAAAAGTATATCCCGACATATCTCATGTTGCACATCTTAGCCCAGCTGAATTAAACTAAATCAAGTCGTCGAAAAGACCTCAAAAGAATACGCCACGTTTATTTTTAAGCAACAGAAACAAGTATCTGAAGCCATTGATCTAACAATTCTATTCTGCTGGTCTGAAACGAAATTTGAACCACACAAGTTATATTCCAATAAAATCGTTAGGGTGCCAAATAAATAAATAAATACACTTGCTATAACAATTTATGTTGACAATATCTAAGATTATTCTAGCCACACTGGAGTACTTTCATCCGAGTAATTTTTCGGTACTTTCGGACTATGCATGTGAGATATATTCATATCATTGTTTTTCGTTTCATGTGAGTGAAAGTATAAGTACATAAATTATTTACTTTTCCAATGATGTATAATTATAATAGGATGATATTATGGTAACCAACGAAAAGTTTTCTGCTCCGTATAACATCGAAGAAGCAAATAAAAACGAAAGAAGTATCTCAACCTTGCATATTTTCGGCAGTTATCTTGAACAAGGGACCTTAGTATCATTGGACGATGTCATAGTAATACCTTTTCAAACAAGTACACCTACGAAACTAGCATGCCAAACTATCACGTCACCTGCTGAAGTTTCACTATCTCCTGTGAAAAGCAATGCCTTTCTAGAAACAAAAAATGTTTTTACTGAAGCAACACCCTCGTTTAAAGTACCAAGTACCAGAGAGAGATGCAAGATAACAGTAATATCAGATCAAATTGTATTTAAACCTCTTGACCCTACTGCAAAATCACATTCAAACACTTCTAAAACCGCAATACTTGAAAATGATCATTCCACTTTCAACGCAGCACATGATGTAGTGGCCACACCTTCTGAAAAAAACCCGCCAATTCATGCTTTCAGTAAACATTTATTTTTGCCGAAGCCTTTAGAGAAATCCAATAAAATGTTGCCCAAGCCTCGAGTTCCTGCTGCAATATCATCTTTGGCGTGGTGCAAACATCATGAGGAAAAAGATCAAGCTAAGCGAGAAAAGAAAGAATCTTTAAAGCGCAGGCAAGACGAATCAAGTAAGAAAAAACTAGAAAATCAACAAGCTAAAAAAATAAAGACTGTGAAACGTAAGACAGTGAAAAAAACCATTTATTGTTAGATGATGAAAATAGAAATGTTAAACAAAATTGTGCCCAACGCCAGGTAATATTAAATAGCGATACTGAAGAAGACGAAGACAAAAATGTTGGTTGTGATTTTTGTGACAAATGGTTTCATATGAAGTGTACCGATTTTATAGGGTTAACTTATGATGCCATCAAGGATAGAGTATTCAAATGCAATTCTTGCTTATTTGGAGAAGTAGGGTTATAAAAGTTGGTTGTCATTACGATAATAAGTATACCTTGTTACTTCGTGTTGGTTTGATTATTGGAATTTAATTAAAAAGAAATAAAAAAGAAACTTATAATTTATAAGTTTCATGCAAAGTATAAAGTAGTACCATATTAAACAAATTCGAGTAGTTAACTAATAGATTTAAAGATATTTTCTAAGTGTTAACCTGTAAGTACTTAATTAACCTATAAATAATATATTATTATGTGTTAACATGACGGTTAATTTACTGAGTAGGTACAAATTAGAATTGATTATCATCATTTATTAGTTGTGTAAGAATAACAATACGTATTTTTTTTGTTGATTTGTATTTTCTCTAGGCAGCATTTGTTCCTAATAAGAAATTAAGAATTTATTAGTTGTGTAAGAATATAAATGTTTAAGTGTTTCTGTTATGACGATGATTCTTATTACTTATAACTTTGATTATCTCATTTGTTGTACCTTTATTCAAATAAATAAGTTGAAAAGAATACAATATCGATGTACCTAACATTATTTCTGATCCAAACTAAGAGTAATTGCCCTAGTGGCCGTAAACTAGGTAAGGGGTGGCTGTATACAAGTAATTTCGGCTTGTTTTTCATTATAATTTAATTTAAAAATAGGTCTTATAATATTTGGGTCTTTTTTAATTTTGAATATATCTTGATCATGTGTGGAACCATGTAAAACACTTTCTGTAGATTTCTAGTAAATATTTCATACTAATAAATTGGCCTAAAGTTGGACACTCCGCTAATAGGCTGTAAACTAGCGCAATGACCCTACCTTACGACCGGACAAAGATATCCTGAGCTTATGCTGTCGCATGCAGTTTCACCGCAATTGATGAGTAAAATCATCCCTGAAACATGCTTAGCAATTTATAATGTTTTAAAAAAGAGTTTTTTTAAGGTATTCAACAAAACAATTAACTTACTAATACCTACCAAAAGTTTGTTGGATTTGTTTCTTAGACTATTATACTATTTTACAGCAGCAGTTGGTTCAGACTATTGCTAGAGTTGAGGACAGGACTCAAGATTATATTTTTGATACATACGGAAAAACCTTTACCTACAAAAAAGCTTTTGACACCATTGAGCTATGGAGGGCCTTGAAAGAACAAGGGATACAACTTAAATACATAAGAGTTCTCTCTCTTCCGGCCGTTGTCGCAACCAATTTTCGTAACCAGTTGCGAAAGCAGAAATATCAATCTTTACCCGCAACTGGTTGTGGCAGAAGAATTTTACCATGTGGTGAAATTCTTCGTAACGTTTCTACGTTTTGCAACCAGTTGCGACAAAATAATTTATTTTCTTGTTTCGCACCTTCTTTTGTTTTTTTTATAATTAATTGCATGATTTTTATTTAATTATTTATATTAGATTTGGCAAAAAATTCTAAATAACAATAGTAACATTAATAATTAATAACATGTTATTTAGAAGTTTTTTTTAGAAATAAAAGGCTTTATTGTTATTATTATTATTATTATTTATTGCTTCTGTCCGGGTTTGCCGTTTATGGGGAAAAATATCCTGAATTATCTTTATCATCAACATATCGCATGTGTTTTGAAAACCCCGGGTTGAAAATTCCGGTGTTAGAAAATTATCGATCTTGCCATAGCCAACACATTCTTCAAGAAGAGAGACGAACACCTCATCACCTATAACAGCCAGCTAACGATGCTTCAATATCGAAACGGTAGCGAAAATGTTGTAGCTGATGCTCTGTCACGGAACAGTAACAAATGATGATAGTCTTATGAAGCTACATGAATCTTTATGTCATCCGAGTCTCACGACTCATACATTGGATTCGATATAAGAATCTTCCGTACTCAGCCGAAGATACAAGACGTGAAATAGGATCAGTTATGTGCAAAAGAGAAACCAAGATTCAATAGAAATAGGTCTGGGCACCTGATTAAGACTACTATAGGTTTTAAAGGACCTATACCATCCTCAAACCCAAACAAATACATATCTACTAACGACAATTGATGAATTTTCAAGAATCCCATTTGCTTATGCTTGCATTGATAAAAGTTGGCATGAACCTATCATCAATTCAACATACATAGTCAAATTTTGTGAACCTAATAAATAAAATAGATTAACGCTACTACACCTACATACTACACACACGCACACGAAATATTCAGTATTATAACAGTAGTAGACCTGTTGATCTTCAGAAAAAAGTAAAAAAAAATGTCATCTGCACTTTTCTATTTACGCCTAGTCTAGATCTACTAGACGTAAACTAATATTGAATATTTTTTTAATTTTACCAATACTTCAATGAAAGTAAGGAGGTACAGAATCAACGATATTATAAGGGTTTCACAATTCTACGGACGACCACACCAAAGTACTGAATTTTTAGAGTAGTGCATAACAGCAGAAACATCGTCTGGATTACTATTGCTGCTCATAACGCGAACTCCTAATTTGTGGTTGTTCTTCTCGGTGATCGTAACCGTCAGCTTTTCTCTGTCCTGCCCCATGAAAAACTTAAAACTTTCAATGTTTTCTTTGGTGAAATTGCCTCCTTCGCAAGGGAAACACATCACAAGCTCACACAGCTGTGCAAATCCTGGTATTTTAGCAGCTTCCTCATGCCACATCTCAAAAATGTTATCAGGAGTGATGTTCATGTCCACGACGCCATAATCCAAAGCAAATATAACGCAGTTTTTATTTGGTTCCACTTTTCTCACAGTTCCTCTTGCAAGTTGACGCAGAGTTGGTGAATAATAAATCACATTAATATGTGCCTCAATTTCTTCTTTGTTCCTTCCTGGTTTTTCCAGCATTGGCAGAACGCGATAGAGACTTAGTGGAACTATGTAGAAGTTCTGAATATCAATCAGGTGGGTGGCTATGCCATGATACACAAGGCCAACTTCAGGTAAGCTTTTCAACAATGTACCACGGATTGTTTTCAAACTTTCTTCAAATGTAGTCATTGTTTTTAGCAGTAGCTTCTTCAGTCTAGTGTATGCTAAAACAAAATACAACATATGTATTCTAAAATGTTTATGTACATACTTGTACTTGGTGTTACCTAAATACGCATTAAAGAATTTAAATATGCCATTTAATCTTAGATCAGACTAAGGTTTTTAGTTTATAAATACGTCAGTATTTTCTACTGAGATCAACTCTTAACGACATACAAAAATCAAACGTTTCAAAATTATATTTTATGCTTAGAAACAACATTACTTCTTATATGTAAAATGTTCTTTTGCTTATTGTTTGATGTGGAGAAATAGTTTTATTTTTGAAATTATATTTTTATACTTTTGTTATTACTTCTTAGAATATACTGTCTTCGTATTATATGTTGTTTTGTTATATGTTTAGGACAGTAGCCTTAGCACCTGTACGCCTCAGTTTGATAAACGAAAAGCACATTCCCAAACAACGTTACCTGCGAGGCAATGCAATGCTATAAGTGATGGAAACCACTTCATTAGTCAAAGAGTTTTTCTACCGAAAAAACATGGTCGTACGGTACGGTACGTGCGGAGCTGACTAAGCCACGCACGGGTTTCCTCACGATGTGTTCCTTTTCCGTTTGAGAGCACTGGCATTGTGCACATAAACTCCATGTGTGAAACATATGGAAATAACAGAAAAATCCATAGGTGCACGCCCGGATTCGAACCCACGACCTTAGGGTCAGAAGTCGGAGTCACTCCCACTAGACCAGCGGACAGCGGTCAGCGACATGTCAGACCTGTAAAAGCTTGCAATTAAAACTATCTACGACTTAAATATTATAAACAAATCTGAAGTGTCCTAGCGGCCTCGCACAGCGGAGCAGAAAGTACACTTAGAAATACACCAACATGCAAAAAATGTTAATCGTAATGACTATGCACGATGTGTGGCATCCTAATTAAACATAGGCCTTGGCATACTAAGAGGCTTGCCATCGGTGTTTAGTACTGAAGAGATGCTGCGGTCTATTTCCTGATGCGTTACCTTGGTAGACTCTTACGACAACCATGGGAGGTGATGGACGAGACGAAACACGTCATTTTCTTTAAAACCAATGATAGCCTGACTTGACAGAATTTGGCAGACGTGACATTTTCTATTAATTCCGCTGGCGCATTATTTGGCCACATTGTCTGTAGCATGAGGGACAGGTGCAATAAATTTATTGCATCATCGATATATATTAAAACATGTACTTTGAGTCCGCGTTTTAAAGTAGGTATCTCACTTGACATAAAGGACAAAACGAAGTATATGGTACAATACCACCTCAATGCACATTTGACCTCATTACCGCTCACGCATCTACATTGCCATTCTGTATCATAGTCAAAAGTTGCACAACGGGCCATGAAAAGATATTCGCTGGGAATTTCATGATAAAATCACTATTTCAAACATTAAGCCTGCAATACATGTTTGCCGAGCTAACGCCAACGCGAGCGTAGGCAAATCGATGCAAGGCAAGTGCTACCGTCCAGACGTTCGGCAAGTCTACGCAAACTATTGCAAGCGGCCAATGAATGAGTTGGACGAGTGAAGCTGCCCACACGTTGGGTGCTGTCAGTTCGCGTTGTGCATTCAAACTAGCTACATGGTTATCCGGTATTTATTTGGTTCGAACAATATGGACGTAGAATTTGTTGCAGCTGCTGCTATTTATTTGATGAGCACGTTTATTAATTACGTCTTTGTATACCGGAAGAAAGTTATAAAAAAAGAAAAGACAAAAAAGATGGTGGTGAATTCATAGAAATAGAACAAACTTGAACACATCATCGTTGGTTTCGAACGATAATAATAATAATAATAATGCTGGACAATACACACAGCATCATCTAGCCCCAAACTAAGCAGAGCTTGTGTTATGGGTACTAGATGACTGATATACTTAATACAATACATTACATGCATAGATATTTTTTATTATACATAGAAAATACCCAGAACACCCGGAATAAATATTTGCAGATCATACAAACATTTATCCCAAGGCGGGAATCGAACCCGCAACCTCCTGCGTCGCAGGCGGACATTCGCCCGCTACGTCACATCGGTCGATATTATTTCATTATACACGTGCGACGATGACCGACACCAAACGCGTAATGGCGGGCTGACAAACATGTGGACACGATTGGCCGAGTGTAGACAAGCGCCTTTGATTTGTGCAAAAAAACCGACACGGCTCCGAAGTGAGGCGAGTGGCCGCAAGCGACCGCGAGCGACCGCGAGTGGTGACAAGTCATTGCAAATGACCTCTATACACGTTGGCGCTTGTATTCACTCGGCCAACTAGGCGAGCGACGCCGAGCGATGGCAAGGCAAGGCAAACATGCCGTCTACACGTTGGTATTGGCCTTCGCTCGGCAACGTTGGGCCAACATGTATTGGCGCTTTAGAATCTAAATACATTGCTACACAGTAAGACAAGCCCTGACATTTCAAGACTTTATGATCCATGGTTTAGGCTGTGCATTGTTTATATGTCAGGATCAAGATCTCTTAATTGGTACAGAATAAGATAGACAGCATTTAACTAGAACCATCCAAGGATTATCTCATAGTAGTTGTTGTATATTACATATGGAAATATCCAATACACTTATTAGGTATGGAGGACCTATTAAGTTAGGACTCTATGTTGCCGTCATGTATTTGCAATCCTTAATACCCTTAAGCTCGCACACACACCTTCCCCCTCTCATACACTCACATACCTGAGAGCTCTCCTGTTAAACCCTGGCTCTTTTGCCTGGGTGGGTTCCTTCTGAATACCTACCTACCTACCTTTTGTTTTTTATTTTTATTTTTTCTATTTTATTCTTGTGTAGCAAGGTAGGTACGTGGGTGATGCCTACCTAGGTACCTACGTGCTAGTTTTAAGTTTACGGATGTAAATAGGTATTTAAGTAGGTAAATAGTTGTTAATGTCTGTTTGGGTCAATAAAAAGCTTTTCTTTCTTCTTTCTTTCTTTCTTTTGAGACTTGTGTTGTCAGGAGAACTCTCAGAAACTCACGTACATACATACATATATAACACACCTACACCCACCCCCTCCCTTACACTTTACTATTTCTATTCTATACTTGGCATAACTTAAAAACAGTTATATTTTGTTTTATCTCTTGCAATGACAAAATGTTTCAATATAGATTGAAACAGACAAAACACAGTGTAACTATTTCAAAGTTATTTATTTATTTTATGAGAAACAAAATCCACAGCTCTTTCAAAACAATAAAAATACTTAAGATTTAAACATATAGCCAATAACGGATTTACATTTTAGATACAATACATTTGCAAAAAATAATCAACGACGGTCACCCTACGGCACTTAAATTAAGTAATGATAAGTTTATTAGGTTGAGTAGGTAAGAGAACACTGGGGTAGTTAAAAAGTCTAAAAATTACAGAGTCTGCTAGTGATAGTGGCATAGTTCATTGAAATTTGTAAATTATAATTCAAATAAAATCAAACTACAACTAACACAATAAATTTTAGGACTGACCAATGATCTTCAACAGCAATAAATAAATAAAAATATTTGTGGACATTTGTACAGAGTCATCCAGCCCTCATCTAAGCATAGCTTATACTATGGGAACAAGATGGCTGATTTATAAGTTTTCAACTTATTTTTTAAATACATACCTACTTAGAATACAATATAACACCCAGACAGAGAACAAACATCTATGTCTTATTACACAAATGTTTGTCCTCGGTGGGGATCGAAAACAGAGCCTATTGACGCCTAAAAACTGGTTTAACCATTCAGCTGCCTTTTCCCACAGTACAAGCTCTGCAAGCTGTAGTTTGCGCTGATGCTAACGAATGTGACAATATTTTTTTTTTTTTTTTGTGGCATCTGTCCGTCTTGCGGACAATTTTGCCTATGTCAAGTGGGGTGAATAAATTTTTTTTAGTCAAGTCGAGTCGGTAAAAAAAGTCAAGTCAGCCGTCATCGGTTTTGAAGAAAAAGATGGCGTTTTTCTTCAAAACTAATGGGAAACATTTTCGTTCAAATCAGGATGCCTCATAACACACTTACATTTCAATTGTTCACACTTGTGCTAAGACCTCAAGTAATGATGGTTAAAATACCACCAAAATTACCCATCAGAACTTAAAATAACACTAGAAAAACAATTAAAATGAAAATACAATGTTGCTTCCAAAGATTACAGAAAACGAATCCCTTCCAAGAGTTTTTTATAGTTTAGTTTATAGTCATTCCTTCATACGTCTGTGGATTATGAAAAAGATAGATAGGTAGCTACCAAGCCGAAACAACAACGCAACACGAAACTAAACAAATGAGTTTTGTTTATTAAGAAGTCCTTGCATACGGATAGACTCCACTAAACACCGTTAAAGTAAGTTAATTAATAGAATAGGTACCTTAACCAGTAGATAAGCTTTGAAATCGACTTGAACGTATTGGATGAGTAGGTATGTACTACAAATTAGATAAATTAACTTATTTTGAATTTTTGAAACACGAACAACCCATACACTCACCCAACGGGAGCCAACAATGTACGGCATGATAATGTACACCCTGTTAATTGCGCCACTGGATTTGAATTATCGGGTGTACATTATTAGCCCGTACAATAACATGCCGTGTTTTAATGTCACGTGTTATTGTACGTTCTGATTAAGTACACTCGTTATTTGAACTAATTTGGAGGCAACTGACAAATCGTCGGCTGTGACCTATTACGCACTTACTTTCTAGCCACTCGTCCGCGTGCGGTAGCTGTGGCTACCAGCAAGAATATGCCGTTGAACGCGTTCGGTAGCTATCACTTATCAAGATTTCTATTAGATTCAAGCTGTTTTCAACTTTATTTCGGCTATTAAATATGATCGAGTCTTATTTGACAAAAACCTGGTGAACATACGCTCTGTTTGACATCAAATACCATAGCCAATGAGAATCGGCGATTATATTACTCGACAGTAGGTATGCGTTGCGTGCGACCTCAGCGAACCAAGCAATAATTCGTGTCCGTCAGAACAGCAGGTACCTAGCTCCAATCGTGTTTTCGATATTGCAAGCATTTAGTCAATTTCTCGACAGTTCATATTTTCATAATACTAGAATTTGTCACCTCATATTTTGGGATATTTTCATATAAATACATTACCTGCTGTCTTGACGCTTGCTCAGCAGGTAACTCTCTTAATCACAGCGATCACTGCACCTTTTGCACTGCTTCCTATGTCAGCATTTAGTCATGCATTTGTCAATTTCACATACCAAGTTTCATCAAATTTGGTTTAGTAGCAACGGAGATATTACGATGTGTTTATTTGAAAATTTAACGGACGCTATGTGCCATTTTGAGGTTATTTTCAGCCAAAGTAATTTCACTTGAATCGAGTCACCTGCAGCTTATTTCCAAGAAATAGTTATACCGACGGATTCTTTAGAATTTTATCTTTCAGATAGCAGTCCAACATCGTAGCTTTCTAGTGTTTTTATCCTAATAAAACCATATATACAGTTTACATGCCAATATGTCCAAAGTGCAGTGCAAAGTGATACTAGGATAGGGATACTAAACTTCATAGAAAAAATCATACGACAGAAATGTATAAGTCAGACACAGTTTTTCCAGCTTTTAAAACAAGATTAAAGTATTCATCATCATCATTTTAGATAAGTTCACAGCTTGTTTCCATGATTAAGATATGTCGATGGATTCTGATACACGGGTACGTGGCCAGTAGCACTGACCTGACCGACCATGCCAAGCTAGCGAGGGTTGCTCACAGTACGTAACATGGCTGCATGACGATTGTTTCTGCCTCTCCGATATGCTGTGTGTGACTTACCGCCATGTCGATACCAACCTTATGATTTAAAATTCAAAATGGCGGAAGCGAATGATGGTATAAAAACTGACATGGGGGTCTTCTTTCGATTGATTTGGGGGTGCTACTTATGAATATGTGGTCAGATTTAAAATTCAAAATGGCGGGTGCAAATTATGGAATAAAAAACTGACCTGGGGGTCTGTTTTGACTAATCTGAGGGTGCTGATTTTGAATATCTGGTCAGAGTTGAAATTCATAATGACGGGTTCAAATGATAGAATAAAAAAATGACGTGTGGGTCTTTTTCGACTGATTTGGGGGTGCTAATTATGAATATGTGGTCAAATTTAAAATTCAAAATGGCGGGTGCAAATGATGGAATAAAAAACTGACATGGGGGTCTTTTTTGACTAATTTGGGGGTGCCGATTACGAATATCTGGTCAGATTTGAAATTCAAAATGGCTGGTGCAAATGATGGAATAAAAAACTGACATGGGGGGTCTTTTTTGACTAATTTGGGGGTGCCGATTACGAATATCTGGTCAGATTTGAAATTCAAAATGGCGGGTGCAAATGATGGTACAAAAAACTGACATGGGTGTCGTTTTCGACTGGTTTGGGGGTGCTGATTACGAATATCTGGTCAGATTTGAAATTCAAAATGGCGGGTGCAAATGATGGTACAAAAAACTGACATGGGTGTCGTTTTCGACTGATTTGGGGGTGCTGATTAAGAATATCTGGTCAGATTTGAAATTCAAAATGGCGGGTGCAAATGATGGTACAAAAAACTGATATGGGTGTCGTTTTCGACTGATTTGGGGGTGCTGATTACGAATATCTGGTCAGATTAGAAATTCAAAATGGCGGGTGCAAATGATGGTACAAAAAACTGACATGGGTGTCGTTTTCGACTGGTTTGGGGGTACTGATTACGAATATCTGGTCAGATTTGACATTCAAAATGGCGGGTGCAAATGATGGTACAAAAAACTGACATGGGTGTCGTTTTCGACTGATTTGGGGGTGCTGATTACGAATATCTGGTCAGATTAGAAATTCAAAATGGCGGGTGCAAATGATGGTACAAAAAACTGACATGGGTGTCGTTTTCGACTGGTTTGGGGGTGCTGATAACGAATATCTGGTCAGATTTGAAATTCAAAATGGCGGGTGCAAATGATCGTTCAAAAAACTGACATGGGTGTCGTTTTCGACTGATTTGGGGGTGCTGATTACGAATATCTGGTCAGATTTGAAATTCGAAATGGCGGGTGCAAATGATGGTACAAAAAACTGACATGGGTGTCGTTTTCGACTGGTTTGGGGGTGCTGATAACGAATATCTGGTCAGATTTGAAATTCAAAATGGCGGGTGCAAATGATTGTTCAAAAAACTGACATGGGTGTCGTTTTTGACTGATTTGGGGGTGCTGATTACAAATATCTGGTCAGATTTGAAATTCAAAATGGCGGGTGCAAATGATAGTACAAAAACCTGACATGGGTGTCGTTTTCAACTGGTTTGGGGGTGCTGATTACGAATATCTGGTCAGATTTGAAATTCAAAATGGCGGGTGCAAATGATCGTTCAAAAAACTGACATGGGTGTCGTTTTCGACTGATTTGGGGGTGCTGATTACGAATATCTGGTCAGATTTGAAATTCAAAATGGCGGGTGCAAATGATGGTACAAAAAACTGACATGGAGGTCTTTTTTGACTAATTTGGGGGTGCCGATTACGAATATCTGGTCAGATTTGAAATTCAAAATGGCGGGTGCAAATGATAGTACAAAAAACTGATATGGGTGTCGTTTTCGACTGATTATATTCGTAATTAACACCCCCAAACCAGTCGAATACGACACCCATGTCAGTTTTTTGAATTTCAAATCTGACCAGATATTCGTAATCGGCACCCCCAAATTAGTCAAAAAAGACCTCCATGTCAGTTTTTTGTACCATCATTTGCACCCGCCATTTTGAATTTCAAATCTGACCAGATATTCGTAATCAGCACCCCCAAATCAGTCGAAAACGACACCCATGTCAGTTTTTTGAACGATCATTTGCACCCGCCATTTTGAATTTCAAATCTGACCAGATATTCGTAATCAGCACCCCCAAACCAGTTGAAAACGACACCCATGTCAGGTTTTTGTACTATCATTTGCACCCGCCATTTTGAATTTCAAATCTGACCAGATATTTGTAATCAGCACCCCCAAATCAGTCAAAAACGACACCCATGTCAGTTTTTTGAACAATCATTTGCACCCGCCATTTTGAATTTCAAATCTGACCAGATATTCGTTATCAGCACCCCCAAACCAGTCGAAAACGACACCCATGTCAGTTTTTTGTACCATCATTTGCACCCGCCATTTTGAATTTCTAATCTGACCAGATATTCGTAATCAGCACCCCCAAATCAGTCGAAAACGACACCCATATCAGTTTTTTGTACCATCATTTGCACCCGCCATTTTGAATTTCAAATCTGACCAGATATTCTTAATCAGCACCCCCAAATCAGTCGAAAACGACACCCATGTCAGTTTTTTGTACCATCATTTGCACCCGCCATTTTGAATTTCAAATCTGACCAGATATTCGTAATCAGCACCCCCAAACCAGTCGAAAACGACACCCATGTCAGTTTTTTGTACCATCATTTGCACCCGCCATTTTGAATTTCAAATCTGACCAGATATTCGTAATCGGCACCCCCAAATTAGTCAAAAAAGACCCCCCATGTCAGTTTTTTATTCCATCATTTGCACCAGCCATTTTGAATTTCAAATCTGACCAGATATTCGTAATCGGCACCCCCAAATTAGTCAAAAAAGACCCCCATGTCAGTTTTTTATTCCATCATTTGCACCCGCCATTTTGAATTTTAAATTTGACCACATATTCATAATTAGCACCCCCAAATCAGTCGAAAAAGACCCACACGTCATTTTTTTATTCTATCATTTGAACCCGTCATTATGAATTTCAACTCTGACCAGATATTCAAAATCAGCACCCTCAGATTAGTCAAAACAGACCCCCAGGTCAGTTTTTTATTCCATAATTTGCACCCGCCATTTTGAATTTTAAATCTGACCACATATTCATAAGTAGCACCCCCAAATCAATCGAAAGAAGACCCCCATGTCAGTTTTTATACCATCATTCGCTTCCGCCATTTTGAATTTTAAATCATAAGGTTGGTATCGACATGGCGGTAAGTCACACACAGCATATCGGAGAGGCAGAAACAATCGTCATGCAGCCATGTTACGTACTGTGAGCAACCCTCGCTAGCTTGGCATGGTCGGTCAGGTCAGTGCTACTGGCCACGTACCCGTGTATCAGAATCCATCGACATATCTTAATCATGGAAACAAGCTGTGAACTTATCTAAAATGATGATGATGAATACTTTAATCTTGTTTTAAAAGCTGGAAAAACTGTGTCTGACTTATACATTTCTGTCGTATGATTTTTTCTATGAAGTTTAGTATCCCTATCCTAGTATCACTTTGCACTGCACTTTGGACATATTGGCATGTAAACTGTATATATGGTTTTATTAGGATAAAAACACTAGAAAGCTACGATGTTGGACTGCTATCTGAAAGATAAAATTCTAAAGAATCCGTCGGTATAACTATTTCTTGGAAATAAGCTGCAGGTGACTCGATTCAAGTGAAATTACTTTGGCTGAAAATAACCTCAAAATGGCACATAGCGTCCGTTAAATTTTCAAATAAACACATCGTAATATCTCCGTTGCTACTAAACCAAATTTGATGAAACTTGGTATGTGAAATTGACAAATGCATGACTAAATGCTGACATAGGAAGCAGTGCAAAAGGTGCAGTGATCGCTGTGATTAAGAGAGTTACCTGCTGAGCAAGCGTCAAGACAGCAGGTAATGTATTTATATGAAAATATCCCAAAATATGAGGTGACAAATTCTAGTATTATGAAAATATGAACTGTCGAGAAATTGACTAAATGCTTGCAATATCGAAAACACGATTGGAGCTAGGTACCTGCTGTTCTGACGGACACAATAATTCGACGTTTTTACACGTCTGGACTATGTTCCTTTGTTGACATTGTTTAGTTTATTTTTTATGTTATAACTAAACTAATTATACCAATAGACAGCCAGAAATGTCTGCTTTAATTTAAAAATGGTCTCTTGTGGGCATCGCTCGTAGAATTTAAATAAAAAGATAAATAAGGTGAAAATAGTCGTGAAATGAAGAATCGATGGGATGTTGTATTTATTTTCTCAAGTTGGCCTACTTGGATGCCGCAGCATGAATTGTAGCATAATAATGTGGTTATCTACCTAAGTGTGTGTGAATTTTGAACGTAAAAACATTGACATTGACTTAGCAATAAAATATTTCCTCGCTCAATCATGGTGCGGGGGCTAACTGCCGCCATTTTTGACGCGTACGACGGCGGTCCCTTCTTGCTCGCACCTCACGCGGGCGAGTGGTTAGGGCGAATCCAACTCGGATGGATTAAGTTGTAATGTGTACGACTTTTAGGCGACATAAGGGTATGTAACGACGACCGATGTAGCAAGGCAGGCGAGCGTCCGCCTGTGATGCAGGAGGTTGCGGGTTAGATTCCCGTCTTGGCATAAATATTTATACGATCTGCAAAGACATATTTCGGGTGTTTTGGGTATTTTATATGTATAATATTTTGTTAAGTAGTAGTAGAGCTCTTCATGTTGGGCTCGTCCGGGGAAGTACCTACCACCATACCTATTTCTGCCATCAAGCAGCTTGCTGTATTCCGGTTTGAAGGTTGCGGGTACCGGCGAAATTACAGGCACATATGGCTTAGCACCTATATGCTGCAGGTTGATGGACGCTGAGGAGTGCAACGTAGGGCACATCCTTAACGAGTGTGACCTACCAAGCAATACTTTATAATAGGTAACCATTTAACATCAGTTGCAAACATTTATCCCAAGGTGGGAATCGAACCCGCAACCTCCTGCATCGCAGGCGGACATCCACCCGCCGTGCCACATCGGTCATCAAATCTAAAGAAGTTTAATCCAAAGACGATTCAAACTGATACAACTTACTACCTACATCACTACAATTAAATTATATTGTTTATAATTACTGTATGAAAACTTCGTAAAACAGGCTGAAATGTATGTGAAAACTGGAGTCAACACAATTTATAAAGATTCTGAGCATTTGGTTCTCTAATATACAACACAAATTTTCCAATAAAACTCACAAATGGAAAGATAGCGACACACCCTCATTTTCTCTTCGTTTTCTACTTGAATCATAGTCTTCAACTACACATGGCATTTTATACACACATTACGCCCTTTTTTTGCAGTTATTACGTTGTTTTTGAGTGGTCTAATGCATTATTTTCAAAGATGTTATAAAAAATACAACAAATCGTCTGGGAACTTTCACAGAAATGTCAACGCGACATTATCATGATAGTTCTTAACTATCTGAAAGGTTCGTTTTCTGTCATCTCTGGAAGCAACATTGTATTTTCATTTTTATTGTTTTTCTAGTGATATTTTAAGTTCTGATGGGTAATTTTGGTAGTATTTTAACCATCATTACTTGAGGTCTTAGCACAAGTGTGAACAATTGAAATGAAAGTGTGTTATGAGGTATCCTGATTTGAACGAAAATGTTTCCCTTTGGTTTTGAAGAAAAGCGCCATCTTTTTCTTCAAAACCGATGACGGCTGACTTTACACTTAGATCATTACTTTACATTATTAAATAAAGTCGAGTTGGTAAATTTTACCAACTCGACTTGACTAAAAATAATTTATTCAACTCACTTGATATTGGCAAAATTGTCCGCAAGACAAAAAAAAAACTATCTGAAAGCAATAAGGTCGTTCATGAGTTTTTTATTCTTAAGACGTATTATATTTTTAGAAAAGTGGAAAATTACACTTCAGTGATTTCAAACCCAGGTCAATCTACTCAGTAACTAAAAAATGAATTGATCAATTTCTGCCCTCTTTTCGCATCTTGACGTTGCCGTAAGCGAAAAGAGCATAAACTAGTGCATTAGGTTGCTAATTAATTATAGTACCATTTCTATAATGCTAAGTCATTATTCGATGCAAAATGTACACAAATTCCTGTCTGCGTTTTCCATGGTTGTGTATTCCATGTTTGTGTAATTACGGCACTCGTTCGTATGTGTCATGAGTCATGTCATAGTACACACACTGTCATTTATGTCACGATTACTGACATAAATGACAGTGTGTATCGCATCAGTCATCCATCCATCAGTGGTGCCAGGTTAAGCAATTTTCCGCCATCTAGGTTACCTCAGAGGAGGTCGGGCTGAAAAAAAATTTTATTGGTGAATTGGTGGACTCTAGGCTACAAAAACAACTCAATGGGTGATATTAGACTGTATTCAGGTTATTTTAAAATAATGAAATTCATGCAACGCATCGTATTGATTTACAAATTCTTTTGCATACTAATTGGACTTTGTTAAGTATTATTTTCACTTCACCACATCAAGTTTAAAAAGTAAATGCTTAAATGGTTCTTCGCCTCTTCTTTTTTTACTTTATAGTAATTTAAAATCTACATAGCTTGTGATTAGAAGGGAGACATTAAAATAACCATGACCTTCAATCCGAATATCGCTTCCAACAAAGTTTTTAAACATGATTAGCATTACGACACGTTAAATATTGGAGTCATTTTTTATCCTCTTAGAACTTTGCCATCATTTTTTTCATGGTGTTTGGCTATTATCAGGCTTTCTGATTGAAAAGTTGGGCTACTATTTAATGTTGGTATATTCATTTAAAAAAATTAAGCGACTGCTACTACTTGCCTCTAGAAGTTCGGCGATTTACCTGGCATGGCAACCACAGAGTACTTTTTTATAGACTGATGGCAACCCTACCATCACATCCATAATCCATCCATTCCATCATATACACATTCGGCTACAAAAAGAAAAGAAAATAGTCAAGACAGCAGAATCAGAATCAACCACTACATCACTTTATTAAATAAATAGTGATTTTACACAATGTACATAATGCAAAAATGTGTTTTGCTCGCGGAAAAAGTTCGTAGATTTTATTAGGTAGGGTATATAATAGCTAACGATGTTCCAAAAGATCAACATTTTCTCTACATCAGTTGGATGTCGTCCTATAATGTGAAAAAAAAACAAATTTCCACGTCGAGTCATGGGTTCCAGAATAAGGTAAATAAATACAGCGTGAGATATAATTTCGATCACACAATAAATTAATTTGATGTATCTAACGATTGATTGCAGATGTGGTTAGGTATCACTTAACCTCATTCCATAGGTATTGACAATGGAAGTTAAGTAATATTCTTTTTTTACAGAGATACTGTCCGATTTTTGTTTGAGCTATATTGCGAAGTATCACCCGGTGATCATTCAAAGGATCCATTTATTGTTAAGAAATACCCTGAATCATACAAAAACGAGGAAGAGTTAAAAAATATACCTAAATTCGCATTCCCATGTCAACTAGAAAAGTAAGTATGCACACTTCTTTATGCGGAGATAAATTTTGTTGGTAGTGATAAATTTTAATATTAATGTTTTGGTAATGATAACTTCAATTACTGATTAGGTGGGTAAGTACCTAATAACTCACACACCAGTGTGGTACCCAACTCAGCTTTTAATATCATAGTCTTGTATCTTAACAAGTACTACTTGTTAACTTGTCATATTGGTAAGGGATCTTACATATGTGACTGTGACTAATGACTAGACTTAGATAGTAGTAGCTCTACCTTCAGTGGGCTCAAAGCCCACTAAGCAGTTTGCCCTTATGTGATGAACATGATGTTTGTTCTCCATCTTATCTCTGTGGAATCTTACAAGTATTGTTTTATTTACAATACAAAATGTATTTTGAAAGTATTTATTTAGTTCTTTATAATAAGATAAGTTTGTATTTGGGTGATTTGGGAGTTCTGACTATTGATTGCATCTACGATTGATAATCATTTGGATCAGTTGAAACAGTTTATAGTTTTGTAATTTTTTCATGTAGTTAGATTTTCTTTTTGTTAATAAAAATATCTGTTTTTCTTTCAGTTCATTTGCTCAACATTATTCTTTTGTGCTGACTTCTGTGGATTCAAAGTATACATTCTGCTTTTGCCGGTTCGACCCTAAAAGTAATACCACATTGGTGTTACTGTCACACTTGCCATGGCATGATATATTTTACAAGTGAGTACTTTTATTAACTTTTTATCTTGTACAACTCGCTGCTCATTCGGATAAAGCTATTCTCACTAATTTTAAACAGCTCCTTTCAAAATTGAATTTTAGGAATTCTTTCTTATGGCCCACTGAAGTACCAATAAAGATTAATATACCCTGAAAATTCTCTAGGGCGAGCAGGTTTGGCTGTGCATTGTCTATTATAATAAATCATTGTTATTAATAAGAATTATGTATGTACTGAATAGAATAGATGAATAGAATATATGTTTATTTGACACACATACACAAAAGGAAAATTACATCTAAAAGAGGTAGATAGGTTGGCATACAAACAAAGGTAAATAAGTAGGGAAAAAGAGACAACATAACATAGGTACGTACTTACAATAAACAGGAACTTGTATTGAAGTCGGTACAAAAAACAAACAAAATATTAGAATCTAGGTACCTACCTAATCCTACCTAGGAAACCTAGTAGATAAGTAGCCAATAATGAGCACCTTTGTACGAACTCCAAACGTTTCCCCACAATATAGTGTGGCCAAACAGGTCACAGGTAATAGGGTGAAGTCACGGGTGAGTAAACATGATTACTACTGCAATTCTTGTTTGTTTTATTAAGGAGTTTTTTTTTATTTTTATGCTATTTGTTGATGGAACTAGCAGATGTTAAGTAGTAACCATCACTTATAACAAAGCATTGCCTCGCACTGCCATTAGTTTATCAACATGAGGCATATAGGAGTTAACTCATGTGTTAACAGGCACATGAGCCTGTAATCACACCATCGTTAACCATATTATTGAAACTGAAAAACAAAATCTAAAAAGGGGGAGTGGCAGGGAAATAGTGGGTTAAGTTTACTGTAGCGTTATGTTTAGACAAATTTCAATTTTAGGAAAGGGGAGAGTTTGTTATTGCATGGTTTTCAGGGTCACGAGGTCTACTGTTTTCACAGTTTTCTGACAGAACTACTAGTAAAAGCATAGATAGCAAGCATAGCAAAGCATAGATGAGCTAAGTATATTAGTTCACCTCAAGAAAACGCCCAACAGTGTTTCCATCCTGTTTTGTTTAGTCTAATCCACATTCTGTGCTAGGAGATCTTGCGGAGCTCACCTCTTAATTCTTATGAATGGCGTGGGTCGACTCATAAGACTGAAGTAATTTATTGTAAATTTAAACCTTAGAACATGGGTGGTCCATGTTCCATTTTTGAAATATATCAATTCCAATTTATTTTTAAGAATGTAACTAATCCTACCTACCTGCATTGCTTGCTTCAATAGTATTTCTTGGCGACTGTGGATGTATGTGTCGGTGAAAAAGAAATGTACCTGTAATTTCATCAGTACCCACGACGACGCTGCGAGGCGACAAATATAGGTATGATGATGGTACACTCTTCACAAAGAGCCATAAACTACAACTTTCTGTGATCCTCTGGTTAATTCCTTATTTATTCTAATGGTCGGTCCTAGGAGCTATAAGGCCTGCGAATTGCCACTAAATGTTGTAGGTAGGTTAATTTCTTTTCCGCAAAGTGAAAAGTAGCATTTAATTTGGGTACAAAACCCATTCATACTATACTATAGCCTCACTCGCTGGCACTCTTGAGGCTCCAATGAAATGCATTGTTCTAATCCCTTGTTAAATATTCTACGTGCTACTACTGTTTTAAAGAATAATTAATGTTATATCTGCATTAATATGTACATCAAATAAAGTAAGTACACTACCAGACATAACTTCGAGCCAATTAATTCACTTCAAAGCAACAACAACAAATCAAACTAACACAATATATGAACTGTCTACTGCTTATAAAATGATACATACTGTTAATTAATTTCTGGTTCATAGCACTTGAATATGCCGGTTTTACTATGTTTTCATTCACTGTTTGTATTGTTACCAAGATATGTAAGTTAAGTTTTACATGCTGTTACTTGCACATTGGCAAATGTATTTTGTGTTAATAAACATCAATGTTCTATAATACTGAATAAATGATTGACACACGTTCACACAGCGCCTTCTAGCCCCAAATTTACTATGAGATGACTGAGGATTTGAGTACCGATGTGGCGCGGCGGGCGAATGTCCGCCTGCGACGCAGAAGGTTGCGGGTTCGATTCCCGTCTTGGGATAAATGTTTGTAGAATCTGCAAATATTTATTCCGTGTGGTGCTAATCCTACTTAGTGAGGTGTAGGCAAGACAGAAATAGATAAAGGCTAAACGCACACCCTAAGCAAAGGTTCAAAAGACAGCTACATGACGTACCATGCATCTTCTTGAACTATCATGGTTTTGTTCAATATTTTGGATAGAAACGGTATATTTACCATGGTTTTTGAGTTTGATTGTTTCCCGATATTTCGATACAGTTGCAGGCGTTATGATCACGGGTCAAATTGACCATGATCGAGTCGTAATGGTGCATGCAACTATGCGGAAATATCGGAAAACAATTAAACACAAAAATCATGGTAAACATTTTTTTCTTTTATCGTTAATCCTATGGCTTTAACCTCACCTGATGGTAAGTGACGACGAAGGCGACAAAAATCCCGTTTCTATCCAAAATAATGATTTATACCACTAATAATGCATACAATCTATTGCGATACAACATTACAGCGCGGTGGTTTAAAATAGTGGTTTGCCGGTTACTGTGTTTGTTAGATTTTGGTCCAAGCGAATTTGAGCATTTTCTACTGATCGAAAGTCGATACGGCGAGAGCTCCAATTTAAAACTTTCACTATACCGCACCGCCATGCGCCATCGTCGTCTTCAGGTGGATCACCTACTTGCGTACAACCAATGAGAGCGACTAATCGTCCAGCGTTTATTTGTAACCTACCTCAGCTGATTATATTGCGATGTCTGAGTCTATTATATGTACGAAAGGAGTGGCTACAGAGATGATGGGTGATAGAGTAAAATGAAGGGAAAAAACCTGTTCTGCCGATCCCACGTCAAATGGGATAAGGGCAGGAGAATAATTCTTATGATTGTTATAGAGTAAAAAGGTTACTATACTATACTATACCACGTACAGTCTAAACCGTTAGTCAATGAGGTTTGAAATTTTTAGGGTGTATTTGTTTTGGTGCGTAGGGATGTCCTAAGATAAGAATTTGTGAAAAGGTGTAGTTTGTATTAAAATAGCTTTAAGCGAGCGAAGTCGTGCGTGATTCCGTTGTACTAGGTATTATACTATATACTATTAATGGGAGTCCAACTCTTAGTTTTCGGTTCACACTTTATTTGAATCAATAACAGAATTTTTCAAAAAACAATGTGGATAAAATCTGTTCTTAATAACTTAATAAAGTTTGAATTAGCAAAACGTTTTCCATTTCAGGTTATTGAAATGCATAGCGAATCTAATACACAGTCCGGAGGCGGGCGAACTGTACTCATTTCTGGAGGCATGTCGCATACGGCCTCCTATGGCAGGACACACACTAAAAGTCACCTACAATGCTGGTGCCAGCGTCTTCGCCTGCCAATGTCCCGACACCAAGCTACCCAGTATACCGGAAAACGTAAGTAAACCTGCTAGGTTTAGGCTTTAGGTTAGGCTATAATAGCCTATAGGTCAAACCAGATTCAAATATTTATTTGTAGCTTTCAATAGCGATCTAAACAGCAGTTATATCACAGATGAAAGAAGGAATATACAACCAATCATCTGTTTCACTCGCGTAAAAATTAAATGAAATGACTACAAAACGACTGTTATTAATGGGCACGATAGTGTGTGATCATCAGAAGTGTTGGTTATCTAGATTCTAGTTATCTAAAGATTTTCTAGACATATCAAGACACTAGTGTCCCTGTGGCGAAATCAAGTCGTGGTTCTAGTTTGGTATCGTATCTACACCGCTGGTCGTAGAAACTTAAATTTGTATGTGCTATGTTCGTCTTGGCGCGTAGAGTACTAAGAAAGGAATTTCGTAAATTCAACTTCTAAACGGGTACAACGAGGGTTGAAGTTTGTATTAAAATAATTTCACATCCACGAAGTCGCGCGCGATTATACTAGTCATTGATATTTTTAACAAAAGTTCCAGAGTAAAAAGTAGCGTTTTTGTAATAAAGAAACCTTTATTAGTCTTATTTGTTACCTGATCTGCTCCAAACATATGACTCGTTTGAACCGAACGTTTTCATTTTGTGCATATTTAAAAGTTTTATTTTAAACTATTTCTATACTTTAAATAAATTACAGTTAAGCAAGTAGAGTTAAGTAGAAGCGGTACAATGAAACTAGATAGTAAGTACCGTGTGTAAAGCCAATCTAATGCAACAGGCTTAAAGCCATTCGCTGATAAATGTGACTTCAACTGTAGGTACCTACTTGTAATGTTCTGATGATAAATATAATCGGCGACCTAAGTACATACGAGTATACCAAAACAGCGATCGCGCGGTACTTTTTCCGCGTGAAGTTCTTTCACACAACTTACGCTGCTAGGGGTTGAATTTCGGGAGTTTCTTTTTAAGTACATCTCTACGCATCAATTATTGTTTACTTTTTTATTTTATTAATTTCTTTTCCCTTTTTTTATCTGTATTGTTTAGCCCTATGCTTAATCAATTTAGTTTCGAAAACTGATGTTAATTTTTAAAATAAAGATTTTTGGTAGGTACTGGGACGGGTGGTATTGGCTGATTTTCCACGATACTAATTAAAGTCAGTAATAGTACAGGTGGGTATTTGTGTTATGATGTTAGTTAGTCAAAGCTTATACCTACCCTATCTTATCGGCACTGGCAGGGATGTTAGCAGTAAGAATTAGTAAATGGGAACATACACGCAACGAAGCCCATATATTTCAGGTTGTAAGACCAAAAAACCGCGCTGCTGCTATCTTCTGATCTGGTTTGGTTACCTTACGATGAATCTTAACTGGTTTCATCGTTTCCTTCCTTTACTTGTTGGTTTGGGGATAGCAATATTGGTTCCCATAGTACATAGCTTGAGGCTCGATAGTGATGTGCTAAATGTCCACTTTGTATCTATAATCTACACAGAAACAAGTTCTAAAATAAACATAGTTGTTACGAGTACCTATTATGTAAAGCAACATAGGTATTGTGATGATACATCCGCTCTGGTTCCCCACAGGATTCTATTGCTTTATTGGATGATTGCTCCTGCAAATTGTTTCGCAAGCATGTCGAAGGATCACGTTGCAGTACACTGTACATTTTCTGCTTAGGTACTTAATGTAAGATTCACAGCTTCATTCCCAGTCGTGCTTGAGCACTGACACGGAAGAGTGTTCGGGTCGATGTTTCTTTCGAACATCAATATTTTAATGGTACATAACAATAGTATCACAATAGTGTCTTTTGAATCAAGTATAGTGTGTGACCTGCTAGAAAAATGTTTACTGTTAGGAATTCGGAAGGCAAGATGGTTACATATCGTGAGTACATGGCGCCGAAATTTAGGCCAGTGAGTATATTGTTTGTGATATTTAGACACTTACGATGAAAGTTTTTTTCGTTGAAGATGTGATCTAAGACACTCGTATGTGGAAGGACGATAATCGCTTCGCCTTTGATATTTTTTGTCTTCGTGTAAAATTTGTTTGAATCGTTGAATTTGAGAATCTAATACGAATCAACTGACCAGCAGGGTTGCCAAGTCAGAGATTTAAAGCTAAATTTAGCGACAAATTACCTTCAGAAATAAAATTTTGTTCCCCAATTTGAAAGTATGTATTTGAAAAATTCTACCGTTGGTCATGGACATCGTTTTTGTTCCATATTAGTCCAGTCATTTAAGCTTAAATTAGGTAAGAATCTCGGAATTCGAGATACCCAGCTGTAAGTCTGCAAATACTTGTGTATTGACACCCTAAAAGTTGTCTCAAAACCTACATATGGTAGGGTGTACGCAACTATTAAAATTTCAAGGTCAAAGGTCACAAAAATCTGTTCTTTGCGCATTTTTTGTAAATATCTCATTTCCTATGGGTTTTTTGCTATTGGTATGTATGAACAATATTGTAGAATACAAAATTCTCTACAAATTTTGTTTAACAAAATTTTTTATACGGTAAACCGTTTTCGAGATAGAGGGCGGAGAGCGCGCGGTCACAGCATCACTTCAAGTCAATCGGTGCCTCCGGTCGACAACGCGCCATATATAGTTGATGAACCATCGATAAATCAATGATTTTAAATATTTATCAATTTTTATTAACTAATATATTATATTTTATCATTTTCATCATGCATTAAATTTATATCTATTCAATAATACTGATATTTTATCCTTTTTTTCATGCATTAAATCTATATCTATTCAATAATACTGATAACCGTTTCCTAAAATTAAAAATATTCCCATTTACACTAATGACATTTTAAATAGAAAATAATTAAGTGCATCTTTTTTAAAATCTGTAAATTTTAAAATCCTTCCTTAACTTAATAAACCTGTGCAGCTTTCAAATATTCCACCAACAAGTGCAGCTGATGCTCATCAACATTTCAAACGTGTATATTATCAAGTTCAAACTTGGTTAGGGCATGATTTGGAACCCCAGGTATGAGGTTGGGCAATGCGAAACGATTTTCTTATTATTATAATTATTATAAATTATATTAATATTCTTAATATTATAATAAATTATTTTAAGTACAGTTCATGTAGATAATATTTGGTCTGTGAATGATTAAAATTGGACGTTTGGTTTTGAAGTTATGGCGAAATTAAAATATTACGATTTCTGCTGCACGGCCCGTTGCGAAGTGAGCGTCACCAAGGTGGGGGAGGGGAGTTTAGATCTATGAGTAAGGTACCCGCGCGGCTCAGACGCGAGGTCGGCTCCCTACGCCGGTGTTTTATAAAAAGGACATTAATTCATTATGTAACATAGTTTTATGACAAAATCTATACAAATAAATAAAATTGAAGTGTCTGTTTGTAATATTAAAATAACCGCTTTTTGCTACATGCATAGGAATGTATATACGATACATATACCAAACAAGCATTTTTTAAAATTTTTGTCTGTCTTTCTGTCTATCTGTTTGTTTCGGGTAATCTCTGGAACGGCTGGACCGATTTCGACGGGACTTTCACTGGCAGATAGCTGATGTAACAAGGTGTAACTTAGACTTTTTATCCCGAATAACGGGAACGGGGAAAAACTGCCACGCGTGCGAAACTGCGAACGGCCGCTATTTTATGCCGTATTAACGCCATCTGTTGGCGACATCGAGTACTATTTCAGTTAAGATTTGTAAGTAAACATGTTTACCGCCAAACGAAGTGGGCACGAGTCAGCTAGTCAAAAATAAATCGATTTTCATAGTTCGCTGTTTTCGGCATCTATATCGACAATACATCGTAAAATAAACATATCTTATTTAAAACCGACAAAACACCAAAAACAAAAATCTAAATGAAATCGCAATCATCTGATCGGAGCATTGCCCTCGCGGCTAGTCGGTGACCGGTCAACAACCTGTGTTGTACACAAGCGCATGAGCCTTACTATCAGTGCATCTCAAGTTGATGGACGCAGAGCAGTGCATCGTAGGGCACGTTCCTAACGACTTCCACTTCCAACGACGACATTTCCATCTGCTTGTTACATCAAAAATAATCAATTATCAAAAAATAAGATTTCTACATTGATTTTGTGCTTCACACAGTTTTGTCAGTACACTGGGTGAAGGATCGTCATTATGAAATTGTACGAGGTTGTAATCAAAGAATCAAAGATTCTATATTTTAAGTGTGTTTTGTATTTTGGTTCAGATAAAATCCTCGAAAGTGCATATTATTTTATTGATACTAGTCACAATTCGTGTGGCTATACTCGTAACTAGGCTAGCTAAGTATACGTATAACCTCTTTGGTCTATCGCAAAAGGTTTTGAACTAGTAAGCTAGTTATAATGGCGATGTAAAGAAGTTTAAAAGTTTATTGTTATTACAGTACAATCTGACGGAGTACTTCAGTGCTATGGACAGCGGTTGCATGGCGGGGTTGTGGGCGGCATTACTCCACGAGCGTCGCGTCGCCATAGTGGCGTCCAAGCTGTCACGTCTCTCTGCATGCGTGCAAGCCGCCAACGCGACGCTGTTCCCGATGTCCTGGCAACACATATTCATACCGGTCCTGCCGAAGCATCTCGCGGACTACCTGTTGGCACCAATGCCTTTCCTAATCGGTGTACCTAGAACTGTAATGGAGGTAAGAATTAATTACTTATCGGTGACTTGCTAGGAAAGTTCTCATCAATTTAAATAAGTTTACTTTTAGACATTGGCCTCCCTCATATTTGGGGGGTTAGCCGTAGTTACCACGTTTGGCAGGCGGATTGGTTGGACCGCAGTGTCGGTGTTCAGTACTAAGGAGGTGCTGCTGCCAATATGATGGAGCATTTCTTTAGTCGCCACTTCCATCCACAACATCCATGCGAGGTAACCCCTCTGTTACCACCTACTAAAGGACTATCCTATCTGACTAATACTGAGTTGTGATGTGAAGTTTACTAAAAAAAAGTTTTGTAACAGATTCTGCGTAAGTTGGTTAAAATTAGTAGTAAGCTTTGGTTCTTGCTTCTACTCGCGGTTCCGCGGCCTATAAAGCATATCGTCAACCCATTATGCCGGAGCGTTGTGATTAATTAGGTTTATGCTGACCCGTCTGACCCGTCTAAAAGGTCTAGCATTCTAGACCATGCAGAAACTACAATATAGGTTTGTATTCTTGCTGGAATTTCCTGTTTTCGAGTACAGTTTGCAGATCATGCAAACATTTGATAAGCCGCGGAATCCCATCTAGCCACAAGTCGTGGTGAACCTGGATTGTCCTTGTTCTGATAATCTATTTTTGTTTCAGAATGTAAGACTGTCAGAAATAGGAGATGTGGTGGTTTTAGATGTTGATAAAAATGAGCTGAGAACTCCTTTTCGTGATTTGGAAAGTCTTCCCCCTGATTTGGTAAGTTAAGTCTTAATAAAAATTTTAAACTGTTCTTTTGACCACCTCTGACGATGTGGCTGACAATAAAAAATGATAGTCTAGGCTCCTAGTCAATCTTACATGTACTCTAAGGGATCAAGCAAAACTTACGTCAGTGAATTCAATTGTTTTACGGTTTCTTCGTGAATGTTTATAATATAGCCCGGTCAATTTAGACATTCGAAGTTACATAAATTCCCACCAAGCTGAAAATCAGTATTATTGTTTAAAATATGATTAAAAATAAAATTTGAAAGTTCCCCATCTTTCCCCTGTATGGAATTTTTTTTATTCAAGGTCAAAGGTCATTTTTTTGTCCTTTGACCTTGAATAAAAAAAATTCCATACAGGGGAAAGATGGGGAACTTTCAAATTTTATTTTTAATCATATTTTAAACAATCATACTGATTTTCAGCTTGGTGGGAATTTATGTAACTTTACTCTTATTTTTTGGTCTAATTTGACCGGACTAATAGTGTAGCCTGATTGTTGTTATTTTTCTTACTATAAATTGATTTAAAAATATGTTTTATTTCTTCTATATAACCTGATGTTAACTAGTTACGATGATAACCAATAACAGCGCATTGCATTTCACGTTCTTTACGAACGTGTCCAATTATGCACTGCTCAGCTTTCATCAACCCGAGATACCTGCATACAGGTGTTAAGCGTGTAATTTAACTGGCACCCTTCAAACCGGATCACACTAACGTAGCTTGGCGGCAGAAATATGCACGGATACTTTTCACTAAGAGCTCTACTTTTTTTTTATTTTTTTTTATTATTATATTGGATAATCCACACAGCATCATCTAGCCCCAAGCTAAGCAGAACTTGTGTTATAGGTACTAGATGACTGATATACTTAATACAATACATTTCATACATAGATATTTTTTATTATACATAGAAAACACCCAGAACACCCGGAATAAATATTTGCAGATCGTACAAACATTTATCCCGAGCCGGGAATCGAACCCGCAACCTTTTGCGTCGCAGGCGGACATTTGCCCGCCGCGCCACATCGGTCGTCCGTCGCCACTTCTAATAAATCGTTACATAATTTTATGATTACAGGTAGCGAGTTTAAAAAAAGCATTAAGTGATAAGAACGCGCTGGGTGACGCCGTGTCAAGAGCGTTTCTGCGTGCTTTAGTCTGTTTAATTGGTGGCTATCGCGATGCCATTAAGTAAGTACTTAATTTATGTATCTACAGTATTTGTATTTAGCCCCCTGATTACGTCAAATATAGAAATTGAATAGTGGTTCTCGCCTATTGCTCCTAGTAAAAAAAACAACAGTATATATCAATATATTTAACAGTATCTTCATCCTATTGTTCGATGGAGAGGGCGAGTAATCTCTGGATTGCTGTTGTAGTCCAGTCATCTTAGTCAAAATAAGGTAAGTATCTCGGAATTTGAGATACCCATCTATAAACTCGTATAAACTTGTATTTTGTACATCCTAAAAGTTGTCTCAAAACCTACATAACTCTGCCATAGTAGGTAGATTTTAAAATATTAAAATCTATCTACCTTCTATTGAAAAGGTCATAAAAAACGATTTTTCGCAAATATCTCGTTTTCTATGGGTTTCGCTATTTGACTTTGATCTTCGATTTAAAGATGGTTGGTTCTGGTCATCTAGGACATAAATGGCAAGACATGGCGCTGGTGTGTCAACTAGACGGATTATGTTTTTTTATGAATTAAAATGTGCATATTATGTAATAATAAGAAACCCGATCATATTTAAGTATTAGTCATGTACCCAGCAATATTTCAGGTTTATTTAAGAAGTGCCTGTATTTGTGAAAGTCAATGCAGCGGCATGCAGCAGGTGACTTGTTGTATCGAAACTGTGAGCTAATTTCGATGCTCGTTTAATAATATGGTGTGGCCAATGGCTTATCTCGACCTGGTACTAAAAAATCTGAGGGGTTATCTACAGTGCTTAGGGATAAAAACGTGATGCTATTTCTTTTCTTTGTATAAACCATTACTTGTAATATTGTACTTGTACTCTACTTGTCTCGTAAACTCTTTGTCATGTTGCTCTATAGTAAGTAGCAAAATTTTTCGATTTCTTCATTTTTTTTAATCTTGAAGTTTTGAGAGGCTTGCATCCTTCAATTCTACAATCAGCTCGTTTGTCTCTTGTGCCTTTGGGCCATAATGTTTGTCAGGTTTGCATTTAAAGCAGTCTTTAGGTGAATTGTTTTCGCCTTGCATGGAAATTTTCCTTTCTGTGCAATATATTTTTTGAAAATTTGTCTGGAGCTACATTTTGTGTGATTTTCCCAGGCACTTACATGCTAATTTTCGCCCGCAGAGTATGAAAGGCCTGTTATAAGTTGATTGTACATGTACTATGGGAACTAGATGACTGATAGAATACGTTACGTTTATATGTTATACGTATATACGTTTTTTTGTAAATACATACTTAGAATATAATATAACATCCAGACTGAGAACAAACATCTATGTTTATCACACAAATGTTTGTCCTCGGTAGGGATCGACACCACAACCAATATGATTTATTATCTTGATGAAATTAGGTACAAGAAGGTCTTGGAAGATGAACATAATATACTCTTTTTACCTGCAACATATACTCTACGTTGATATGATCCACCTATCTGCAAGTTTAACCTTTTCCCGTAGTTAAATTTGCTCAAAACGCTCAAATGACACAACAAATGTGGTGGAAATCTCACATTTATTGTGTAATTTGATAGACAATGGCATTTCGACATCACTGCCTTGTTTGCTGCACAAATGAGCGCCCAAACTGTGGGTGTCTTTGTTTTTAGCTCTTGACATGTAGAAGGTTGGTGTCTTTCTCATCACTATTATTGCAGAATCTACAGTAGTACGGTTTGCAGTCTTTGTGGCAGCCAAAAACGGTCCATTTTTAAGGTCCTTGTTGGGGCTTGTAGGTTGGGTTGTAGGTTTTCAATTACAATATACTTTAATTTGAAACGAGTTTATTAACCATTCTGCAGAATTTTATTAAATAATCAAAGAGGAAGATATCAACATCGCGCACTCGCGGCCATGTTGTAGGGAGAAGTCTAACTTCATGATTGCATAATGTGGTGCATAATATGAACCTACCTTGTTGTGCGAGGAGGCTTCACTCATGTGTCCTAGCTGTATGTATTCATGAATGAATTGTGTGTATGATTCCTTTAGATCAGGATTTGATTTGAATTTTCGCTCTAGGGACTAGAATCTTTTTTTGGCTAATGTCTATGTGTCACCTAATATACTTGGAGATAACTTCAATGGAATATTGACCACAAACCTGCCATTGACTAATCTCTTAGTGATCTGTGTAAAATCGTTTTCGCATGCTAGTTCATCAGCTGAGTACTGAGATGAACTGTTGTTAATTGACTCTATTTTCCAAAAATTTTCTAATTGATCTTGAATTGAGTTATCTTCTGTATTTTCTTTGACAGTGCCTTTCTGGGTGATGCCACAGAAAAGATCACAGGATGATTAAGTTCCGCCTACTACCCAACCTAGTACAGTTTCAAATAATGTAAGACTACCTACTGGCAACTCAAAATTACTTTGTCGCAGTAATTGCCAGAATGTGCCATTACCTATTAACAAATTGATGTGTGGTTGAACTTTGGGTCAGCTAGCTTTATCCCTTTTGGTATGCCTAAACCTTTCCTTTGTATGATACTCTGAGGCCATGAACCAGTGATGTCTTTGATAACCAAGCAAGTTAACTCAATACTGAAATCAGAGAAATTGGGTGATAATTTTATGCTACACATTTTGCTAGCTGTTGTTTCTACACTATTGAGGCATGTGAGAGGGCTAACTACATCACTAGTGGGTATGTTATATTTTTTGCATAAGTGTTCCGTCACTAAGTTGACTGAGCTGCCAGAGTCCAGTACAGCACGTACAGTGACAGGCTTATGATAGCCTGTTTTATGAACCTGGGCTACAACTGTCGATAGAAGACCCTGCGGCAATGCCTTGCATAACAAAACAGCATTCTGTTCATTGTTTTTGCTTTGTTCTTCAGAACCCTCATTTGAATGTAATAGTGTGTTGTGTTTTTTGTTGCATTGCTTGCATGAACCATACTTGCATTTATTTGTTGGGTGACCTTTCAAAGTCAAAGTCAAAAAGCATTTATTCAGTAATATCCGCAGGGATCATCTTGAAACGTCTTAAATCTAGGTGAAACCTTTAAATAGGCAGTTCATACATAGACCTAATGCTTAACTTTGCTCTCTCTTTCTTTATGAGACATTTCTAAAAATGTTTTGCAAGTACAAATTCAATCACAATATACTTTATTTTGAACCAGAGTTTATTCACCTAATAATTTTAATTTTATGAAATAATCAAAGAGGAAGATATCAAATTCGCGCACTCGCGGTCATGTTGTAGGGAGAAGTCATTTCTGTAGAAATCTAACAGGTGGCGCGAGCGCTGCTTGCTAGAGATGGGGTTGGGTGAATAGAGTCACGCTGCGACAGTCCTCTCTCATTGAGTTGCGATTTGCCTGTATTATAATTTTTCGTGCCACAGCGTTTAGCTTCTGCAACTTTGACTTTAGTATTCTTCCACCTGGTAAGGGCAATTTTGTGTTTGCCAGAATCTGAAAATTACAAACTATAAAATACTGAGTGTTTGATACAAATCGTGACAGTGGTAAAGAAAAAAGATTGCAGATCCTCCTAAGAGCCTTTGCGATCAGATGATTGAGGAAAGGAATTCCTTATTTTCTATATCTTTTTCTTTTAAAAACTTACTTTTGATCGAGTTACCTTAAAGGCGAGATGCCAATGAGTGCATTACACCTAACCATGAGATTTGCCTAAAAAGCTGTTTACCCTAAACGAAATATGCCAATGAAGCAGTATGCCTAAAATATGAAATTGACAAAGAAGTAGTTTGTCTAAAATGTGAAATTGACAAAGAGGGTTGCTTACATGTAAATTACCTGTAAAGCAGTTTCCCTGAAATACAAGATGACCAAGAAGTAGTAAGTTGAATATGCTGTTTATCCTAAATTGACATGATGTTTGAATTATATTCCTCCGTGTGGATCTAAGTTGTTCGTATACAGTTAGTTTAGCAGTTCTATGGAATCGTTAGGTTTTAGCTAGAATGTACAATTGCCTGACTGTAAGGTATTTTATCTTATCGTAGAGTAATGAAGTCGGGTATCTGTATGGTTTCCTATAGGGTACTTATACATATTTAGAATTATTTTGTATAAAACAAGTTACATTCTCGTACCTGAATGTAACTTGCTTTATATAAAATAATAACTTAACTTAAATAACTTAAAACCAACACGATCCTATTTTTCATTCTTATAAAAAAAAACATAATTAATGACATAAAATTGCCTAACTATATTTTTTATATAAAGCTTTCATTTGTATCTTAAATTGTAACAAATATATGTAAGAACATATATCTGTTACAAATTCAAAGTGAGTTGCAGTGTGATCGTCTCACTTTTTTAGTTCCTTCTTGTATTTTGCGTTAAACAGAATATCAACTTTATTCCGGTTGTTCCTATTGAACATCGAATACTTGACTTCGGTCTTACCTTTACCCATTGCTTTTTAGAGTATCGTAGAAATTGTTTCAGGTTTTCTGTATTAACAAGTTGTAGCACTATAAAATTCCAGGTAAATGGTAAAATAGTTTCGGAACTCTTTTGAAAGTTCCATCGCCAAAAAACTGAAATGGCTTGTTAATATTTGTAGAAATCGTTGGGAAGTTAGGCTGATGTAAAATAAACTTCACTTTGCTGTATTTCCATTTATTTGCAGGTATTTGAGCGCACACGCATCCGCACCTCGGGTTAGGTCGAGAGGAAGAGAGAGTGTTGCCGTACTTAACTACAGAGTACAAATTACAGATATATTGCGAGTAAACATTTTTCCACAGATAAAAAATCTTAATGTCTCGAACAATATTATTTTGAAGATATTTTTTGCTGAATGAAGTGAAAAAAGTTAAAATTTTGTTATTATCTTCGCCATCTTCACACACGAGGAAGTTGTTACCAAAAATATCTGGAACTAGTATTCTAGACTTGATCTCGTTTAGATTTGTAAACTTTGTTTTCACCATCTTTAAATATTTTCTTCTAGCTCTTAATAAGCCGTCTTTTTTCGATTTTAAAATTAGCATAACGGAAAAGCCCCCTTCAACTTTCGCCTCCTCGGTAAATTCACGTTATGCGTAAAATATAACAAAAAATCGTTGAACAGGTTTGAAGTTCTTTGTTACTTTCTCTTTACACTCGTCCATTAATATCAACACCTCATTTCTTGTATAATATACTTCACAAGTATGTGTGCTCTGGCTTAAAACTTCATATTTTGTATTGTTATTTTTTATGGACGTTCTGTATTTTTTCCGGTTGGAACATCTCCACGAAGACGAACCATCTTTATTTTCATAATACCAGATAAGAGTAACGCGCTTCCACCTTTACTATATTGAATAATATCAAACCTTGTAGTTTCTTCATGCTTTCTCTTTTTGACATAATGAATATTAAATTACGTTATAGATAGTTTATCATCACACCAATAAGTCTTCTTGCAGTTCTAGAAGCAAATATTAGAATTTTGTGTATCGTTCCGTCTTCACAAACAAAAAACTCGTATACGTTAGTGAAAGTAAGTTTTTTACAGTTCAAATATCTCTACCGTTTTTTATACAGACTATCTTGAACTTTTTTCAGTGAGTGAGTGAGTTTTGGAGAGGCTGTGCAGAAGAGAAAAAAAAACACAGTGTAAATAGACATTTACTTATGTAGGCTTTTAACCACTTAAACATTCACCTTTGTAGGCATTTGGTTTTGTAGGCATCCACTATAGACAAATTGCTTCTTTGTCAATTTCATATTCTAGGCATACCGCTTTAATAGTTTAAAAAAAATCTCTGTAATGTCCTCATTGGCATCTTGCGTTTCAGGTAACTCGATCAAAAGGGAAAAAAACTTACCTGAGCGGCAAGCACTATGTTTATTTAGTTTTGTCGAGATTCTATTTTTTAGCATTTTAATTCCGTAGTCAACCTTTTCCCTCAATTATGTAAATACTGATGGGACTCCATCTCCAACAAGATTTAAATATTTAACCTCATGCATTTCTTGGTTTGTATGAAAACCTACAAGGATAACAGACTCCATCCCTGTAGATGGTCCTTCATAGTTTTTGGAGCAGGTGTGTTCCGGCACTGGCCTCTTCTTTTTCATAAATGTGACAGTGATGGCAATATTTGTTTTATATATTTTTTGGTTTCCTTACCAATTATGCAAGCCTGGAATACTTCATAGTTATTACACCATTCAAATTAAAAGATAAAAAAAATAGTTGATACGAGAAGAAAAACTTACCATGCCTGATGCTGAGCTGTAGTAATGACCATAAGATCGTTTTGGCCAGCCCCCATAAAATCACATGTGGAATACCATCCTCACCAACACATTTTTTTCCTATAGCAATGGAAATCTCTTTTCTCTCTCTCTCTCTCTCTCTCTCTCTCTCTCTCTCTCTCTCTCTCTCTCTCTCTTGTTCTCCATTCTTCTGTATTATCTCAGTTAGATGGTTCATCCAAACATTGCCTAGTACTTTTTCAGTATTGCAGAACTTACTAGCCGATATTGTGGGGATGTACATCAAATTGGTAATGTGAACAGACTGAGTATAATAACAGCCAGCTGTTAAAATTCCCCAACCAAAAGCTTTATTATTTTTTCCACTTTCTCATTACAATTCCGAAATATTTTCTCACATCTATTGCATTTTAACGTAAATAACTTGTTGAAGCCATCATTCAATTCACTCATATATACAATACTGCTGCCTTTGCATTGTGACCTGTGTGTCTCTCAAGTTTGAAAGCTCATTGAAGGACATGTTGGTTAACAATCCTATTTCCTGAAAGTCCAGCCAAATCATCTTGTGGAATAAGCTTAATAATCAACTCATTACTGTCAACGATTGGATCAATTAGAGGCCAATTTTTGTTCAGATTGTTGTGGCCTTTTCCACATTATTTTGCTGTTCATTTTGTGAATAATTTGCTTCTGTGTGTTTTTTTACCTTTGCTGTATGTTTTTACAGTATTATTCGGTCTGCTAGAAATCGAAAACGCGCCTGCTCCTTTGCCTTTTAGGTACCCACCTAATACATAATTCATTTTCATTAATTTTTTTTCATAACATAATAAATGATGATTTAACCTAATCATCCAACCTAATAATAACCTAACCTAGGTTGAATCATCAATAAATGAGTTATCACCGTATCACTAGGAACACTCTTTTTCGCAAAACAACTAAATTTCATCAACGTCTGACGTGCCGGCAGTCAACTTCGAAATGTTTCAGACTCAAGGCATAAAAGTCCAAAATATGGCAAAAAAGTTCATTTTCTTACAGCTGGGATCTTTATTTCGTTGACTGGCTGGTCATTTTTTTATATTTTTTTACTCAGTGCAGTATTTCTAAAAATACGAAAAAAAGAAAGAAATAGCTTCACGACTTTAATCCCCAGGGATATCTCCTCAAATCGTGTGCGTCAAGTTGGAAGCCTCACATTGGAATCTCGTGTTTTGGAGCATGCTATAAAACTGTACCCCATCAGAGATAACCAGTGCCCAAAGCACAGAAATAGTGCTTTAATAGTTTCGGAGATATTGAGGTCTGATAAATCTGTAAAGTTCAAGTGACCCATCCGTCTATGCTACAGGACAGCATTGTATAAATTATCTGAACATGACAGAGGCTTCTCTATGTATATTTAACAGAAACAAGTTGTTCTATAGTGAGGCTAAATACAAGTTTGTAATTTTTGTCATTACCATCACAGCCTTTGTCTCTAAAATTTACCTTGCAGCCATTTTTCACCATTGCACTCACCGATAAGCAAGCTTTTCAGCAAGCTTAGGTATGTACAAAACTTGTTTTACCTGAATTATTTTTTTTTTTTTTTTTTTAATAATAATAAATCTTTATTCAAAAATTCAAGCTACATGTTGTTCAAAATTGTTATTCTACACAGTGGTATGGTGGCTTGTGTGCAAGTGTTACTGTATTGCAGTATCTACACTAAGTGCTGGACTTGTGTTGTAGATACCGCATTATACTTCCAATATTAAGTTATACATACATAGCCATGTTGTATCGTTGATATATACAACAAACCCGTAAGTACTAAATATACTTTACTACAAATATTTTACATTTTTTTTTTTTTTTTTTTTTTTTATATCAAGTTACATCATGTAAAATCATGTAAAAAGAGACTTTGCATTCTATTTGGTTTACGCGCACTAAGTCCGGTATTACTCTGTTAGCTTTGTTGTACAAAAGCGGACCCAAAAACGTTTGATGGCGTTGGGCAAATACAGTATGCACCGGTGGCTTAGTCAAAATTCGGTCTTTTCTTCGTTTGCCAGTTAAAAGATTGTTTTTGGCGTTAGCTTTTTTGTGTTGAGATAGGATAGTGTTGTAAATAAATAGTACCTTACAGTCCGTATACAAATCTACTGTCGGGAATCTATATGGTTTAAAAGTTCCAACTTTTAACACTGCTCTTTGGGCACGTTCTAATTGTAGCATGTATGTGATGCAGGCTCCTCCCCAGGCAGTGTTACAATACGTTAAAATTGATCGACATAATGAGTCATAGACATTTATAAGCAACCCTCGGTCAGCTACTTCTCGTAAGTTTTTAAAAACATAAATTAATTTACGCACACGGCCAGAGAGTACATTGATATGTTTTTTCCAGTTGAGCTTTTCATCAATAATAACCCCTAAATATTTTATATTTTGAACCTGTTCCAGTTCTGAGCAGTCACAAGAACCATATGCGCAATTCACATGTGCTTTGATAGTAAGTAACGGGGTTCTGTTACGTGGGTTTGAGAACGCTACAAATTTGGTTTTACTAATGTTAAGTGATAAAAGGTTGTTTTGTAGCCATTTCGTCACAGTATTCAAGCCTTCTTCTGCACAAGCCCTTACCTCTTCCCAACTATTACCTTCAAAAATTAGCGCAGTATCATCTGCGTACGAAAAGATCTGACCATGATTTAGTTTTAGATTACACAGATCGTTAACGTAAACCAGAAAGAGGCTCGGGCCTAGAACACTTCCCTGTGGGACACCAGTGGTTACATATTGTTCTTGACTAATTAGTTCCCTTATTTTAGTTTTCTGAGTCCTGTCTGTCAGGTAATCTGTTAGCAGCAGAAGAGCATTATCACGGCACCCAATAAGTTCAAGTTTTTTTATTAGAATGGGAATGGAGACAGTATCAAAAGCCTTTGCTAAATCCAGGAATATGCCAATAACTTTTTTTTTGCTATCTATTTGATTCACAATAAGATCGACAAGGCCTGTAACTGCCCCTTCTGTTGATTTTGCTGTTCTAAATCCAAATTAGGCGTTTGAGAGTATGTTGAACGACTCTAAATATGACGTTAGTCTCTTATTAATGACTTTTTCCAAAATCTTAGATAGGGCAGTCAGGACCGAAATTGGTCTATAATTCGTGATACTGTCTCCATTTTCACCTTTGTGAACTGGTGTAATAACAGCGGTCTTGAAAACCCTAGGAAAAATTCCGTTGGCTATGCAAATATTGCAAACATGTGTTATTAAAGGAACTACTGCAGAACCGCAGTATTTGAGAAAGGCTGCTGATATACCGTCGTACCCAGTAGCACAATCATTTTTAAGACCATGTAAAATTCCATATATTTCAGCTTCATCAGTTGCTATCATTCCAATTGAATTAGCCTGTGAGGGCAAATTGCTTAAAATATTTGCAATGTTCCATAAATCCTCGCATGTGAGTTGTATTTTATTTGCAATAGTTTTACCAACACTCACAAAGTAATCGTTAACAGAGTCCACAGCTAGTTGTCCATTAGCTGATATAGTAAGTAGTTGGTCACAACTTGATTTAGATATTGCTGTGTGGGTTATTTGTTTAATCGTATGCCAGGTTTTTTTTATATTGTTTCGATTTTTTTCTAATTCACTTTTTTCGTATTCTATTTTAACTTTCTTTAAGAGTTTATTACAAAAATTTCTGTACCTCAAGTAAATTAGGGTTAGAACTCTATTATTTTGAGCTTGCTTTAGTTGCGCGTGCATTTTGTCACGTGTTCGTATACATCTTAGTAGGCCTGGAGTGATCCAGGGTTTAATTATGCGTTGATTTTGAGGTACTTTGAAAATTCGGGTACTTACTTTAACTATTTCCATTAGCTTGCTCATTAATAGCTCTGCTGCAAGATTAGCATCCGTGACGAGTAGTATTTGAGATAGATCTGTAATTTTTAATTGTTGATCAACAATACCGAAATCAGTTTTTGTGATCGTTTTTTTAGGGGCAATAAATTTTTTGGTTTTTTTAATACTTAGTAATGCTGGACAATGATCAGTCAAAAAAGTTTGAATTACAACCGTCGTGCACTGATTTTTGCTTTTTAACATTATGTGATCAAGACATTTGTTTCCTCTAGTTATTAACGTATGACCAGGTAACAGACCATGAGATGCCAGAAGTTCGAGGTAGTTAGGGGAGAATCGATCAGTATTTTCATGTTGTATATCGATATTAATATCTCCCATAATGGCAATAGTGGGGTACTTTTTAACTATATTCATAATGTTATCTAAGGAATTCAAAAAATTATCTACATGAGCAAAAGATGGTGACCTATACAAAGCTATAACTGCAATGCTAGTTCCAATTTTTAGAAGAAGACAATTTGAATCTTGAAAATCAGGTTCTTCGATTGTACAATTAATAGAGGATTTAAAATAAACGACTATCCCACCATTTTTGTTTACGCAGTTTTTTGTGTATGCCAATTTATAACGTGGTAGCTGTGGGAAGGGTTTATTTTGATTAATCCAGCACTCTGTTAATATTATCATATCGCAGTTGAACCCCATCCTGGCAAGCAATAATTCGAACGAGCTAAAATTCTTATAAATACTTCGAATGTTTTGAGTAAGTATATTAAAGGCTTTTCCATTAGTATCGACAAGTAATTTGCAGGATTCTGGATCACATTCGTGAACCTTTGCAAGTGCAAGTTCATCAATGTGATTACATATTTGACTTTGAACAATGGTGTCATCCATATTGAAGTTTGTATCTTTGGGTACAGATAAATAGAATGTAGGTTACCGTAGGTGTTTTTACGAAAGTTATTACAAGCTGTATAGATATATTGTGTGTGATTATATTATTAATTTTATTATCTTCTATAAATATAATCCATCAATGAATTAACCTTTCCCATACTTCCCACAGGAATAATGTCTTACTGACAACAGTTATGGTACGGAGGACTTGTAACGTCATACATCTGTTGTTGGTCATGTGCATTGAGGCACCTGAGATGATACAGATCCGGATTAATTTTCTGTGAAGAAGCTCAAAAAGTTGCAACAAAGCCTTTATTTTCTCCTGAATTTTCTGAATTTTTCGGACCTTTCGAAGCACGACTATTCTGAGCTAAATGTCCATGCTTTTACAATAATAACATCTGGGACCTTTGTTGACCTTATTTGTGTTTTGATTTTCTTGAATGGCCCTTTCGTGAAGAATGCTGAGTTCTCTGAGCATTGAACTTCCTGCAGGAGTTTTGATACCGGAGCTCTCTAATCCCATTTCCATTAGCTTATGTGCTTCAGGCAAACCGGCCAACATCAACGTTCCAAGCCATTTATCATCATTATCAAACTTTATACTCCTAAGCTTGTGAGCGGTTGACAATATTTTATTTACATAATCATCGCTCCGAGAAGAGTCTAACGTAGTCGTGTTAAGATCTTGTAACAAGGCAACTCTTATATACAACCCGCTGTCATAAAAAACTTGTTCCAAACAATCCCAAACTTCCTTACATTTGGTTGCACTTTATACATGTACACAGTTGATTTGGTCTAGCAATAGTATAAGCTTAGATTTTGCCTTGATTCTCTTTTTTTCATCAGTGTTTGTGCTGGTGACACAGCTCCACAATTCTTCAAATTCGAAATACGTTCGTACGGAGAATTTGCAACTCGCATAATTTTCTTAACAAACGAGTCTGCCGATATGAAATGGACAATCCATTTCATATCGGCAGACTTGTATTTGACATCTTCTTAGCGTATTCACAGTTTCTTCACAGTTCAGATATCTGACAAAGAACAAAACACTACGCCGGTCCCCGCCGTTTCCTCCGAAGTTAGGTTATGTAAATGGCTGATAAAACACTTGCCGGTTTTTAAATTTCTTCTGCGTATTTACTATATAAATTTTTTTAAAACCACACTTTTCTACCTTTTTGATAAAAAAAAACATACATAAATATGTTTGGTTAGAAATAAATATAAAATACTGCTTAAAAATCGTAGTTTTTATTAAACAATAGACTGAGTAAAATTGACAGCTCAGTGTAGGCAATATAATGACGAAGGAGAAGCCAATACACAGAACGAAATAAGGTGAGTTTTCATTTACTAAGACCTTGCGATAGAAAAACTATTTTGGCACATTTTTACCTTCTTAACCTTTTACGAGGTCGGGACCTGTCGCAGCGAGGATAACGCACTAATTATTATGATCATGGTTATTGCGTTTTTCATTTAGATTGCTATTTCTTATGTTTTATCGATTAATGCGTTTTTAAATACGATGTACTGTCGACATTTATGCTAAAAACACGGCCGTATTTTTGGCATGTCGAATATTATTTCGCATTTTTTTTCGTAATCAGAATCATGAAAGATCATGGTCTGAATGTGCAGTTTCAGTTTTCGTCGTAGTAGTAAAAAAGTAGTCGTATTACTCCCGGCATAAGATCTTATTATAGGTAATTTAACACGTTTCTGGAGTATTCGGAAGTCGTCATATTACACCCGGTATATTGGTTTCCAGATAGATATCGATAACCGAACTTATATGCTGTGTTATTTCAGAATAGAAAATGGGCAACTAATAACATTCAACCCAGAAGCTTTTGTCAAGACAAGAAAAAACATGCAGCCGTTCTTAAAAAAGATACTTCAGTCTCAAATATTTCAACAGGTGAATATTTATTATAGTATAGATTAGCTAAACGCGCGACTTACCCGCGTGAAGTTATATGCATACAAACTTTAACCCCCCATACCTGTTTAGAGGTTGAATTTCGCGAATTCCTTGCTTAGTACGCAAGGAATTTGCGTTCAAATCTCTGCGATCAGTGGCTTAGGTTGTGTCAACATGTCAGACAGACAATCAGGCAGTCAGGATAAAGTTTCTTATAAAGATTGGCATTTCTCTTAAAGTATTCACCAATATACATATTTATTTCTTTACTGTTTTAGTTTATTGATGAGAGGCTGGATCTTTTAAACTCGGGACGCGGATTTAACGATGAATTTGAAGTTGAATGTAACAGCTATGCGGACAAACTGAACACTGGCAGCGGACAGAAACTTAAGCAGCAATACCGAGACTGGGCCAAGACTGTCAAGAAGGAGGGTGGTGCCTTCTTCAAAAACGTCAAAGATAAGGTAACTTGACAAATGTAGGTTAATGCAGCCATCAACTAAAGTGTTCAGTCGGAAGAAGCACCACTATCAAAAACTGAAACTAAAGATGCAACTAACAACGAAGCAAATATCAATAGCGTCCTAAGTTCGTCTTTTTCAAAATAGAATAATTTTACAGATAACTTAAATAACTCTCCTAATAAAACTAGGTTAGGTCAATATGGCATACCATAAGATCTACCATAAAGTATGATGTACTGCATTAAAAAGCATGCATTACATGATAATTTCTGCGTACTTTAAGGTCAAAATACATTAGGGGTTTGTGATAACCAAGAAAAAAAACAGAAAAGGTAAAAAAATTATATAACTTGCACTTTTGTGTTTTTTAAGACTTGTATATATGCACTAAATTACTTCTTTCGTTACGTTTTAATTTTGTTGACTTTTTATTTGTCTCGGTACACAAATTCGGTATATAATAATAAGTATATAAGCGTACACTGTAAACTGTACAATCAAATATGTAAAATGAAGAGGAGGGTTGTGGGTTCAAATCCCACTCGAGGGAATAATTTTTGTTATAATATAAAATCTTTGTGATTTTCTTAAGTGCAGGTAAACACTATAAAATCTTGCAAATGAGTGTAAACTGGCTTTATTTTTCGGTTCAAAAAACTAGGTGGTAGGCCGACATACTAACGAACAAGCTGATAAACAGACGGGCAGGAAAAAAACGTAAATGTAGGGATTGTGCGAAAGTATACAAACTCCTTACTTTGTGGTGATAGTTTAATTGAATCACACCTTGAACATTTTAATTCACTCAAACAACAGTACCGCTCTCGGACATGAACTTGTGCATATGGTGAAAACGACACCTTTGTTCATAGATTTTACCTACAGTGTCCGGGTGACTAGAGAATCTTCTGAATACAGTAGCCGATAGCATGTTCGAATATCTGCGCTACAACCGCTGGTCTACTTTATGGGTAATACTAACCACATAATACAACCCTTACTAGAATGTCGTGTTGTACTCACATGTTGTATTTTGACAGGCATGCTTAACTCTCGATGGAACTGTTGGTTAAGATCAGTACGGTGCCTTTAGACCCTTACAGAAGCACTATCCTTAGTTCTCATAAATATGCTAGAGTGCCTTAAAATTATATACATTTTAAGAGAGTACATTATCAAGTAATTACTACTGACTCATTGATATTATATTGATAGAATTATAAATAATTTGTAATCTATTTATTTGAACGACGTTAAGAACACACGATGTGTAAATCAATATTCAGTAATGCAGTTAGTGGTTACAAGTTGCTTATTACTCCATACGAGTTACTTTCCCTGTTTTATTGCTAAGGGCTCCACTAGCTAAAAATACCAATAATTCTATTGCCATGACAGATACAATATTTATACAGCAACTATGGTGCCGGCGAATATCAATAAGAGCGGAACGGTATTCATATCCCTGACACATTTTTAACAGCTCTATAAAAACATTTTTTTAATTTCATGTCAATAAAAAAAGATATTAACAGACTTATCAGCAGCCATTTCATCCAAAGAAACGTTTAGAGACCATTATGAGTAAGATTACTAGTGTTTTAAGTGTTATTTATAATAATAATGACCCCGTATTCTGCATTATACTAACTACATCCAAAGCTACGCTTCACTGTCTAATGTAGTTTAGAATTGAGTTTAATAGAAGCTGTTACTAACGCAGTAATACAAATTAATCGCTGTCACTGTATACGATTGGTTTGTTCAGTAATAAAGCTAGTGAAAACAGATATTGAAGTGATAAACCTGTCTAAATATGTACGTCACTTTAATGATTCAAATTTGATTATTATTCATCTTCATCTTCATCACAAGGTTTAAAAATGATCTTAATTTTGTGTGTCTAAACTGAAAAAACTCTGGAGGGGCGTGTATTTTTGGACTGGTTTATCTCTACGTACTTCGCTCGTAGAGGGGCGCCAGCAATTGAAAAAATGGTACAGTATCACCGTTATTTTTAGATATACGAGTGAGTAAACAGTAACCTTACATTAATAGCGAATGGCAGTAGCGTATCATTAGAATTGTCATGATATAGTAATTTTATCAGTTGACCATCCAATTTTGTGGTATCTGTTAAAACATTAAATGGTAGCAACATATTGTTTATTAGATTACCCGGTTTCTGTAATTTGATACGTACACTAGACGCGCACGACTTATATAATATTTTAAATAAATAACTAAATAGCCACGACGTTACAACCCATTCCCATCAGATTTCCTAAGTATCCACTCAAACAGAAAACAGCGTGAGAAAATTTGTTGATATTCTAGCCGTGGCGATGAGCTTGCAACATGGCACGTGTGGAATACTATGGCAAAATGTGCGTATATGCCAAGTGTAATATTAAGACGAACATCCTTAATAAATCTTGAGTTCACGTGATAAAAAATAATTTTAAACGTTTGATATACAAGGGTTCTATGACCACAAAATACAGAATAATTTTCACCTGCCATGTTAGTATCAGTACAGAAAATATCCCTATTTATTTTGTGACTTTGTCATTTGCCATCAATTAAACAGTTTTATTTGGTGTGGGGCGCCCCTAAGCTTGCATGTTGTAAATAGTTTAGTTGATTTCCTTTTTTGCTTAAATATGAATATTTGCAGGCGAACCCAGCAGTACAATCGGCTGTGAAATCGGTGAGTCTCTGAACTCTTACATTTTCGACCTTCTACTTTGGTGTCTGATATTCACTGCTTCCTGGAGATTAATTACAGAATATCAATACTACATAAGGAAAAGAATCTGAGGAAAAGCCTAAAGTTACCTGGGGATTACAGTAGTGAGCCTTGCTTTTCTTTCTCACAATGCCATCGCGATCTTATCAAACTTATTTTGTTGTGTAGAAGTTTCCTTCTTTGTTTAATTATAAATTTATATTTCGGTGATGATGTTTTATCAATAGAAAACCGTGCTGATCCAAATAAACGTAAATATTTGGTATTTTTCATCGAGTACAGTCAACTAAACTGAAATGTTGTCAATACATCATTTAATAAATGATATTGTCATTTAACCCACAATATAAACAATATTTTATTTTCATTTCTCGATTGTAAGTTACAATATCCATAATAATTTTATCTTAATGATGTTAGTTGTGGATGATCTTTATGAAGATTAACTCAAAACTGTTTAATGAATTGTTTGAGTAATAGAGAAAGAGATTTTGTTAAACTATCATCTCTCTCATACATATTCGATGAAAAACAATTGGATCATAGAAGTGATGAATATCAGATTCAAAGAATTTAAATTGCAACTGCTCTGGGTATTTAAATATGATAATTTTAATATTATTTACTGCATGCAAATTATGTATACAGGGAAGGATTAAGCAAGACCGCACTCAAGGATCTGCTAGAGTCTTACCGACCGACTGTAGTGTGAAATAGTTATATCTTCTAATGTAAGCTTCTATTTATTTATCTTCTAGTTTCAAGTTCCTGGGTTCCTTTTACTGATTATAACAATGATTTTGATGCGTAAAAATAACCCCAATTGTTTGCTTTAATAAAATGATACTAGCTGTGTTGGTATAACATTATAAAAGCTTTTCTGTTATTGAAATCGAACTGTTACATCTTCGCACACACATTTTCCTTTCACCATCACTACATTTTCTTTCTTACGTCTGATTTATGAACAAGGTATTATTTCCTAAATAGTTTTTGTGATGACTTGTCATAGTTATATCTGTTTTATTTTATTAATAGCTAGTCTACGAAAACTTCGGATGCCGTTAAGTTCGTCAACATGGAAGACCATTTTATTATTTACTAGTTTCCGCCCGCGGCTTTGCTCGTGTGGTATCCGGATAACACATAGCAAATATGCTATTCCAGGTCACCATCTATATTATTATCTATTCCAAGTTTTATTAAAATCTGTCTAACGTGGCATAATTAAGTCAAAAACATATAGCATCAATAGGTCGAGTCGAACTCGAATTTGAGATAGGTATATCTCGAGTTACTTAACCAAATACCGAAAAAAATGCTATGAGTCGTGGATTTTCCGCGATATACTGTCTATAATGTACCCAGGTTAGTGTTACATTGTCCCAATTTTAGTCAGCTTTAGTTTTCATCCTTACTGTTTACCTAAGTGTAAACCGTACGCCTCAAAACCTAATGTAATTTTACATAACGGCCAGCGCATACTGGAGCTACGCTGCTGAGTATTTTAAACGTATTATAGATGGATAATTTATATTATCAAATCGATATAAAGTATCAATTACAGTGCCACCATATGAGAATCCACCGCTAGGAGTAAAAGTGTGCCCAGGATGGGAGTATCGAGCATTAATCAGCCTGAAGAAGTTCTTTGATGGCTTACCACATATTTAGAGAGGTTTCCCACAGTCACCATGCATGACAGACAGATTATTGGTGACTGTATAGTTAATGTTGCGTTTTTAGAAGATGCATGCGGATGCACATTACAGCATGCGAATTTAGTGCACATGTTTATCTAATCAAATTAAAGTGTATATTACAATGCCGTTCAATTAAATAAAATAATTATTTAATTTTAAATACTCTGGTCCGACGTCCGTCAGTGTGCGCTGGCCCTAAGTCCCTAATACGATATCCACGAAAGTGGTGAAGAGGTCCAAATCTATTACAGAGATTACCGGGTATACTCTATTTCGATAAAATAAGATAGTAGTTTACGTTACGTTTGCTACGTTAATATTTACTTCAATCCAACGTACGCAAGTGTTTCACTATACTTTTTGGAGATATTTACACATGTGAATAATTTGTGTTGTTTTCTACCAAAGGTTCGTCAAGGTGGCAAAAATATGAAGTCTGCTGTTCGGGTTCTGAAAAATAAAATGCCGAGAACAGGATCGCGACCGTCGTCTATTAACACGACGGACGATAGCAGGTACATTTTGATTTGTCGTTACCATCCAGTATTTTCCACACAAAAGTTCCTAGTATATTTCCAAATATTTCACTAAACATGTTCAGTGCACACAAACTTCGACGGGAAACAATGTGAAGAAGCTAGTTAATATTCAAGCAGCAATGGGCTTCCAACCTCACATCGAATAACAAGTACTGCCAAATGTCGTTATGTGCCAAATGCAATATTCGTACGTACCTCTGACTTCCACCTTAAATATGCTCAAAGAATCTCCTATTCGATAATTAGAGATCTAAAGCAATATGTATCGTACCTGAAAGTAAGCCGTTTAGCTATTTCTTTTTATACTACTTATTGGTACTATGACTTCCATTACCTCGACTGAATGTCGTAAGAGATGCTTAAAAGAACGCACCAGATGGGCAGCAATTCTAAACACTGGCACTGCAGTCACAAATCCGCCTGCTAATATCCAAATATGGAGACGCCAATATCCAGCATTACGCTTATCTAGGCTGATGACGTATTACTAATCATCATCAGATCACCATAGACCAATCATAGTGTGAGAATTTTATGTTTTTGTAAAATAGTTTTGTTCTGTAGGTACTCGTGTGGGTCAGCGACCCCTGTGTCCTCTGACTCGTCGGAGTCATCTCCATCACATACGGGTGGCGGGGGAGGAGGAAGTGCTGGGGCGGTACCGCTCGACCTACTCACAGAGATGCAGTTCCTATTCTCTGGCGCGAACGTTCACTCACCGCATTCGACGCCTGTTCACGACACCGAAAAAACCGTAAGATCTCATTACGATTAATAAAGCACTCGTGGCATAGCTTGCTTGATCATTTCTAATAGTCTAAGTTAAGCACGTTCGACGTTGACTTTTAGTGGTGGCAGGTTGCTGAGGTCCCGCAGTGTAACTCAAAACGACATAACGTTTCTCGTTTATCGTTGTCATGAGCAGCTGCCGAGCATTTCCGTGCGTCGTTTGTGGGCACCAATCACCAGAGGGACACGAACTTAATACTACGATAGAAGTTATACGCCTTCGCCTAGTATAGTTTATAAGTAAAATACCAGTAGGTTCCTTTTTATTTATCCGAATTGACAAATAAAGTATTATCTCACCAGAGGCCCAGAGTTGCTGTAGCAATTCAATCACATCAAGTCTACCTATTGCCATAAATATTAAAAGAGTATTTTGTCATTAAATTTAGGTTTAGAGAAATATTTTCACCGTGTTTTCGGTAAGGAAATTGACGTTATAGTATAAAGGGGTTATGTATAATAACCTTTTGTTGATAGTGTAACCGCAACCTCTATGCTTGTAATACTACCTAGATAGATACCACTTTAGGTGATTTAACGTGACTTCTATGTAATTTACTTCTGTAGAATTGAATGGTTTCCCCTGCGTCGCTCCGCCACCTCGTCGCTCCGCCACCGCGTCGCTCATGAATAACTATTGTTATGCTAATTTAAAATTATGCTAATTATTACCTCGGCGTCGCTAATAGCAAAAGTACACTCAGCCTTCAAAATCAAAATACTTAATCGTTTTGAAATATTTATTTGTCGAATAAAATCACAGTAAATACAGCTATTTATTACAATCTAACATTACAAAAGAACATAAAATATTTTTACTACCTACAAACTTATAAATAAAATGGCATTCATAAACAAAACGTGTAAATATAAAAAAAAAATTAACTTCTTTCTTATATATTTTTCTCTATTTATATTTCTGTAAATAAAGTACCCTAATACAATTCTTTTTCTCAATATTATAATCAGTCTTGTTCTCAATATTATAATCACAGATAATGATTAAAGCAGGTAGATATTAAATATACTACAATCAAGTCTTACATTGAACAATACTACAATCACATTTATATCAGTCAAACAGAAATTATTAAAGTTTTATACAATAAATGAAATAGACTGACCACTACAACATTTTGTTTTGCATTAAAATTTTACCGATGAAAGCCTCTGTAGACAAGTTTGTATATTAATTTTGCCGTCTGTAAAATCTTCCACTATTAATATTGTCGCAACTAACGTACGTACAATCCACGGAAAACGTGAAATTCAAATTTTGAGACGGCTGTACCGATGACCTTGAGGCGAGCGAGCCAAGAAGCGACGCGGTGGCAGAGCGACGCAGGGGAAACCATTCGTAGAATTGGAGGTATATGAAATACACAAAGCATTTATAGTTTAAATTCGCTATACATTGCATAAAATACTCTTAAAAGGAACCCCTCAATTGACTAGATAAGTTTTTAGTACCTATGATATGTGACTGTTCAATACCCAACAGACCGTTTTCTGTAGTGCCATACATTAATAATCTTCATAGGTACTATGTCATACGCAATGTTTTGACATAACATACCGAATTAGTATGAGTCTGGTATTTTCAAAGTAGTGCTTGTAAACTCCTACGTAAGAATTACTTCATCTATGAAAAGTGGTTGGAAGCAGAATTTCTGTAATTGCCGTTATGTAAAACCCCTGTCCTGAGATCATCATCTAGTTTTCTTGTCTATCTCCGGAATTAAAAATTCTTGATGCCGATATCTAGTATAGAGCTGTTACAACCATGTGTGAAATACTTTGTTTTTTAATTGTTTTTGAAGAAGTTATTAAAAACATATATGACTAATTCGAAAATACGATTGTCGAGGCGCGTAGCTTCGTTGTAGTAATGTAAAGTAGTTTATTAATGCCTACGTATATCTACATCTACTTCTGTTTGGCTGTTTATTTAATGAAATCTTTGAATGTTTTCTTGTGTGTGGCAGTGACTAGTCGTAGGTTTTCCTAGGGTTGGGCTAGGGCTATGTGGGACTGCTGGCTCAGGGTATCCTAGTGTGGGTTCAGGCCTGTGTGTGACTGCTGGGTCAGGGTATCCAAGTGTGAGGTCAGGGCTGTGTGTGACTGCTGGGCTAGGTTTTCCTAGGGTGGGGCTAGGGCTGTGTGGGACTGCTGGCTCAGGGTATCCTAGTGTGAGGTCAGGGCTGTGTGTGACTGCTGGGCCAGGTTTTCCTAGGGTTGGGCTAGGGCTATGTGGGACTGCTGGCTCAGGGTATCCTAGTGTGGGTTCAGGCCTGTGTGTGACTGCTGGGTCAGGGTATCCAAGTGTGAGGTCAGGGCTGTGTGTGACTGCTGGGCTAGGTTTTCCTAGGGTGGGGCTAGGGCTGTGTGGGACTGCTGGCTGGGGGTATCCTAGTGTGAGGTCAGGACTGTGTGTGACTGCTGGGCCAGGGTATCCAAGTGTGAGGTCAGGGCTGTGTGTGACTGCTGGGCTAGGTTTTCCTAGGGTGGGGCTAGGGCTGTGTGGGACTGCTGGCTGGGGGTATCCTAGTGTGAGGTCAGGACTGTGTGTGACTGCTGGGCCAGGTTTTTCTAGGGTGCGGCTAGGGCTATGTGGGACTGCTGGCTCAGGGTATCCTAGTGTGGGTTCAGGCCTGTGTGTGACTGCTGGGTCAGGGTATCCAAGTGTGAGGTCAGAGCTGTGTGTGACTGCTGGGCTAGGTTTTCCTAGGGTGTAGCTAGGGCTGTGTGGGACTGCTGGCTCAGGGAAACCTAGTGTGGGGTTAGAACTGTGTGTGCCTGAATAAGAGTGAGGCCAGTGGCTACCGAAATGTTTTCGTAATTTGGAAGCGATCCGAATTGCTAGTTATTCATTACTGGTATCGCAATCACAGTCTTACTACTACTATCTTATTATTGCTACATGAATAATGATTTTAGTTTCGCTGTCGCTTCGATAACTACTGTCTATTAATTTTAGTACTTGATGCATACACGTGTAAATGAATTATTAAATTAAAGAGTCGTTAGTCGCTTTTGCCGTTTTACCAATAAGCTTGCTAGTGGAACCGTGGCTTTCGATACGCCTGGATTTGCATAATTCGAATCTGGTTCGGGTTTTGCATTTTGATGTTATTAGATTTGTGTTGGCAGCAGGCGCGTTGGTTCGTGATTCCAAATTTAGATGTTAATTTAGATATTTCCGATATCGAAAGCTATGATTTATTTATGTACATATGCTCTGCATGTACATGTTCTAATCCGAAATGTATTTGGTCCGTCGCAATTTACACAATCACTCATAATTCGCCTGTGTTCGATGCATTGTTTTATCTATCTAGCAATTATTTTCATTAAATACATGTGAAAATTGTACAGACGTAGGTATGTTCTGTGTGTGTGCATCTGTTTGTGCTTTCTTTCACGCTGTTCTGTGCATCTATCGTAGCGTGCATCACGTGTTTGTACGGAGCATGGTAGGCGCACTGTGGCACATCGTTGTATTTGATTGCAGAAGACAATGTCTCCATGCCTTCCTCCGCGACCGCAGCTGGCGACCCGCTACCCGATCGTGTCGACGCGCCGATTGGTAGATCTGTCGGGCGCGCCGCCGCCACCTCCGCGTCTTCACAACAATAATATAAATAATAACAACGTGGTCAGCATTAGTAAAGACGCGGAGCCACCGCCGTCGCAGCGCTTTCAAACGAGTTCTCTGTGCTTCGGCGCTGCCGGCGACAAGCCTAAGCTGACACTCAGCGTGTCGTCAAGTCGCGCAATCAATGGCCGCGTGCCGCCTCCGCCCCGCCACGCTACCATCCCGACCCGCGCGCCGCTCCACGAGGTAATTGTCATATGCGCATTTGTACTCATATCGATATTGTACCTTTTTGTAAGAGAAAATATTATATTATAAATGCCTTGAAATGGTCGAGTGAAACTGTTTGCACTAACACATGAATCTTAACATGACTATTGTATCTATTCTGAAGCTATGAATTTAACTGTTTTTATGGATGATATTATATTTTTCTAACATGTTATGGAGTTGTCCCTTTTTTCCTCGTTCATTCCTGCGATACAATCCCTGAAATACATACGTGATTATAAAAAATGTCTTAAAAAGGCACTAAGCCCTTATAATTATAATTGGTTCTAGATTAAAGTTTAAGTTGTTTGAGTGCATTATGTGTAAAAAACTAATTAATATAATTATAATGAACACACAATAATTTAACTAAGCTAAGCATTTACAAGAATATAGCTTGTTTCTGTCCTATTTCCGAGACAAACCCTGGTTCGACAATAAACGAATCAGTAGATATAGCAATCCCGATTGAATTATATTTGGAAGCCCTGATAAAACTATGATTCATTGATTGATACATAACATCATAATTCAATCAATACTTTGTTGCTTCATGGTTTATTCGATCGTGCATCTCATTAGGCACTAGGCAGTCACTTGGAATCGTTGGTCATAGTTTGATGCTGAATAATTTACTATTTATATTTTGCACTCATAACTTTCAACCCTTTTCCTTTCGAATTATTCAAGCTATTGGAATACCAAAGTTTTCACAACGTTTTTTGGTAATAATACTCATTTACTTTGCTACGATACGATAGAGATTTGCTACGAGGTTGGACAGTGTGTAGTGAAATTTCGCGGTGTGATTTTTTATGATGTGATAAATTAATGCTGTGAATATTTTACTGGTTTTGTTTTTCAATGTCATATTTCAAAGAGTTGATCAGTAACTTTGAAAAAACAATACTTCTCAGTTAATCGAAGGACTATACATGTAACCCTAATAAGTAAGTAAGTATCTTTTTATAGTCCTTCGAATAAGTAGGTTTTCTATAACTCTATATGTATACAAGTATAAATCTGTATGTATATCTAATCCTTATTTTCTGAATGCACTTACACATGCCATGTACCAGCTTGCATCATGCTTACATAAAATTGCATGCCTATACATAATATACTATAAATTTGCAGATAAGTATCGGGTATCGATATTTAACAAATTGAATAACAATAACCAATTTCTCGCAACTTATCAGCAAATAGAGAATAAAGCCTAGAATGTGATGTTAATGGAATGCTAGTTTTACTAAATGATTTGTACTACTAAAGTTTTATCCAAGTGCCTATGATTTAAAGAACAAATAAGCACGGTACGAAAAAAAACTCAATTTTGTGATAATACCAGCGTTATATATACATTTGTGTGTGAAGTAAAGTCAACTCTAAGTTTAGTAAAGATTATTGATCATAAACATTACGATCGTTTTACCTTTATTTTAGATTAGCCGAATTGCCCGTCTTGGCAGAGTATTTCATGCATGGTCTAATTTAAATAATATCTTAGCACATTTTATAAGTCAATACATTATGTCTATATAGTTTTTTTTACGATACGATACGAAAATGATTAAATAATTGTACATCCCAAACAGAGGAGTCATACTCAATTACAAATAATAAGTATGACACGTGGTAATAACAGTGGTAGTTAACTATTTCATAATGTGCTCATACTTTGTCTGAGTGTCATGAAGGTCTAATTAGTCGTCTAATAGTTACTAAAAACAGATTCTATATCCGAAAACTGGATCGTTCAATATTAACCGAAGCTGTGTCAGCAAAACTGTTTAATATGTAAATCAGGCTGTGTATTAATTATATCTGTTCTAGTTGATAAATGTACACTATACACGTTGTTAATTGACTATACCTGCCTACGGGAATCACAAGAGTGGGGCATGTTACGCTTTGTGTTTAACTAACGTGTTTCTTTTTCAGTTAAGTGGCTCTGATTCCGATCTCATTAAACTGGATGATACTCATAAGAATGAGCTCGAAGAGTTCGATCCGCTCATGTGCCGCGATAAAAGTCAAAAAGCCGAACCGATCAAGACGTCTGCGGATAGTGCTCTCTTACACGAATACGGGCTAGACTTCAGCCGGTTCGGCCTTCTCGACATGACTGCTAGCTGTAGCTCACAGCCGGACTCTCACTCTAACGTGCCCAAGGGCTGGACCACTTTTAACTAGCCTACCTATACCGTATTTCCTTCTTTTAATTATTCGTTGTTTATACGCGAGGTAGCGACTCATGCATTCATACTTTGTAGTCGTTCACTCGCTCGAGGCGACATGATGGCAGCCTGTACAATGCGTCACCGTAAACGTCGGGTACCTGCTTTATATTGTATAGATATTATTTGTATAGATTGTTTTTATGTTTAGTTACGTAGTATTTATTTACCAAGACATTATGTACCTTATGTAGTTATGCTGTTTATACTTTTAATATAATTTAATCAAACTGTACATAGTTGTAACATATCAGTTATTTGTAAATTAGCTTATAAATTTAATTTTGTATATGAGTTTAAATAGGTAAACCAGATTTTTATAGCTCCATGATGAAATGTATATTAAATAATTGTTTTTATTCGTGTTGGTATATATACAGACTTTGTTATGAGTTACAATTGCGGATCCTACAGATTTATTTTTCGTTACGTATTGTTAGAACTCGTAAATGTTTTATACCTATGTATCATTGTTTTATTAAACACGTATACATGAACACACGAGTAGGTATGTGTTATTTATTATGACTGTTATGATACTGATGCCAAGACGAAGTAATATAGTAAATATACCGGCATAAGTGTCTTGAAGAAGTCCATTGTAGGACAAAGGCCCTTTTATAGATTTTCAGGAATTCTGTTCTGAGACTTCTCCATCAGTCGACTTTCCGCGATTTTGACCATGTCGTCGGTCCATATGGTGTAAGCCGTTCTACTCTTCTGGCAAATATAATGTACTACAATTTAAAAAATATATTAGATTTTATAATTTGCGATCTGTTGTCCTAAAACCTGTAATTAAAGAGTACAATTAGAAGAGTTATAAGATGATACATTTATTTTGTTTATATTTACAATGTATATTACTGAGTATTGGAGTAGTTTTCAATAAAGTTCTAATTATGTATTAGGTGCATATTAACTGAATTTTAATTTTACTTCAAATCTGCGTTCGATATGTACGAGTACGTAAATTAAATTTGACTTGCCTACTTTGAGGTTATCTCCAAACACTACTTTTAAAGGGGTTCTGGCTTTGATCGATGGTGCCCCTAGATATAGGGTATAGAAAAGTGAACTCTTATTTTGTTTTGACAGTGAAATTATTTAATAAGTGACATGGTTGTAATTAGATTGAACTATATTTTTTTCTTACCTACTTCGTTAGTAAACAAATGTAGCTGTCTAAGTATGTATTCACGCGGACAGTTTTTCCTATGATTTTGTATGTAACACTACATCTAGGGGTATCATTGATTGAAGGATTCTGGCACTGTAGGGAAATCAGTTTACCATATAATTACTTTCGCCGTGGTGATCTCGACTTTAGAATATAAAAAGAAAGAAATAGCTTCACGACTTTAATCCCCAGGAACAGCAGATATCCCCTCAGATCTCTTCTACTTGAGATTCTTTGAGGATGTCTAAGGGGGCTAGTCAGAGGTACGTCCAAATATAAAATTTATTGCATAAGTGCCTACCCACATTTTGCAGTAGTTGGTATTCCTTACGTGACAGGTTGTAACCCCATCGCCGCTTATTATAGAGGAGGGGCTATTACCCTTCATGGATTTTAAGAGGCGACTAAGGTAAGTAGATAGATAGAAAATACTTTATTGTACACCACAACATAAGGATAAACAATAAAAACTTAAAATAATGCTAGGTATGTACATACAATGGGCGGTCGTATCGCTAAACAGTGATCTCTACCAGACAACCTTTGGAGGGAATGGACTCATGAGGATTATAAGGGGTGCGTTTGTGAATGGAGAAAATAATATTAATATTGTACAAAAATAATTGGTAAGAATGGAATAGCAAAACAAAATACTTACATTTATTACAACATGATAATAAATATGTAAATATATGCAATAATTTTACTTTTACTATATACATGAATAAACATATTATAATAAAAATAACCAAGAAAGGTAAACAGGATAAATAAATAAATAAATAAATAATGCTGGACAATCCAAACAGCATCATCTAGCCCCAAGCTAAGCAGAGCTTGTGTTATGGGTACTAGATAATGCTGGACAGTCCACACAGCATCATCTAGCCCCAAGCTAAGCAGAGCTTGTGTTATGGGTACTAGATGACTGATATACTTAATACAATACTATATTACATATATAGATATTTTTTATTATATATAGAAAATACCCAGAACACCCGGAATAAATATTTGCAGATCGTACGAACATTTATCCCAAAGCGGGAATCGAACCCGCAACCCCTGCGTCGCAGGCGGACATTCGCCCGCTGCGGCACATCGGTCGTCAATTAGGATAAATAGCGTTCCTTGATCATGGACTTTATACATTGAAGGTGATTTAGCACGTCTGATAGCAACAGGCAAAGCGTTCCAAAGACGGGCAGCCTGCACTGTAAGAAAGTTGTAAGAGGAAGAGTTTACTGTAGATACCTACCTGTAGGTTGTGTGAAATGGCAAGAGCAGTGAAAGGTGCATTTAATAGTGGATAAGTAATAATAGAAGTTTCCTTGCATTGGGCAAGGACCTACCTCGACGGTAGTCGGCCTGTCTTGTGGTCAAATTGCACACGTAACTACCTACCTACGGTGCGTTGACTCGGTGATGACCAATTCGACGATACCTGCGTGAAGGACGATACTTGCGTCAGTGAGTATTATACACGAGAAAACGCTGTATCTATTTACCTATGTGGGCGTTTCAAACGCAAAGTGTAGTGAGGTGAGTGCCTCTTTGTTTTTTTTTGGTAATACACCCTAAATCATCATCATCATCATCAGCCTGTAGAAGTCCACTGCTGGACATAGGCCTCCCCCCCACGTTTCCAAGAAGAACGATTCTGAGCCCTTTCCATCCATCGACTTCCCGCGGTCCTAACAATGTCGTCAGTCCATCGGGTAGGAGGACGTCCTACGCTTCGTCTTCCGGTTCGTGGTCGCCATTCGAGAACCTTTATTCCCCAACAGTTATCGGTTCTACGAGCTATATGGCCTGCCCACTGCCACTTCAACTTGCTGATTCTGAGAGCTATGTCGGTGACCTTGGTTCATCTACGGATTTCCTCATTTCTGATTCTATCTCGCAGTGAAACGCCCAGCATCGCTCTCTCCATAGCTCGTTGTGCGACTTTGAGCTTGTGTATGAGACCAATAGTTAGCGACCACGTCTCATTTCCATAAGTCATCACTGGTAACACACACTGATTATAGACTTTCGTCTTGAGGCTTTGCGGTAACTGTGACGAGAAGATGTGCCGTAATTTCCCGAACGCTGCCCATCCGAGTTGGATTCGTCGGCTGACCTCTTTGTCGAAGTTGGACTTGCCTAGTTGGACCGTTTGACCCAAATAAACATAGTGGTCTACAACTTCGATGATATCGCTCCCAACATATACCGGCACGGGTGCGACATGAGCATACACCCTAAATAACCTTTGTATTCTACTGATTATGATTCTTTATCTGCCTTATCTGCTGGTAGCAGATAAGATAAGGCACTTTCCATCAAAAAATATAAAACCGCCCGGTTTCTAAAATAACTTCAGTCGACTCTTGTCTATAATCTTGTTATTCTTCATGGTGTAGCCAAGAAGATGTATTTATCATGGTAACTCTTTATTGCAATACTACACTAAGGTATAACAAATGCCATAATTTTAAAGTTTTTAATATGGTCCATAATAACTAAAGCGAAGTACCTACGATAGACGGTCTTATTGCTGTAAGCAATCCTTCTAGACATGTTTATTCATTCATCTTTATCAACATATCGTAGTCCACTGTTGGACATGTCTTTTCTATGGCGCCCATTGAGCCCGAAAAAAAGGGTAAAGGATAAAGGTCGCGGCTGGCGGACTAATTTGACGAACGATGTGGCGCGGCGGGCGAATGTCCGCCTGCGACACAGGTGGTTGCGGGTTCGATTCTCGCCTTGGGATGTTAGTAAACAAATGTAGCTGTCTTGGTACATATTCACGCGGCAAGCTTTCAGCTACGATTTAATGTGATCCGTCATCTAGACTTTATTTCCCTTATATGGTACGGTCATTTCATCAATACTGTATTGCGTCTCTTCTTCAGTGGACAAACAGTTCCTTCTTGCCTTTTCTATGAACATTCTGACCTTGTGTATAGCTGTATTGAGAATTAGCACGTTGTGTAAACAAAATACAGATGTCTGCGTATTTCTTGAAAGACATTTTCTCACTAATTTGAAGAAGCTTGAAATCTGGTGCTCAATAGCCCGTAAACGGCTATTCTTGGTCTTGGTAACTTGACTATTTTTACCTGACTAAAAGAATAAAAATAAAATATTTTAGTTTGTCTTCTGTCAAATTAATGGACTCTCCTTTATTTTGGACAGAATACAGGTTGGTGTGCATAACTATGTCAGGTATGATATTATCTGAAAACTATTTTCTAAAATAAAAATACCCCAGGAGTGAATCTTCATCAATAACAAATTATGAATTCATTATCTGTGTCTATGTCAGCTTTGTACCTAAGCTTCACTTTCTTCCAGGTGTAGGTACTTGGTGTGTTGAACTTTCTTGTGTTTTTTTTTCACTTTAATAGCTTACCTTCGTTTGGTACTTGTATTAGGCAACACAAGATACTGCAGGTGAAGGTGGTGCTGGAGAACACTGAATATCGGAATGAATGTTCTTAATGAATGTCTCGCCGATATGCTGTATATTTTTTTATTATTTACCTACAAAACGTTTTCACCATAGTACGCCTGGTAAAGATTCTAATCTCTTGATTATTCTATATTCTTCTCAAAACTAAAAACAACAGTGACTTTCAACCCCTGCGGTATCCCTCAAGGGTTGTATTTCGTAAATTACTGCCTTAGTATGTCACTACGCACCAAGGCAAATAAATCCTGAAAATTTCAGGTCTTTAAAATCAGTGGTTTAGGCTGTGCGCTATCTATACCATTGTCAATAGATAGTGATTATTGTTTATTTTTTTTCCTTCCACTGCTTTCTATCTTCTGCCGCTTTCCACCAGGATTTATGGAAATTATCGAGGCCGTCACGCCAACGTTTCCTCGGCCTGCCCCGGCTTTGTTGTCCATTTGCAGGCACCCATTGTGTGACGACCGCTGCCCATCTTTCGTTAGGCATACGACTGGTGTGGCCTGCCCAATCCCATTTTAATCTGGCAAACTTGTCACCGACATCAACGATCCGCGTCTTCGCACGTAGTTACTATATTTTGGATCTTGTCGATTCTCTTTACTCCCAACACACTGCGTTCCATTGTGATTATTGTTATGAAACATTATACATACATAAGTAAATCTAATCTTATTCTTCTTGTAAACTGGCAGTAATTTGTAACATCCAATCCTACAAAGATACAAAGTACCTAAAGTAATAAAAAACACGGATGAACATCATAATGTAAGACTCAATTATTGTCTCCTAACCGTCTCCAAAAGCGTGGGTATGTCATACCTAATCCCATTACAATTTGCTTGGAAATGAGCGACGTGGAAAATCAATAGCAATGAATAATTCATCAAACATGTCATCAAAGTCTGCGCCTATAGCGCATGCTGAGAAACATAATTAAGACGTAGATAATTATAATTATAGACTTTTACAGCTTCGACACAGGAAGCTTCCGGTAAAAGCAAGCGCTCGGAGCATCGGCAAATGATGCAATCGCAGAGCAGAGATACCACCTAATTACCTGATTAATGTGGGTATGTTTAACAAGAATCTAACAGAATTCCAAGCACCAGTGCGTGATCCAGTGAAATGACGACGCCTTCTAATCCTAAGGTCGTGGTTTGAATCCATTTGTGTACTACTGGATTTATACAAAATAATTTAATGCGCCATGCCAGTTTTTCTCAAATGGTAAAGGAAAACACTGTGAGGGAACCAGGTAGTATTCTAGTGGTATGGAATACCGACTAACTCCTAAATGTGCCTAACGAACGTACCTACTCTGCCTCCCCTCCTAAATCATTAAAGAATCTTAAACGTGTAGGTACCTACCTACTTCGCGAGGAGATATTTACCGTGGATTCCATCTTTAACATATTTCCTTCCAAGCGAATTAATAGTAGGTAGGTAAAAAAATTTGGCTGATTACCAGGAGGATGCCGTATTCGCCGGTTCGATCTTGTTGACGGACGAGGCTAATCTCTGCTAAATGTCGTGAAAAGTATACCTACACTACATCTGTTTGAAAGTATTCTACCTAAAGAACTCACGATAAATAACGTTACACCAACCTTCCCTTCTATTTTCCCTAACCAAAAATTGCGATCGGCTAAAAAAATTAAATAAATCAAGGAGCTTTTGTGCAAATTTTTGTTATAATCCGTTGTTTTTGTTGTTATACCTGTAGGCGAGAACAGACACACGTATAAAAGCATTTTCTGACCAATCTCGAAACTGAGACGCTTTGCTTACTCGATCAATAAATCAAATGTAAGTAATATTACAAATTATATGTATTTAATCGGTAGATATAGGTACCTTATCTAAATTGCCTTATACCATAAACGAGTTAATAATTCTGATATCTTCGGTTGTAGATCCCGCCGTACATATTTGAAGGGTAAAAGTTCTTATTGTTCTTGTCATCTGCTTGGTATTTAGCGAGGAGCATCGGCCAGCCCTTGTCACTGTCCTGGTTGCTAGGATTGGCTTCCATCCGCTGGCGGATCTTGGCTGCTTTGGCAACGACATCAGCGTTCAGCATGTTTTCTAAGTACCGGAGGTTGTGGGGCAGCACTATCTTGCATACCTGGTAACGATAGAGGTAGATTATTTAAAGACGCCGAATGTTACTACAGAAAAAACTCATTTCCGTTAATATTTTATCCATATAACTTCACTAAAAATTCAACCAGGTTCGGGGACCACAGCGTTGTGGCTGCGACGATGGTACAATAACATCTGACTCTGGAAGAGTATGTTTGGGTAGCCATAAATCCTTACCACACTACTTATAAACTCGACGCAACCTTAAAATGCACGGTAAACACGGTATAACGTCTTTTGCCTCTTTTCATCTAATTTGAAACTTCCTGTCGATGCAAAAGACAACACGGTGTAACGATTTCAACGTTGCAACAATGACAACGGGGCATAAGTATCTGGAAAATGCAATGACAATGCACAACTAACTCGGCAGTAGGTATTCGGTTGGTTCTGCCATTTCAGAGGAATGAGGTCGAGTTGCATTTTGTGTGGGCCCATATTGAAAAAATATATTATATTAAAATTTTTTTTTTGGTTTTTACATCAATTGTTAGTTTTTAACAGCATTGAAAAGCTATGCTTAGTTTGGGGTTAGATGGTGTTGTGTAAAAATGACCATAAATTACTATTATTTCCTTGGGTTCTTTATCTAATAATAAAAAATAAATGTGTGGTGAATACGTGAATTTATGAATTCAGTTATTTTGGTTAAAAAACTAATGGTATACCTACCTAGGGCGTATTTAATGGTTAAAGTTTACACAGGCTATTGAATAGACGCTTGTAGGATATTTGAACCAGATATAAGTTATATTGCCCTGCAGTGGGACAGAATAGGTTAGAAAAAAAAAGTTATATTGATTAACACCACTTTTTGTCGGTTCTCCAAGACCACAGCTTTAGAGTTATATGTAGATATAGACCCAATAGATTTTATATTACTAAAAATATACTTACAATATTAACTGTTAAGTATGAGACGATACACAGCAGTAATAGACTATTTGTTCGTGCCATAGTGAAGGAGCGAATGAAAGATTATGAGGCACATGGTTCCTGATATTAAGTACCTTATCGTAAAACGTAAGCGTCCACGCAATACAAAAACAAAATATTTTGTGTTTTTCAACGTGTTTAATTAGCCACAATGGTAGTTACGCTAGAAGTTAATAAACATGGTAAGTAGTTTATCAGAACGATTATTACGCCTATACTTACATGAAGTACTCGTAAAGCGATGTGCCCCGAATTCACAAGAGTAGATGCAGCATCCCATGTTAGTTCCTGATAATAATGTAATTTTCTAAAAGAGAAATTAGAATCTGAGCTTATCCATTCCAAATAAACATTTTCTGTTTAAGATATTATTTTATGTATGGTGCATGTATTAAAATTTATAGGCCTCTTGAGGTCTTGGGATTGGATTTAGCCAAACGCATAGTAGCGCAATTTTTTTTGTCATATTAAAGTATATGGTTTCACCGGCGGTTTCGATAAAACCTAGAATCTGAACATTAGTATCGATTTCCTTCGGTTGGTATTGGGATCTTATCGTTACCTATAAGGCCACAGTCGAATCACACAAGAGAAAACATAACCCTGAAAATGCGTGCTAATGCGTCGTCGGACGATGAATGGTTCAAAGACGAATTGGCAATAAGATGAATAAAGGAGTATCGATGGGTTTGTATATGCCCCCAGTTCGATGGTAAGCCCGACAGACTCCTTTGACTCTTCTCGAGCTGGCCCAAGTGCGAGCTGCGCGACTGCCGAAACAAAAACAGTAGCGGTACTTCCGAGGGCGGTGGCGAAGGCGCGGATGGTCACTGGACGCTGCAGCTTGTGACGTGATGGGGATTATAAATAAAAAAGTTGTGAATGCAATGACCTGCGCGCCCAACTCCTATGATACGGTTACACGATGCGACTAGCTGCACTGCAATAACTGACTTAACCAGCTCGCGCCGTGTAACCTCGCCATTACTTTTTAAAAGTGAGATAGGAACTCAGAAAGCAAATACAAAAAAGCAATCGCTTCATGCCAACAGATGGACGTTTGGTCACTTTTAGGTAATTGAGTTTCGTAGTTCGAACGATAAAATAGCTTTTCCACTCTTTCGTTACTGATTAACTGAGTTAGCTACGATATACATATGCATAGCGTCGCTTTTATAACTGGAACTATTCTTAGGAATTAAATCTTGTTGATGGAACAAGCAGATGATGTTAAGTGGTTACCATTACCAATAACAAAGCATTGCAGGTTACGCTCGTTATGAACGTGCCCTACGATGCACTACTCTGCGTCCATCATCCTGAAACAATGGATACGAAGTAGAAGTATGGAATCCGTTAGTAGGTACACAAAAATGGAAAACGATACTATCTGAACAGTTTACAATTAAGGGCAGAAGACAAAGCAAAAAAAAAAATTGCCAGTTTGACAACTATATTATTTCTTGCTCGTTTGTTACAAAGGCGACAAGTGCAAATAACTACGGAATATGAATTAGCTTTCAGAGTGTTATAATTGTGCAGGTACCTACCTACCGTTTTGGTCATGTTAGCGCAGAGGCATTAGCGTTAAGCGATGTCAGATGACACCTTTTAAGCTAATGTAATTTTCATACAATTTTGTTCCTTCCACACTGGTATGAACGCAAACAGAAAGTGGTTCTTGTCTAGACCGTCTTCTCCTCTAGCCAATGTTATTCGTTACGAAGCGATTCGATTTCTACGTTTTCGCTCTAAATTACTATACATTCTACTCATTAGTCGTTGAATGCGCGACGCGACGACGACGTGTTAAAAGCGATAACGAAGTTCGCTTCGGAACGAACGAGCTTTCGTTAGTCCCTCTGGTATTTTCGATTATTACAAAAATTTTTGTCCTTGCACACTGACCGACTAATAAACTGATAAATAGGTAACGCATGGTCTAAACAGCTGGTCATGAAACTTAAAGTTTTTAAGGTAGGTAACCTACAGTAGGTATATTTGTCTGAGGTCGTAGGGGTGTACCAAGCAAGGAATTCTCGAAATACAGCTAAAAGGGTGCAAGTGCAACGTAGGTATGAAGTTTATATAAAAATAGGCTTACGAGAACAAAGTAACCGCATTTTTCTGGTTAGTAACGAACTATTCCAACAAAAGAGAGATACTGATTTCGGCTGAAATTGAACTAGTGTGGAGTCACGCACGATAAACGAGAATATTGAGAATACTCGTATACAATATCACTCACGAAACGATATCGCATGACACAAAACAGAAAATACTTTGATTTTATCCAACCGTAGCTGAAAATACGAAACTTAGTTATTAATTGACGACCAATGTGGTTCGGCGGGCGAGTGTCCGCCTGCGACGCAGGAGGTTGCGGGTTCGAAAATAATTCCGAGCATGCTGGGTATTTTCTGTGTAATAAAAAATATGTATGTTTGTAATGTAGGTATTGTATTAAGTATATCAGTCGTCTAGTACCTACCCATAACACAAGCTCTGCTTAGCTTGGGGCTAGATGATGCTGAGTGGATTGTCCAGCATTATTATGATTATAATTATGGGCAGGCCATATAGCTCGTAGAACCGACAACCGTTGGGGAATAAAGGTTCTCGAATGGCGACCACGAACCGGAAGACGAAGCGTAGGACGTCCTCCTACCCGATGGACTGACGACATTGTTAGGACCGCGGGAAGTCGATGGATGGAAAGGGCTCAGAATCGTTCTTCCTGGAAACGTGTGGGGGAGGCCTATGTCCAGCAGTGGACTTCTATAGGCTGATGATGATGATGATGATTATGATTATTATTCATAAATATAGTAATTACTGACTGACATATAGACAACGCACAGCGTTAACTGCTGGTCGTAGAGTTTTGACATTTTCAGATATTATTCTTGGTGTATAGAGGACTACTAAGAGAGGAATTAACAAAACACAACCCCTAAACGGGTACAGCGTGGGTTCAAGTTTGTATGAAAACAACTTCACGCGGCTTCGTCCGCGCGCATACTTCTGACTACGCCCATCATCAGACATTTTGAAACAATTTTGAGTCTGTACTACTTGGACTAAGAGATCTGAGAGGATATCTACCGTACCTGGGGATTATCTACTTACCTAAAAAAACCCCTTCGAACTCCCACATACTTTTTATACGAGGCAAGTTTTTTATATCTATTCGATAAACACATCTTCTCCTAAATATCACTGGATCTTCTGAGAAATATTGTTTTAACAGTCGTCTTAGCTCAGTTCGTAGTAGCCCTGCCTTCTGCGCTGTAGGTGGTGGGTTCGATCCCCACCGAAGACAAACATTGGTGTTGAACATCTAATTCTGTCTTGTATTCTAAATAATGTATTTATAAAACAAAAAGTATATAAGTATTCTATCAGCCGTCTGATTCCCATACATAGTGCAAGCTTTGCTTAGTTTGGGGTTAGAGGGCGTTGTGTAAATGTGTGTCAATATTTATATTTATTTATAGGATGAGTTATGAATTTTGTTTCGACCTTTAATAGCACGTCGTCAATCATTATCGTCAACAGCCTCAATAAGTCAACTGCTCGACAAAGGCCTCACCCATATTTGGGTGGGTTTGCCGTAGTCACCACGCATGGCAGGCGGATTGGTGACCTCAGGATTGGTATTAAGCAATCAGGAAATGCTACTACCAATATATCTTGATGCCTTTCCCTTAGTCGCCTCTTACGATATCCAACGATGTGATGAAGAGGTTATATCTAAGCCGGGCCACCACGGCATCACGACAATTTAACTTATGTTATACCACTACTATTACTATAATATACATAATATTGTAGACATTGTTCCACAACATCATTTAAACTAAGCATAGCTTGTACTATAGGAACCAGAAGACTGATAGAATACTTATATACTTACATTTTTTTTTGTAAATACATAGGAACTTAGAATAAAATATAACACCCAGACCGAGAACAAACATCTATGTTCAACACAAGTGTTTGTCCTCGGTGAGGATCGAACCCACAACCTACAGTACAGAAGGTAGAGCTACTACTAACTGAACTGTGAGGTCATTCAACTTTATGATATATTCATAGTAAATATGCCCTTGAACAAGCCCTGAATAATTATAATGCGAAGTAAAGTTCGAAGTTCAAAACGACGTGCGCTCTGTCGTGTCGTGAGTCGTGACGCTTATGAATTGTGAGAAAATATCAGTTGCAAAATTTACGTAATATGCGCGGTTCAAAAAAATACCGTTACTAAAAAAAAAATGAGATAAAAATATTTTTACTGGAATTTTTATAGATACTGGTACTTAAGGTTACTTAAAAATAATACATAAACATGGTACAGTACCGTTAGGTGACTCTGTTCCCCATACTAGGACTAAAAATCCTGTATGGCGGGGTCACAGTGATTCGCCGCGGACATTCTTTTTACCACCTATATTTTAAAAATAACAATTGTACCTACAGATTTTAATTAATAATAATATTCGTTAACTAGCTAATCCACTCGCGACTTCGTCTTCGTGATTCTTTAAATTTTTCACAAAAACTTTCCCTTTTTACTCCCGCTTTAGTGATTACAGCTTAGTTAGTTAGTCAGCTCAATGACACTTAGTTCTAAGTTGGTCTATGAGCTAAGTAATTGCATCAATATTAATTCAGTAGTTTTTGCGTGATGCGTGTGCAAACAATCGTTCAAACGTACAGAGAGCAATAAAAAATTTAAGCCAATTTCTTCTTTTGCATGATTTATTGAATAATAATAATAAAAATAATAATAATTGCTGCTAGAATACTACCTGGTTTCCTCACGATGTTTTCCTGCGCCGTTTGAGACTGATATTGAGCACATAATTTTTTCAATTAAAAAAACTGATGAAATTGGCTTACGACCGGATTCAAACCCACGACCTTAGAATCAGAAGGTGGGGTCACTGCCAGTGCTTTCTTTCACCAGTTTTATTATTAAGGTATAAATATCTTAGTAATGTAGAACCTGCGGTATGTTTATATGTCTTACAGTGTTAAACAGTGTTCGGGACAAGAGAGCGAGGGGCGGGGGGCTCGACAGCGCTAGGGTGGGGAATAGGGTAGGTATTCCATACTAATTACGTTCGAAAAGCAAAATTAAGTTTTGTATTAATTTGTATATTGTATTCTAGTGGAACATCTATAATAAAAAATATCTATATATGTAATATAGTATTGTATTAAGTATATCAGTTATCTAGTACCCATAACACAAGCTCTGCTTAGCTTGGGGCTAGATGATGCTGTGAGGATTGTCCAGCATTATTTATTTATTTATTTAATATAAATGTTGAATGTGTACACACATTATTTTTAAAATAAAAAAACTTATCGCTTAGAGTTTTTAGTTACTTCTTATATCATGAAAGGCTTTCCATGTGTATAATGCACTGAAAGAAAGTTTATCATAATATTATATTAATAATACTAGATAAACAGATCAAGTTGCATGATGATATTTTAACTCAAATCTAATAAGTTTACCGCACATTGCGGCAAAATGAATTGAAAAAAGATATATGTACGTGGAAATGCGCACATCACTAGAACACCGCGGCTAGAAAGCAACCCTCCACGCGCCTTCTACCAAGCGAACAGTCGAGTTTCGCGCCCTGGGTTGAACGTTCGTGTCCCCTCTTTGGGACAAAACACCCCGAAAATACTTGCGTACATCAATAAAATACAATTCCCGTACCCTCTCGGCTCAATGAAACCGACCCATTTTATCCCAAAACACATTTCTCCGACACGCATTTAATTTAGGAAATTCGTTTACCAAAGCTTTTAAGTTTTACGCGTTAAGAAAGTAAAATTGCTAATAAACTTGAAGGCGGACGAAAAATTCAGCAACCGGCACGACCTGTAAAGCTGAGTCAGTTTGAAGTGGTCAAACCAAGTTTTTTTAATAAAGGTAAGAATACAGTTATTTTGGGTTTGGTAGACTGGTAGAAGACTATGAAACCCATATCTGTGTTTCGTTTAATAGCACTTCTTTTAAATCTAGAAAGTTTGTTGCAAAACTTAATTTCACTAAGAAATGTTTTATTGCTGATAAGGCAAGTAGTTAAATTTATAGGACAGATAAAAAAAGCGAATTGTAGTAAATTGTCAAGCGTTGTTTTAAAATAATATTCGAGAAATGTATTGAGGTACATACATACATAATATCACGCCTGTGTCCCATAAGGGTAGGCAGAGACCATGGATTTCCACTTGCTACGATCCTCACATACCTTTTTTGCTTTCTGAGGTGTGTCCATTAAAATAATAAATATTTGTGGACATTTCTACACAACATCATCTAGCCCCAAACTAGCATATCTTGTACTATGGGAACCAGATGACTGATAGAATACTTATATATATTTTTTTGTAAAAACATACTTAGAATACAATATAACACCCAGACACAGAACAAACATTTATATTTATCACATAAATGTTTGCTCTCCGTGGGGATCGAACCCACCACCTACAGCGCAGAAAGGAGGGTTACTACGAACTGAGCTGTGACGGTTGTCAAGTTTTGTGTACAGTGCTTCCTGTGTACAGCTAATGTTTTGACTGTACAGTGTACCCATTATAATTATATTATATCATACACTTTTAGCTATATTAATAAATTGCGCTTTAGGCGAACCATTGTGCCATCTAACCAAAATTATCAAGAGTAAATTAAATCTGCGTTTAAAAAACCACCTTTAGCGTAAAGTAGTGCATGTTTTATACCAACAATTTTAGTAACACCAGACCAAAAAGCCAAGTCTACTCGATCTCCCAGGCACTACAGACTTCATCTGCACGTAGAAAGTTCTTTTCAGCGCCTGTACTCAGTAACAGTAATTTTATTTCGTTTTACCTAGCTCTACAAAATAGAGTGGATAATGAATGGATATCTCGCTATCGACACATTCTCTGACTCTCTTTTCAAGAACTTTCCAAAACAATGATACTGAAATTTACATTATAGTACTCTTTCGACAGGTGTAAAAGTATGTTGGTATTAAAAATAACTACGATGCTTTCGAAATAGTGAACGAATTCGATTCGGTTTCAATTTCAACTAGTTCTAGATGGTGTGATATGTACCCATAGCTGTCTTTATGCTTCTTTGTTACAGGCTTAGACTGAGACTTAAATAAATTAAACGGTTGCCCCAATTTCCTGACGCACACTCGCATGTACGTGAAATATTTAAGGATCTAAACCATTCTGAATGTTGTTCATTACTTAATAAAGCACATTTTCGTTTGGTCACCCCTAAAGCAGTGTAGCAAGAAGGTATTTCCATTCGGCATCGAGGTTCCAAATATCAAAAGGGTCAGCCCTGAACTTGTATTTTATTATTTAGTCTTAACGCCGCTTGTGCTTCTTGCTGATACATGAGCCATCATCCAGATAACAGTTTTTTAGAAGGTTAGTTTAATAGGAGCTCGATTTAATAGAAGCATAATGCGGCCGTAAGGTTGAGTAGCACTGCGCAGTTGCTTGAAGCCCGCCGTATACAATCCCAAAATTTATAGTCTGCAAGAAAATTTGATTTCAGACGCGTATTACTGACAAAGCTATTTTGAAAAAATAAAAATGGATATGATCTACCAAATCCAGGATCGCAACACAATATACGCAACACATACGCAATGCCTAGCTCTGTGCTCAATAAATACTGAAATCAATTCAAAATGAAAACCGACTTCTCATGATAAATAGGCTGCGCTGCGCAAATTTTATCGACAAATGTTAAAATAGACATTGAAACATCTGAATCGAAATTAGAACTGTTCAGAATAACGTGACTAAAACGCGGCCACCCGTTTTATCTACCTAAACAACAGGTAGATTTTTTTGTGACAAACTTTGTTTGGTTATACCTAACCAATGGGCTTAGTTCGCGCGGTCACCATTTAAATGGATGGCCGCTAGTGTAATTTACATTTAAATACTTCCATTCTTCGAAGGGTACCTCAAGCTGTCACCATGGCAGATGTTCTCTAACTCTTACGATATTGACTGCAAGTAGACCAAAGCTGAGGTAAAGGTACTTTATTAGACTACTCTTGCCATTCAGCCTACACTGCCTTTCGTCACGATGTTATTGGAGCATCGACTAGCTGGTCTTACTCGCTTACTTACCGCTGCACAGCCCTCAGGCACTAATTTGTCACTAGGTACATAGAATTGAAGGTTAATTATACCAAAACTCCAGGAAACCTTTTATGTGTCAATCAGCGAGCAGAACAAGATGTGTCAAAGTGCTCAGTGAGGCATGGCGATCCTATAACTGATGTTCTATTTTGAGCTCCAATGTAATAAATTAAAAAACATTTGTTTTTCAAGGGAAATGGTAGCAACCGGCACTGATTTTTAGTTGATAATGAACGTTTGAAATTATGAGTCAAGAGATTACTTTAGTAAAATCCGTGCTAGAGGAAGGGCTAGCTTCTGAGGGACTTGAAAGTACAAGTACCTTGTTGCCATTTTAAAATACAAAAATACAACGTTGATACCTATTTATTTTTTTCATAAGCATGCTATTTGAGATAAGCTAGAAAAGTCCTAAGTATTTGGATCATAATTTGTGCTCATTATTGGTTTTTATTTAATAAAAGTCGGTTGTCATCTGGCTAGCTTTCAGCTAACTAAGTAAGGACTCCTATCTAATCAAAGGATTAATGGAACGATAGCGCGTGATCTACTTAATTTCACCATTAAAATATATCCAATCTGATTTACCAGTATCTAATTTAATGAAAGAAACCATGGTTACATTCTGCTACTATTTATACAGATTTCAATCATTATCATTTTCCTGCCCTTATCCCACTTCATGTGCAGTCGGCACACCAGGTTTTCTCTCCTCTATAATCAAAAGTAAGCATTAGCTAAAGTTTATCATTATTAACCTGAAAAAGTCCACCGCTTGAAATCCAAATTCAGAAAGAAAGATTTGCTTTCTGAAAGATGAGAAGAAAAGTTAGCTATTATTAAAAAATGAAATGTATTAAACCACGACTTTTCCGGTTGCCGCAGCGCGGTGCGTCGATTTCGCCATGACTGTTGTTAAAAGTAACTATTTGAGAGAACACGCTTCTCCGTTTCTTTTCTCACGTATAATCCACATCAAAGGCTTTGCCTGCATGATTTGCTAGTCATTTTATTTTAACAAAAAGTATTAATCAGAATGTTTGAATTTAGATTACTGTACTGTAGGTATTCTAAATTTTTTTTTTATTATTGTTTTTATTACTACTTTTCAGTAGTTACTTGAAGAATTACCTACGAGCAGGACGGTATTATACAATGACGATGAACTAAAAGTTCCTACGTAATGATCAGCATCTTCCTGCCCTTATCCCGTTTCTTGTGGGGATGGCAAATATATTCTCTGCATCACCTGATGATGCATTTGTTTTATACAACTTTCTGATGGAATTCTGATGGATGACCCACCTGATGTTAAGTAATCATCACCTATAACAGAGCACTGCCTCGCAGGTCACGTACGTTAGAAACGTGCCTTGAGTGAGGTGCACAGCCCTGGGGGAAGTGCCTGTTATTTCATCAGCTCCCAGATTCTTCATTTTGAAATACAGTAACACTGCTGAAGTATTGCAATATTAAATTTTACTATTTTTATTACTTTAAGTAACTCTTCCCCTAGATGAAGTCTTTACAAAGTTAACAAAGAGTTCTACGACTACTCTGCTCAAAGCTACGAGCGAAAGACGTAATTTCTATACAACGTAAGTCTTCTTACGTTATCATCTATAAAATGCTTTGTCATAAAAATAAAAGCATTTCATGATTACAAGTCCTGCATTTAGAAATCGTACGTCTTCTTTCGCTATGAACAGTTTTCTGCAGAGAAAAAAAGTTGTTCGCATGAAGAAAATTTCTTCAAAGGCACTGTAAAGTTCCGATCCCTAGAGTACCGTATTACCATACATTGTCTTCCCTTACCTAACAAGGAAAAGATAGTGAGGATAAAAGTTCAATTTTGGGGTCCGAATTTTCCAATAATAAACGATAGGTAAAAACTTTAATGTATTGGAAAACAGAAAACAGAAATTGCCTCACGGCTTAATCCCCAGTCACGGTACATATCCCCTCAAATCTCAGTTACCCCAACTCAAGATTATTTGAGGATGTCTTAGGGGGGTAGTCAGAGGTACGTCCAAAAATCCGAAAGTCGGGATAAGGATTTGGGCAAGACTTGGCAATTAGAAAGGACCTCTAATGAATTTCTTACCATACGGTGATCACTGTGTCGATCACTAAGGCTCCAACTGAGCTATACGAAATACCACTAACCGCTAAACCCCATGCATTTCGTCAGAAATGTAAAAAAAAATGCCCGTCTATGCTACTATTACACTAAATACTTTAATATATTTTCCTTTAGCTTAGGCAGTGCCAAAGAAGGAGGAGGGGAGGGGGACGAAATAGCTTCAAAGCTTTTTATTCATCAAACGGATCTTTGAATAGAAAAATGAAACAACATAATTCTTTTGAAAGATCAATCCCACGGCATCTAACACAATGAAAAAAATGGTCTCGTCTTTATATATAAAATAGCCACTGTGTAATGTATTACCATGCTACTTTTCTATCCCACGGCATCTAACACAATGAAAAAAATGGTCTTGTCTTTAGATGTAAAATAGCCACAGCGTAATGTATTACCATGCTACTTTAGCACTATGCTACTAATAGTCTATGAACCAAAAAGTTAAAGTATATACATGTTGCAACCATCTTCCTTGAAGTTCAGTTGAGCCTAGCAAAAAGGACGAAAATACGTACAATCCATATACTGCAAGAACAAACTCTCTCTAAGCTACAAATATTAAATTTTATTCCATGCGTATGTTCTCTACTTGTACCCAGTTAAAATAGAGAATTGCGGTTTTTTCCATTAGCGTCAATCAAATAGCCAAAGGCCGCTGTAGCACATTACGTCTGTACTGTAAAAGCATATGTTTGCAAGTAAAAAGACGAAATATCGAATTATTGCACATGTTTTAGTACATTTATTTCTTTGATATAGTGAATACGGTAAAGATTGTATGATTTTTATCAACTAACCTCGAATAAACACGAATTAAATACTAATAATCTAAAAAACCGGCCAAGTGCAACTCGGACTCACGCACGTCGGGATCTGTACAATTACCTATAATAAAAACGGGAAAAAAATCACGTTTGTTGTATGAGAACCTTCTTAAATACTAATTTTATTCGGTTTTTAGTACTTGTAGATAAAGCGGCAACAGAAATACATTATCTGTGAAAACTGATAAAAATCTCCAGAATGCAAACTATCTCTGTGCCAAATTTGACTTCAATCCACCCAATTTAGATGTGATAACTAAAAAAAACTTAAGATGCCATTCTCTCCCTACTCAACGAACCTGCAGTACAGTAGCTGGCTAGACGTGGCACATTTTGAAAATAGATGACCCACCTTGGAGTTTATACGACCACTTCAGACTGTTAAAGTCTAAATATTTCCAAAGCTGTCAACCTGAAACAGTCCAATTGAAACGATTCCGTTTAGTTTTCCATCAAGGTAATTTCTTTCGATGTAATTAAATTATTCATTTATGGAAATTCTTTTTTCTCATTTGATACACATATGCAATGTCCGTCACTAATAGAGTGTAGGCTATCTCGGGACCAAACTTCATCTTGATCAATGTTGCGGTTTAGTCGTAAAAACGAAACAGACACATTTTCGCATTTATAAATTGGTATGCATAACATATATCTTCATCGTGACATCCTTTATTGACAAACGATGCCGAACAGCTGCGTGTCTTTACAAATAATATGTACGAGTTGGTAGGTTTTTATAATGCTGTTTATTTACAAAATATAATAACTACACAATTCAGGGGTTGAACATTCAGTTTGGCAACTAAGAATCAAGGTAAATCTGGTTTTCGGGATTATGCGAGCGATAGTGTATACAGTAGTTGTCATATCCAATAAATAAGTGATTAAACCATACGATGGCGTTTTTTTTCGATTGTTCACATAACCTTATAGAGCAACATCAAAAAAATACATGAGCACGTGCCTTATAATGCAGGAAATGAATGACAATAGAGCTTCCACTAACCCAAGGTCACTGAGATCAGAACTTAGAACTACATAGTTTAAGCTCGCCTTTGTACATGGCCACTGTATAAATAACTGTCTGTATATATAACTTGTGTGTACAATAAAGAATAAATAAATAGACTGTCATGTAGTGAAGTTGCGTTCATAAATCTATAACTAACTATTGTACATCAACCTATATAAGAGTAAAAAGACTGGAGGATGAACGTCACTGCTGGACTTAATCTAAAATTTATGATACGAACAGGCAAGATTTGCTACGAACCTAAAAGTATGTGCCACAGTGCCCTAGTTTTGCAGTAACTGTAAGCCAATCGTTCGTTTAAACGTCATGTCAGTCATTGCGTTTCTTTAAGGTCATTGATAGCTGGATTAGGCCTGTTTGGGAGAGTTTGCCGTAGTCAACAGGCGGTTTGGTGACTGCAGTCTTAGTTTTATATACTTAGGAGTTACTGTAGCTCATATCTTGGTGTGTTTCCACAATCAAAGTCAAAGAAGACCTATCTAAATCGAAACAGTCATACGGGAGTATAGCTTTAAGAACCTGTTTGTAAGTTAGCAAATCATACTCTGTAATTTTGTTTTTAAAGATTTGTAAAGACGTCTACGAAATTTCCTACGAATGCTACATCGGCGTAGACGTCTACGCAAACTGTAGCTGATTGTTTCGTGCGTTTGTTTAGATTATTAAAAACCTTATTTTTTTAGCATGCTTACAAACAGTAGAGATATTTTTATTTGGAGTGGATATTTTTACACAACATCATCTAGGCCCTAACTTAGCAGAGCTTGTACTAAGGGAACCAGATGATAAATAAGGTTTAAACATGTCACAGACTATATTTGTAAACCTAGGTTTATAACATAGAATTAGGACTAAAGGTTTATAATGGGTAATAAGTCATAAATTCCATTTCTGATCATCAGCTAAAGTAATAGCGCGTAGAAACAAAGTGGTTACCTAATAGTATCCGGAACATCATTCAAAACTGTTTGGAACAAAACTTTCAGCAGTTAATTTGGATTGCTCGTACGTTATTTCAGCTGTTTGTTTAGGTTTTCTTACAGACTATACATACATTTGTCGGCACAATTTGTTATTTTTCTGTTAATGGTTTTACATAAAATAACTAATATTAATATAACTACGAACAGTAATAAAACGGCTTTCATTATTTTTAAAGTTCGAAATTTCAGCAACCTTGCTCATAAAATAAATATATTGTACATAAATATGTGCAAAATGTTTAAACTTTGATTTTTAAATATGAATTATGAAACTGAATATAAATATTATGCAATAAGCTCTAAGTGTCGCAGTTAAATCACTATTATCACTTTATTAATTAGCTAAACTTAAGCTGATTTTTATTGTATAGCAGTTGCTGCAGCATGTCAGGATATGGAGCTTGCTCCTTGCTTATCTATGATATTCAAGGCCAGTGGTAAAGGATGGCTTAACTTGTTCCCAAAGTATTTGCGTCTACTTTTCGATTGCCATATTTTACTTCCCACCCCACACTATTGAAAGTTGCGTTTCGACAACTTTGTTCTGATGGGGTTTGCGTATATTCTCGCTCGGTATACATTTTAGGGTGCCGTACCCAAAGATTAAAACGGGACCCTATTACTAAGACTCCGCTGTCTGTCTGTCTGTTCGTCTGTCACCAGGCTGTATCTTATGAACCGTGATAGTTAGAGTTTAAATTTTCACAGATAATGTATTTCTGTTGCCGCTAAACAAAAAATACTAAACAACAGTAAAATAAATATTTTAGGGAACTTTCATACCCAACACGTGCCGTTTTTACTTTAGATAATGGTACGGAACCCTTCGTTCGTTCGATTTATAATTGTTTAAGCAAATAAAGTCTCCATCAACAAGATGTCGTAAGAAGCGATTAGGTAACCACTAAGAGCATATTGTAGGAGCTACTAAGAGCATATTTTAAATAAATACCGACACTACGGTCACCAGTGTCTACCAAGCGCGGTCACTATTAAAACCCCATAAACATCACAGTATCCGTCAGTAGGCTTCATGATAATAAGACGAATGTAGAATTTAATAATACATGTAGATTTGTATTTGCAAGCTGTTATGAATTTCACTACTATACAATCTAACAGCTAAAGAAAGGATGTACTTTTGAATACATACAGTAAACATCCTTTAAGATCTTGAGTAAATCTACCAAGAGATCAAAGTGATACACATCGAAGTTTTATACATAGATAGAAAACAAAGTACAAATCATCGACCACAGTGTGCTCAAAAGGCTGGCAATGTTATAGATAACGCTCTAGCTAAACAATTTCTGTTCAAGGTAAATGCCGGCCCTTTGATCGTTTATCTCATCCACACCAGCGTCTTGGAGTTTATACATACATACATACGACTATAGCATACTCAACCATATATATATACGATACGGTTAGAAAATTCGGTTTGTCTAGAATTTTGTACCGATGCACCACAGGAAGCTGCTAAAATCTAAATGGCATACTCCTAGAGCTTCCTAGTTCAGGCAGTGCGTTGATTGTCAGTTGCTAACAAGTGTTTTTTTTAATATACTTAGAACGTGGATGGATAATGTAATAAGCGAAACAGGTTGAAGGAAATACATATGAAATCGCTGCCAATTCAAATTCAATAAACAAGGTGCTTACCGACGTCGTCAGTACTGAGTAGTTTATTTGTTTGTACAGCTATTCTAGAGTTGTATGAACACAGTGTTATTGAACAAAGATTGGTTTTGTAGAAAACATATAAGAATTGTTTTTTTACGTCGATTAGCTTAAAAGAACAAAGGCACAGGCTTAGTTTTTGTTTGTTCGGCACAAGACTACTTGAAGAACACCGCTAATATCGATTTTTGTATAGGTATTGATACTGTTACGTAATCTGTTATGCAAAGGTGGAAGTAGTACGTTAGAATCGAACTACATACACTTATGGAAATTAAACTGTCTGCTAAAAGAATTGAATGTTTAGCGTGTCTTTCATCGGATTATTTTTAAGGGTCAGAAGTCCAACAAGGAGTTGGTCGACTCAATGACATTTTATCCGTAGTCAAAAACTTATGTTACTTGTTAGTCGCGCTAGATTGATGAATACGGTATTCAACTCATGCTATGCCCGAGATATCTTTAAAACTGGGAAGTAATGATAAATTATCATCAGCATGAAGAAGTATTAAATAAATATACTGACTGACGTGACTGAGGGATAAGACAAGATGTGGGATGATATTGCATGATTTGGTGACTGGATGTGGGCTATAAGATAGTGTGTAACGAGGCTAGGAAGATAAAAAGTAAAGTTTATTTAGGCATAACAGTATAAAGGTAGTTACATATTACAACCCAATTTTCACCATAGGAATAGCCTACAAATATAAGTTCTGTTTCCCGTACTAGGTCCCTGTCGAGTCTGTATAGCGGAATCACAACTACTCGCCTCGGCATCTCTACTGTCTAGTGGTCTTTAATGTCCTATTGTAATTCTAAGCGAGGAACTGGCGCTTAAATTCACCTGAGATTATTCAGATGTAAGACGTTTCAAGATGATCCCTACTGATATTACTGAATAAATGCTTTTTGTCTTTGAGTTTGTTCGTGAGTAAAAAGCGTTTGCGTATGTGAGTGAGAGTGGTCTCGACTGAGTAACCAGTCTCTTAAGAGTCTGGATGTCAGCACTATACCCACAGTGCTACCATTCTGTACAGTTGTAAAGGCTCCTTACCTGTTATGGCCTCGGCCTCTACCCTTAGAACCGTAACACAGCAATGCGAGTATCAGATGCTTGACGATATAAATAAAAATAGTTGTGGGCATTTTTACACAACATCATCAAATACTGTGGTAGTAGTACTCCCACGGACGAACTCTCGACGACGAAGCATAAAGCTCGATTGAATGACGCTGAAAGACATCCTTCAAGTCTTCACAACGAGCTGTGTAAAGTTTTTGCCCCCAATAAGTATCATTGTAGTAGAAAGCATAAGCTTTTTGCTGTCCCAACTTGCCGCATAGTGGCGCATTCTAGATCGCCCATACCGAGAACTCTCACCACACTCAATGCTCTCCTGGCCGAACACCCTACTTTCGATGTGTTTGCGGACGAATGGAAGAGGTTTATGTCGGTATATGTTTGAGGTTTTGTTGACTGTGTTAATTTTTATTGTTTGCCTATTAATTAATTTCTATTACTTTTTCTGACAAGATCATAGATCTACTCGTTTATTTAAATTTAATGATATTGATTGCTATGTTTTTTTCTGTTTTATATAATTTTTTGACATGCGAAATATTTAATCTCAATATTTTTCATTTATATATTGACATCGTGAAATAATTAGTGTAAATGGATTAACCCGTGCTAATTATTAAATAAATAAATAAATCCTTTAGATGTGTATACGAATGTTTATACCCTCTAAGGATAGTTTATCTTTTTCAGATCAGTGAAGAAGAAGAAAATGACCATCATACAAACGTGCTGCTGTTGGCGAAGTTTGCGTAAGGGATGCTACGCAGCAGCATTATATACTTTGGTAATTGTTTTTAAAATATAATGTTCTATACATGTGTGAATAGATAGGTATATATGGCATATCACTGTACTGCATAAAAATCTAAAGAGGCTAGAAACGTTTTGTTAGGAAACCATCGACTAAGCATTTTATCTCGCAAAAGCAACGCGCTCCACCTTAGGCTGCATCTACAGTTACACCTTCCATGAGTTGTGATGGCAGTTAAACGCTTAGTTATATAACAATAAAAAAAATGGCCCAGCTGATTTTACGTGGTTACCATTGCTTAAAATAAATCATTGACTCGCAAGCCACGTGAGAAACGTGGCTTGCGAGTCAACATGCCCTACGATGCACTGCTTTACGTCCATCAACCTAATTTCATTGGCACCCACACTTAAAACTGGAACACAGTAAACTGCTTGGTGGCAGAAACAGGCATGCTAGTAATATTTTTTCGGACGAGCTCTAAGAAGATAAGAATCTCTAATAAGAAACGAAATATAAAAAGTTTCCAGTGCTAATCATAAGCATCGACAATTTTTTCATGTTTCTTACTAAGAAATTCTTTTACAAAGTAACGAGTCTGGTAGATTACTAGACTTTTTAATATTTAAAAGAGCTTCTCTTTTAAATATACCTTACTTAGGTTTACCAACATTGCTTAATTTTAGACATTTTTAATGAACTGTAAAGTATATTGCTATTGTTTGTATAGAACTTGGTCCGAAGTACTGTCCATAAAGAAAGGTTGCATTGTGTTCTAAATCACTGGACGAATAGTATTTGTTATTAATGCAACGATTTTCACGTCTGTGAACATCTCTCATATATGTCAACGATATAAAAATTGCACAATAAGAGCCAGCACGGAACACAAGCAAGCGCTTTTCAATCGGAATCCACACAGATCGCAAACAAACCACTGCTTTACCACTGCTCCATACCTTTGACATTGCAGCCTCGAGTATGACGGAATTAATTAATGAACGGTGTTCCACCCGCATTTAAAGCTCTTGTTTTAATTTCGTCCTCATCCAGTGCCTTTTTCAAGAGCCGTTCGGATCTCGTATATGCTGACATCCGGGATGTCTTTCGTGTACTTTTGGATTAGGCGGGCTCTTGCAACGCCAGTCTAGTTAGCGATACGACGATCTTGTATCTTGTATTAAACTCCTATATTCGGATTAAGACTCTAAAGCGGTCCATTATGCGTGAAGAACGATCTGGTTAAACTTGTAGTCAACTTAACTCCTTCCAAAAGCACAGTAGCTTCCTGAAAGATTTGCATGCATGGAGGAGTGACCTGTAGTTTTCTAGGATTTCTTTACGCTGAGTTGCTTAGATACGCTTTTACATGTTGATGATGTAGTAGTAGCTAAGTACAAGTTTTTATTTAATGTATAAATGCAGTTTACCTTGTTCCTAAAATCGATGACCTAATAACAGATTTTCGTATGTCTTAAAGTTACAGACTTTCCCATACTGACTGATCTAAATGTTACGCCGTGTATAAACATATTATAAATATATATACTATAAAATATTTTACCAGATAGAAAACCAGGTAAATGGTGAAAATAAAGAGTATTTGGAAGCTTGATAGAGTAACAGAACACAAAAGATATGATAAGAGTAACAAAAGACGTAAAGTACTTAACTGAGTTTAAAAATACTCGTAATATAAGTACGGACCGAAATGAAATTGGTTTTCCGATGAGTTACGTCACGACTTAGCAAGTACCTCATCCTAAAACTTACTTTCGAACCGATTCAGGGAATCGATACGATTACTTACTGTTTACTAAAGCGCTCGCATTTTGATTAGGACGATTGAATTGGTTGTTTTGAATTAGACCAATTCCATGTTTCATTTTAGGGTGTTTCATTTTCCGGATATAAAAATATATATACATTGGTAGTCATTTTTTTTAATGTCATTGCTAATGGAACAAGCAGATACCCACCCGATGTTATCATCACCTATAACAAAGTATCGCCTTGCAGGTTACGATCGTTAAAAACGTGCCCTACAATGCACTGCTCTGCGTCCATCAGCCCTAGGTATACAGGTGTTAAGTCTCATGTGACCAAGAAGCAAATATTCAATTATGTCTCTGTAATACAACAAGTATTAAAAACGTAATGGAGCGCAACCAAAGCTCCAAAGTGTTCGCAAAAGATCTGTCTATGGGGCAAAGTCTGTTGACGAAGCTGTAGACTGGTAGCGACATTATCGTTTCCTTAAGCCAAAAGTATTACGAGAGCTCGAGAAAGTTCTATCGTCAATTATACACCTCATCGCAAAGCCCTGCCACAGGCACGACTAGTGATGAAAGAGCCCGTTTAACCCGACACTACACGGAAGATATGCCCGACGTCAGCCTTGACGAGATTAGAACTGCTTTCAAGTAGCTTAAGAACAACAAAAATAAAAAATTAAACGGGCGAAAATAAATATACGGCCAGTAAATCATTTGCCATAAAATTTCAATAGATCGTATAGGATGATAGGTCTGACAAGTATTTTGTTTCATTTATATGGAAGCATAAAGTATCTGAAAATGGACAGATAAATAATTTACTCAAAATAGAATACGTCGTATATCGAGTGTACTTTTTGGTTTTGTTTGATGCGGTTAAACAAAACATGTCAGAATTAAACTATTACGTACGTGAACCACTAACGTTTGTTGCAGATTTACTACATAATCACCATTGCCACAATTGGCCACTTCATCGAAATGGAACAACGGTATTTGAACGGAGAATTGGTTGAACCCGAATCTGAAAGCTTTTTGGAACCTGATAAAATAACTCACAGTAAGTTAAACTTTGTTCATTATTAATATCATACATCAGATCGTTAGATTATATCTAGCAGTTGAATGCCATGGTACGGAATTGATTATTAATCTATTACAATAATATTTAAAAAATGAATCGGAAATGAGATAATCCGTAGAAAAACCAAGGTCACCGACATAGTTCTCAGCATCATCAAATTGAAGTGGCAATGGGCAGTCCATATAGCTCGTAGAATCGACAACCACTAGGGAAATAAAGGTTCCCGAATGGCTACCGAATGGCGATTGAGTATGAATCATAGGACGCCCTTCTAGGTGTCTCAAAACCAACCAGAAGATGATAACGCATATTCGTTGTTTGCGCATTTGTCTTATTTGTGCAAAAAAAAGTAAAATTTTATAACAGAAACGAATATTAGATAACAGCCTTTGAGGTTCAAAGGTTCAAGAAATTTCGCTAATGCATGGAACATATTCATTTCAAATTCACTTCATCAACTTGCATCAATATAATTCAATCTTGGATATGCATAGTTTATCTATATAAACAATCTCGAAGTTCTTGAAACTTTAAGATAGACCTCACGCTACAGTGTTAATAAAGGATAGTAAAACTATTTTTATCGTATCTCCGAAGGTATATACTCGTATAACATAGAATCAAATATCAATTTATAAGTTAAGCTTAAACAAACATGCATAACTAACTACATAACATATAGACATGCAAAGAAAAATCGCCCTAGTTGCCACTGAATTCTTCAATCGTCGTTCGTTATCTCGACTCAAAACACATGATTATTAAATCTAAGCATAACTTGAACATTTGAAATATTTTAAACAAGTGATCTTGATCAGATCACTTGATTAGAATTAGTTTAAACAAACAAAGATGTAATATAAAACTTTGGTTAAAAAAAATACAGCATTTATTCCTAGTAGTTGGTTCGTTAGTCGCTTGCGTTTTAATTAATTTAAGGAAACGGATATAATCGTCAATTCATTCTCATCACAAAGTTTAAATCTTCAAATTCCTTTGAACAATTTTGAAAACATCGCCGCCGCAAAGGGTTTATTTGATCAGCTTGGAAATTAGTTTTTCAACATTTTAATTTACAAATATTCCAAAATATCAAAGGAAGAACGAATACCACACGTACCAATAATAAACGATCGTTTGCTTAAGAAACTTTATAATTTTAAGATACTTTTTGAGTAAAGTGCCTTGATCTAAACTAACATTATAAAGAGAAGAGATTCAATTTTATGTTGGTTTATACTCAAAACATACCATACGAATAACATGGCGTTAGGGATAGGATTTCTCAGAATCACCACAATTAGGCTGAAGAAGGTAAACTTCTGCTTATATGCCCAACGATCAGTTTTGATCAAATGCGTGGCTTGAAACAAGTTCGATCGACTTAGCTCATGCGGCAAGGATAAACGCTTAAGGATAACGTTGCAATAAGGTTCATAAATATTAGCTAACCTTCGAATACCCAGAGCCGCGACTTTTTGACAGTTTGCAATGAAAATCTGTCAAAAATTCGTCACTTGAGACGTGCTTAAATCTGAGATGCTTTTGAATATTCGGGGGTAAGAGTTTCTCAATTCTGAGCCTCTTTGTTCATTAAATAAAATAATATATTTCATGGGTGTTTTTACGCTATTTTGTAGCGCAAATAGTATGTGATGTGACTGGTTCAATAAAACATACTCACAAAATGTTAAAGGTTTAATCAGTGAGTTGTGATTAGAGGGCAACATGGCCGCTGTCTGAATATTATGGAAATGAAACAAGTGACCCGGAAAATTCGCTGCTTCTATACATTATATGGTAGGTATATTACGCTTTACCTTCTGTAGTATAATCATACCTCGACTCTACATACTCTACTTCTACCGATAGTACACACTCAATGCGTCAATACGCTGTAGTTGGTAAAGTACCCATTAAATACAAGATTAATGATTAGTGCAAGTATGATAATGCTAAGTCAAAGTTTGACGACTGATGTGGCGCGGCAACGCAGGAGGTTGCGGGTTCGATTCCCGCCTTGGGACAAAGGTTTGTACGATCTGCAAATATTGATTCCGGGTATTCTGGGTATTTCTTATGTATAATAAAAAAATATATATGTATGTAATGTATTGTATTAAGTATATTAGTCATCTAGTACCCATAACATAAGCTCTGCTTAGCTTGGGGCTAGAGGATGATGTGTGGATTGTCCTTCATTATTATTATTATAAAGTAACTCATGGTATTGAAATTACAAGGTTGTTCTGGCAAACCTTAAATTTTTTATTGGCAAAATAATCAAATAATCCTCACAATTCATTTATTATTTTTCCATTGTTTCAGCGACCGTCACGTTTAACATTACACTTTTGGCTTGTAGTGTTATGGGCGTCATCTCTTGTGCACTTGTGGTGATTGGAGTTTACAAGGTACTCGTTCCTTTAATATTTATATATTTTTTTCCTCATTAAGGTAATTGGGTTTTGCTGCTGACAGTAAGAATAGTGAACTAATTTATGATTTGAGCCATAGTCCCACGAAGTACTTCCACCGTACCCATATAGCACTTTTATATAATTTTCGTAATATTTGTTTAATCACGTTATAATTAAATAAATATATTAATAACTAGCTGACCCGTGCCCACTTCGTTGGGCGGTAAACATTTTTACTTACAAATCTTAACTGTAGTAGTACTCGATGTCGCCAACAGATGGCGTTAATACGGCATAAAATAGCAGCCGTTCGCAGTTTCACCCGCGTAGCAGTTTTTTCCCGTTCCCGTTATTTTTTCGGGATAAAAAGTAAGTTACTCCTTGATACATCTGCTATCTGCCAGTGAAAGTCCCGTCGAAATCGGTCGAGCCGTTTTAGAGATTACCCGGAACAAACAGACAGACAGACAAAAATATAAAAAATTGCTATTTTGGTATATGTATTCCTATGCATGTAGTAAAAAGTGGTTATTTTAATATTACAAACAGACACTTCAATTTTATTTATTTGTATAGATGTATAGATGAATTAATGTCCTTTTTATAAAACACCTGCGTAGGTAGGGAGCCGACCACAGAGTACTTTTTTATAGACTGAGCCGACCTCGCATCGGAGCCGCGCGGGTACCTTACTCATAGATCTAAACTACTCCCCTGCACGCGCACTCCCAACTTGGTGACGCTCACTTCGCAACGGGCCGTGCAGCAGAAATCGTAATATTTTAATTTCGCCATAACTTCAAAACCAAATGTCCAATTCTAATCATTTAAAGACCAAATATTATCTACATGAACTGTACTTAGTGATAAAATAATTTATTTCGATAAGGATTAATAGTATGAGTAAAATATATGCGTTTAAATGTAGTCCAAACAAAATTCAAGATTTTTAAATAAAAAAATGGTTGTTGTGCCTCACTCGACATAGATAGGTATAGTGTGCCGCTGACTTTTTTGTAGATATTTATAAGATCTACAATTGTTTAGAACATTTTATGGTTCTATCTTTTATAGTTTAGGCAGCGTACGCAAAATAAGTAACTTTTCTGGTTTATTTTTTACACCTTGTGTCCGAAAAACCCAAATATTTTACAGAACGCTATTTTTTTCCAAAATAAAATTTAGCCTATGTTCTTTCTCAGGGTCTAAAGATTGTTTGTGCCAAATTTCATCAAAATCGGTTGAGAGGTTTAAGCAGGAAAGCGTAACAGACAGACAGACAGACAGACAGACAGACAGATAGACAGATAGACAGAGTTACTTTCGCATTTATAATATTAGTAAGGATAGTAAGGATAGTAAGGATGATAAATAATAAATACGGCTGGTAACACACGACGTTATTTAGTTCTAATCTGAATAAAGCTGGCGTGCACGCTAATAATAATTTACTAAAAGATAAACTATTTAACATTTTAGTAATACTCGTAGTAGAGCTTTTTGTGATGGGCTCGTCCGGAAAAGTACTAACTACCATGCCTATCTCTGCCGCCAAGCCGCATGCTGTGTTCCTGTTTGAAGGGAGTGGGTGCCGGCAAAAAAAATTAACAGGCACATGAGGCTTAATACCTATATGCCTGAGTTTAATGGACGCTGAAGAGTGCATCGTAGGGCACGTTCCTAACGGGTATAACCTACGAGGCAATACTTTGTTATAAGCGATAGTAACCACTTAACATTAGGTGGGCCATTGCCTTTTTCCATCAGCAAGTTGTATAAAAAAATCATGTCATTCCTTATAAATTGAGAAAGCAGAGCAAATTTTAAGCAACATTGAATTATGACCTCGCATTTTTTAGAGTCCCAATTCAATTTTGATTTTAAAACTTAGGCAAAACTCAATTAATAAGTCCAGGGTTCGCCTCATCGAACAATTTTTTGAAATACGCACTTTTTAGAAAAAACACTAAAAATAAATTATGACCTGTTTTTGTATTTTGATTTCACAAGTCGCTATGAGAAATGTTTTTCTTTAACAGTAGAAAAATAAGTCCGACATTACAATATGAACACTAACATTGTATATTTACAGACAACGGCCACAGCTCAGTTCGTAGTAAGCCTGCCTTCTACGCTGTAGGTGGTGGGTTTGATCCCCACCGAGACCAAAAGCTTTGCTTATTTTGGGGCTAGAGGGTACTGTCACACAGCACTCTCTAGAGTGCTGTGTGTGCGTGTGTGTCTAAATATTGATTATTGGTTATGTTCTTAGATTAACTTTAAACAGACTTCAAAATACTATTATAAGAATATATTTATTTAGAGCTTCTTGAAACGGTAAATGTCAATAGTAATATAAAACACTAAAAAGTATACAGTTAACCTTTTCAGGTTTAACTCGAACTCAAGTTTATCGAACTAATTTTTGAATCAGTACCAAGCAAACCGCCACGCTTGCAGACTCTTTCCGGTCCGGAAGTTAATCTTTCAAACTGATGCAACCGCGATCGGTAGTAAAACTTATTTAAAATAGCACCTTAAAATAAACAAGTATCTTACATACCCATAAAATCCGAAGACAAATCAATACATTTTCCTTCCTTTATATGTGTACCTACACTTATATTATAAAAACGAAAGATTCGATTTTTTGATTATTTGTAATACCTATATAAACACCAAACTACTCAACAGTAGAACTTTAAGACACATTTAGTACAACTACTAAATATATCTTATAGTTCTTTTGCCTATAGAATTACATTATCAGCGAGTTACATAATAAAACTTTATTTTTTTTTATAAAATAGAAATCCCTAAGAACTTATATCCCCAAAGGTACAAAAAATATAGCTTCGCTAAATATTGTTACCACTGAATCGAATCATAGGTCCCGTCAGTATTGGAATCAAATTAAAAACCACTCTTGTATCGCGCTTTTATCACAGGCGACGACCTTTAGGCGCTGATTTCTATTGTGATTCATAGTTGGAAACTGAATTTATGTTATCGCGACGTAAAATTGAAAAAGAAATCAATACACGCTGGGCTGGTCGTGAGTCCTGCTGTCGTGTTAGAAGCATTGTGGATCAACTAACTATTAGTTTAATAGCAACGCAAAAGTTAAATTAGATTGCGACTTACAAGTAAACTTCTTAATGGAGCACTAGCAGTAGCCTGTGTCTGGTGCCAACTACTGCGATGATGATGCAAGGAAATCATTTCAGTGCTAGTTCACACTCCTAAGAGTTATCTTGTCCATCATCCATTTACATGATCTATGTAATTAAGGCCATGTTTTGCCTCTACATCCTGCATTATCCCTATGTTACAATCAAATCAAATCAAATCATGCAATCGACATTAGTTTCTATCGAATATAATCCTATGCATTTTATTAAAACGTGCATTTATTGACGACCGGTGTGGCGCGGCGGGCGAATGTCCGCCTGCGACGCAGAGGTTGCGGGTTCGATTCCCGCCCTGGGATAAATGTTTGTACGATCTGCAAATATTTATTCCGGGTGTTCTGGGTATTTTCTATGTATAATAAAAAATATCTATGTAAGTAATATAGTAATGTATTAAGTATATCAGTCATCTAGTACCCATAACACAAGCTCTGCTTAGCTTGGGGCTAGATGATGCTGTGTGGATCGTCCAGCATTATTATTATTATTATTCCTTTATAAAAGTTTCATGCAAACCTGTTACCATTTCCTGTTCCTTATGCGCCCTGATGTTGCAAGAATAACCTCGCTTTCAACAAAGAGATGGCATTTATCTAATAACTCGTTCAGTCTGAACCCATATTTACTATCTTTCAAATCTTGTTATCTACTATCCATAAATGGATTAAACAAACAATAGAGATGCTACACAGACCTTCCGTTTAACACTTTTCGATGCTTAACCATTCGGTGTATGAATTATGTAGTAGATATTTAAAAGCTCGGTCCAAATAGCTGTTCACTCGTCATGTCCCACATTTTACTCTTTACCACTGTCATAAGTTTTTTTTTTTAAACTACAAAAGTGCAGTACACTTTCTGACTATATGCTGTGACATAATGATATCTATAGTATCCCTGAAAACAAGCTCACTTGCATACTACGTCATACCTCTCGGATTCTAATAATGATAAAAAATTTACCTGATTGCGGATATTCTGGCTCGATATATTTTCTGTTGTGTTTTAGGTATTGATCGATTTTATACATCTACTATCGAGGTTTTATAACGATCGAATTAACATAACAAAGCCCGCAATCGAATATATTAATATTCATCAAAGATTATTCTTAAAATTATAATATTTTCAAAGGGGTGGTATAAGTTGTAATTAATTCTGTTTCATAGATATACCTTTTTATATCACTTGGCATATGCTGAGTGGGTGTCTTTTTTCGCCTGTATGTTTTATGTATTGTTTTGTGTGGTGTAATTAAATATTTTCCTATTCTATTCTATTTTAAAATTCAATAACCGTTCTGTTCAGTGATAAAGAAAATTTTTGTTTCAGGACATCAAGTACCTTCTGTGTCCGTGGATTTTCACCATGGGACTCGAGACAATCGTCGAGTTTGCAAACCTTCTGTATTTGTTCTACTTGCAAACTGTGAGTGGGGTACGCAAACTTTTTGCCTTTTAACGCTATGTTCCATGCAATAAAAATGTGTTGTTGTTTTTGTTGTTGTCGTAGCGATGTGTCAACTTGGTTTACCAACTCTGTTCAAATCGGGTTGACGTCCGAACAAGTCGAATCGAAACAACCTCACGACTTTAATTCCCAGGCAGATGTAGAGAGATGTAGATACCCCCCTCAAATCTTTTAATACTACTACTTTAAGATTTTTTGAGGATGCCTAAGTAGTGAGAGGTTCGTGGTAGATTAAATCGGTCTGATGCGTCAGGTAGAACTTTTGTCTCAGGTTGCGGCTGTATTACGCGCGATCTAAAGTCCTATAATCAAAAAAACTCCTATTTCTAAATCTTTTTCAATAATAAAATCTGTATTTCATTCACTTTTAATATTATGAATATTTATACAAAGCCATTCGATCCGGTCTATTTCGAGTTCAGTACGATCGAAATAAATGTTTCCAATGCTGTTTTTCGATCGGGATGTAAACTTAATTGTAACCGAGTTGGCCATCGCTAATTACCACACTTTGACACTAATTCAACGCACTACCATTATTAATATTTGATCCATTTATTATCAAACACTACATAACATTATCAAGACCCGTTGTTGTCTTTTTTTTCTGGTTACGTATAATTAGGATGTCTTCAAGAGGTAATAGGTATCGTCTAGGTACGCATGCTACACCCTCGACCACATCATCACTTAACATCAGGATTGCAGACAAATTTTTACCCATAAACTGTTAAATAAAAAAAAACTTTGCTTTGCAGGACTTCCGATTGAGATAGTCCATCATTCACTCTCATAAATATACTTTCAAATATTACATTCATATATTATAGGTAATTATAGGTTATTATAGGTAAGACCTGAAAGACCTGGATGCAAAAGGCCCAAAACCGTATTGAGTGGCGTCTGAGAGAGGAGGCTTATGCCCAGCAGTGGGTTAAAACAAGCTGCCAATGATGATATTATAGGTATCATCTGAAATCAACTTTTCGTTTACTTGATCGCTTAAGATAAAGTTCCAAGTTGGGAAGCCTAAAAAGTTTCTGCTTATTACATTACAATATTCCCTAAACCTATTTTTGCTTCGTTTATATTTAGCTAAGAACTAATAATAACCAGTTAAACTCGAGCTTTGTTAAAGAAATCATACTAATGATATTCATTATTTCCTGGCCGCAAAGAGTGGAAACAGGAAAGGGAGACCTTTGCCCTATACTGGGTCAATAACGGCTGAACAATAATAAAATAATAATTATTTACTACGCGATCTTATTCTTGGCTGTAAAACATACAAGTATATACCTAAATCTTTGCACATTTTACGATTGAGCCGAACTGGCGGGCTGGCGGACATTTTCTTATTTTATTATCCCACGACTTTGTTAATGGGGATCGAAAGATTACTTTTATAAGCCATAAAAGGTTAAATCGTATAATAATGGACCGTTTAATCAATGTAATTGGTTGCCGGGAAAACAAAGTGATTCGACCATTATCAATTGACAATGGTGAACCGCGGCTGCTAACCGCCCATCTGGTATTCAAATATTAATTAACTAGTGGTATCATAACGTCATTCTGAATTTTATATTATCAACATATTATCTTGTACAGCTGAAACTTACGCTGATAAAACGACATTCTTTCCGATCTTTTGTCAAATTCATAATTAGCTACAAAGACAATAACATAATTTATTAGTTTTATAGCGCAAACCTGCAAAGAACTCTATACAAAGCATTCAATATTATCCCAATACTTTTTTGCCCAGAGTGGAATTTGAATCCTTGGTCCTACCGGGGGAATACGGGAATGCGCTAACCAACTGCGTAAACGGGAGCCTAACTCGGCGAAATATTCCAAAGGATATTTTTTATACGGCTTAGCGTCCGCGAGGATAAACTATTATATTAGCCTATTCGATAACATTTATATATTGTTTGCATATGTCAAGTGATGATTCGTGGGTTCAAATCCCACTCAAGGCTAAAACTTTTCGGATAGTATAAAAAAAGACAACAACGAAAAACAACGATCCGGTTTGAATGCCGGTCATCAAGCACCTCTTGCTCAAAATTCTGTTGCCGCATTTGTATAATAACTTAGTTAGTATTTGTTATATTAATTACTCTCTTATATTCAAATGAAAAATATATTCACTTGCATACCTTTCATTTCATATTCAAATATGTTTAACGCTTTTTGTTTCAGACAAATTTTAATCCCATAACAGCGTTCTTGTTTACATTGGACTTCTTTATCATCGCGTTGAATGTAAGTACCTACCAAAATATTAAGTACTAAGAACATTTTTAGAGAATCTGTGAGACTGTATCTACTATTATTCATTTGTGGCGTACTTGTTTAGTTTGGAAGATAAATCAAGTGCGTTTATAAGTATGAATAGTCGAGGACTGAAATGGACTCAAAATAGTTTTTCCTGGAAACGTGTGGAGATGTCCAGCTGTGGGTTCTACAGGCTTTTGATGATGATGATGAGAGTTTATTTTTACATTAGTTTTTGTCATAGTCCATAGTTGATAAAGCTACCTGTAATGAGCGGTAGTCGTTTTTATATATTACTAAATGTTGCAAAATAATATGGTTTTACGCGAAGAAATAACGAAGCCATGGCCTTTCACTTGACGTACTTATATCCTTAATACGACGTGGGGCGTATATTGTGAACAAAGCAAGCAAAGGCGAGATACGACGTGGGGGTCCCCACTGGGGACTATAGTATGTAGCTAAACCTTCCTCCCTTCTTATAATACTTTGTCCCTTAGAGACGAGGGCCTACTTACAGCTGATATAGAGGTCACTAAGTTTAACTTAGTGAGTTTGCTTATAAACGGAAATACGAAACCGAATCTAGGTACTAATATTTTTGACTTGCTCGAATTTTGTCTTCTCGTGGGATAAACTTTTGTCTAGATGATTTGTCTATGAATTATAGACAGAAACTCGTGTAATTAATAGCTTACAAGCTCATATGTACGCTACTAATTACTCATATGTATGCTGATACGGAAAAGTAAACTATAATAATTTTATACGTATCGTATGAAAGTTTTTTTATCAATGAAATAGTAACAAAGAAGAACATAAAAGAGAACGTGTTCGTTATGAAGCGACTACAAAGGCTTAATTGCAAAATTACTAAATCCTAAACATATTAGAATAAATCGCGATTTGAGTCAAATCGTGTATGATAAATTGAATTTTGTATAAATATAGGTAAAATTGCGATCAAACGTCTGCATATAAATTGTAAAATAAAATATATTTCACTAATTGACATTTGTAAAAAAAAACGCACTCACTTAACATGGATATAGTTATGATTGGCCAGTACTACGATTAGATGTACCCATGGTCCATTGTGTATTCCGAGCTCGGTTGCCAAGTGAAATGTGTATGGAGCTACAGTTAATTTCGCTGTAACAGAAGCAGTATGGAATAAAGTTATAGGATATCGTCTAACTGCAACGCAGGAAAGAAATGGTGGCTTTCTATAAAATATCTACCATTGTACCTTTTCATTTCTCATCGCACTACGCCAATAATTTCTAACGATTTGTATGTGTTCAATATCAGAAAGACTTATGATACTTATTTCCACTTACATCAAAACGCAGACTTTCGTAATCTCGTGTAGATAAACACATGTGCTTTATTCTCTAATTTTCTTGGAAATTGCTTCATTATTTAAAACAAGACAATCTGTTATTTTCGGTAAGTAACGATATAACACAACAGCAATTTCCAGCAAGACAATATTAATCGTGGGACACTTTTATTTCATTTTTTCTTAATTTGCTGGAGATTTTAAAGTACATTTTAGGTAGTATATTTCATTATTTAGAGGATATTAAAAATGAGCGCAGTCGAATTAGTGGCATGAAAACCAGATACTATATTGTGAATGTTCGTATTTATAGGGTATCACAGTTTTCCAGTGTATTCAGTATGAAAACCGAGTAATTATTTTAAGGATTTTTTTTTCTTATATTCGTTTATACCGACGGTTTAGTTATTATGTTTCTTGAAATAATTTGTTTATTGTTTTTTTTTGTATCGGAAGTAATACCGAATCGACGCTCTTATTTTGTCGTCACTGCCAAACAAAGGAGCACCTACATAAATTATTACAGAAGTGCCTGTACTTGCCGGATGGATCCAAGGAATTGTTAAATACCGGAAATGAGGGCGTTCCGAGATGTCTGTCCCCTGGGAAATAAAAAATAATTTTTTTTCAATGTCACAAGCTCTTTGATCAGATCGAAAGAAATGATTGACTTTTGCAAGTGATAAACAATTGCACTTGACTGCATTACCACATCTGCCTGAGTTGGATACACCGAAGGGAATTCTAGCAATACATTTTAAAATTCAAACTTTTTGACAAGGAAATACTTTTGTGGAACAATGGATGAAACCTCGGAAAATTAATGCTTTAAAAGGATTGGCACTCTCGTATTTATAAAATAATTAGTAAAAAAAGCTTTACCTTTTCGTTTCTCTAAAAGCTATTAAAGAAGAAAGCTTGAAATATGATCATGAGCTACGCAAGAATGTACAACATCTAACTCCGTTCGGTAAAAGGTCACTCAATGACAAAGTTAAAGGTGAACCAGTAAAAAATCGTGATGAATTTAGATGGAGGAATTTATTTTGTGTAATGTTTGACCTGGTTTATCAAACTCAGACGGAAATTTTAAAGGATAGGTTAGGGATATATTTCAAATTCATTCGTTATGACGTAGCTGTACTGAATACACTGTTAGGTTGCATATTATGAGGTGATCTATCACGCTCTAAGGGAAACGAATTTAAATTTTTATAATTTAAAGAAATTACAAACATTTGTGATTAGAGGTTAGCGTGGCATGGACATGTCATGCGGAGGGAAGAAATGAGATCTCCATATAGCGAGGAGAGTGTTAGAAAGGGATGTGGAATGTTATAAAATTAGAGGAAGATCAGAGAAAAGATGGATAGATTGCGTTTTTTTCAATTAGCCCTGTAAAACTAAGATACCAACCTCTGCCTGATTAAAAAATAACGGCTGGTTGTTAGGGCAAAATGCACATGAGAACCTTTACATCAAAATAACAGAAGCATTGCAGTGCCATATATCGCGCTTGAATGAACGTCAAACAGAAGTAACAGCTCAACATCAATTAGACTGTCTGCTAGTTTTATCACTTTTTCACGTAAAACTTGACCTAGCAAGGGTCGAGCCCACAACTTCGATCTCAATGCGTGACCATATAAGGATTCCTGTGTTCAGCACGTCCTACAGTCGAGGTGATAAATCGGCATACTCGTACATAGTAAGTCCGTAGCTATGATCGTCGCCAAATAGCCAACAACGATGCTCGGCTAACTAGTATTACTTATTGTACTCTGCCCAATAATATTAGTCATAAACGATACCGTCCATTGTTAACTTTTATAACTTACTCGTAAAACCTTATCTATTTGCTATGGCATGGCATACGCCTACTGCTATATTTTTGTTTCGCATAAAATATTGGGTTTACTACCGCGATACGTATTCTAATGAGAACGTGGACTGGAAAATGTCTATAACACAATTCTGGACTTAAATACTAATAATGTTGAGCTCCACTGCAAATTTTAATTACTGTGTGAAATGACCATAGATATTTATTTACGCGACTTGCGTTGCTACGAAATTAAAACTGTTGAAAATTTGCCGTTGTATTAAGGTCGATTTCATCGCATATTTCAATCTCTATACCAATTATAAGAATCTTTGTCCTGACTGACTGAATGAGTGACTGGGATATAGACAACGCACAGCCTAAACCACTGGTCGTAGAGGGTTGAAATTTTCAGAGTATATTCGTCTTGGAGCGTAGAGGTGTACTAAGAAAGGAATTCTCGAAATTCAACCTCTAAACGTGTACAGCGGGGGTTGAAGTTTGTATGAAAATAGCTTCACGCGGACGAAGTCGCGCTCGTTTTGCTAGTCAAATATACATCAGTTATTTTTTATTAAAAGCGATAATCAAAAGGAGTAGGTATTTGATGCTAAAGTATTTTCTATGTATAATAAAAAGTATATATGTATGTAATGTATTGTATTTAGTATATCAGTCATCTAGTACCCATAACAGAAGCTCTGCTTAGCTTGGGGCTAAATGATGCTATGTGGATTATCCAGCATTATTATTATTATATTAAGAACAGCATGGACCCTAAGACATTATCCTGGCGGACACCAAAGTCAGATTTAAAGTTAAATTGGTTACATTTTGGATATTGAAGTTAAAAGGAATATCTGTAATTCAAGGACTCTATGTACACTACTGATTAGTAGGAGCTAAGCAAAAAAAACCGTGAAGGATTCCAGATTCCATCTTACGAGGGAAGCTAGTTAACTATCAATCGTTCGATAAAGATTTTACTCGCTCGGTTTTTACCGACCGAAGGAAAGTAATTATTGACACAATTTAATCTAAGCTTTTAGGTAGTAGAGGAAGAATTTATGTTAAGTAAGGAAATGCTTCAGTCTCATCTGTCTAAGAGTAATATTTAAGCCACTCTAGAGATTCCAGGTTTTTCGTAGTAGCAAATGTTGACCTAAATTTCATAAAAGTAATAACTTTTGAACGACTGAATATCGTGGAACATACAGAGAGGTTAAATCGATAGCCGTTAAGGTCTGCCTTTGCTGTGCCACTGATGATCCACCCTTTCAGTTACACCGTGTATAATTGCCCTAGCAAACGAAGCGTTTCAGTTTCGAGATTGGCCAAAAATGCTTTTGTCCGGCTCTCTGTTATCGCCTACAGCACGCATTTCTCAACTCATCATCGTTGGTTTTTATCTACCATTTTTCTATAAGGCAAGAGCGCATGTATGTGTTCGAGACTGTCCTGCTCCATCGTCGGTTAAGTCATTACTTACCTACCACTTACACTTTGATTTTGACGCTATATAAATTATCTACAGTAGATACACAGGTCTGTACAGGTCTGTTTACTTTACTCATCACCACGGGTGCTGAAGCAGTAGCCCGTTTCTGTAGTGCTGAATGTTGGTAGATGCAATGTTCAATGTAGAAATGTAGCGAGAACAAGCTCAGTCTATGTAGTTATCAGTACAGGACAGGTTGTCTGTGAAAGGAACAACATTTTTGCAAAAAGTTATGACGGTAACATAAAGAGTAAACCTGAAGTAATAACACAAACAAAACCCCGCATAAATTAATGTTGCCTTTTCGCCATAAAATATCCAGTTTCGTCTCTTGATTTCTCTACCATAACAAAAAGGTATGTAAATTATGAAACTCATCAGAATTCGTTAAACTTGCTTTATCATTTTTTAAGCATATATTTGAGGACATCCGGCTATGCAAATGATAAGAATGACAATTATGTACTTAGATAGAACCACTAAATCAAAAATAGTCACAAAATAAAAATATAGATTCCTATAGCACAGGATTCTCAGGCGCCAGTCTCTCGCAACACCGATTAACTTAGGTTCTGGGCTATCTTCGAAAACGCAACTCCGTATAGGTACGTAAGTATTACGTTCGCCTTCGAGATATCGTGTAAATTGGCCAAAATGTAACGAGGAAGTCGTGGGCAATAGCTAGTAAATAATAAAACAGGATTGAGGATAATATGCCAATATTTCAATGTTCTCCAGTTAGTTTGAGTTACACACCGCCATTTAAACCATTTCAGTAAAGCACCAAAATACATTATGATTTTCAGAATTTTCAGTTTGTTGTACACGTTGTTTATTTTTAAGTCATAACTGCTTGTTGAGGTAATTAAGGGGTTTACTCATAACAAATAATTAATTTGGATAATTAAGCACCCGAATTCAATTCCAATAATTATTCCACGCACAGATTGACATGATTGTAAACATGGCCGCCACAGCAAAATCAACAAAAAATCAATGTAAAATGTGTAAAAAGTGCCAAAAGAATATTTTATGTGAAATATAATATTAGAATCGTTAACAATAGAAAATACTTTTATTTTATAATAACCAAATTAACTTATGGGTTTTTGACTCAATTTCGGACTCGCGCACGAAGGGTTCCGTACCACACAAATGTGATTTTTTTGATAGATAACTATCAAAAAAATCACATTTGTTGTAAGTATTAAATATTTATTTTATTCTTTTTTTTTAGTATTTGTTGTTAAAGCGGCTACAGAAATACATCATCTGTAAAAATTTCAACTCTTTAACTATAACGGTTTATGAGATACAGCCTGGTGACAGACGGACAGACAGACAGCGGAGTCTTAGTAATAGGGTCCCGTTTTTAAGTCAGCTAGTTCTGACTCAGTTTATCACATGGTAACTACCTAAATAACGATTGACGTCACGAAGAAAGGAAAAGTAAAAAATATGTTGAAATTACTCAACGCTCAAAGTGATTGCAAACAGGAAAAACTTTTTACTTGTAATCTTATATAGGAAACAGGAAAAAGGAAAAATCTGTGAAAATGTCTAAATTCTGTAGTCTCAGGAACGCAATCAAGCAATAAAATAATTTATGAAAAATACAGAAAATTTCTAACATCAGCGATTTAAAACATATATTGCACATTACATAGTATGTATTACAAAAGTTTCACTGCGAGATAGAATGAGGGAAATCCGTAGAAGAACCAAGGTCACCGACATAGCTCTCAGAATCAGCAAGTTGCAGTGGGCAGGCCATATAGCTCGTAGAACCGACAACCGTTAGGGAATAAAGGTTCTCGAATGGCGACCACGAACCGGAAGACGAAGCGTAGGACATCCTCCTACCCGATGGACTGACGACACTGTTAGGACCGCGGGAAGTCGATAGATGGAAAAGGTTCAGAATCGTTCGTCCTGGAAACGTATGGGGGAGGCCTATGTCCAGCAGTGGACTTCTGCAGGCTGATGATGATTTCATAAGTATATTACTTATCAAGCATAGATAAACTACTGTATATAGGTATTTATATATTGTATTGTTATATTATATATGTAAATATAACCAGGATATGCGTAATCGAATAGAATAACCTGAGCTAAGTACTTATTCGAGACGACCGATGTGGCGCGGCGGGCGAATGTCCGCTTGCGACGGAAGAGGTTACGGGTTCGATTCCCGCCTTGGGATAAATGTTTGTACGATCTGCAAATATTTATTCCGGGTGTTCTGGGTGTTTTCTATGTATAATAAAAAATATGTATGTATGTAATGTATTGTATTAAGTATATCAGTCATCTAGTACCCATAACACAAGCTCTGCTTAGCTTGGGGCTCGATGATGCTGTGTGGACTGTCCAGCATTATTATTATTATTATTATTGAATTTGAATGTTTACGATAGCTGACTTGTTTTACGAGTAATTTGAAAATACTAGAAAGCTGGTGGTCTAGTGGGAGTGACCCCGCCTTCTGATCCTAAGGTCGAGGGTTTGAATCCCAAATCCCAACCTAAAATCCCAATGGATTGGGATGGAAGCGCTGTCCAGTGCTCTCAAACGGTGAAGAAAAACATTGTGAGGAAACCAGTTTGTATTCTAGCAGCGGCGATGGGCTTGCAACCTGTCACGTATGGAATACCAACTATTGCAAAAAGCGGATATGTATACCAAATGTAAGATTGAAACGTACCTATGACTACCCCTTTTAGACATCCTCAAAGAATCTCGAGTAGGTCTTTGTTAGTAAGAGATCTAAGGGGGTATCTACTGTACCGGGATTAAAGTCGTGATGTTATTTCTCCTATTTTTTTCGAAAATACTAGTTTGGTTGTAAATTTACTAAAGATTTTTATTACACAGGTGTACGCGCTGGTATGCGTAATCTCACAACTGCAAGAGTACGTCGATGGCCGTGGAACTGCTGCATTTGATTATAACGATCGGGTGAGTGCGTTGACCCTGATAGTGCCATTATCATAGAATTATTCGTTGCCTCAAAAAGATTCAAGAAAGTAGTGGCGTTCGTTTGTAAGTGGTACCCTGTTTTCACAAAGTTGTTTTTCAAACCTTACTTATAAGTGCGAAAGATTTAATTTTTTTAGATAATTAATTTAGGAATACTGCTTCAATGTAGATTTTATTTATTTGATATACTACTTGCTAAAGAACTGCGTGTTTTTTTTGGCGCCTGAAGAAGAAACGTAGGACGCCTTCTTACTCGATAAACCAATTACACTGCTAGGATCGCGGGAAAACTCTGGATGGCAAATACTCAAAACTGCTCATTCTGAAAACGTATATCGTATTCTGGCCTATGTCCAGGAAATAATTTATTTAAAGATGGTCGTTCTGATGTTCTATTAGAAAGCATAGCCTGGCAGGTCTGTCATACGTTAGAAAAGCGTCCTACGATGCATTGCTCTGCGCCCAATATCTTTAGAAATGCAGGGTGTTGTACAGGGTACAAACCTTATGTATTTTTCCACCGCCACCTACATCTTTGAAACCGAAACATTAGCGGTAGAATATCTATCCTGTTATATTTAAATATATTTCGAGACAATCAAAAATAAGACGAAAAATAGCACCTACCCTTCCTGGTTATTGGTTTTGATAAAGAATGGTTCTTTATTTTATACTCGAGAGATTCAGAATACTCGTAAACCGAATATAAACACACATATCTATGAAACTTGGTTGATGTTAACGGCCACTTTAAAACATCGATTTCAGGTTCTCGATAATAGCCCAAAGCTATCACTGCATCGATATCTTGCCAAGCATTATCTTGCGGTCAATGAAAACCATCCCCTAAGGGCATCACAATGGGTTTCAAGATATCTGTGGCGTACTATGCCGCAGTGACCTGTTTTCGACGATATGTAGCTACGGCCGTACGTCTATGCAAAATACTGCCCCATACCATTACTGACCCTCCAACGGACAGCTCTCTTCTGGCAATGTTGCAAAGGTTGTACCTTTCTCCAAGCATCATCATCCCGGTTTCGGTATGAGCGAGGAAAGTTGGCTCGAGTTACAGACTAAGAGTGATAGAGCGAAGGAGACTCTGAGTTATCTATTTACGGTTTAAATGCTCATAGTCACTTGCCGAACTTCCAAGCGTAGTTCTGACGTCAAAAGAAGTCAGAGTATAATTTCTTAGTCGATCGTCCCCTGCTGATGTGCCTCTCTTGCGACCTTGCCCTGCAAGTCTCGTATACTCTCCAAAGTCTGGCGATAGCAGACTTTACTGTATTTTAGATAAAAGTTATGACTATAGAGACCTGAGTTACGCCTACATTCAGCAATATCTCTTTGTGTAAGCAACACAACGGTATTTAATAAAATGAATGCACATGTCACCAAAGTATTGCAACAGATGAAAAATAACAAATGAAACACTAAAACATAGAACGATTGAAATATTATTTCTTTCAAATTAAACATTCAGGTGCATGTTGCCAGTGTGTAAAGACTCTTAACTCATATTTCCGATACACCCTTGAGTGTATAAGAAAAACCAAGATGATATGGTGAATTTTCGTTGGAAATTCATCCATAACAAACTTTACTATATAAAAAGCTATCTTTATTCTATAAGCAAACAATTGATCTTTTGGCCAGACCGAGCGTTGAAACAAAGCAAGAACTTCCATAACTGGGGACGTCGTAAATTTTAACAATAGCAGGTTGTCCTGCCATGACCGTTACACCCATTTGTCCAACAAGCCACGTAGAGCCCATAGAATTAATCAATCAACCTTCCTGAAACTGAATGGAGCAGATACTTATGCAACATCAGAAAATATACGCCTGAAGTTGATACTTTTTTCATATCATTCTTAGTTTAAGTTACATATTTTGCTTATTATTTATTACAATCAAAGAGTGCTAAGTGAAAGATATTGTTTCGAGCGGCAGAATCCTTCCTTTGCTGAATTCATATGCTATACTCATTTAAAATACTTGTAACACGATGAGCCTAGATGAAAACCATCTCGTTCCCACACCACACACCATCGTCAGATATAATGTCGGTTGATTCGAGGCTATTATTAGATTTTATTGGATCGAAACTGGGATCTGTACCCCAAATAAGCAAGCACCAATAGTTTCTCATTTAGAAAATCGAATCTCAATTTGCTTGGGATTTATAATATTTGATCAGAATGAAACTATATGGGACCAGATATTAAAGAACACAATAAAATATCTATCACCAGGGGGCCTAGTACGAAATAAATTAGATATTTGTGACGTAATTTTCGTTTTTATTTATTTGGAATCGCTAAGAAATATTGCACAAAACTTAAAATTATACTCAGACAATACAATGTCTCACCCTTGCATATCCATTAAAGGCAATCACAGCTAACACAGGTTTTACAAAAATAATATAACGCCAATATTAATTATATAAATTTGTAAAGTACCGTGTTATCATTCGAATTTGTTGTTGATTTGAATATGGTGCGGTACGTTTACGCCATAAATATTAAGTTACTCATGCTATATCCTTTCTTTTCTCGTAGACCAAAGCCAACCATGTGTTTGACTCGTGTCCAAAGCTAATTTGTGACCGGGCGGCTTTCCATAGAGCCTTTTGACGTATGAAAGTACTAAACGACTGCCTATTTTCAACACACGGAGCAACAATCTAGCTGTTGTTATGTAATTTCATACCAATTCAGAGACCCATTTTTATTTGCTTTAACAAGTTTTATATGAGTTTTATAAGTTCATATCACGATTACGGAAGCGGTGTTCTAGACTAAAATATTCGTCTCCACGTTTGACTCACCATCTAGCTGAGACTATGGCCTACGTAAAGTTTTTACGAACTCTGCTCCCGTATATATTATTATAATTTTATTTAAACTATTATTAGGTAGTTTAAATAAAATTTTAATTTATACTTCAAAGCTGGTGCCTTTATCTTAATCGTTCTGTACACAACTTATTAAGTCGATGTTGTACTACGAGACGCCACAGGGGTTAAAATGTAATTTTCATCTTCTAAGAAGTCCAACCAAATATTTAGAGATTTGTTCGACTTTATTGGCAGACAAGCTGAAAAACGCTCAACGCTCTTTGGATTACAAGACTTCTTTCCTTAAACTGTTAAGTTAGTTATCTTCGAACAACTATTCCAGGAATCTTATTTTGTGCTAAATAAAAACTGATAACTGCTTATTTTAATATAAAAATACAGCACGAGTCGCGCATACTCTATTAGTATTCGATGACAGTTGATATGGCCTAGTGATTCAATGATCTGTTCCTCTTTTATCCACTGAACAATCCATTCAAATATGCAATAGTAAAACCCCATGGAGCCGGGTTCATATTTTTAAGCCAACGTTAGAACTAGATTAGAAAAATGTATGGCACTGTGTTGTTTAGATGGCAGCAGTTCAATACACGGCGACGGCACAGCATACCACGACAACAAGTACCGCCCCTAGCGGTCGCCGCAAGTCAGCTGGCAGGCCAATGCCTAGCCGGTGTGAACCCGAAGACTTCTCAGAGGCTCCAACTAAGACTATTAGTAAGTGTTTTCAGTTTTGTTTTCACAGAGAATGTCATTGGTGTCCATAATATGCGATTTTATTATTTTCAGAAAAAGTATCACAAAAGTTATCAGCGACATATTTTATAGATTAGAAATATGTTTTCTAAGCAGTTCTAATAAAAATCAAAACAAGATCAAGATATTGTATTTATATTACTTATTCTATAGCTTAACTGTTATTACTTTTTAATTTAGTCTTGTTTCGCTTTAGAGCTATTCAATTAGCCTGAGATCAGAGAAAGAAAAATAGGAATTGCTTGAAAGAGACCGCGGTCGGATAAGCAAAACGCAAGTAGTTAGGGATAAGACATGGAGTAAATACCTACTAGAAATGTAATGTAGCTCAGTTTCTTTTAGAATTTTTTTATTTACAAAGAACGCCTTGCCATCCTGTAGGATCGCAGGAAGTCGGTAGATCAAAAGAGCCCAAAACCATTCTTCTTGGAAATGTACAGGGGATGCCTATGTCCAGTTGTGGACTTCTTTAGCTGGTATTGTTGAAGATGATTTACATGGAAAGTTACAACTAAATCTAGTATTTATAATGGTATGTAAAATATAAACTGAAACATTGAGCTGTCTAACGATCTAGAGTCGTAATGCTATTTTATTAAGGTTATATAACTACTGAATTATGTTAACAGCATCGGTTCTCTCAAAACCGAGTCGGTCCATCATAAAGAAACACGTCCAGTTCCCTGACGAACAGAGCTGTATTGAGGAGGGGCTTGAGCCCCCAGTAATTGAAACTATCGAAGAAAAACCTGGTGAGTACTAACAAACGTAGCCAAAATCTGTTAAGTTCTAACAAACCTAGCAATTGTTGACGACCGATGTGGCACAGCGGGCGAATGTCCGCCTGCGACGCAGGAGGTTGCAGGTTCGATTCCCGCCTTGGGGTAAATGTTTGTACGACCGGCATATATTTATTCCGGGTGTTCTGGGTATTTTGTATGTATAATAAAAAATATGTATGTATGTAATGTATTGTATTAAGTATATCAGTCATCTGGTAGGTACCCATAACACAAGCTCTGCTTAGCTTGGGGCTAGACGAAGTTGTGTGGATTGTCCAGCATTATTTGTTACGTTCTAACTAGCCTAGCAACAGGTTACACACTTGGCACATAGCCCTTAACTCTTTGATTTAACTAATTTAAAATTAATATAGTAAAATTAACCTCGAAATAATTATTATTTCGCATCTTCCCTGTTCAGAAAGGTTTAATAAGTATTATTTCCAACAAAGATAATGAAAAGGAACATGAGATTAAAATAAATAACTACTAGAAACTGCTGGATCTAAGCAAACAATAAGAAAATTATAATAAAGAGATTTATCAAGGTTAATAGCATGGAACTTAGTTAAACATTAGGTCGATAAATTTGAGAAGTATTACCGAATTCACAAGGAAATTACTCTATGAAATTTATCGAGGCTAGTTCTGTGCTAAAGGGTGTAGATAAAATTCGATAGAAAAATCAGGCGGTCGATACAACAAATTTGTCGGCCGAAGTTCTACGATCGCACCCCTGAGCAATTTACTTCGACTGGCCCCACAGTTCCATGGTAGCTCGGCTCGGGTTAGTACGAGTGTATATAAAAAAGTATACCTATATTTTAATAGAACTTAAAAGGTTACCATGGTAACCTTTACTTAGTTTAGAGTTCGTAAGCCCCCGTGAAAATGGAATGGAATTGGATGAAAATGTCCAACATTATTTATTTATACATATCGTCAGTGGAAAGGAAAAAATGCTAAAGCGCCAAAATGCTACTTGTGGGAAATCAATTTTAAAGTTATAACTCCTTCCACTGACGATATGGATATTTGAACACCCATTTCTCTCCAACCCAACAAAGATACTCCTTACGTTAGGTAATCCAAAACATATTACACAGGCACGAAACAAATAACAAAGATTAAACAATAGATCATCCGATGTAGAATAACCCCTAAGGCTCCAAAGAACCAAAGATGACAATATTTTGGATTCACCTCGTTTATGCGACGTTTCAAACATATCTTCTTGATTTATTGATAAGGAATAAAAATTTCCTTAAACATAATCTGTACTAGGTACTACTAAAAATTTCCTACCAATGGTTATAATGGTTTTGGGTATTTTCTATATATAATAAAAAATATACATGTGTGTAATAAAGTATGTCGGTCATCTAGTACCCGTAACACAATCTCTGCTTAGCTTGGGGCTGGATGATGCTGTGTGGATTGTTCAGCATTATTTATTTATTTAATGACAAACAGTGAGAGAAAAAACTCTGAACAATGCAAAAGCGGCAACTATTTGTGTTATGACCAACGTGTTTTTCACAACCCATATCTTGAAATAACAAACTGAAAATGTTTTTCTTTTAGATTTCAAATAAACATAAATTTTACGATACGAAAATCCTTCAAACTAAGGTAAAACTTGTGATTAAAACAAAGAATGTCGTCTCAGTAATTAAACAAGAGACATAACACTTTCAAGTTACCTTAGATCAGGAATCTTTGTAAAGTGACTGCAAGCGAGGATAGTAGATAGCTAGGAAAGTTTGTTAATAGGGGGTGCTACCAACTTTATCGTTATCATTGTCAATCCACTTGCCCGGATTAAAAAAATAACCTTTTTTTTATGAACAAGAAAGATTCGATATTAGGACATGCATACCAAAAATAAATAGGTGTATTCACCGATTTCTCCGTCGATTGTATTTATTTAAAATCAGTAAGTACGACTTAAAACCGTTGATTCCTCGTTCGTAACGTAAATAAAGAAAGTAAGCAACGATATCGATTAAGAATCTTGGAAAAGGAAGACATGACGCCGACCACTAAGCGCGGGCTAAAGACAGAAATATGATCGTGGCTTAATTAACAGTTTACACTATTCTTAATGGTTCCTGTAATATGTGTTATTCTGCAGAAGGACGTGTCATCAGTTCTCTGTGGATGGAGCTAGAGTCGGAGGTACCTCCACCGGATCGCTGACGGCGGCGTAGCGAGCAGTACTATCGGCCGGTGTCTCGCGCGCGTAACGAGCGACGCAAGATGTCCGTAGCCGGGATGCTGCCCGCTACCATTGAAGATAACGAGATCAAGGACTCGTCTCTATAGACACAAGTGATTAACTTGTACTACTTATCTGTTCCCGAAAAACTGCAAGCTTGCAAGATAACATCTGTGTTGCATAAAACAGTGCTTAAGAACATTTTCAAAAATTGTGAAGTTGCAAGTTTTTTTTTGTGCGAACCTTTTATTAGTTACTTAAAATTAGGAGGCAGATAAATGAGTTCAATTCACTAAATACTGCAATAGTATAACTTGATTAGTGGAACTTGATAAACAAGGCATTGAGCGTTACGTGAAACAGGTGATATGAACGAGGTCACAGGCCTATTGTGAGGCCTATTGTGGTGGGTTGGACAAGTTTTAGTAAGCTGAGCGGCTAACGTTAAATCTGCCTTTGTTCCCTTTCGCTATCATGAAGTTTCAGTATAATAATCCCTTTTTTAGATGGTGGCGACATAGTAGCATCAGTATTTTATAAAATGTTTCGGTTATTCTTAAATGTTTGAATGAGAAAAAAAAATATGTGTAGTAGTGAATCGTCTCAAAGTTTTCACAATAATATAAAAACCAAAATAAAAACTGTACTCTAGTTGGTACCTGCCTAGGTAGGTAGGTACCTACTAGAGTACAGTTACCTTACTTAAGAGTTCACGTCCACATTTCTAATCACAGCACCGACCGCCCCACTACGCGACTTAATATCCGTTCACGTTAGTTCCATGTTATCATAGAAAGGAAGGGAATATACGGTATGGACGAAAATCCATCGCACTATCGATATATATAGAAACCATTTTTTTACCTACCGTTTTTTTACCTACCATTTTTTTATTGTCCAACTAATTTCCATTTTTGTTATTTTCTAATACACTTAAGAACTCATCACTTTTGCTCGTCCGGTAATGTAAAATTTTTTATAAAAATTAGAAATATTCGATTTCCTTTCATTATAGACAAGGTTATAGATGCATCAGAAATTCTAAAGTTTCAAATTTAAATTTTCTAATTTTACTTGCTATGAGTAGTCCTATGACCTTGAACAGATTTTCGCGGTCACCGACCGTCTGGTATGCTCCGTAATGTTTAATACTGGTGAAACAAACTAAACCTCATTCTGAAACGTTTGCAGATGTTCACAATCCATTTTTATGACACCATATTTTCTTGTGAAGCTATATTTTAAACAAAGTTGATCGAATTTTACATTTGAGTGCGTTCAGCCCGAGGTTCGTGCGGTAATGGATAAATAAATTATCTATATTTGTTATTCCGCCCGGGTTACAGATTACGATCCTTTCAAATTTTGGTTTTCAGAAATAAACGATAATAAAAATTTGTGAGATGTACGTGCCTAATCAACCTAGAGAACCTTCAGACGCAATAGATATTGTTAAGTTTTAATTTCATACAAAAACTCCATATCAAATATTAAAAAAATAAATCCTAAGCACACACAGTAAAATAAAGGTAATATTATGAAAGCCTTCAAAAGGAATGATAATCACGGACAGCAACCCGAGACCGGTAGGTACAACACAACGAAATAACGCGTTGAAAGAAAATACGGTACAATATAAGAGAAAATAAACTTAGTACAGTCAGCAACTGGAATTCATGGACATTTTATGATTAAAATCAAAATAACCTAAATAATAATAAACCTTGAATTCCAAACTAGGAGATGTTATCTCTATTAAATAACTATTAAAGCTGCTTAGTATTTTTTTTGGCAGACTAACGGCAATTATACCTATATTCTTATACCTTTCAAGTACTGTAAACGCCAAAAGTATATTACTTTTCATTCTATTTATAGTGAAAGGCCGAATCAACTCTACGCAAAAGATAAACACAAGTTTAACTGTACAATAATGATTCACTCAAACATGTGACGTATTTATTTCAATTTTTAAATAATATCTTAAGCTTATTATGCTCCCTACAAATAAACTAAACCACGGGAAAGTTACCTACAACGCCGAACTGAGTAGTTTATTTTACGAGTAGCTAGTGCATTGCCCCAGCTCGATGTATAATACATAAAAATTATGACAGAAAACGTTCTTTATGTCGGTGCAACCACTTTCTTGGAAGACATTTTGCTTATTTATCAGCTGAATTTGTCTGAAGTTCATTAATCTGTTAATGAGTCCAACAGACTTGACGTTCAGTTTAGATTAAGAAGATATTTATGCGTTTTCAATTTATTAAGAGCTTAGTAAGGTGAATGTTGTATACGCCCGAATACTCAAAAGCAAACTTAAATCTTATCTTAAAATCTTTGGGACGTTTCACAAGGACCAGGGTACAATTAGGCATTTATATATTATTATCATTTTGTTAAAGTGTTAGTACACAACAAAATGAAGACATAGTTTTACGAGCGATTATTTACCATGTGTTTGTGTATGTGATTGAAATATATGTATGTATTTAGCAAATATATGATAATATGCATACGTCTTAAATACATTTACCTTTGAAATATTGTACGAAATTTGACCCGGAAGTCTGGAACATGTCATGGAAATATTATGAAATTGCAGATAGGTACATATATAACAGCTGTAAACCACGATTGTTATTTTCTACATTAGAAATTTATTTTTATCTTTGTAAATACGTAGACTCAAACATATTCAGAGACAAACTAAGAAAAGGCAGCTACTCTGTTTTATAACTGGCGGAAGTGACTGACTAGGACGACTTAGACTGATGTGTGTAGATGTAGTCTTCTGACATTAACTATCTAGTTTTAAGGATTATGATTATTTATTTATAACATGAAGCTTTATTCTCCTGACGCTATAAACTAAAATGTGTATTTATTGTATAAAAAATTAGGTATGCACTCATAGCAGGATGCAAAATTATGAGACCTCACAAGGTAAGTGCCTAGTTTTTGAGTAGGTAATAGTTACTACCTATGACATTTCATTTTCTAGCACCTGTAAAACAAATTATTTACAAGAGCTATTAAGTGCATTGTGGTTATGAATATATGCGAGTTGATGTGCCAATTGAACCAAGGACACTAGTGTAAAAATATGAAATATTTTTATATATACTAGTTTAGGGACATTTTTGCACCGACCGCATAAATATCAAGAGAAACAAACCAATGAACATAGGTTAAAGTCTTAGGTAGGTACGTCTAGAATCGAAATTTTGGTTTACTGAATTTTATATAAATACGAGTGTGAGCATAGAATATGAGCTTTTCCGGAGAAATTAAATACCTATCTATAACACAAAATATATTGTAATGTGTAACTTATCAAAAATGAATGTTTGATATGAGTAAATGGGTAATAGTCGACCAACTGAATATAATTATGTTGTTGGTTTTATTTTAGTGGAAAAGATTTTATTGTATTAATTATCGACATTAGTAATCCTGTTTGATAAAGAAATTTTTAGTAGGTAGATACATAAATCAGGTTAGTATATTTTATTATCAAGCAAAACACCGTAGAAATTTTGTTTGTTTTTCAAAGAGACCACAGTTTCCACTGAACTACATTATAATTCTCTAAGCCAACTAAGCTGCCAAGAGGAGCGTTACCATTGAAAATAGTGAAACCTGGGTAAAACTACAAAGATTTTATTTAGAAGACAGTGGAGTGAAAGTATGCCACTTGGGAATATAATTTTTTTACAAGTGAGTTCTCTAGTCCATTTTTATACCCTATCCACCTTTGTTGGCGTTGAACTGAACTCTAGTACGTATAGCCTAAAAGTGTAACCTAGGCGCCTTGTAAATATTTTTATTGTATTAAGATGGATCTACTTGGATGAATTTCGAATTTCTTCTACAAATAATTTATCTTTTCAAATGTTTATATGCTGTTACTATTACCTGCCTATAATTTTTCTAACCCGACCGTTAGAATAAATTTAAAAAAAAGTTAGAAATAAATCTCTTAATGTTTTAGAATTATTTACAAATCCATTATAATATAAATAATACCGGATTGATAAGACTATTTCCAAAAACTGAAACTGCGCACTCAGACCATGGTTCTGTATATGAAAAAGATACAAACGCAAAAAAAACAACATTGTGAATAAAACCAACAATCAGTTTTGTCATGTTTTCGACAAATAGATAATTCGTACCTTATTATCTTATTTGAAACGCGTAAAAATGACATAAGAACACTAACATCTGACCGATGCGTTGCCCTCGCTGCCTGAGGCGGCCGGCCAAAGACCGAGCGTGAAAGCGCTATGCAGTACACAATTCATCGTTTCGTTGGTTGATAAATTGGAACTTCAGCAAAAAAAAACGTATTTCTCTAAAACTATTTGCCCAGTAGTATTTTATGAGACCTTGTTGTTGGTAATATTACACGTTCCTTAAGTATTCGGAAGTGGTCTTATTACACCCGGTATATGTTTGCTGTTATTTAATAAGTAATTATAAATGTTTAAGTATTGTCAACATTGTGAGCATATACAAATTGTTTTTATCTCTTCGCACCCCTGTGATATTGTTATTTTGTTAGGTACTAGTGATTGGAATTGACAGCGTATTTTACCGAAATATTCGTTCTGGACATCCTAATATGAGTTTTTATCATCTAGTCAAGTGACATTGCATAACAGTTAAAACTTTATAAGGAATGGAATGGATTACACCTGACTGATCTTCCGGATTCTGCAATTTTAAAGATCTTATCCATACTCATGATAACGTGGATCCACTGTCAACGCCAGTCGCGTTACCGCGAAAAATACCGCGGTTTTTTTTTATTAATAGAAACTATGAGTTTTACTTTGTATTCCCGATTTCCGGAACGAGCAGTTTTTTATCGAACAATTTTTGACATCGTTTTCTATTTAAAGCTGTCATTGGAGGACGGGGTTTAAACTCATAACAAAATCTTTGTTGTGAGTTTAAACAACAGAAATGAATCAGAACTATCATAAAGCCAAGTGGTGGTTATAATTAAAACTATAACATCGTGATATTTTATGTAATGTTTTTTTTAGAAAATCCTATGTTCTTTAGACCACATTTCTAACATACATTGAACAACTTCACAGTTTTGGTTTTTGGAAAACATTAAAATGAGAAGCTAAATTTGGATATCGTTAGGTACTGTTACAAAGTAAACACTCAAATCAGCTGTGGTGCTATCACACAAATAATGTAGTTCTTACCTACGAGCGTGTATTGTAAAAGTTCTGCGCCGTGGACTATTGAAAAACTTTATTATTATTTCACCAAATAATTTGTTTCAATTTGTTCAATACCTACATCAAGGTCTGAACGTTTATTCTTTAGATATAAGTGATTAAATGTTCACCGTGTATACTTACTTAATTATATATTGTCACATTAAAAGTAATGGTAAGTACCTACGTATTTAAAGGCAACACTTGTAGGGTGTTTGTAGGTTGTCCATGGAATAATAAGATTCTTTTAAGTGTAAATTGAAGTTAACAATAGGATATTTCACTTTCTGTATCTACCTGTAATATTTTCTGTATAATCTGCATGCAACTTCTACGTAAAACCCGACCTTAGCTTGACCAATAATAAATTATCAAACCCAATGTTTGTTTTAATTTAATACTTGATACCTTTAGGTAAGTATTCGGGTTTCAATATGATCTAATAATCATAAGCGTCCGTTAGAATTACTAAGAAACGATGTTAGTCGGATAAACATTCAATTTACTTTACCTTCTACTGTTTCGTGCGTGGTTATTTTGTGTGTTTCAGTTCTAACGGTTCCGTACGTACTTTGTTTTATAAAGAGAGTTTATGCAGGCATCAACGTTGTTCCTCTTGAAAATATACGGACGATGTCTGGCCCCTCGATGACAGCAATAGGTTTCTCTCTCGATCTCATTATATTGTGTGTCTTTAGTCTTAGTGGTTTATGCATCCAGTTTCTAAGTAGGTAAAGCTTGCTTTTATTAATTTTGGTCAAATTATTTAAAGAACCCTTGGAAGTATCAACCCCATTAGCTGGTGTGGGTGACGATCTAACAGGAAATTCTACCCGTTACCTTTTATAATTGCAAAAGAAGTAGGTAGGTACCTTAGATCATATACGGTACTTATGATAAATAGAAATACCGCCTTCACAAACGTATTATACGAGTATAACATAAGGTAAGCAGAGATCAAAAAATATTTTCCTATGAGAGAATAACAATTATACTTATAATATAACTATACATAGAGATGAGTCAGATATCATGTCACATGTTAAAATCACAGATATTTAAAAATAATGTTATTATGTTGTGACAACGACAACAATTCACTAGGCAAGAATGATTGTGAACATCGGCTGGCCACTGAGTGGGATGGGGACATCATGCTGCGTAGATGATACATGCAATGCGTGAACTCATATGGCTTTATTGTACTCTCAAAGATCCTTTATCTCCCAATTATCTTAAAACCCGGGTTCAATTCTGGATCGAACGAACGAATCCAGCATCAGAATCGCGTAGGTTTAAAGTTTGACAGATTTATTATTATTTTTTTTTTTTTGTGGCATCTGTCCGTCTTGAGGACAATTTTGCCAATGTCAAGTGGGTTGAATAAATTCTTTTTAGTCAAGTCGAGCCGGTAAAAAAAGTAGTCAGCCGTCATCGGTTTTGAAGAAAAAGATGGCGTTTTTCTTCAAAACCAAAGGGAAACATTTTCGTTCAAATCAGAAAGTTTGACAGATTATTTACGCCACGGTTACGTCAAGTTGGACTTAACGAAGTTTACCTATAGCTTACTTCGACGTTACGCCGACATTGACATCTACACGTTGTTTATTAGTAACACAGCCTCCTTGAGTAGTAATATGCAAGACAAGTTAAAACAGACTATGCCTCCGGGAAATATAGATTCCCGATAGGATCCATATAATAAAAGAAGAAGAAGATTCCCGATAAGATAGGAAAATGAAAGAATTAATAATAATAATATAATAATAATAATGCGTTGCCTTAGATCATTTACCTCTAGATAGACTCTACTCCTGCAACGCGTACCTAAAAAATAGGCCAAGTTAGGCAAACTTGTTTGCGTGTCACCCATACATCAACACGCGCTCACATTGTCTTACACTCATGGCACGTCATTATATTTGTCACTGTGTGCGTGCGTAACATTACCAGCTGACAATGTGTTTCCCAGTTTATGGGGTAAACAGATCAAATTTAGGTTCCGGTTTTTAAGTAAGATGTGACTGCGTTTTTTAGCACGAGACAGTTTCGGACATATAAAATTGGTCAAGTGCGAGTCGGGCATGAATAATTGACTATTTTTTTCATTTATAAAATGCAAATATGGTTCTTTCAACTACGCTTTGTGAATTATTAAATGTGTGCCCGGAAATTATTTTGCCAAAAAATGGTCAAGGGGAAGTCGGGTTATGAATTTGATTTTCTTAGGTCTGTTTTTGTTACTAACAATCTTATGACTGTTTGTAAAATGAAATGTAAAGCAAATAAAAAGCAAAAATATATAAGTATTTTTTTATTGTACGACAAAACGCTTTGCATTCATCTCACCTGGTTTTAAAAAAAATTTAAAATGCGGCTTTTCTGTATAATTTTCACCCATTTACTTTTTTGGATAGGATCACTTGGAATTCTGAAAAAAAAATGTAACATAGTTACTATAATTATGGTCAAGGTCAGTGCTAATATATATACTTAGGCCCTTTATTAGTCGAAAACGATACTTAGTGGAAAAAATTGGTATTGGTAAAAAAAAAACAAAAAAGTTTTCACCACCTTGAATTACAAAATTAATGTCATCTTTGAAATTGGTCGAAAACGATACCCATATTAAAAAAGCTTAAAAAATGTCTAAAAATAAGAAAATCAACGATAAATATTCAAGCCCTACTCGCACTTGACCATTTTTGTCAAAATCCTCTTGGGTACATACACAACCACATAACAAAAATTTTGTACTAACTGCCTAATCGGATGAACAGTAAAATGCAGAAGTAAAACCTTCAAACAATATTCAGGGCTACTCGCACTTGACCGATTTCTGAGTCTGAAATAAAACTCACCAGCGCCGTGCGCTTTTTCCATAATTATATAAGTAGAGTGCACACGAGACCTACGAGTGTATCCTGCAGTAAACTTTATTGAGTACCTAATGAGGATGATGATGATGATTTATGTATATTCTTTTTCATAGTCTGTTACTAACATAAGTAAACGACAATCGCGCACTCACATGGGGAATTGTGTATACAAAACCTTGCAACACTAACAAACATGTCAAGTGCGAGTTGAAATAATACGCGCTAATTTTTGAATTATATTTATCAAATTACTTGGAATTAAACTTAAAATTTAGATACTTACTGATGGAAGGACACTTCACTTGTAATTTTTAATCGTCCTCTGTAGTTTCTGCACACTTTTATTGTACAACTCGCCATTGCAGACACAAAATGTTACACAGAGATGTGACCGTCCGCCATGAAAATTCAATTGACACTGATGGGCGGGGAGCGACTTGTCGGAGTACAGTACTCTGACATTTTTTTCGATGCGTTGGTGCGTTTGAAGCAGTATCTAGAGAGTAAATGATCTAAGTGCGTTGCATGCTGGCATGTCTATAAAGTAGTTTTTTTATGAACTTTTATTTATTTATGAAACATAAATCTCTCTGAATCCTGTTTTTTTATCTTTTTGCTCGTACATGGATACTTATAGCTGTACTGTACGCACATAATTTTATGCGACTGTCGAACTGTAGCATAAGTTTTCGTTTTTTTGTGGTTGTAATGTGTTTTGTGCGTTACATGAATAAATAAAAGTGAAACTTTCACAATGAAACTTTCGCGACTTTCGCGCCTATCCTATCGAAGCACCAAAAAATATGAATTGCTTTAACGTTAGTGGGTAGTACAAGGTATATAAAAATAATTATTATTTAAGTACAGAAAACCATCAAGTTTAATCAAAGGTTTTAGTCTTATAGTTGGAAATTATCAACCAACCTCAGCAACAGTATTAGTCTTAGGTACTGAAACGGAAGAAAGTTATGTCAAATAAAACACCGTATTGTGAATAAAAATGGATTATATATTTAAAATAACAATGGATACAGTTAAATGATTGAAAAAATTCGGTTTAAAACATGTTATTTTTTATTTCGATGATAGCGTTAATTTTGTGACAATAAGACAAAATTATAATCGAATGATACATTAATTACGTCGCTTACTACGTACATACGTTATACATAACATTTTAAGCCTAAAATATTTCAACATGTAGGCAGTATCTTATAGGTACTCGAATAAAAAACAAAACCAATGATTTAATTACAACAACAGTATTATTCTTCGGTTGAAACTGTTTTTGTCAAGTCAAAATCACTTGACGAATGTACTTTTAATGTAATCGTAAACGATAAAACTTTACTTACTGTATTAATTCAGTCAAATATTTTCGTTTTGATATAAAATTGGAATTGGTACTTTTGGTACATTATAACAAAACGTAAATATTATTCTCGGTCCTGATTATTTGTCAATAATATACAAAATAAAATAATAACTCTGCTTTCTATAAATAAATCAACTAACACCCATTTTATTCAACGAGTAAAGTTAAATTAAGTGTAAGTTAATTTAAAATAATTTGAAAGCAGAATTGTTTCGGGACCGTTTTGGGTTGAGTATAATTAATACACCTACATCAGCTCACACGAGAGAAAGTGTTCAATGTTCAACACATCAATCGGCAATTTAGTGCAGCCTTTTGTTAACAGCTGATGTTTCCAACATTTCGTAATCTCGACCATGGTTAACACTAACCGCCGGTTATTGTAGTGGTCAACACAACACAAGCCCTAAGGTATTGTTAGTTTTTATAAATATTTAACATTTTCGATATTTTAAAATACCTTTGTCATATTAAACTAAGCGTTATAAATAAAAATCCAGTTAAATAATGTATCGCAATTTTTGTGCCGACTTATTTATGTTGTAAATTTTAATTTACTTACATAAATTATATATTAATTTATATACTTTATATTTATAATATATTATATAGATGTAATATTCTGTCTGTTTTTGGCATTTTCAAAAAGCAGATATAATGATACAATTATAATACATACTACTGCATTCCACGTAGTGGTATCTTCAATCTGAACCACGCAAGTCTTTACAATAATCAACAAGAGAGCTTTACTATAGAATATCTCGTCTGTAAATTGGTCACTGAGTCAAAATTAAGTTTATAACGCACGTAACTTATCAAGGTGAAAGGTACGAACTAGGAATATCATCGGAATTATATTTATCTGATAAACCCTTGTCTTAGTAACTATAGCATCAATCAATCATTATCCTGACTCCTTGACAAAGCCAAGACCACTGGTCGTTGAGAGTAAAAGTGTACAAAATTTCAACCCTTTAAGAGGTGCAGCGATGGTTTGAAGTTCATGTGAAAATAGCTTCACGCGGACAAACTCGCGTGTGTTCCTCTAGCTAACGCATGATTTTATAAAGACTGATAGTGTTCAAACTAAAGTTTATGGAACAGACCGTAAACTAGATTGAAGTAGGGTTGGCCTACACAAAACAGCACCATGACGCAGTCATTTTAAATTATTAATTATTCGAATCCACGCGCTTATCGCTCACGTACAGACTCTAAACTAAAATCACCAATAAAATTCTAAAGCGTTGATACGAGTGTGTAATCTGATCGATCTACGACAAGTGTCCAAAAACGCAATTTAATATCTTAAATTCTTTCGCATTTTCGGCAGCACCAGTCACCTTGAAAATAATATTGTACTTATACGAAAGTCAAGCGCGATGTTGAAGAACCTGTAAACAGTAGACCTTAAAGATAAATTATTTAATAATTATTATTGTGACCTTACATTTAAATTACAAACAGCATGCGCGTTGCAATATCGTGCGTGAAAAGTAGCATAACCTCAAAAAGTTAACTTTTTTGTTTTCACGTCTTAACACGCATTACGTTACGATTACTGTTCTAATAATATTGATTTATTTATTTAAAGCTTGCATTTAGATCGACAGTTCTGTGAAATGGATTAAAGCGCCCTAACAGTAATGTTAAGATGATCTTACGATTAGGTAAGATGGTTATTCTTATAGCTGTCTATTTTTGGTGTAAGCGAATTTCACATTCGTGAAAAAAGCTCAATTTTGACGAATTCCTCGATCAGAGACTTCGCGATCGCATCTATAAGTTATACACGCAACTACTGCAAAACTTCAAATATCAAAATTTAAGAGCAAAGCAAACGTATGTCAAATACAACAGCAAAATCATGTGATTCCTTCAAAGCGAATGTGAAATTCGAATACTTTATCGTAGTCATCTTCTGGAGGTCTAGCATGAAATACTATAGACGAAAGTTCGTATTAAAATGTTGAGTTAAATTGCGAGGCATGCCAAGCACTGACAACTGTGAAACGGTTACTGAGTTGACCAATGTGTAACTCAAAATATTATATCCATAAGAACCCTCGGCTATCGTTTTTCATGATAGGCCTACTGACACACACCCGTTTACTTTAATGGAGAATTAATAACTAACAACTAAAAGCCGATTCATTAACTAACATAAAATTAAGAGGTGTTAAACTCCTGATACATTTTACAATTAATATAATTATTTATGAATTTTATTCGAATAAATCATACTAGTTAAAAAAAAATGACAATTTGTCAAAAAGATCATGCACATGAATGTCCTATAGGCTTTCTTCGCATGTCAAAACCTGGTAGCTTTTGTGGCTTTAAGTTCAAACAGAAAAAAGCACACATAATATATTAACTCACCAAATTCAAATTCAACATTCAAAAGAATTTAAAATCGTTAGTTTCACTTGTCACATTCTGTGGCATCGTCAATCAACTAAAACAATAATATTTAAAATGTATTTAATAAAAACGTAATTTAATGGAAATAAGACTGAGGCGTTATTAAAAATGCAATATTTTCTACTGTTTGCACATTCTTGAAGATTTGTTGAAAACGCAATGACAAATTTTACTTGTTTAGTTTTTTTTGGATGGATCGTTATTTTTCACTGGATCAGGATTCTGTCAATGTGAACTCACTGGCTGGTATATGTAGTATGCTACATATACCATCACTACACATTCAATTACATAATTCCTATGTCTTTAATTCAAATATGTCAAATCTGGCTTGTTATATTAATTCTGGAATATTATTTTTAAAAGTATTTTGGTAATAAGGCTCAGGACTAGAATACAAAGCATGATCCTTTTAACAGTAAGTTATTGCTCAGTCACCACATCACCTTCAATCAGATAGTTCTCGTTGGATTCATCATTTAGATTAATTATTTTACTTTCAACTGAGAACAGTTTCATTAAAACAAATGATTTCACAGTAAATCTACTGAAAACTCTTTTCGCTGTAGATTTATATGAACTTCTGCGAACGCTTAAGCAAACAACGAGTCGAGGAAATAATATCTTCAGACGTATTTTTTACGATAATAAACCAGATTCAGTCCATAATATTTTGTTCTGACAATAAAAAAATTTGAATAATCATACTGAATCCAAACAATAGATCTAACGAGGATAATCGTTCTAACGTTAATAGACGTAATATTTTAATACAAAACCACTTCAGAGATGTAAACTCTGTATTCTCTAGCTAGATCAATATTTGAAACTTAGCACAGTTCTTAGCATTTTACAAACATGGTTCTACTGTATTTAGGTGCGCACACGCACAAAAACAGACACCAATCGACCCCTCCCCAATTACCCTTTGACTAATATATATAACGAAAGCAGGAGACTATCTTTTTACTAGACTACTAGTCAAATAATGGAGTTGCCTTCATGGAGTACACGAACAATAACAAATCAAAATCAATCTCTAACCCATCTAGAATACTACCTGTGAACTTGTGTCTTTTACACACTGTACTTTTAAAAGGCATTTTATAGTTCTAGATGTCACTTCAAAACACAATTTTTAGCGTAATTAACGAAAAATGTCTAAGCGTCAGGAAAATTAAATAAAGAGGTACTCGTAATTACGTAAACCTCAAGGATAAGGAGGCATTGGAACCAAACTTTATTCATTCATATTGGTCAAAACTAGCTTCTATAAAAATACCACTTTATTCTCCAGAGATACGTATGAAAATCCACAAATCGTTATTTCTAAGTTTGACAAAGTATCGAGTGTGACATATCAATAAAATGTGAAGATCAACATTTGGTTACGCCTAACCAAGTTATACCTTACGTATTTATCTTCCAAAAAACCGTGCACATGTTAAATGAACTAGCTACGTCAACGTATCAAAAATAAGATCTATTCGAGGGACCGAGGGACTGCAGTTAGACGGGTGGGATCGTCCATAGAACAGCCGTTTTGTCAGCAGACGTGGAGAGGAATGAAAAGTCGTCTGGATGCCACCGAGCGGAGATCACCTTGTCGGGATGGCGTGCCACAGGTACACTCGGCAGCGGGCAGGTTAGGTCACCTGCAGACGAAATTTAATTAATATCTACCTTCTTTTACTCTTACACGGGTAAGACAAAAATGTAAGCATGATTACGGGATTCCGGTGACACAATTGTTTCTATTATACCCTTCGATAGTTGATACCCCCAGCTACAGGGCCGGCGTAAAAAATCCGTCTCGGTGAATAAGAGCTCACTGGATAAGTATTTTGACAATTAGTGACATTATTTGTGTGTGTGACGACCGATGTGGCGCGGCGGGCGAATGTCCGCCTGCGACGCAAGAGGTTGCGGGTTCGATTCCCGCCTTGGGATAAATATTTGTACGATCTGCAAATATTTATTCCGGGTGTTCTGGGTATTTTCTATGCATAATAAAAAAAAAATCTATGTATGTAATATAGTATTGTATTAAGTATATCAGTCATCTAGTACCCATAACACAAGCTCTGCTCAGCTTGGGGCTAGATGATGCTGTGTGGATTGTCCAGCATTATTTATTTATTTATTATTTATTTTATTTACTACGAGACATGGATGTGATAAGGTTGAACTTAAAACTGTTTATAATTTTCTCACTTCGTTAGTATTCAAATACAGCCGTCTAAGTAGAAGTAAATGTAGCTGTCACGCGGACAGCTATGATTTTGTATGTGACCCGTCATCTAGGGGTATCATTGACCGAAGATTATACCTAATCATAAATCATAGCCCATATCCTTTTAGATTGAGAAAACTAGAAGAGTTGATATTTGAAAGAGTCCTCTTGGTCACAACACATTTCTATTAAGTAAGTATACCTATTCATAAATCATAACACATATCCTAACAGATTCAGAAAAATAGAAGATATTTGTTAAAGTCCACCAGTTATGTATATTACCTTGCAAGTCAGTGAGTACTACGCGTCCATCGTAGCCTGCTGTCAATAAGTAGTAGGCGCCAGGCGAGAAACGTACGCTTCGCACATCCCCGGAGTGCGGTGTGAAGCGCTGTAGGGCTCTCGAGCCGCGGACATCGTGCAACGCACTGGATCCGTCATCGTGACCGCAAACCAGTAAACGCCCGCTTGGGTCTACCGCTAGAGACGTCACCGCCGCACCCTGTTCAACACAAGATATACTAAACTAAGGACTAATACACCCTAATACACATGTGGTCTAAAGTAGATACTCATACGTACTAGATTTGGTACCATTTATGGTTTGTGTTTTGTAATAAGACCCCATTTCCAACGCACGTTGAATTTTTATCATTACTTAATTTAAGCTTTTTCAGATCAACCATAGCCAAATGATGTGAACAGTAGCTTCTAACAGTAAACAAATTATTGCGAGAGCAAAGGCAGGATAAATAATGCTGAAAGAGCAAATTAATTACAGATTTAATTATATTTGTAGAAACCACTAACAGAGAACAAAGAGCAATTATATGCCAGCACTGACTGCGTCGCGCCCCTTACCAGTTTATGAAATAAGATTAAAAATAAAACCGCCCAAGTGCGAGTCGGACTCGTGCACGAAGGGTTCCATGCCATTATCTATAATAAAAACGACGAAAGACCACGCTCGTTGCATGAGAGCCCCCTTAAATATTTATTTTTTTTGTTTTTTAGTATTTGTTGTTATAGCGGCAACGGAAATACATAATTTGTGAAAATTTCAACTCTCTAACACCAGGCTGTATCTCATGAACCGTGATACGGTTCATGAGATACAGCCTGGTGACAGACGGACAGATAAACAGACAGCGGAGTCTTAGTAATAGGTTCCCGTTTTAACCTTTGGGTACGGAACCCTAAAAACGAGCAATTTCTAGATGATTTGTTTTCGTTTGTTTCAACGTATTGTATGTACGAGTGTAAGTCACGGAATTGTGACGACATGCATTCGAAGTCGAGCAAAAGTAGCAGCTACCTATGTTTGGCATGCTCCAATACAACCCATAACACGTTAAGCCGTAAAATAAAGTGTCGCCGCACCTTCACTTGTCGCCAAAGTTTCGCTAGTGGCTCTTAAACCATCTCACCCACGAAGATACCGTTTGTTGAAGCATAAACTTAAAACCCACGTCGATTGGTCGAGTTTGTCTTTACTGTTGAGTCAGATCATTGGAAAACTGGCTGGTGTTCCACGACATACGAATACACGGTAGCGATACAGTTATCGCCTTGTGTTCCGGTGATAATAAAAATGGCAAACAATCATAGAATACGAATACGCTGAAGGAAGAGAATACAATAACAAACTATAGCGAACGTTACATCAGCCTTGTAAATACTTTAGTTCAGTTAATCATCTAACAACTAGTTATTGGTGGTTACCACCGAAAGGATACATGCAATTATATCGCTTTTATTCTTAGTATTTGAATTTCAGTTGTTTATTCCTTGTGTGAAATAAGGAGTGATTCTGCCTAACTGTCTATTTAATTGTATACTTTTTTCGGAGTGTGTTACTGTCATACTTTTTTAAACTCACGAAGATCGCACATAACGTTTCGTCGATCTGGTAGCTTGAACATTTTGATGTAGGCACAAGTCAAGTTTCGGCGGTCAACTAGATCAAAATCTTTTAAAAATAGATTCCCCGTTTTGTAAATCTGCTGCTAAAAATCTAAGAGGTGAATGATACCGTAGTCACAGTTTCTAAACAGCCTACGGCGAACACGGTATGGAAACCTGTCTTGCGTGTAATGTTCGGATATGTAACGAACTTCATCAGTGTCCAAATGGATATATGCCTTTGCGTTAGGTTTTACAACCATTGCTGCATACAAAAATGTTAGCATCGCGAGTAGAATTGTACGTTATGTAGTGTACGAGAGTATTGTACCTCTGACTAAACCCTCGAAGATTCTCGAGTAGCTATTTGGTAATAAGAAATCGGAGGGGATAACTACAATGCTCGTGATGCTGTTTATTTTGTCTTTTTTTCTATTTTCACTAAACCTAAAGCTATTTTATTCTCACAAAACAGTTGTTGATCTTCTACTCACAAACAAGTAACACGATGAATAAGAAAAAGAAAAATAAACCATTACTTCGTTGAAAGCAATACTTTGTACATTTCTCATTTAATGTGCCTCTTACGTATTTGTTTCCTTATTTGCCCTGAATGAAAAATCGTATAGCATTGCGTGTGATTAATTGTGTTCCATTTTACAAGTATGCCTCATTTCATTGTAACGATAATATTTACATAACTTGTACTACTCTTAGATAAAGGTGATTAACGGAGCTCTTGAGTTACATGTTGCTCACGTTAGATTAGCCGGCAGTTGTTTAGACAAATATTCAAAAATAACTTGCAAAGGAAACTAACGGTCATCAAACTAGAAGTTTAATTTACAGGTTCAAAATACTTACGAAATTCCACTTTTATAATGATGAGCGATGTTTGGAATAAACTAGAAGGCAGTAAACTCATTAGTTGTCTTACCTTACTAGGCAGGCTGGTGGGTGGTGATATAACGTTGACGCAGCCTCCCGTGCGAAGGTCCCAGAAGCGCACGGTCTTGTCCTGGCTACCCGAAACGAACATCGCTCCTCCCCAGTTGTAGAGAGACAGCACGTGCCCGGAGTGACCACTTAGAGCCTGTCAACAGTTGTTTGGTTTAATAATTATGGTCTTACCCGTGAACCAAACATGGCTACGTAAGAAATAAGTTCGGCACTGTCACTGGCAATAAATAACAAAAACCATCCAAAAATATTTTGCTACATTTTAAAATACCAAGATAGCAAGAGACGCTGTCATATTTTAGGTTTATGGATAAACTGCTATCCTCGGAACGGATATGTAGCCCATTTCCGTCAGGTCTACTCTTAAAAACGATAGTCTGAGTTTCTATTGTCCTTTTGAGTTACACTGCGGGGCTTCGATAACCCGTTCTACAGTCAAGTTGTCGTTGCCAGACATGCGGCGCAGTGTAAAACGACACTACGAAACTTCGTTCATCGTTTGCAAGAGTAGCTCTGCAGAGTGCCAGGTTCGTTTCTATTAGTTCAGCAAACTTTTGCGTTATAAATTCGTATAGACCCATGCTAACTAAAATTACCGATAAATTTGTTGCCATCTCTTTTCGCTGTCATAAAAATTTAAATGACAATAACATTTTATAGATCCGCTATAAACCCATATTCAGTCACACAGTCTATAAAGTTGGAATAAAAAAAAACCATCGTCTAAGAATGGCCTGCCTGTGAGATTGTCGCGCTTGATATGAAATATTTTTTCTATTGATACACATGTTAATTTTTTTCTAATTCGATGTAATTGAAATTGTATCTATTGCTGTTCAATCGCTAAAGTTAAGTTCAATCACTAAACACAATTTCATTTACCAAGATCTAGCTAATTTTTTTTTCAAACAACACTATTCTTGATGAAAACGTAGACGTAAACAATTCATGTTTATAGCATTTATTAGCGAGGTTGGATAGGCACGATTCAATCAGAAGAGATTTGATCTTGTTTGACGTCACACGTTATGACGTCATGCAAAGTAAATTTTCGTCATAAATGCGATTCAGTGTTTGAAATACCTACGCGTAGATAAGGGTGACTATAGATCGGGTATTTATCGGGTTACTCATATTGGTCATAAATAATCCCCGCATAATAAGTTTTGTTATAAGTTTGAGGCCTTCTATAGTGTGTAGGTAAGTTTATTTCCCTGTAGCCTCGTTTACGTTGGAGATGCGCATTAATGCTCTCTAAGCGCATGGACCACCTTGTAGTTGAAATGCGGACACAAGAGTCCTATACAAGTAACAATCTCGTAAACATTGTTTATCAAACTAATTTAGAAGTTGTGGCATGTATGAAATGTAAGGGCTCTCAAGCTGTACAATACAGGTGTGTTATAACGACGCGCAGGGGAGGCATGGAGAGACAATATTGAACTTAGGTAAATTTATCCTTGGGTGTTTTTGTGGTTTGACAGAATTGCGTATTTTGAGAAGAAACAAATCTATTTTTTCTCGGTCCGATAACCTAAGAGCGTCCATTATTAATACTTTGGGTCGTTGGCTGCCAGATCAATTTTCATCTCATTGGACAGTGAAAACTGTCACTGTAACATTAGCTAATGAGATAAAGAGTTATCCGACAAGAAACGAATCATAGTAATACCTACCAACTGACGCTTGTAAAATATTGGGACCGAGAATGAGTAGATGTGGAACTGGTCGTAAGACGAACAGTGTCTGACAAAAAACCAAATAGATCCAACGAAATCATTTTAGATAGATCTAAATATATACAACTAGCGCAACGCGCGCGACTTTTTTTAAAGTTATTTTTAAACAAACTTCAACCCCCGCTGTACCCGTTTAGGGGTTGAATTTCGGAAACACTTTTACACATCGAGACGAATATACTCTGAAAATTTCAAGCCTCTGCGAGCAGTGGTTTAGGCTGAGCGTTGTCTATATGCCAGTCAGTCAGTCAATTAGGACAAAGATTCTGATAATTGGTATAGATTAAATCTTAAAAAAGTTTTTTTTAATAGTAAATTCTATAATACCTTTGTGCCTATTCTATACACAGTAGTTTTATTAACCTGCTCATTTCAGCGATACAGTATATACGAAAGTTTTATCACGATAGTAATAAACACACAAATTCTCTCAAAGTTTTCAATCTCCTGTCACATTCTAGTTTATTCTAGTCGCACAAAAAGCTTCCAAGCTCTTTTAGTATTGGTTAGTTGACAATGGCAAGAGAAAACGAGGCGACCAGACAGTGATCACGGGTTTTATGAAGATAGACTTATAAATTGTCGGAGCTTCGATCGATTCCACCGTAAAGGAAAAGCTACTTTTGCGTTTAATCTTAAAGCACAATTAAATTTCCAAGAAATAACTTTCATTTACAATAACTTGAATACTTACATGTTAAGAACATGTGTTCAACAACTTTTACAACAACAAGTAAGTATGTAAGAGCTCTCACAGACTAAATAAATAAATATTGGTAGACATTTTAACATAGAACATAGACTAAAGACTACATTTTACATAATGCCATCTTGTCCTGAACTAACCAAAGCTGATCGAGAGATTTAAGCGATACATATTTATATTTACCCGCGTTGAAATAATTGTGCTAACATTCAAAAATTAAGGGGATTCAGGCGCTTCGCTATTATTAAAATTTAAAACTGTTATATTTTGGTAAGTATTCTCACTAGTTTTGTGTAAATTTAAGAGAGATAAAAAGCAGTCATGTTTCTAACTATACATAAGTAATCCGATATTCATCCAAATCAGCTTAGTGGGCGTGATTGAGTCACAAATATCCTGACCACCAAACATCTAAACTTTCGCATATAAAAATATTAGTATAACATGATGATAAAATGTAATAAAATAAAGATAAGATTAGGCTAAGATCCACTGAGTTTTAGACTGTCTTAAAACCGTGATTAGAAGGCGAGTAGAATAGGCGGAACCGATAGCTTATCGTACTTAACATAGCACGGAAACGTTTGTTCAGGCGTACACCAGACTGGAGTTACCAATTACTGAACAGCCAAATGCCTTCACAGAAATGCAAAATATAATCATAGAAGTAGTAACTTTCAGTATTCGGTCCTTTTTAGGGTTCAGTAACCAAAGGGTAAAACGGGACCCTATTACTAAGACTCCGCTGTCTGTCTGTCTGCCTGTCTGTCTGTCTGTCACCAGGCTGTATCTCAGGAACCGTGATAGTTAGATAGTGAAATTTCCACAGATTATATATATTTTGGGTGTTTTCTATGTATAATAAAAAATATGTATGTATTTAATGCATTGTATTAAGTCTATCAGTCATCTAGTACCCATAACACAAGCTCTGCTTAGCTTGGGGCTAGACGATGCTGTGTGGATTGTCCAGCATTATTATTATTTATTACTATTGTTTTCTTATAAATCAAGGGCACAGCCCCGTTCACGACTTTTCTTTAACTCGCGTGGTAACTGACTTATCCATCACCGCCCTTCACCAAAAACCATCCTTTACATAGATATTATATGTCGTAAATTGCCAATTAATAGAGATCGAACATCTTAAAAGCTAGGTATTTATTGAACAGAATAGGTATAAAAACGATAAAGTTAATTAAACCAATCGCGTTATTGCAACAAAATTGTTACGGTCTCATGAGCGGATTATGGGATTGGATAGTATCAATAAAGACGAGCAAAATAAGGGATAGAAATAAGTGGGATCAAAGGATAACACAACAAAATGGGTCTAGCAACTGGATTAAATGAGAGCAAGAAAGATCTGATGCTATTCGATCAGTTTAATACGTTATTCATGATGATTACCTAGGAATCAGGTGGTGGTGGTAGTGGCGGAAACAGACGGACGGACAGACAGACAGACAGTGGAGTCTTCTTAATATGGTTCCGTTTTACCCTTTGACAATGACTTTGGCTAAAAATTCATCAAATTTAACATTAAATTTAAAATTAACATTATTTAACTTAAAATCAAGGAACTTGTGTGCCAATACTCGTGTGTGCAAAAATCGGTTCAAAATGCGACCTGTAGACGAAGAACAGACAGTAAGACGAACAAAAGCATTGTTTAGCCAATCTCGAAACTGAGACGCTTAGCTCACTCGATCAATTAATTCAGTGATATTCAGAGACAATTTTTTTTAAGTTTTTTGTCTTAGCCATTTAAAAAAAATTATAGTAAAGCTCCAGCGTGATGCCAAACTAACAAACACGATTTCAATATGGTACAAGAGTCCGTTAGTTTACTAAGAGTTGTGGCCTGTCGTATAAGTTTTTATCTCATTGACTAATGTTATAGTGACAGTTTGGTGTGAGATTATCTGAAAGGCTACTGCACTCAGCGCAGTTGGTACCCTATAAATCACTCATAGCCAACGTGATGACGTAAACACGACCGCAGCTGGGATTTGAATGGAATGAGCTGCGTATCAAAACTGTCCAACAGACGCTAAGATTAATCCACATGAAAGCAATCGTGGTTGCCAATACACAACCACTATTACATAGTTCTGTATTATACCTTTCAGAACTAACGAAAGAGAAAGAAAATAACAATAAATAGCATCACGACTTTATCCCCTAAGTACAGTAGATATCCCCTCAGCCTGTACTTTCTAGACAAACAAGTGTGTCTGTAGGACGTCAAGGGTCAAACATCTAAGGGTCTAACCTGTTTCTATTAAACACTGAAGAGAAATACAGTCATTTATAATTATTTTCAGCCCCAAGCAGCGCGTCTCGATTTTAAGCTTGATTTTCTCGGAATTTTCATTATGTAATTTCAAATATTCTGTTGATACAATATTTCAAGTTTAATGAATAGAACCTATTTCTTGAATGTAATTAATTACTAAGGAAAAATAATAAACTGAGTATAGAGACTCTATTATTTTTTCTATTACGCGTGCGTGGTAGGTTGATAGTGGGTTACATTACAATGTATCCGCATCGTGGGAATATGTGTCAACATTAGAAATAATTTCACACGACTGGTTTAAAATGCATCGTGCTAGTTTCAACTCACACACATCTAATAGATTGTGTCACGTGGGGCTACGAATAAGTAGGTATGGCATTTTCAAAAAACATAGAGTGAGTAATAATTTGCTTTGTAACATAGTATACTCGTATTATTTCTAGAAATATTCATTACAAATATTTGATACCTATTATAAAAACTGTGCCTGCTATTTTTTATCATCCAGTTTTTATTTAAACGTGAAGACCGCTAAATTGGCTTTTCTGTTTTTTAGATTACCTCGAGTAGCATAAGTTTTAAATAAGCTGTTGGTTGACCTATAAACTAACTAAATAATTATAAACTACTAGCGGTCCGTCCCGGCTTCGCACGGGTTTTAGTAAGGATCCCTAATTTTTGAAAATCTAATATAGCCTATGTCACCCGGGGATAGTGTAGCTTCCCAACGGTGAAAGAATTATTCAAATCGGTCCAGTAGTTTCGGAGCCTATTCAATACAAACAAACAAAGTTTTCCTCTTTATAATATTAGTATGATACCGGGTGTAATAAGATTTTTTCCAAAAAATTTAAACAATGCATTCAAACCATGATTCTAATTACAAACAAAAAACACGAAAACTTTTTATCCGTTTTTCCGTGTTTTCAGCATCAATACCGATAATACGTTAAAACGATAAACCACCATAAATAGCAATATAAAGTAAATCGTGATCAACTGACCGGTACGTTTTGCCCGCGGTCACCACCACCGCGAGGTCTTTAAGCTGCTGCTGTACGGAATACATCACTGGTTGATGAATAAGTGGTTGATGAATGCGATGACTATGGTAGCCCTTCTAAATTTGTGGGAGACCTATGTCAAGCAATGGGCTTATTTAGCATAATTAAAGTCCATTAATTATAAAAGTCCAGTCTCCTGGAAACGTAAGAGCGGTACTATTTTGACCTCATTTGCTATTCACCTTATTTTTTACAATTTTCAGCAATAAATGTGTAACTTATATGTACCTAAATAATGACTTACTTGAAACGTCTTCCCCGTAGCGCAATCGGTGACATAGATTTTACAGTCCCCTGCACCGCCGCTAACCAACAGGCTCGTCTTATTTGATGTATCTTCGATAAAACACACGTCGCGTACTGTACCATCGTGCATACTCAATTCTACCTGCATAACAAAAAAACAAACAAAATGTACGAGTGTACTGCTCGTAAACACAGACGGTTTAACCCAAGGTGGGGCCCTGGTGTGGCCTGTGCTAATAAAACACTAAACCCAACTTGGAAGATGAGGTAATTTTATAAATTGAATCCTACTGCTATGGTCCTATGGTTTAAGCTGTGTTGAGAGTGTCAGCCAACCTCGTAAGTTTTATATATTCAGATTTAAATAATGATATTTACAAAGCGTCGCTCGCTGATGGCAGGGCGAAGAATTGAGCTAATTGATTGACAATACGTGTGTATCAGGCTACTACTCCGGTACTAGTTTGTAAATTTAAATAATAGAACACTCATCAATATAAGTGTTCTATTATTCAACGTAACAGATTTAGCTGACAAATATAGCAAAAAATTGTTCATAATATACTGTCTTCAAACTGAAAACATAAACCACTTCACTACTTTAATCGCGTAACGATTCTTTGGGGATGTGTAAGGGGAGTAGTCAGAAAGTCATCCAAAGTCTAACAGATAACTTTTTTTTAATAAATATTGTACAGAAACAATCTTATGGTTGTAATAGTTAAATGCTTATTTTTAGTTTTTAATTTGTGTTATCACTGTTATATAACAATGGAATATAAAAATACCTAATGTTCGGACCACTGCACCACATCGTGTTTCATGCGTCTTCAAGTAGATTGATATCAATTTCGTTCAATTATTCTATTAGGAAGTGTAATTATCATTTGTGTTCACGTATTGACGGCTCATGGGAAATAGGTTACATCAATTTGACAGAACAATTATAATATTTGGTACGTCATTGCAGGATCTCGACCATCGTTTATAATTTACAATGTAATGTTAATGTAGTTAATGTGTTAATATAGTTAGACGATCAGCACATTTTACGCGTTCACATTTGGATCGAGCGTTAGCTCGAAACGCAAAGCTAAAACGTGATAGAATGCGGTATATATAGTGTATCAGTACTTACCTCTTGTCCCTCCAGGTTACAGGAGTGACTGTCAAATCTCATCATCTTGACCGTCTTATCATTGGAGCCAGTCGCCAGAAGGTCTCCAGCTGGACTCCATGCGAGGCAGTAGATACTGCCCTTGTGGTGTTTCGTTCTTTTGAGAAGCACTGTCGGCGCTGTCGGTGCGCTATTGTCTCTAAAGAAGAAATTTATTTATTAAACAAAAAAGTTTAAATCTTTTTCTATTGCTGGATCATAATGCTTCTCCGTTTATTTTATGCATTTAGCACAAAGACAAACTAAGGAATAACCACATTGGAACTGGTCGAGCTTCATAACACAAATAGGAAGAATTAATGAATGAACTAATATCATTATGAAGCTTTGGGGTGTAATATGTCTTCAAAATACATATGCTGGACTCTCATTTGATTTTTTTCCGGCCAATTTGGGTGCTGTGAGTGACAAACAAGGTGAGAGGTTCCATCAGGACATTTCCTTAATGGAAAAACGCTATCAAGGGAAATGGAATCCGGGAATGCTTGTAAATTATTCTTAGAGACTTAGAAGGGACCTGCCAAAATCTAAATATTCACGAAAATCATCAAATTATTGTAAATTAAGCTATAAAATGTCTCTAAATATAGCTATATTTGTTACGAAAATAAATGTATTGTACATTTTTTTTACAATTATATAAAATTGTTTAGTGGCCCTAATACATTCAAAATTTGATATAAGTGTTCATGTGACAAAAAAATGATGAATTTTGTTGACCAGTGTAATTAGTGCAGATGCTCCAGGTGTACTTACTAACGTCCAGTTGTTCTAATCAGAAAGTCGTTTGTGGCACAACAAACTACATTAGTGTTATAAAAAAGCAATACAAATCTGCGCGTAAAGAAGATTTGAAGAGACCGATGTATGAAATCCAATATGTGTTTTTTTAGCACCAAAAAGTCTATATCACTAAAGCGTTAAACAGCCTATTGAAAGGACTAACGAAACTGATTGAAAATATCCACTAATTATAAAAACTTTTGACAGATTTTCATTGCAAATTGTCAAAAAATCCCGACTTGAGACGTGCTTAAATCTGAGATGCGTTTGAGTATTCGGGGGTAACTGACATAATAGACAACGCACAGCCTAAACCACTGGTCGTAAAGATTTAAAATTTTCAGGGTATATTTGTCTTGGTGCGTAGAGGTATACTAAGAAAGGAGTTATGAGCATGCTATTTGGATGAACATAACTCACGCGGACAAAGTCGCGCGTGTTTCGTTAGTTATAGTATACACGCTTGCATCGTGATACCGTGCGCTTCCACGGTAGGAGAGTGCCGGTATTGGTACCAAAATGTGATATGCGAAGACTTCTGTTTCGATTTATATAGTTTTTTAGTCACAACACATCTTATTCATCTCCACCAATTTATTAACATAGCCTTTTTATTATACTTACTTTTCTGTGAAATATGTTATGTGTTTTTATATTCTGTTTAATCTTTCGTCCTTCAAATATCGGGATGTTTGATTTATAACTAAAACCCTAGGGACATACCAAGCTTTAAAAATTCAACGTTTAAGCTTGTATGGTTTAGTTCTGGGACCTCTCTAATATGTTGTCAGTCATACGGACATACACTGAGGAGAGTACACAAGAATGGTAAAACCATTTTGAACGACAAAACTGGCCCAGCAAGTTGTAAAAAGTACAGCGCATGGGTTAACTAGGTTAAGGCTGGAGTTGTAATTAGTATTTAAAGTACAACAAGTCTGTAGGCTTAAGTGGTTAGCATAAGTAATTTGTAGGACAGTATCTTGCTCTCATCTAAAGCTCTATTGAGGAAAATATTGTCGAGTACTAAAACGTTCTGTAACGTAATGTTCTTGCATAAATAAGATGCAAATAACAATTTATTCGGTACGTGGTCTGAAAATTTGGGTTAGCTCAATAAACAATGAATGACCCGAGCATTATGCAAATGTAATTTTTTTTACTGTTTTTACAATTTAAAACTTTTTTTATACAACTCGTACTTTGAAACTAATGGAACAAGCAGATAGCTTACCTGATGTTAAGTGGTTACCATCGCCTATAACATAGTATTGCCTCGTAGGCCACGCTCGTTACGAACGTGCCCTAAGATGCTCTGCTTAGCGTCCATCAACCTGAGGCATACAGATGTTAAGCTTCATGTGCCTGTAATTTCACCAATTCTGCGACGGATATCTTGCAATTAAACCCATAAAAGGGTGCAGTGGGGTAGACGATTGTATAGTATTCAGACGCAAATCGAAACATTACATCATGGTATGGCACATGTCCGCCCACTTGATGTATTAGTTATTTACACATGTATATTGGAATAATATATATATTAGCAAGGTTCAAATTCGTGCCTGCTAGTAATAAGTAAAGGGGGGTTTCACAATGGTCACTAATAAACGTCTTCATTTCTGGATGCCTTAAGAGGTCAGTTTCACGCGACCAAGCCAGCATTTCTAATCTAGAAAATGATAAACGAAGTTTTGTATTGTCGTTTTGAGTTACACTGCGGGGTCTCGGTAACCCATTCCACAGTCAAGTTGTGGTTACGTAACATGCTACGCAGTGTATCTAAAAACGACAATACGTTCGTTCGTAACATAACTTCGTTTATCGGGAGTAGACCAAAAAGGAAATAGGGGGGGTTAAGAATAGGCAAGATATGTCACTTCACTTTATTCACGGTATCTCACATAATTCTCTAGCTCTAGAATTTAGAAAGGCAATGAAAGCAATGCATCACACAAAGATCATTACCATACTTAACAACCGTCGCAAGACACTATTATCTGAAACCCCGAGTTTCAGATAATAGTGTCTTGCGACGGTTGTTTTTTAGATCATTATAATAATACCTGTGTACGTTATGACGAACGATGCGTTGCTATTAAAATTTACAAGCGCAGTGTAAACGTAATCTCCCCGCAGGGTAGACTACGTATGACATCTTTTTATCTCCGTCGTCTCTTAAAACTTCTTTAGACCTTTAAAGGGGTTGCTGGAGTGCGTCCTAAACAATACATTCTACAAACGCTCGTAACCTAAGACTAGCATTTGTGTGATGAACAAAAATGCTTGTTTTTTTACACAATTTACAGACAGATGGCTCACCATCACCTACACAAAGCATCCACCTCGCAGGTCTTATTCTTTAGAAACATGCCCTAAGACGTTTGTTTGTGTTATTTGCTTGGGTGTTATGAGTACTTAAGTATTATAAGTAAATAAGTACTTAAGTATTTATAAACAATATTTTTATGTTTGTTTACTTATTTCGCTTCACCGGATGTTACGACTTTTGACTAAGAAGAAAAATGATTGACACTTACTTAGGCTACTTATTATTCAGACACTACAGTCACTCGGATACCTACTTGTCGGGTTGGTTATAAAACAATTTTATGCTTTATTTAGTTACATTTGTAACGCCAATGTTCTCAAACAGCGAAGGAAAATATCGTAAAAAAACTGAGTAAGTTATTTAGCATTTTTTGGTTACAAAATGTGAGCATTTGATAAATCACAATTTAAATTGGACTCTGGGAAAGAGAGATACCTGAAGTCGTTAGACTATTTTATTGAAGTAAAAAGATCGTAAATGCAATGAATGTATCACCAACCCCGCTAAACAAATTTTTTAGGTTCTAAATTGTCTCGCAGCGAAAAACTAGGTAGAAAATTAAATAGATTTTATTTTGATGGAGAAGGCACGTCCAGCACTTATATAGTCCTCAACCTAATCATTATTTATCAGAGTAATTACACAAACGTGTAGAACCCAATAATTCGAAGTCCGTTCTCTCACGATGTTTTCCTTCACCGTTAGAACACTAGTATTTTGTACATACATTTCTTGAGTAGCGGTAAAGACTACGTAATACACTACCGGTGTTTCGTAAGAGGTCGAATTCTCGACCAACACGTTCACGTAGCTTTCTCATAGCAGTTTTGAGGTTTAATAGTATAATGTTCTTAGTTTTCTTGTAGCATAACATTCTTCTATTGGTTTGAAGTTCTTGAAAACATAACGAACAAAATTATAAGTTACGAACATTGAGTAGAGTAGGTGCTATAAAGTTTGTGTGCTTTTCAAAGTAACGAGGATCAATTTGTTTATTGGTTAGATTTGAGCTTATTGAATACCTCAAAACTATACGAGCAATATTTTGAGGTCAATTTGTACAGGTCTTCTACATAGTGTAAGCAAATTCGTCCACGTCAAACGTTTTGTTGACTGAAAGTGGCAAGATGATTTTACAAAGCTGTTCTAAAGTATCGGGGGTTACGAATAAAACTTATAAGTATCTGCTTCATATTATTTATTATGTGGAGCAGATACTTATTGAGTGCAGATGATTATTTATTAAGTGCAGATGGTGCTAAATATTTTTACGTATGGAGTACCAACTGCTGATAAATATGCGTATGTGCATGATGGACGTAGGTAGGTAGGTAGCAATACTACCGATGTGGCGCGGCGGGCGAATGTCCGCCTGTGACGCAGGAGGCCGCGGGTTCGATTCCCGCCTTGGGATAAATGTTTGTACGATCTGCAAATATTTATTCCGGGTGTTCTGGGTATTTTCTATGTATAATAAAAATATTTATGCATGTATGTATTGTATTAAGTATATCAGTCATCTAGTACCCATAACACAAGCTCTGCTTAGCTTAGGGCTAGATTATGCTGTGTGTATTGTCCAGCATTATTATTATTATTATTACTAGGACGTAACTCTGACAAATTGATAGTAAAAAAATTGAGGGGATATCTACAGTGTCTGAGGATTAAAGTCATGACGTTATATTTATTCGAGCTATTCCAAGATATTTAAATTGGCACTATATAATATACTATTACGCTACCTGAACCTTCAGACTGTGAAATGCTCTTTATAGAGTCGAGTCTTGAATATACACGCATAAATCATAGCTCCTGGTGATGACAGCTGACTGAATCGCACCGAGCACAAAAGTTTAAAATATGAGAACTAACCAAAGCACTGTTTGGGATGAAAGTCCATTTAACTTGAACGAATGATCTAAGTTATGGTAGTTTTTTCTACTTTCTAACTGTCTAACTGAGAAGATAAATGGTCTACTAATGGCGTTCAAGGTATTGCTCTAGTTTGCGGTCACAATGAATGCATGAAGTCTGGTAAGGACATGGTTGTAAAACCGCAACACTCATTTGAGGAACCGACAGCAATGACTTCACGTTCATTGTAAAACCTTGGCATTTTAAATTATTGCGTTTATGAATTCTGACACCATTTTGTGCGCAATATCGTAATACCGTCGCCAAGTTTAAATTTATTGTTCGCTTAATTTATTTAGTGAAAGGGTGAATTTTATTGTTTATAAGGGTTTAGGGATACAACCGGCGTTGAGTTGAGGGTTTATAATAAGGTTGGTTTAGTAAGACATTTGAATAGGCGGGATTTGGGAAAATCGAAATCATAGTGTATGTATTTCTTAAAACTAAAACCTTATTAGGTAAAACGAGGGCTTATAGTCTTTCGATAGCTAAATCTAATAATGTTTACAAACAAATATAGAAAAAAAGACGACTTTTATCCTCAGATACAGTGGATGCCTGCTTAGATAAAACCAAAATTTACATTATTGCAAAACAATAAACAGCAGTTAGACGTTACGAGCCCATCGTCGCTGTTAGATTACTAGCTGATTTCTTAAAGATAAAGAAAAACTATTCATTTGAGCGCACTAGCATTGATTCGAGCTCATAGCTCACTACTTTTACTTACTTACTACCTTAGCACTGGTAGTCTAGGAAGACTAGGCCACCGGTACTTCCAACAAATACCTACTACAACAACTATATAAAACAAGAAAATCACAAACCATTTATGGAAGGAGGCTGCCTTTTATATTTCACAAATAATTTCGTGTTATAGCTCGTGAACTGGGGAAGGTTATCATTCCGGCCACAGCATGGCGAAGAAAGTCCACGGCCATCACGTCGTGTAAGGTCACAGGCGGAAATCTGATATATAGCCTCCATTTATAGAAACAAATATGTTACCACACGGCAAACAACATATTATGTAAACAGTAAAAACCTCTCGGTGTTCGCATGACTATAGCTTTCTCAAACAGAATATTTGAGATCTGCATACATTACATATTAGTAATAATGTATGCAGTAACACAGCTTCAACAAAATAATATAGAATAAGTATACAACTTTCGTTATGATTCTGATTATAACTTATACCTATAGTATAAGTTGTGCTTATACTATAGGTTTATAGGTATCATTTGTAGATACTCCACTCGATAGAGTATAAAGTATGATACGATAGACGGTCAGACAGAAAAACAAACACATGAGTAAGCCTTATATCAATTTTTCCAAAATTGAACGCTTAAATTATACCAGTAACAACAACAATTATATAAACCTGTGCCAGAAGTGAGGTAAAATCAGACCGTAGATGATGACGATGACAACATGTAATGTATGTTTTGTTGGAAATTCCGGCAACCGGAGAATGTTCGATATAACTTTCATACTTTGAATGAATACCACACAAGACGAACTATCGCAATATCTTATCGATTAGTTTGCAAAGGTCCTTGTTATTGATGATGGAAAACTTTGTGACGAAAGACACGTTTTAGTTAGAATAAGATAAGTTCAATATAATGTTTACTACTATCCGAATTATACTAGTAAATGAGTAGTCAATATCTAATTACCTAAAATAAAACACAAAAATATTATGTTATTCTATACGAGTAGAAAAAACATCATAGTCCTTGGTTTATTATATTTTTGCGGCTTTGGTATCACTGCGGCCATATGGCCTATTGTGATTAGTCCTTGGTTACTCAGATATATAAAATATTCTAGTCACTTTCAAGACAAAATACAAAGATGGCTAAACAAAACTTGTAACTATGGAAACCATATAACTGATCTTTAGTCCATATTCTTAGTAACTGATAGATATCATAAATATTTGTTTCTTTTTTAACACAATATAATACATATTATGTAGAATATTACACCCAGACACAAAATAAATATCTATATTCATCACATAATTGTTCTTGCTGGGAATCGAACCCAAAAAAGCCAACGTGTTGAAGGCCGAGCTATGTTAGAGCATTAGCCACATATGTGGAAATACCTTTGACACACATTTATCGAAGGGACTTTTTATTTTTATTTATTTAAGCCCCCTATAACTAAGTAAACATTAGGTTTTTCTAGTTTCTAATAGTTTTAAATAACATTAAATTTTTAATTCATTTCTATTACACGTTGTTTTTAAACATAATTATTACTATCGTTTTATTGTTATTATATATATTGGTTTTTAAAATGGTTATAGGTCATCCCATTGTTGGGCAAAGGCCTCCCCCATAGTAGACCATGTTTGTTTATCGCTGGTAAGCCTGGTCCACAATACACCCAGTCCGTTGAAATGCTCTAGCTCGGAGCGCCAGCGCGCCTTGGGGCGGCCTCGCGCTCTACCCGAGTATCGCGGACACCATTCCGTGCACACTTTGGTCCATCTCTCGTCTTTATTTCTCATTATATGTCCAGCCCAGGTCCATTTTAACTTCTTTGCGTGTTTTAAAGCGTCTCTGGTTTTACTTCTCATCCTTATGTCAATATTTGGCACCTTATCGATTAGTCTCAGGTTGAGTATACTACGCTCCATTTTCCTTTGAGTCACTTTTAGTTTTTTTGCTTCTGCTTTGGTTAGTGCCCAGGTCTGTGCTCCATACGTAAGGATTGGCAATAGGCATGTGTTAAAAATATTTGCTTTTATAGTTTTAGATATCTTCTTGTTTTTAAAAATGTATTTTAACTGCCAATATCGCTTCCAAGTGTTAGCGATCCGCTTGTCAATTTCTCCACTTTCCTTGAACTTAAATGTGATGATTTTTCCGAGGTAGGTGAAGTTTTCTATTGTTTCTAGAGTCTCATTTTCTAATGTGATATTAAGTGTAGAGCTAGTGTTTGACATGACTTTAGTCTTTTTCTTGTTCATATGGAGACCAACCTGGTTACACAAAGTATTTAGTTCACATAGCATTTTTTGCAGGTTTTCTTCGGTGCTACTAAACAGTGCGATATCGTCCGCAAAGCGAATGTTTGACAAGTATCTACCGTTAAGTTTGATACCTGTGAAGTTCCATTCTAGCTGCTTGAAAATGTACTCTAGCACTGAGTTGAAAATTTTTGGCGATAGACAGTCTCCTTGTTTCGCTCCTCTTCTAATGTTGAATGAAGGGCCAAGTTGGTCAAGCTTAATTTTTGCTGAGCTTTGATTGTACATGTTCTTTATTATGCGTATGTATTTATGCGGCACTCTGTCATTATCTAGCGCTTTCCAGATATAGCAGTGTTCGATAGAGTCAAATGCCTTTGTAAAATCTATAAAGGCGATGTAGAGTGGTAATTGGTATTCTTGTATTTTTTCTATCAGCTGTTGCATTGTATGCAAATGGTCACAGGCGCTGTATCCTCTTCGAAAGCCTGCCTGTTCGATTGGTTGCTGAGAGTCCAAAATAGGAGACAGTCGCGCCAGCAAGACTTTGGAAAAAACTTTGTATAGATTACTGGTGAGAGTGATTGGTCGGTAGTCATTCACGTCGTAAATACATCCTTTTTTGAATAACAGTATTATTGTTGAGGCAAGCCACTGCTCGGGCATTTTTTCGTCTGTTAATATCTGATTGAATAGACTTGTAAGTACCCCAGTTAGTTGGTCTACTCCGATTTTGAGAAGCTCGGATTCAATGCCTTCTGGGCCTGCTGATTTACCGTTTCGGAGGCTTTTGATTGCCTTGATAACTTCGCTCGGTAAGATAGGAGGGACATCATCGGGGTTGTTTAATGTTGGTTGTATATTCTTCGATTGATTTTCGGTAAGTTGGCTGCTGTATAGATTTGTGTAAAATTTTGTGGCCTCTTCTGCTATCTTCTGCCTATCAAAGATTTTATTAGTTTTGTTATCAATGGGTTTCAGGTGCGGTATCCATTTCGTTTCTGAAATTAGGTGTCTTTCAAGCTTAACAATAGAAGTTCTGGTGCTAGTAAAATCCAAAATAGCCTTATTTGCTTTGCTTCTAAGGTCTTTTCTAATTAGTTTTTTTGTGATCTTGTTTAGTGTACGCAGTTTTGATTGTTCTTCCTTAGAACGATTCGGCTGCTGGCTTAGGCGCGCTCTCTCTTCTATTTTTTTTATTGTTTCTTCGTTTAGTTGTGATATGTTATTTTTAGAGTGTATTTTGATGTGTTTGCTGGCTGATTTCTTAATTCCATTTAAGATAGCATTATACTTGGTTTGAATATTATCATTAGAGTTCATAGAGGCTTGGATCGATATTATATCCTTTTTGAAAAGCTCGTTCTGATTTATATCAGTAAAAATAGCGCATTTCTGCATGTGTTTATTGGTGGTTCTTTTCAACGTTGATTTCAGTTTCATTTTACAGCGTACAGCCCGATGAGCAGAGTAGAAATTTAAATTCCCCAGTACTTCAACGTTGTGAAATCTTGAGAGGTCGCTGCTAAGCATAAAATCCATCTCTACTTTTAAGTTCGAGTCTGGCGAGATCCATGTCCACCTTCTACTCAGGCGTTTCTTAAAAAATGTATTAAGTATTTTGAAGTTATGTTCCGCGCAGAACTCTATCAGTTGTTGGCCATTTTTTGTTCTTTTGTTGGTAGAGTACTGTCCTATTATGTGGCGTTCGTACTCTCTCCTTTTTCCAAGTCTGGCGTTAAAATCACCCAAAATCAAAACAGTAGAGTTCCTTTTTGGTAAATCGTCCACTGCTTTGCTAAGTGTATCATAGAAATCGATAGTATCCTCTTCGGGAGAGCCCTCTGTCAGTGCATGTACTTGGATGAAGTGGATTGTTTCTTTGTCTGTTAGTTTAAATGATAACACTGCCATTCTATCCGAAATGCCTTGGAATTGTAATATTTTATCTTTCCATATTTTCTTTACACAAAAACCCACTCCGTATAGACCCTTAGTTACTCCATAGTGGTACATAATCATTTCTTCGAATTCGGTTATTTCTTCTCCAAGTCTTCGTACTTCACACATACCAATTATATCCCATTCCACGCACTGCAAAGCATTTCTCATCTCTATGACGCGGTCGTTTGATAGAAGAGTTCTCACATTCATTGTTAGGATATTTAGGTAGCTCTCTTGTTTTTTAGATATTTGTGTATGGTTTATGGGGGGGTGGTAGTCATAAGCTCCCTCGGTGACTAGCCGTCGTGGGAGCTGATTTGTTTGGTTGCTGATTAATTTGTTAGGTATGGTTGGGCCTGTGTGGGTAGGCTCGAAAGTATAAGTAAATCGAAGGGACTTACATATTATTATATATTTCTTATGTAAAAGATATATTCTTTAAACTTACTTGACATCTTCGATTTTGGGGTATGTGCATATTCTCAGCGTCTTAGTGTTTGATCCAACGGCGTACAGTTTCCCATTGGGGTGGAACTCGGCACATCTGACTGCCTGCAGGTCTTCAAGAACCGTGACTGGCTTGAAGGTAGGCCTTGAGCCATTGACTTCGGCCCCAACCCCGATACCGCTGACGGCAGAAGGCAAAACCTGGTGACCACCATTTCTGTTCTGGCCCTGTTAAAAAAAAATAAGCCTGTTGTAGATTGTCAATCAAAAATCATTACATTATGCCTCAGTTCAGGCAGAGATGAATGAGTATTTTATACACAACGCTTGTTCGCTTTATTAACCAATAAAATAACCGGCAAGTTCGTCATATGAATAATTTATAATGTGTCTGCTCTAATTAGTCTAAACAATTAGTATAATTATTTGGGCGACATGTGGTTGAAACACAAAAGGGAAATGAGGGTGTTCGGAAGGATTGACTCGAAGACTCGAAGCGGACCAGATTTAAATTACAATGCCACCGGAAATATTGTACAGTCAGTGACATGTACATGTCCTTTATTTGCAATAGAGGGCATGAAATAAGTGGCACACAAATATGTATTATATGTGTGTAATAAAGAATTAACCAATTTCCAAGCAATTTTGTATGAAATAACTTCAACTCCCGTTGTACCCGTTTGAGGATTGAATTTCGGGAATTACTCTCTTAGTACCACCTCTACGCACCAATACGAATATATCCTGAAAAGTTCCTATGACTAGTGCTGTCAGTCAGGACAAATATTCTTATAATTGGTGTAGATTTGATTTAAACCCAACTTATTTATAGATTTTGAGTTCCATAAACTCCGAATATATATTAATTGTAACGCAAGTTCCCCCGAGCTAGTACAACCGTCGTATTTATACCACGAAGCGAACAAAAACTTAACGTACTCATATATACTGAAATAAAATTACCGTAACTAGTTTATGAAAGCGAAATATTTAAGAGAGGTCCTATTTTTTGTCAGGTTTAGGTAATAGCAAATTTACTTACCAAAATACACATTAACGCATTGCAGTGGAAACATAATTACGTAGTGTACGTTTGTTAGTCGGAAGAACCTAAATTACTCTATTAACCTAAGGTAATAGGTATGTCCTCATATTATATAACATTACATAAATTTAGGCATTGCTTTCAATTTGTCACTGTTTATCACTACCGCTTAGTAAGAGATGGCAATAGTTATGGCCGGTTTACATTATTCCAGTCCAGCGATCCAGTCCAGTACTGGATTGCTTACTGGAAAAATGTAAACCGGCACTGGAATGATATGAATCCAGTTACTGGATTCGCGGTCTACTTTTGGATCCAGTGCGATCAATCCAGTGCAACTGGAATAATGTAGACGGCCAATTCAGTGCTATTCCAGTGCTGACGAAGTACACACGTGTTGGTTGTTTTTGCGGACTTTTTTTTGCAAAGAAAAAAGATTTAACAATGGTGAAAAAGTTATCTGAAGAAGAAACTTTAAAGTTTGTCACTATATACAGAGAAAATCCGTGTTTATGGGATATAACATCAGAACATTATAAAAACAAAGTTATGCGCCAAACTGCTTTGCAAAATCTGTGCATTGGTATGGAAATTAAAGGATTCACATTGGAAGATGTGAAAAACAAAATAAAAAGTATTCGTTCGACATACTACCTTGAACTAGACAAGATTAAGAAGTCATCCACATCTGGTGCTAGTGGCAATGCTTAATCCTCTTTTTAACCTCATTAATAACCTCATTAATAACTTCTAGTAGCAAGAGTGATTGAGCACGTTTGAAACCTTTTCGAAACTGATCTCTTCTTGAAATCATTGTCACTGTAGTGTTCACACTTCAACGGCTTCTAAATAACTGGAATAATGTAGACGTTACAGATCCAGTCCAGCACTAGACTGGAATCTCGCTAGATCACTGGACTGGAATAATGTAAACCGGCCATTAAGTCCAAGCATATCCTGTGATATAATATTTTAATAAGTAACGTCGTGATTTATTGTGTTTTTATTAGATAGAGAGAGCAGTAAGATGTTACAATATTATACAGTGAAGAATCGGCAGCGCACAAATATACAGATAACGTGTAAATTACATTTCAACAAGAAACTTTCACCTATTTTTAACTAACTCAAAAAGAAGATGAACTGTATGTATTTTTTTTGCGTATGTTTTATTTGTCTAAGTCATAAATATTGTAAAGATAAATCGTGATTTATAATCAATTCAAGTTAGAAATATATTAGGTATGTCTGGGGTTTTTGAGCATGAATTATTCGCTATTTCACGTTAGTGAAACAGCAAATAATGAAGTCATCGTCTATGATTGTGTTCTATCAATCCTGTCTGATGCTTCCACAGTACAAAATAATATTATTTTATATAAGAGTATGTACGTACTTGTATATAGTTAAGTAATAAGTGTGTCAGATAGTTTAATGACAGTTCTGGCTAGGTTGGACGCAGACTATTAAATAATTTGTTACCGTCCTACTACACAAAATCTGCCTAAACTATTGTCATATATAACTTACCAATGGCTAATGACAAACAGTTGTAGGGTCAACTTTGAACAATGCTCAACGAAAGTTTAACGTTTTGTGGTATAAACATCGCATAAAAGTAGACCTGTCACTGTCTTTCCTAACCCTTTAGTAATAGATAGCAATAGCATAAGCATTGGTTATCTTTTGACAAATTAATCTTTGACCGTAAATGTTTAGGCCGCAAGCACTAGAAAATTTTCGAGCCGTTGTCAGCCAAACAGGATTACAGTAAAACGTATTGAATTAGACCATCTGCATCAATAAACAGTTGATTTATAAATAATAACTGCCCACAGACAACTACCGTAAAACACACATCTTATCGACTAAAAAGGCAATATCGAGAAAATCAATAACCAGCACAGTGACATCACGACTATCAATCGTAAAAACGAGTCATTCTCTTAATGGGAAATCAGAATATTCTCGAAAGCGAGAACAGCTGATTACGTAAACTATCAATAAATAAAAGTAACTAAAATTGATTAGCGAGCGATTGCCAAGGTTTTAAATGGAGCGTGTTTAATGTATCGGCTAAAGTGGGTCGCGTCGTGGCATACAACGGAACTTGTGTATTTACCAAATATATCTAGCAACACCTGTTTGACCGATAAAACAGGTACTTGTTGTAGTATACACGACATTATCGTAACTAATGATTAATAGTAATCTTTTTCTATACAAATAGTACTGAGATCCGCAATTGGCAAGTTTTGCAAGCAAAAAACCTCCAATAAGGACCGATAATATTGTAAAGATATACCTTTCACACGCAATAAGGAGAAGAAGAATGTAAAGATGGCGGGGAAAGTTAGTAGATGAAGACAGCCGTTTGAATCGTTCTTCAGACTGATGGTAAAGATGGATCTTAGATAGGTACCTTCATATTTATGACTAGCGGTCGGCGGCTTCGCACGGGTTTTAGTAAGGATCCCTAATTTTTTTGAAAATGTAATATAGCCTGTCAACCGGGAACCCGGGGATAGTGTAGCTTTCCAACGGTGAAAGAATTATTCAAATCGGTCCAGTAGTTTCGGAGCCTATTCAATACAAACAAACAAATCTTTCCTCTTTATAATATTAGTATAGATACAACACACGACCTATTGAAATGTTGAAGGTATACTCGACACTCAAAGGGTGCCGCGAGGTTTGTATGAAAAGACATAAATACTAGCTTAGGAGACGGTTTTCAATTATGTTTCGGTAGCAGTAGTAAGAATCTGGACGATCAACAAATTATAGACCCGAAGAAAGAAGATTTAAAATTAATGTTTTCTATTTTAATCAAATACAGCACATATAAAATTATTCATTGAGCCTTGTAGAGTCTCCATTTATTGATAATATACAAATCGAAAGTTGTCAAGGTTGATTTCTAATCACAGACGATTCAGCGCCCGTTATCTTATTTTAATGCCATTAATTCAAATGTCTTTGATAAACTTAATACGTTTTTCATTGCCGAAATATGATTATTACTAAACTAAACGGTGCTGCCATGTTTTTTATAAATAAATATTATACAAAATAACTTCACTTTAAAGTAACTTTCTATGGAATATTTTAGATGTGATTGACAATGAAACTTAGCTTATTAAAATTGACAATCATTTTGTGTTAAATATAGTGGACAACTCTAGTAACTGAGTTTTAATCTTTTAAGACCCCCCCCCCCAAAGGCTTAACGAGTGTTGGAGCTTAGTGGTTATTGACTGAAAAGTTTTTTAGCAAGCTTAAATCAATTAGTCAGCTCTCTTACAAAAAAGCTGCATTGAATTAGAGGTGACTTTTAGGACATACGCAGCCACAAACATAGCAAGAAAGAATATGTTAAAGGAACAACAACAACTTTTTAGTTGAGACTTAAAACTAGGTACCATGAGATCAAAACAGTCGCAATGCAGTAAACAGCTTAAGAACGACATATATTACCCTCAAGAGCCAGCCTTAGATCCACGAGTAAATTCTTTGTGAATTTAGTCAGCAGCAAGCCAAAACACAGAATTGTGTGAATTTTTAAGTTCATGCATTGCTAAGTAGGTAAGGTAATTTATATGAGATTTTTTACCTTTCAACTTCAAAGGACAGCCAGCCAGCTTTCCAGGTTAAGCCATTGTACATATATACACGATTAAGTTTCCATGAAGTTGAATTCCCCAACGGGTGTCGGTTCTAGCAGCTATGTCTCCTGCCACCTTAACTTGAAAATGCTGAGAGCTATGTAGGTGACCTTGGTTTTTTTATGAATTTCCCTATTACTGATTCTATCACGAGTGAAACTTGTTATATAGTAGTTTATGTTGCCTAAGTCCCTAATGGGACTAGAGGAATTGCGGACGATTTCCTTTTCATGAAGCTATTTTTCCACAAACTTCATATCCCGCTGCACCTTTTTAGAGTATTAATTTCAGAAATGTATTTCTTAGATTTCCCAACGAACCAAGATTAATTATTCTACGACTAGTGGTTTAAGCTGTTGGATGTCAACATTATGGTAGTTTTTCAGAATAAAATGGTTAAAGATTAAGGTGAGTCAGAAATGGCACATTGCTACGTTTAGCAGTTATAGTTATATAATTCTTAAAGAAAACTACAGCTAAAGTTCTTTCCGCATAAACCAAGAGTTGATTACATAATAATTATTATAGTGGATTGATGAACGAAGTCTATCGGCTAACCGAAATTTGCGTTTGGTGAGAGCTCCAAGCACTTAGTTTCTTTTATCGACTCCAGCTCAAAGTTTTGATTAAAGTATACCAACAGTATAAGAAGTTGTACAGTACTCTTTTTTGTATCTCCATTGAATGTGTGGTCTCACCTACGATGTAAAACATGTCTCATGGTTATTAACCATCTTACTGAGTATTCTTACATTGAACTATGCACAATTTAAAGCAGGTATGTACGTATCGTAAATATCCGTTACATACAGGGCGGTGTGTTGCGGTTCAACGGAGCTGAACGGGCTCTGGTTGGCGATTCAGTGGAGTACCAAAACACTCATCGGTTCGTGCTCATGACCACTGACTTACCGATTCCAACAACCCATACGATTCTAGTAATTCGCGTAAGCATCGCACTAGCACAGACTGTTCAATTCGCTTAGCTCAGAAATTTCATGTCTATAGAAAGTGCGCATAAATGCATAAATGCATTAAAGCGCGTGGTTGTTTGTACACTATAGTAAATGAATTCGTTCAGGGAACTTGTGCAACATCGTATAATCAATGTGCTTTATCACAGTCATCTCGACGAGTCCGCTGTCACGATAGAAAGTTAACTCAATTACCTGAAAGGCGGAGATCCGTTTAGGTGGCAGCAACTGTGGCGCTCTATCGGCTAAGTTTTCCATAGAGTGTCGTGTTAGGTATCCTTGTTTTTGGATTGACGAATTAGTTTTGTACGAAGTTCGGCTGAATTTGGTAGCCGGTGCGACGATGCGGTTTCCGTTTTCGTCATCATCTTCCCATTCGGTGACGACTTCGGTGCGTACGTCTTCGAGGGAGCGAGAGCGACTGCAAGGGCACGCAGAAGATGGCGACGGGTTAGGATTCCGCAATTGCCGCGGTCGCTCGCGAGCGTATAGGTCCGCGTGTCCACTAGGTGTCGGCGCACCCGCAGATCGATAGCTCGGCGACAAGAAATAATAATCCCGAGATTTATTACTATATGCGCTCATCGCGGAAAAATCTGAATAAGTCGATCCTTTGGACGACGCGGTTTTAAAATTCCTCAAGTCCATTGGATCTGGAGGTCGGAAATAAAAATTAGATTGCGTTTGTCGGGAGAGTGGCGGCCACGGTCTGTACGGCGCGTCTACGTAGTGTGCCGGTTTAGACTTCATATCGATAGTGCATAGATGCGAAAAAGCATCCGAGCGCGGCGTTAGCGGTTCCGTGCGGATGTAATCGAGGGAGCTGCGTTACTGCTGGTACGGGCGGCTACCTGCGGCACCGCCGACCCACCACAAGCCTTACCACACTCGCACACGTTAGACAGAGATGAACACAGAGAGAAAGGCGCGCTCGCGTTCCGCTCGATCCGTTTGATGCAAACATAAGTGAAAGGGGTAGCCCATGCGCGGTCAACGCGTTCGGCACACTCGGATATTGCTCATGAGCATTGCCGCCTGCGATAATTTTACATTACTTAGTTGTGGACAGATAAAAGTATTAAAAGAGGAACTTTATTAGCTTTTTTAGCTCAGTCTATGGTGTTATTGGTTCTACAAAACGTCTGCATTTCGTGAGATGTAAGATGTTGTTATCTTGATGTTGCGAATTCCACTTTGAGACTTTCTCAAGTTGTCTAGCAAAGGGAGCAGTTATGATTACAACAGTAATTTCGTCGCAGTCAATAAACACGGAGGAATGTTTGCCGTGACTGTCGATGCCGATTTTCTTATGCATTGGCTTTATGTAATCGCGAAATCGCAGTAGGTTCATAAATACGTTTTGTAAATTACGACACCGTTTCTCATGTGATCAGCCTTAAACGCATGTTTTAGAAAAACGCTTAATTCGTCACGCGCGCATGCTACTTTCGCTTCTTTGTTACACCTCAACAGTTATAAAAATGATGCCATAACAGAATATAATTAGATATTTCGTACTGTACGTAATCCTTTATTAGTTTTGAATGGGTAATTGACTACTCGTTGCATTATTGACGAGAACACGAAACAACAATCATAATAAGTAATACAAATCATACAAATATTGTTCACGTAGGCAACCACCCACGTTAGTCTACAAATAACGTAGGAAAATTCAAACATTTAATTAGTCACCTTATTTGTAACGGAGGAACTCAAGGATGTTCCATAATAGTCCTGTAATAATAAACAACTTTGCGTCAGAAGAAACTCATCATAAACTTAATTTCAACCTACGCACGAAAAACTAATAATTAAAATCATAATAATGATCTTGAAGTACTTCCATCGCACACTATCGCACTTGAGACTAACGTCAGCAGAGCTTGCTTCTTATGTAGGAAATTAAATCAATTCTCATACGCTATGTTTTATGTTTAATTTGTATACTGTGATTACAGCTAACTGACAGCCTGAAACCTTACATCCAACAACTTAATTTAAAACCCCAGTTTTACCTCGCGACGATTTCTGGGACAGCACCCGACATTTCAGGCGACATTGTCATGTCGCGATGCCGGGCCATGTAACTTGTCGACAATCGTCGACCGTGTGCAACTTTGAGTCTCTAGACATAGCTCCTACTACATCCTACACTACTTCTTTGGCGTCATTTCGACAACAACTTGCTGAGTAAAATGTGCGTAGACATTGTCCCCAAGCTGTCGCACGTAAATTTACCGCATGTCAACTGTCAACGACATGTCTTTCGACTTTGTCCGCTAGTGCATATTTTGCTTTACTCTGTATCTACCTCGCTGAGTATGGCTGCTCAAAAGTTGTATCGCCAAAATAACTGTTACAGATCCATATTACGCAATAAACTATATACTTTGATTTGGTTTTATTTGAGTGCGTACAATTAGTACTTCCTATAACCAAGAGTCGCACGTGCCAAGTTTGAAATAATTTAGAAACTCGACATTATCTAAATGTTACATCTTAGTTCGCTCGGTTCGCTCTACATGGTCAGTCGATAGGGCGTACCACGACGAGTTCTGTTTGACCTATACTGCCATAAATGGGTATGACGCTGTCCCGCGCCGCCGACTGACTCCAGTATCGACTAAATCATTATATTATTCCATTTCGCACCCAGTTGCAATATTTGCACACCGTGCTAGACGGTTGAATGACGATATTTAAAATATTGTTTTTAGTTCTCTACTCCAAGCAAACTCAAGAATGTCGTTAAACAAGTAAACTTTTATATGAAATCAAATACCCCTATTCTAGTGTCATCATCAGACCATTGTAGTGTACTTCTAATTTGCTATGGCCCATAAACTCAACAGAATGCTTTTTATGTGCCCCGTACCCTGGTTCCTGTTCAAATTACGCTGGTCATCACACCCTACAGTTCACCCCTACGCACCAACAAAAACATACCCTGAAAGTTTCAAGGCTCAACGACGAACCGGTTAGGCTGTGCGTTGTCCATTTTTTTCCTTCTTTGCAGAGAACGCAAACTATATCGCTGGTACTGCATTACTATTTGTGTTGCATGTTACTCGACCTTTTAGATGGGCGAGCTTAATATGCTTGGTATTTTACCTTACATCATGTAAGAAAGAGTTAAAACCAATGATGCGCACTAAGAAGCTATTGTGCGCACACATAAACATGCTCACCAAAAAATCACAAAATATTTACGAATGGATCATTAGAGGAAATGTTCTGATAAAAAATCTACTGATTGTATAAATTAAAAACTTTAAAAACTGTGCTTGTAAATAGTTTGGATACAGTGTGTTATAGTCATTGGTCTTACCTTAAAAAGGGTAAATGAATACATCATGTATATCATGTTTTTGCATTCTACTCATACATAAACGTTTTCATTATGGGAATACTGAAAGAGTATTATGTCTCTAGTTTGAGTCTATACAGTGAGTCACAGTTAAAGCCGAAATTCCTAAGCAACATTATGTAAGTAAACATTGACACAATTTACCGATACACACATAACATTCCGTAAATCTGATTCATGCGCAAGAGCAGGTAAAGTTTTCATGTGGCTGGCTAGTGCCCAACTTTGGTGGAGTTTTTAGGTTACCTTAAGGCCTTTGTCTAAGTTTAGTAAAGTTTGGACAGAAATGACAGAGCAAATGGCGTAGAGTAGCGCACGCTGCGTATTGACTTTGGTTCGCAATCAATTGACATTTATTGGATGATTAAGTCCATCCTTCTCAAGTCAAACCGTATTTACGAGTGTAGAGTTACACTTGTTAGTAGTCATACGACCACACTAATGAGTCAGTACTAACTAGGTATAATAGGTATAATATAATATAATCTAATACGTTTCACAAGTATAAGTTAAACGGAGAAAAATCTTTAAAAATCTTTGTCTTCACTGACGGACATAGAAAATGCACAGTCTTTTTGTAGAGGCTTGAAATTTTCAAGTCAGAAAGGATTCTTAAAATTCAACCCCTAAATGGGTATAACCGGGGTTGGAGTTAGTATGAAAATAACGCGGACGAAATGCACGTTTTCGCTCGTAAAACATATTTTTAAATATTGAGCAATAAATTTCCAAATGCAACAAAAAAAAAAAAAAAAAAAATGATATTATATTATGCTTTACCTTTAATGCACAGCTTTTCAATATTTGTTTCAATTTTGATCAGTTTGTAAACAAAACGATGTTGGAAAACGAAACGATATTTAAAAGTTTTAAAACGAAAAACTTTTCTCATTACGAACATTTAACAATATAAATATATGTGTATGTCTAGTCGCCTTCATATATTTAGACATCCATAGTATTTAAAAAAAAAAGAATACACCTACCCTAGGTGTAGGTACCCTAGGTCCTAGAGTTTTGACTCCGATGGTTATACATACGTTATTTTGTATTACATCTTACGAGTAATCGAAGACCCATCGTTTTAAAAGTGAGTGCGAGCGATACTTCGCTCCTGCACACCATTGAATGGTGATGGTATATTTACGTAATCATTATTTAATTTTAACTCTAAACATCCCATAGATCCCGCAGATCATTTGATCTTGACCTCTACGACTTTAATAAGATATCAAATTATGGAAGGAAGTTTTTGATTAGATTTGTTGATCATTGCTTGTTTCGTTGTATCGCAATATATTTGGATGTTATATTACTATGGTGGATGTTATGATGGAATGTTAGTTCTATATGTGAATCATTTTTTCACATAGAATCACAATGCATAAATTTTCCAAATAAAGTGATGATGTAATTGATTCTATTTGTCGGTGAGCGAATCAATTTAGTACTCGTGTCCAATATCGCAAACAGAGTCAGCACTGTTTGTTATAATTACCTTTTGATGTCCAAACGAGACTCTGTCGTCATGTGCCAATGATGAAGCTGAATTATTTTTATCCGAGTCCCAAGACTTATACCAGATGTCTAAAGAGTCCGTCGAAGACTTCTTTGTGTCGATTGAACTCTTCCTTGAAAGAGAATTTGTAGAATCAGCGTAATCTCTGGAGCTCTTTCTGGACAGAGTACTCGTCGAACCAAAAGCGTCCTTGGAACTTTTTCTAGAGAGTGAATTTGTAGAACCAACGTAATCCCTTTTCATTTCTCTAACCCCGTTACTGACAGTGGAATCTCGTCTATAATTGACAATGTTGGTACGACTAAGGTTCGGAAATGATCCCATTGAGTGTCTTTTGGTGGGAACTTTATGCGTGGGGCTCGGGGTGTCTCGTCGTGGAGGAGTAGCTGATGGACTGAGGCGGTCCCGTCGCAGGAGACTAGGGAACGTTGAAGGGTGTTCCATTTCACGAGCAGGTGATGCAGAAAATCGCGTTGAGTCCCGCCGCCTGTGTTATCACAATTATCATTAGTAATTGCAATAACTATAATTAAATTTCAAATAACACCAAAATAACATGTACGGACCTCATAATAAGCCCGTTCGTAGGAGATGCCAAATCTCTACCAAATCCTGGCGTTGATTCTCTGCTGTGCAGGTAGAGCGATGACCGATAAGGAGTGCTGCAGCGACCGTGAACGTCGCAATGGGGGTCATGCTCGATGGTGCAGCTGACGAGCGGTGATCGTCGTCCCTCTCCTTCGAGGTTCATATTACCAAACATAGAGTCCAGCTGACGCATCGCCAGCACTTTTTTGACCGCAGTCATTTTACCACGTTAACACTTTTTACACGAAATGAGTTCTTTCATACAACTTTAGTCAATAAAAATAATATAAAGTTCGTAAGGCGCACTAAAGCGTAAGATAAGTGACATGTATGTCCTCTAAGTATGCTTCGAAGCGACTGGACTGTTCCGACGGCATTGTGCGCAGAACGCTTACCGGTGACTCATAAAGGCATGCGCGCGAGCAACGAGACTTCGATTATAGTCGTGTCTTGCAATTACATGTATATAAATATAGGTGACAAGGAGGTAAATAATGGACCAGCGGCACAATTAAGAGAATCATCAACAATAAACAAGGTCCGACCGATTGAATGTGGGCGTTTCAAGTTCGCACGAAGGTCGTATAATGTGACACTCAAGTATGATTAAATGTAGTAAAACTGTATAAAATGTCTACTCAGATGTGAATCGAGATGTATACGACGTCCAGGACACTACGTTTTAATTAAAAAGTAGCAAGTCAGATCACTAAAGAGTTGCCCACACATCCGACGACGTTTAAACAATTTGTTGATTTAATTAAATTAAAACGCCGATGTTCCACTAAAGTGACCAATTGGTCATCAACGACAATTGAAAATATATTTTGCAAAAATAGTCTCATAAAAGTATTTAGCCAAATGAAGGATTCTAGGGGTCCTAATTACAATACAAAAACATTCTTTAAGTAAAGTGGACCTTTTTAAATCCGAAACATTATTCAGCGAAAACCCCGAAACATCATCAAGACAAGAGCATATTTGCTAAAGGCAAATTTGTTCAGTGCCAAATAGACAATGATTCTAACAATCCTTTGAAGGTGTGTTAGCTAAAGTAACATGCTACAGCTTCCTCAATCAGTGTGGGCAAACGGGTGCTGATAGAGCTATAGAATAAACGCTAGCATTTAGTACCAAATGGGTTCAATAGGTAGTAAAACCTGCAGCTAGAAAACTCCAGCCATCATAATGTTCATTGCGTGCAGAGCGGCAACGTCGCGCTTTCATAGAAGCCACAAAATGATTTGATTTTGTTGGCGGTAAAACAGTTTTTTGCTTCATGTTATGGAACTGGTGGTCCTAGATAGAGACTCGAAATTTTCTACCAAGTGCACTTTCATATTGACATCTGGAGATATCAACCGAATCTCTAGCTTCAACCGTTTCAGAGAACCAGCATGTGCGTGCTGAAATAATGGTACGCCAGCTTACACGTTGATAAAGTATTAAGAGTACTTTAGCCGCAGATTTCGAAACTTTGCTAAGAACTGAACCCAATTGCTAAACTAAATGCTAGCATTTATTCTATAGCTCTATCAGCACCCGTTTGCACACACTGAATGAGTAAGCTGGTGGCATGATACTTCAGCTAACACACATTTAAAGGCTTGTAGCATGGTTGTTTATTTGGCTCCTAAATTATGGTTGTAATCTATGATGGTAAAATATGCATTAAATATTGGCATTTCCAGAATCTGTATTATCTTTGATAAAGCTGAAGGCATGCACATTGAAATAAGGTAGACGTGGAAATCTTAGAACTGCAACAAAGACGGAGTTGAACAAGCTGCCATAATATCACTCGCAGTGTAAACAGAGGATATATTTTTATTGCATTCAAATTTCTCACACCATTAAAGTGTATTTTAAAATGTTGCTACTAGTATGTACTGGGGGCTAAATGGTTTATTTTGTTCAGTCAGTATTAAGAAAAGGTAGCAATTTAATAAATAAATCATGCCTAATGCTGAGCGGTTCATCATTTCATATAAGTACGATACCCGTTGAACATTAGTTGGAACATGTAGCTCACATTATTCACATCTTTCGATTTTTAAAACCCTTTAGTACCTAACTAACAACAGTCAACATATATTTATATATTTAATAAGCAGTAAATACCCGTATAATATAAGTGTTCAATATGCTTTAATTTATCTTATTTTTATTTTTGTAATCATTTAAAAGAGGGCCTCCACACTGTAAATTTGTGTACTGTATATTTAGCTACAGATATAAATAATTTTTCATTTCAAAATATTAAACACGAGAAAATACTTGGGAGATAAAACAGAAAATACTTATTAACATGGAGATGTAAATTAAGCCATATTACGAGTGTTAGTCAGTATACTATGGCTTCGGAGTTAATCGCGATTGCAGCAAAAAACAAAGATATAAATCTATCGTTTACAAGTGGTTACTTTGGCAATGGTTGCAGTTTTTAGTAGCAAATGTGGTACAAAAAAATAATATCAACGCAGAAGGAAAATATTCACAGTTAGCTTCCAAGTAAGAATCTAAAAAAGTACGAAGACGCTAAACTGAATAAAAGGAAATAAGCTCAAATAAAAAAAAAACAGCAGAAACGCTATGTCACCCAAGCATAATGATAAACATTACAGAGACAGCGCAGAAAAACCAGACATGGACTCCGAAAGCCTCCAGCTGTCTTCAATCTATTGTTGATCGAAGCCAGCTGTCAAATAAGGCATTTCTATTAAAATGAGAAAAAACTGATTTTGAACGACGAGACATAGAAAGAAGGACCGTACTTCAGAGTGTTAGTAGAGAACGGTTGACACCGAGACACTACCTTCTCCTTGCGTTGGCGATTAGAATTGTCTTGTTTCAAATATGATATTGTTTATAGACCAGGCTGTGCAGCTGCGGACGCTCTATCCTGTGTATGCGCGTATATGAATCTCAGTAAGCTAAAAGAGCTCCATAACGCACTCTTGTCACCCAGGAGTGACAAGGATGTATCATTGGGTGAGATCCAAAACTTGCCCTATTCAGCGAACGACGTTAAGCAGATGACTGCCTCGTGCCAGACCTGCGCCGAGATCAAACCAAGGTTTCTTAAAATCAAAGGACACTTGATCAAAGCTACGGCCCCTCTCGAACGCATCAACATAGACTTCAAGGGGCTCTTGCCGTCTAACACTTGCTACAAGTACATATTAACGATAATCGACGAGTACAGCAGATTTCCATTTGTTTATCCATGTAAGGATATGACATCTGCCACCGTCATCAACTGCTTGAAAAATCTCTTCCTTACGTTTGGCCAGCCTCTCTATGTTCATAGTGATAGAGGTTCATCGTTTATGTCAGAAGAATTCAAGACGTTCTTAAGAACATCAAACATAGCCTCATCTAGAACGACACCTTACAACCCCCAGGGTAACGGACAAGTGGAACGTCTAAACGGAACTCTCTGGCGAACTATCCAACTCAGCCTACGGTCAAAGGGACTATCAACGGAAAACTGGTAAGTGGTACTGAAGGATGCGTTGCACTGTGTACGTTCTCTTTTATGTAAAGCTACTAATGCCACCCCACATGAAAAACTTATATATTTATATACCCTAGAAGATCCCAGAACGGAGATTCACTGCTGTCCTGGCTTACACCAGGTCCGATATTGGTAAAGAAGAATGTTCGACAATCTAAAACAGACAAAACCAGCACAACAGCTCGGAAAACAGCGCTACAGCTCTACCTGTCACCCCGTCGCTAGGCAAGATGTATTTTTGGCGTAAAAATAAAAATGGAGAAATATACGTCAGCGAAAAGTGCGATTGGTAATTACAAAACCAGTGGAAAGCATATTCAATCATTATACTATGGCTTCGGAATTCATGACGATTGTAGCAAAATAACAAATAAATAAATCCATCGTTTATAAGTGGTTACTTTGGCAACGGTTGCAGTTCTTAGTAGCAAACGTGGTACAAAAAAATAATATCAACGGAGAAAGAAAATATTCACAGTCAGCTTCTAAGTAAGAATCTAAAAAAGTACGAAGACGCTGTACTGAATAAAAGGAAATAAGCTCAAATAAAAATAATACAGCAGAAACGATATGTCACCCAAGCATAATGATAAACATTACAGAGACAGCGCAGAAAAACCATACATGGACTCCGAAAGCCTCCAGCTGTCTTCGATCTATTGTTGATCGAAGCCAGCTATCAAATCAGGCATTTCTATTAAAATGAGAAAAAACTGATTTTAAACGACGAGACATAGAAAGAAGGACAGTACTTCAGAGTGTAGTGAAGAACGGTTGGAATTACCAATTACTTAACATGCTGATTTATATAGGTTTGGAAAAATAATTTAAGAGAAATATTCTTAATAGTTGTGAGAACATTGTAAAAGAAGATATTGCTACAAAATTAATATCAAATATGAAACCACTGCTTTGATACAGTTAGAAAGTTCAATGAACTTAAATGTTTCCGTAAATGGTCTGTTTGCTAATGAAATTTTTCATTAATAAACAGACCACACCTCCAGAAAAGGATACTCTTTAAAACATCATTTACTGGAGGCATAGTTGTTGTACTAACAATATTATATAATGTAATAAACCTATTTTGGGAATAAGCTTTGCGTTTTAAAATCTGATCAAGGCAAGATGTATATTTGGCGTAAATATAAAAATGGAGAAATAAACGCCAACGAAACGTTCGATTGGTAAATTCTACAAAACCAGTAGAAAGCATATTAAAAAAACAGGTAGTCATTTAAAAAAAAAAGAAATTGTAATTAATCTTAATCTATATTATGGCTTCGGAGTTCATGGCGATTGTAGCAAAATAACAAATAAATAAATCCATCGTTTATAAGTGGTCATTTTGGCAACGATTGCAGCTCGTAGCAAATCTGGTAGGTACAAAAAATAATATCAACGGAGAAAGAAAATATTCACAGTCAGCTCCCAAGTAAGAATCTAAAAAAGTACGAAGACGCTGAACCGAATAAAAGAAAATAAGCTCAAATTAAAATAAAAAAGCAGAAACGCTATGTCACCCAAGCATAATGATAAATATTACAGAGACAGCGCAGAAAAACCAGACATGGACTCCGAAAGCCTCCAGCTGTTTTCGATCTATTGTTGATCAAAGCTAGCTGTCCAATAAGGTATTTCTATTAAAATAGGGAAAAAACTGATTTTAAACGACGAGACAAAGAAAGAAGTACAGTACTTCAGAGTGTTAGTGGAAAACGGTTGGAATTACCAAGTAATATGCTGATATATAGGTTTGGAAAAATAATTTAAGAGAAATATTCTTAACAGTTGTGAGAACATTGTAAAAGATATTTCTACAAAATTACCATCGAATATGAAACCACTGCTTTCATACAGTTAGAAAGTTCAATGAACTTAAATGTTTCCGAGTATGGTCTGTTTGCTAATGAAATTTTTCATTAATAAACAGACCACACCTCCAGAAAAGGATACTATTTAAAACATCATTTATTGGAGGCATGGTTGTTGAACTAACCATTTTATATTATGTAATAAACCTATTATGGGAATAATAGAAAAATATAAAAATGAAGAAATATACGCCAACGAAAAGTTCGATTGGTAAATTCTACAAAACCAGTAGAAAGCAAATTAAAAAAACATGCCATTTAAAAAAAAAAGAAATTGTAATTAATCTTAATCTATACTATGGCTTCGGAGTTCATGGCGATTGTAGCAAAATAACAAATAAATAAATCCATCGTTTATAAGTGGTCATTTTGGCAACGATTGCAGCTCGTAGCAAATCTGGTAGGTACAAAAAATAATATCAACGGAGAAAGAAAATATTCACAGTCAGCTCCCAAGTAAGAATCTAAAAAAGTACGAAGACGCTGTACCGAATAAAGAAAATAAGCTCAAATTAAAATAAAAAAGCAGAAACGCTATGCCACCCAAGCATATACCCAATATTACAGAGACAGCGCAGAAAAACCAGACATGGACTCCGAAAGCCTCCAGCTGTCTTCGATCTATTGTTGATCGAAGCCAGCTGTCCAATAAGGTATTTCTATTCATTAATAAACAGACCACACCTCCAGAAAAGGATACTGTTGAAAATATCATTTACTGGAGGCATGGTTGTTGTACTAACAATTTTATATGTACTTTATAACTATTATGGGATACCAATTCAGATCAAGGCCAGATCCATGTTTACACCAGAAATGCTTCTTAATTTCTGGTGTAAAAATAAAAACCGGCCAAGAGCGAACTGGACTCGCGCACGCAGGGTTCCGTGCAATTATCTTAAAGATATCTCATTTTTTGTATGAGAGCCTCTTAAATATTTATTTTATTCTATTTTTTAGTAAATGTTGTTATAGCGGCAACAGAAATACATCGTCTATGAAAATGTCAACTTTCCAACTATCATGGTTCATAAGACACAGCCTGGTGATAGACGACAGACAGCGGAGTCTTAGTAATAGGGTACCGTTTTACCCTTTGGGTACGGATCCCTACAAACGGATAAATATACTTCCACAAAAAGTTCGAGTGATAACTACAAACCCAGAATAAATGAAACTAGATTACATACAAGCTACTTTTTACCCCGAAAAAATACAGGGACCGATTTAAAGCCCTGGAAGAAAAGTGCCATCAACTTTGATGATAGCAAAGTGCTTGTTAATACCGCCTCCACGCGAGAGAAACCGCGAGCCGTTGCTAGTATTACATAAACTCGTCTTGACTGTATAATGCTGGATTTCTCGAACTATAATGTTAAATTTCTAAGTGTTATAAAATCTTGTATTTAAACTTAATAAATTAATGATCAATCCAATCTAGTCAACTCGAAGGACAACCATTATTGTATACGATGAAGTAATAAATATGTTGTTTAACATAAACGACGTAGGTACACATATTTGTGTAGATATAATTTACCACTTCGTTTTGCATCATTATAAGGCAGCAAGTCAAGGTTTCCCGGCCCTCGCAATAATATTTTTAAACATATTATTGCAAACTGATCATATACTTAATACTTATTAAGACCTACTTCAGACTATCCCCTTTAGCATTCTTAAACGAGCCTAGGGAACGTAAACACCAGAAGGGACTTTATGCACGTAAGCACCAGTGTTTACGTGCATAAAGTCTAGTGGAAGAAGCTATCAGAAGATTACACTGCCTACTAAACTGTTTGAGCACTAGTACGACCACCAAAGCAATGTGGTTACATGGGCTAGCATTCTGAGCAGTACGGGTTGGAATGTGAGGAAGGTGTTTAAGGCAAAGTATTAAACCAACGCACCTACAATCACATTAGGTGGCACCAAAGGGATGACGTGGACGTAGAGAGCGTAGGGCGCTGGCATTAAAGAGTAACTTGTGGATCCAAAGGTTTGAAAAAAGTACAAAAAGTGTTCAAATTACCTGGGTCAGAGCGTACTGTCAAGCTTATTATGCTTGCAGCCTATTAAACTTTATTCAGACTGCGTCCCTGCGCGTTAAGTACATTAATGCGTTCAGGATTTTGTTAAAGATATATGTTTATGGCGGCACACGCTGATGGTTTAAGCGCCGTCATGCGCAAACTACAGTCTCCTTGATGCGGCGAATGAGTGGCGAAGCTAACAGCAACAGGAGACCACAGTAGCTGAACCATTCGATGAACAGTGCCTGTCTGTGCCCAGCAGTGGGACGAAATAGGCTAGGAAAAAATTTAATTACTTTCCTACATTTACTTTTAAGTCTACTAACAAAATATGGTGCAAATCGGAATTAATAAATAATTATTGTTATCATTCAAATTCAAATAATAATGCTTTGAAGTAGAAATCCTAGCATACGGAACCCTTTTAGGTGATTAAAGTTCAATACTATCCGGATTATTATATGTATTCTGTAATGAAGACGCAAGAAATCGTATGAAATCAATAACACATTGGTAGAGAAATGGTACCTTTATATCTTGGCTCCGCCTTTTGCTTTTCAGGGATATGGGTAGTTCTAATACTTCTAGTTAAATGTTAGCTCTTATGAATGAAGAAACAGAAAACCCAATTTAAATTGTAATATTTTCGAATATAGTGCTCTTTATTGAAAAACTGAAAAGAAACACACCAGCAGAGCATTTTGTCGGAAATTTGGAGAGTACCTAAAGTACAAGAAAGCGGATTTTCCTCGTCATAATTGTTAAAGAGAAAAAAATAGAGGAATATTATCAATCCAATTTCCGGCGTAGACTACAGTCAAATGAAAAGTATTACCAAATCCAGAATTGAGCAAAAATTACGATAAAAATATATTTTTATGTGTTGGAAAAACCTAACTGTAAACGGATGCAGCCACCAACTCTGGGACTTACCAAGGATATAAAAAAGTAGAGTCTGTAATCTATATTATACTGTATTAATCTTGGATTATAGAGCACATTTGACGGGCAGCAGACTACACCTGCAGCAGCCACTCCGATAGACAGGATCAAGCAATTTTACAAAGTAAATACAGGTTTCTGAAACGCCTATGGACATTCTCTAACTAATTCTTGAATAAGAAGCAAGGTATATTAAAAGTACAGTAGGCTTGTTTAGATACTATAATACAGGCACCTAGGCACCTTAAGTATGTAAACAAGCCCTTGTATTTCTATTTTCAGCTTTAATAATTGCGAACAACTTTTAAAGGTGCATTTAAAAGTTATCCTCAATTAAATTTTTATTTATTTATGAATGCTATCCATGCTCATCATATTTTGATATGATATCTATAATATAAAGAACATTCCCTTCACTCACTGACTGAGTCATCACGATTCTTCCAAAACTACAAGGTTACTACTACTTAGAAGTCTGAATGAGATCAAATTTATTTTTTCCATATTTCGATCTACGTTCCTTGAGAAAAACTGTTCAGTTTTATAGGCCCATTGAGCCGTGGCTGATATTTTGATAGCACCTCACAATATTTTTATTCCGTTTTATTTATTTACTAATCTTTTTGCAACAGAAAACTATAATTAAAGAAGTTTAGGGTCCTTCGGTACGTAAAAAAATAGTTTTTCCGGCGTTGTATATAGTCGTAGGCACTATTTGGGCACAGTTTTGATACAGGACAGGACATAAATACGTGGAGCCGTTCTTGGTGAGGCTTCTAACTTGACGTTAGATTGGAAGCCTCACGTAACGATCTAAATATCTCCGAAACTATAAGATCACTAATTCACTAAGGCACTAAGGCACTGGTAATCCCTGATAGGTTTTATAGCATGCTCCTAAACACAAGATTACAATGTGAGGCTTCTAACATTACCTCTGTTTTCTTATAAGCACGAGTGTTTAGATACTTGAAAAGTAATACTTTTAAATTGATGACGCAGTCGTAGCGTACTGCGATTTAGTCAGTTTACCAAGTTTAGCAGTTTTCTGCGCGCACCACATTAGGATTGGTGATCGCTCGGGGCATTTACATCTGAGGGTCAGAACACGAACAAATTTGACATTTGCGACGCTAACGTATTTGTAGACATTTGTGGGCAGTTTTGTATCTATAACTGATTAAGAGTTACACCGAGCGGCAACCAGACAATACTCGGTAGTTGAGATATATATGTGGCGCAATGTGTTCGTGCTAACACGAATAAATTTGATATTTGTGGCGTATTGTGTTGACATAGGATTTACATTGCGCCGCACAGATAACTCAACTACCAAGTATTGTCTGGTTCAGCGGGCAAGTTAAGCTGCTGGCAGTGCAGACCCTAGCGGCTTTTAAGCCATGACGAAGGTCAAGAATTCAAAGGGCTACCTAAAAAAATTTCGCTATCAACTGACCACTACTCATACAGACTTATTATTTTTTCAACCAATCTCTTTGCATTACAATCACCTGCATGCAATGCTATTGAAGCGTAGAAGCAAGACTAGTTAAAAAAGATAAAATCTTACGTTATTCAGGTCATCTGCATCCGGCGTTTCGTTGATTTCGTTTTTCCTGAAATGCAAACATAACTACCGTTACGGCCAACAATGAAATAACAATCAGCTATATTAATATCAGTTATTGTAGCAACTCAAACAGGTAATAACATCTACTTTACATTATAACATGGTAATTTATCGGTTCGTTGTCGGAGAAAACTGCTTTAGATCACTTTGCGACCAAACATTCAGAGCAAATTGTCTGCTCGCTCTACCGAGGAAAGTACCGCACAGACCGTAAGAAAATAATAGTTGTCTGATGCTATGCTCCGCGTGCATGCATTTTTATTACTTATGATCCAACTACTTATCAGATGACCGTATACCGTTAATCGAATAACGCTGCGGTAACTATTAAATAATTTCTCTATCATAACAGATATCTCAAGCCTAAAACAATCACTGACAAACAGTTACTGACCTCATAAACTGCGCATGTTCCCGAACTTCCCGAGTTTTGTCTGCAACTGGAATGGGCGATGGATTATTGTCCGATGATGGGAAAGCCGGCGAAATATCACTTATCTCCATCCTGGAATTACAGAAAGGTTCTTTACTATACAACAATAATGATTGATATAATTTTATTTAACTTTTTTAGAAAGGCGCTTACGTTTTTTGTTGCCGTATATCGGACGAGCAAAGATTACGGAGGTAGTCGTCGCACTCACGTTGCTTTTGTATCTGGTATTCCTTGAGTAAGTCTCTCCTAAAATCTCCATCCGTGGCGAGTACGATCGCCGCCTCGGGCTGGTGCGGCGATCGCTCAACGTCTGCCATGGTCGAGATAGATGTACACGCCGAGTATTCTTGACCGCGATGCTCCGGTGTGGTCGCCGTCGAAGCACCGATACTGCTCGGAGTCTGACTATTATTTTTCGAATCCCCCGTTTTCGATTGCTCGTCGATAGGCTTCAGCGACTCGTGCAAACCGTTGAAAATGCTCTCTCCGTTTTTACTGTCGAACAATCGGTCGACGGACGTATTCATCAGCTTGTTTCCTTTGATACCCGTTAGGTGGAAGCCGGCGAAGCACGAAGAGGAGGGGCCGTAGTCGATGGCGGATAGAGCCATAACCGCAGGGTGCCTCGGGGCGCCGTCGGGCAGGGGCCGCAGCGAGCGCGTCATGGCGTCAGCTGCAGATCGCGGCCTCCGGAATGGCATGGCTAGATGAGGAAATGTACGCGGTTTGATCGGCGTCACGAGCATGTGCTCTGTCCACGACGTATGCAACGACGGACGCTCGAGCTTCTCTACATCTACGTTTAGCATTCTCTGCTCAAACGGCACGCTGAACGTTTCCGACGGAATAGATTGCAGCCACGACAACAAACTTAAGTCAGATTCGTCAAACCCAGAGCCATCCAGTAATCTAGAAAAATTCACTTCATTCGACTGCGCCTCATTCGATCCTGTAGCTTTAGCTTGACAATAATTCACACATGATTCGTAAAGTATTCCTTTTATGAGTAACTGCATCAATCGATCATTTTTAGCGCACTTAGAAATCGTGTTGCTAGATTTCTTGTCGCATGGTAAGAATTGTTCTACTAATGGGTATACCTCGCGAAAACATTGCACGCGGGCGTTGCTCGGATTCCATTTCTTAAATTGCGCATGATCAGTGATGCTGGGCAACGTTAGTAATAAGCATAGGTTTGAGTATTCTTCTTTTGATGGAGCTAGTTTTTCAAGATCGCTAAGTACTTTTACAACTTCGTCAACGATGTTTTCGACGTTGTTGTACGCTTTTATTTCAGATCTGATGCATAATAGTTCTATGTATTTGTGTCTGAGGATGGCGTAGTTGAATTTGTCGGCTTCGAAAGCTTTGAGTGCGCTGAGGGGTTGAATAAACTCTAGTACGTCGTCCCATTGTCCGTCTAGGATAAGCTGTCGTAGGAAGAGAACGTCGTCGGCATAGTTGCCGTTGATGACGCCGGTCTCGCGCTCGAGCGACAACTGTGTGATGTGTAGGTCACGGTGGTGCAGGAACTCGAGCGCAAGCCTCACCACATCGTCCTCGCGCAGGCTCAGGTGCGTCGATGGCATTCTGCACCACCCCACCCCTGTAACAAACACAATTACATCTTATCCCCTAGCAAATGGATTGCCCAACTTCGATGTCGTTTAACTTTCTTTGGAAGTTAAGAAGCGTATTAGCAGGATCAGCTCGAGTTCATAGGATTTTTAGATAGTATATTTTTAAAGTAGTAGGTACCTATGTCATCTCAGAACTGAACCTGGCCGTTTGACCTACGATCATAAAGTGAAACTTATCATTCCACTAGTGATTACTCCACTGTTTGCCAACGTACGTCCAAAGTTAAGCTTACATACTTTTAGTAGTAGGGCTCTTTGTGAAGGGCCCGTGTCGCTTTTTACTGCTCAATAGAAAATTCAATCACTATTAAACTATTTACAAGTCTAGTTTATGTACTCAAGAGTTTAGGTACTTAACTTTATTTTGAATGAAGGTACCTAATTAACTTTTTTTTTTTTTTCTACGATACAGGCATAGAAAACAACTCGATATGCTTAACTTTGAACATAGTATAACGTCAAACAGTGAAGTTACCACCCCATAGTGTTTGCATGGAAAAGAAATATCTAGTTTCACCTTAATAATTAAGTCATGCTAGCATTCTAGATTATGAATTTCTGCATGCCTACCTAATTACACCAAAGCTAATAAAAATTCTTAGTGCGTTGCAACTTTCTTTTGATTTATTCATATCGCAGTAAACACTTACCTATATAGTTTACTTTGATCTATGAATAACTATCTTTTATTCTCAACTAGCTGACATGCCCCGACTTTGCAAAGATAAAATTGTGGAAATGTTGAGGTAACCCTTCAAAATCAAGTAGCTAGGAAATCTGTGTATTATGTCAACAAGGCATAATAAAAAAAAAAAAAAAGTGGCACCAGTTAACAATAACGATATAAAAACGATTGAAAAATGGACTTGCTAGAGAACCACATCTTGAAACATGGTTACAGGTCTCAAAGATGAAGTAAAGCACAAGAGCTACAAACCCTGTTTCAATTCCCGAACGACACACATGATAGACATTTAAAATCTGATGACAAGTTCCTTCTAGATATCCCTGCACATTATTCTTCATTCTGTGTTAACTCCTTTTTTGTGCAAGCTGTCAGGCTATGGAATGATCTACCCTATAAAATCAAGTATGTTGACTCGAGGAAGGGCTTTAATAGTTGACTCGTGAGCTTTTCAAAAACAGATTTATGGATGATGTTACATAAGTATGCATCTTTTTATTTTATAATTGGATATATACATTATGTATAATACATTATTATTATGTCATATTACTATGGCATAAGTTGATATTTTTGTTGCACATCGCCTTTTCTACATCACCACTTGGGTTGGCTGCTAAAAAATACTTTGTCATTAGGTCAATTGACAGCCGTCACAGCTCAGTTCGTAGTAACCCTGCTTTCTGTGCTGTAGGTGGTGGGTTCGATTCCCACTGAGAACAAACATTTGTATGATGAATATAAATGTTTGTTCTGTGTCTGGGTGTTGCATTGTATTCTAAGTATGTATTAACAAAAAAAAAAGTATATAAGTATTCTATCAGTCATCTGGTTCCCATAGTACAAGCTATGCTTAGTTTGGTGCTAGATGATGTTGTGTTAAAAATGTCCACAAATATTTATTTATAGGAGGATGTAGAATAGGAGGGCTTCTATTGTACTTCGATATTATATTTACTTGTAATAATGAATAAATAAATTATGATTTAACATGAAGTTTTGGGGGATCAGTTGTGTCTACAGCATGTATAATGCATTTACTAACCAGGAAAGAGCTAGTCTGATCATAGTGTGCGTCCCTCAATGATAAAATGTAAAGAACATTTCCGCACTTACAGACAGTAAAAAATCAACTGAAATAAAAAACTATGCAACTCTTTGTTGCTAATAGATAGAATACATAGTGGAAAGATCTTGAGGTATGTATATGGCCAAAGTAAAATGTTGCAAAACATGGCCCTCTGCAACAAAACCCCACCAATATGAAAGTTATTGTTATTTCTACTATGAAAAAACTTATGAAGTTATAGTTGTAAAGGTTTTACTTACTACACTAAACATAAATTTAAAACATAAGGTGAACAAATAGAATAGCATTTACATAGATGGTATTATTGTTTTTTGACCTTTGTTTTTTGCTTATTTATTTAAGTACTTATTTAATTGACCTGTTGACATGGAATTATTTATTTATATTATTATGAGTACTTATAAAATATTATTAGCTATGTATGTAGGTACAGTCAAAGTTCCCCTCCCAAAATGATTTACAAAATTATCATAGGAATGGAAACTTTCACACAGCATAGATGTTTTAGTAATTTATTCCTCTGTGTGGAGAAAGCATTGAGTGACTAGCTTTACATAATTGGATGCATTGATCGCACAGAAAATCAAGACAAACTTGTACCTACTCAAAATATGGTTGAAAAAGTAAGTACCTACCTACTAATTGGTGACACACCAACACCATATTATGCTAAAATTCGTCAGCTAAGTATCTACAGCTAATTCACCTACACACTATCTGGCCTTCTAAATAAGGTAGTGATTCTGGTTGTGCACACCTACAAAATCTGACTCGTCAACTAAAAACAAAAATGCGTAAAAATATATACCTACGTAACTACAGAGTTCCTTAACGAAGTAAAACATTCATACTTAATTTGTACGTACCGTTCCAAAGTCTTCTGATTCCGTCTGAGACGAGCAATCACTACCAGGCGTTACACAAAATTAAAAGCCTGCATTGAACAAAACCGAAAAAAAACATGAAAACTATATTGAAATTAGAGACCCGAACATTTTAGTACAATATACCACAGATTATTATTCTATTATTTACCCCTATAAAAAAAACTACTATAAAGTCTGTGAACTAATAAACGTGCCGCACCGCGCCGCTAAAAACCTTGGAAAACTGATGAATGACATGACTGACATACGAACGGAACGGATCGGACTAGCTAAACGAAACTCGAGAACACCAAAACGTTAGGTGGAGTTTAGTCCAAATATATACTACGGCTGTGATCATAGAATAAGAAACAGTCCATATTCTTAGGCTGTGTGTGATACGGTTATTCCCGTCCGGATACAGAAGAGTTTTTTTTTAATTTATTCATTAGGCTACGCTAACAGTACAACATAATAATACATTTTTTTAATACAACTAAAATAACAAAAATCTATAAAATGTGTACCAATAACAACATTTACAGGGTTAACAAAAACTAATTAAGATTTGACTTATATGAGAGTTTATTCGTTTTATTTTAGAAGCACCGAGTTGCCCCATGCGTATCATTCTCATTACGAAAAGAAAAGTACCGTACGTATTTTGAGAAACTGAGCTTGTCGAACGAAAATTATGTCACATCTTTCAAATGTTATCTTTCTGGATTTTCGGCATCCAGGGTTTTGGGTTTTGCTTTTAACATTAGTAGAATATTTATGCTAAGCCATAGCTTTTTGCTTAGCTTGAAACACCGTTTTGATACTCAGTAGGTGGATATGGTGGAATACGCCATAAAGTAACTTTTATACTGGGAATACGCTAGTTCCCCCCTACGCCGCTAGGGCATTCATCGTATTTCCATACAAATTCCAAACTCGAGCTCGCAAGCCGAAATCCGAATTCTGGAAAACGAAAAAACCTTAGAATCGGTCTACAAGAGTTTCGCCTAGAATTATTTAACTAAAGCAAAGCGACCAAACCAAAATACTGACCAAATGAATACCTAGTAGGTACCTAATTTATTTACTTCTACTTGCTGGATACTACGTCGCTACTGATGCTCACTGGCTGTCGTTGTCTACCTAGGTACCTACCTAGGTACTTTCCTTCTTAAACTATACCTAGGTAATGAGTGTTTTACACTCAATTTTTGAAATTGTTGTTATTTTTAATTGTTAACGAGAGCTAGTGCTTAGACAAACCTAACAGTATTAAAAACACTATTAACCAATATCTGTTACAATTTTAGGAAAGAAATATCTATCTATAACGGAAAATTTCACAAAAGTCTCCATTAATAGGTACAAATTAGGTATGAAACTATTATTACCTAAATAAAGTAACGGTAGCACCTTTGATGAATAGAATAGTTATTAGGTATTAGGAGTGTATATAATTAAAATCTTGAGTGTGTTACAATAGTTTCCTTTAATTATTCAATAAGTAGGTACACATCTAAGTACGATTTTTAAGTTCTACGGAGTTTACATACGTAGGTATTACAATTTTTAATTGAGATTGATAACATCAGGTTAATGAATTACATAATTATATCTACTAATCTTATTACCAGACTAACTACATACTTACTTTAGTAACATGTATACTTACTTGAAATATTTTAATAAGTACCTATGTTGATAGGTACATAGGTAGTTATGAGTTATTGAACATAGTAGGTACTAAGTAACTATAAACAATAACAAATTTCAAGCATTGAGGTATTATGTTATCACTAGAAAAGAAAAGTGGTAGGTATAAGTACTTAAGTTATTTTCAACTCGTGGTTAGGGCCAGTTGTATTCAACTAAAAGGGTCTGTACAGTGTACACGTTCCTCATGAAGAGCGCTAACTCAGGGAGACTGCATGGTGCGAAGATTTTTGTTACCTACATCTTTTTGTTATATTACTAGGTACTTCAATGACGTACAGATAAGCAAAATTGTTAAAAATATGGAATAAGGGATTTATTTGAATTTTTGATGTGATATTAAAAGTGCATAAGTAAGTGGAACGTACTTTAGATAATACGAGTAATTGCACTTAAAAAACAAGAATAATTTATTGTAGGTCCTAAGTTAGCGGGTAAAGGTAAAGTAGGTAATAGGTAATAGATAACTATTAACATTCAGCCACAGAACAACAACGTAGTATGTTCATTACACAAAATGTTTGACCCTCAATAGGGATTGAAGCTACAGCTGAGACAGGAAAGCTCTATCAATCAATTAATCATCAAGCATCTTCTTAAACCAGTGTAAAAAAAGGTTAATAAAATAGTCAAGTCATTTGACTTGACTATTTTAGTAACCTTTTGTAGACTATTTAGCTTAGTTGCACTCACTAGAAATGGCTGAATATTTAATAATAGACAACATTACTTTCTACCACTCACTTTAGATATAATTATAATAGGTCTTCAATTTACTGAAACTACTCCAAAGAGCAGAAGTGAGCCATGACTTGTGCCAAAAAATTGAAATTATCATCGTTTTCATCATCAGTCGTATACTCGCTATTATTATCATCAGAGTTATTAAAAATATACAGGTTATTTTGCGTAGTATAATCTGTCTCATCTTTGTCATTATTATCTGTGTACTGGGTATTTTGCTCATCATTCTCTGAGTCGTACTGTTCTTCTTCAATCTGTAAAAGATCACCAAAATTCATAAATTCCAATGCCGATCCCCCAACAATCAAATTATTTGATGCAAGTATATTAGGCTCCATCTCATCAGCTGACGAGTCATCACTATCATCACTGTCAGGGACATGCAGTTGCTCTAGCTCATACTGAAGAAGTTCCTCCGTTAATACAGAAGTTCCACCATTACCAATACCAGTTGGACCAAAATATTTGGTGTCCATAACGTTAATAAAGTTTCTGGTTGCAAACCATGCTCTTTCCTCACTCAGGTTGACTTTTTTGAAAACTTCAAAAACATCTTTAAATAATTTATTTGGTGTCTCGACAAGCAGATGCAGTGTCTGCCCATCATTAATCTTGTAATATGCAAGTGTGCGAGAATCGCTCAAGAATTTTCCTAGAAACAACAATGCCATGTCTTCATAACATATTTCCAATGCTCCTGTTATTCCATATTTTATATTTCTGATAGTTGTTGTTGGGGTAGCCTGAAAACAAGAATTCAAAAACAATGAAAACTCAGAAAAGGATAAAGATAATCGAGAGATTCACTAAAATTAAAACTCTATACCTACAGACAATCATTTTCAAAGTTAAAGCCTACCGAACTCAACCAAACCTAGTAGACCCGGAAACCTAAAGTTGGTTCCTATAGGTACTTAGTTTTTTTGTAACATTAGATTTACGAAATAATATAGAAGTCCCATTGTGGCGCCCATTCAAACTTCATGAAGTTGTGTTTGTGTTGTGACGTCAAAAATATGTAAAGGCAACTATGCGAAGAGTATACCGCAACTGCAATGGTCAAAAGACAGCACCATGCGACGCTTTAAAATCTTAGTTACTTAGTTCTTATGCAAAGATATTGCAAATTGTCATGTTAGCTGCTTATAGGCTGCAGGTTGTTACTGGCGGGGTCATCAATCTATTTATAAGATTTCTCTTACTACGAGTAGGTACCTACATTGCTTTAAATTTCAAGTAAGTCTAGTGGCATTTTCCGGGAATTTATCTAGAAGTCTTCGTAGTACCTACCTTCTTAGTAGGAAGTATAAATAATATTTAAATAAAAAAGGATTAATCCGCCTAACTGAGAAACCATTATTAAAAGTAAGCTTTGATAGTTCCTTCACGGTAAATTTACTTTAGAACAACGTACAAAAACTCGATACATAGGTACCTACTTATCTGCAAAAACGATTGTACGAATATACTTAGCATGCTGGAAGTCTGGGACTATGACGTATTGTAGCAAGAAGGTAACAACTAACAACCTACCAAAAACATTGAGTTTAACTTACTTCTAGTATAAAGTCGCCAGTATGTATGAGAGTCTCTGCAGAGTCAGAATATGGTGCCACCATTGATACGATGATCGTCAATTTCATATTGATAGTTAAACTTTCGAACTGTTCTACGATTTGCGGCCACTCATTATCATCAGACATCACATCATCATCTATTTTATCTGCTTCGGTACTCAAGGTATTACAAGCTATATCCTGTATACCAGAAGTCTCATCAGTATTACAAGGTGGCAGTGCCATGTTTATCACTCCCGGTTCAGAAAGACAAATAGTAGGAGTTGATGACAGTGCATCTTTTAAATCCATTTTTAATGGTGCTTCTGCTTTATTCTCCATTTTAACCTTTGATGTTTGATCAGACTGCTTATGAGTCAATATTTCATCAGTGTTCAAATTTATTGCAACTTCATTTCCATGCTCTGGAAGCTGACGTGTAGATAGTGGTTGAGAGAACGAATTGGATTCCACTTCGTTACTAGAAGCCAATGGCTGCTATTGATGGCTTGCTCTGAATCTTCCGTGCTCCAAAACTTCTAGCCCAGTGCCTTTGCTCACGAAAGATATACGAGACCTTCCGATACGATGCTCTTCATGGCAATGATGAATCTGCCTCAGCTTACTCTACTCACTGCACTACTATTAAATTGCCACTCACCACCGGCTGCACTTTTGCACAAAAACTCCTTAGCAAAGTGCGGTCTTGCCTTTAGTTCGGAGCGGATATTGATTTTGTTTAGTTCCTGATTTGGCGGGGTGTGGCGCACTGTGGTGTGGGAGGAGAGAATGAAAGGAGAATAATAACTTCAATGTGGAAGAAAGAGAAAGAAACTACACTTGCGAAACTATAGTTCCAGGACTTGCGCAGTGAGGCCTGTCCTTGTTTTCCAGAAAACCAAGTACCTAGGGTAGTAAGTAGGCTACATAGGTAGGTAGGCTAGGTAGGTAACATTTTATTTAATCTAGGGCATTGACCTCCAACGTAGTGTACCTAGAACACAAATCATTACGTCCCTTTTTTTGTACCTAGTACCTACATAAGCAAGTAGGTATCATTAGTAAGTTCCGTCCACGATTCTATATTCAACATAACCAATAAGTGTTCATAATGCTGGTCATGAACAGTGCTCTAATCTTGTTTTGGATGCTGCTACACACAGAGGCAGAACAAGCACTTGGGCTCATTATTCATTTGGGCGCCTCCAGGCGATTTTATGATCCAGCTCCCCACTATCTGAACCACCTCGTTAAACGCTACTCGATTAGCCAGTAGAACCGCCCGTTAAACGTACTGTAGGTACCCACTACTGTGCTGTAGGTAGGTTCATAATATCTAGTTCAGCTGACTGAGATTATAAATTCAAGAAATTTTGCTTATGCATGAAAATTATGAATACTTGCACCCCTAGCTGATGAAAGTATTGCTTACCAATTTTTAATACATTCGAATAGGTGTTATGGATATTAGATGGATACTAGATACTAATACGCAGCAGAGAGAGAACTGCTGGCATACAACCAAATATCAAGCGTAATTTGTACAATAAATATATCAAAGAATATAAATATTTTGTTTGTGGTTGGTGTTGGTTTTAAAGAGCATTACAAATTATTTGATTCATAATTCCTACAGGTAGTTTAACATACCAGAAAAAAATGAAGGTACGGTAGCAAACCAAAGGTATTGGGTACCTAGGTACCTAGATAATTACTGTGCAACATACTTACATACAGTATTGAAAGGCTGATGATAAACAATAATATGTGCCTGTTGAAGTCATTGCTGGCCATGGGCTCTCATTTTAGGAAGAATGATTTATGCCTTCGCCATTCACTTCCCGGGTCCCGGAAATGTGATCGGTCCATCGGCATCGGGCTTACTCTTACCAGACTAAGGTACTCCTAAGACTAAAACCTAACCCCTAGAATATACTAGTTGTAACTCTTGAACATTGCATAGTTAGCAATTAAAAAGCTACATTTTTTTACGAATACCAACGAAAAAACCTGAGTCCAAAATAGAATCAAGTAGGTACCTTACCTACCCACACGTTAAGAGTTTTTTTTACGCTACTCTGTCCTTATTCTAAGACTTTTTGTTTCATGATTTGATCTTCTCTTCTAAGGCAACCTGTCCATCATTCGATGGCTTTTCTCTTCAAAACCCAAAAGCAACTAATTTTCTTTTAAATCAGGATTTGCACTCACTTTCTATGGCGGATAAGTTATATCTAAAGGTGCATTTGCCAAGGTTGTGTATTCCATGGTTGTGGAATCACGGCACCTGCCAGGAATACACAACCCAAATATCTCATGAATGAATGTCAAAATGACAGTTCGTCAATCTATGCGCGTCAGTCTCGACCCGACAGTCACGGACGTACGGATACGGACGTCAACGTCAACCATTTGAATTTTGATGAATTGCGCGTGGTGGTGTTCGTTCGATGTTGGAGAAAATCGTTCAGGATTTGGCTTAATATTTTTTTAAAAATTAAGTATACACTAAAAAATGGAGGAAGAAGGAGACAATATATTAATGGAAGAAAATTACTATCAATTTCTAAATGTATCGAAAACGGTAACTATTGCATCACGTGTCATTTGTAAAATACCTACTGTCGGCTTGGATATTTTTACCTTATCAAAGATCATTATATAACTTAGTAGAAGATATCGCTACCTACGTTACGTCTGTTTTAATACTATGCACTCGGTAGGCCACTTGTAACATAATTTTGTCCATTGGAGAGGTTAGAACAAATATATGAGGGACCAAACCCATCTTCTTTCTATATTAGATAGATAGATAGAAAACACTTTATTGTACACCACATTACACATAAACACTACAAAACTAATACACATTTATAGAAAAAATCATTAAGTGGAATACAATGGGCGGTCTTATCGCTAAAAGCGGTCTCTTCCAGACAACCTTGGGATGGACTGAAGGACTTGCCAAGAACGAGAAAGGACGGTAGTGTAGTATAAACAATAAGTATTATGCATACAATAATATCAACCTACTCTAATTAATATTACCTATATAACTACATACATTAATTACTTATACAACTAATACATATATACAATATCATGTATAGTATAAATATATATTAATACATATACCTACACTTAGTGAAATATAAACATGAATACTAGGCTATCAAGAGGTGATCGAGCAAAAGATTTTTGAAACCAGGGAGGCATTTAGCAGTTCTGACATTAGTAGGAAGAGAATTCCAGAGACGAATGGCTTGCAACGTGAAAGAGTTCTCAAAGAAAGTAGAAGTGTGCACAGGTGTTTTGAGTTGAAATGTCTCAGAGGAACGCAGCGAGTGGAAATTGGAGAGATGGAGAAACTCGAAGCGTTCCTACTACTTAGCGTTACTACCTGCCGATCAAAAATAATAGCATCAAGTTTTGTCGTATTTTTACTATCGTTGCGAATGTGGCACTTCGTGGGCAGTCCATAATAGTTGGTGACCAAACTTATTATTTGAGGAAGCCTATTTATTTAATTTTGTAGGTATTTACTTTCTATCAGTAGGTTATTTTCAACAAATGTTTCTGACACGAACAAGCTGAAAATAGTTAAAGAATCTCATATAAATGTTATAGTATATAGAGGGTATAGGCTTAAAACCAGATAAGTGCGAAATGGTTACTTTCGAGATATTCAATGTTTTTTTTTCTATTTTTTAAGGAACTTTGCGTCTTCTAAAGACAATGGCACTTCCACCATACCTTATATATTCAATGTTGAAGTTTGCTAGCAGTAAAACCTTATTTTCTATATAAAATATGTGAAAACTACTGAGTGGCATGATAAGATTATATCTAGGATGTTTTTTCATGATTTAGGTACATAAAATGTAATATGATTCATGAACTACTACTACTACTACTACTAGTATGGTACTTGAATTTTTAATAAAATCTACCTGTTGCAGGCCTCTCCTGAAGAAATAAACAGTGCATACCGCCGACTATCCCGCATGTTTCACCCTGACAAGCACAGCACTGACAAACCTAACCAGCAGAAATGGGCAGAACAAATTTTCAACAAAGTAAAAGAAGCCTATGAAGTTTTGTCTGATTCACACAAAAGGGCTATTTACGACACGCTAGGTGAGATCTGGTGATTCTTGAAAACTTCTTTAAACTTTCAGATTGCATTGCTGTTTAATTTAGCTTTTACAACATCTAACTATCTTACCATAAATATAAATAGATATTTGAAAGTATTAAAAGTTATTGATCGTGTTTATAATATGGTTTAGGTAAACGAGGCTTGGAAGTTGATGGTTGGGAAGTTATATTTCGCACCCGAACACCGAGAGAAATAAGGGAAGAATATGAAAGGTAAAGAAAGTCTATGTTCCATTATATAAAATTGCTGAAGATTAAAACTGTCACTACCATTTATTTAATAAGCAATGGCAATATTTGTTTGTCTTTATTATTTTGTACATATTGTTATACATTTGCTTTTGTAAAGCAATAATTGATACACTAGTAGTAGTCTAGTATGTACTATAATATAGTAGGTATGTACTGTAGTACATACAATACTAATTTACATTATTTCTTATAAAGCATAATTTGTATAGACAGTTTTGGATTTATGACTAGCCAATTCCGATGTGGTTAATAATTAAATGAAAAGCAGTCTAATGGGAAATATTATCTTATTCCATTAAAATCTCGACAAATAGTAGTGTTGGTTCCATTGTTTCAGCTTCCTAAACTAATACACTAATCCCTTTCTTACTAACTAAACAAACAAAGACTGCTATAACAGCTCTGTCAAATAGGCAACAGCAGAGTTCATTATTGTCAACAATGGCATGTATTGTATTATATCATATGCTTACATTTGAAGTAAGAGAGTAAACAAATCACATGATTTAATAATAAAAGCTTGTTGCATTGTAAACTGATTCTAGAAGTCATTGATCTTACACAGGAGTAGTTTTAGCAAACTTTAGTCTTAGTTATAGCGGTCAAAATTTGAGTGGTCCCCTAAAACTTAGTGGTCCACATGAAGACAAAGGTTTTAGGATCATACTGAACCTTAGGGCTCATACTGAACCTTAAGCAGCATTAAATAACTCACACAAAGTTATTTAGGGAATGGCTACTGGAGTTATAATATCTAGTCTATCTAGTGTCGGAAACACATTTAAAAGCATGATACCCAACTAAGCAGCCTAATATATTTATACTGTAATTTATTTTCATAATTAGCTAGGTGAGTTAGGAAGTCACAATTCATTCTAATTTGGCAGTTAGGATAACCATCCTACCTTTTAATACATTTTCCTGCCCCCTGATTGCATATCTTCTGTTGCTAACAAGCTCCTGTTGCAAGTGTCATTAAAGACAGATTTGCTTTAGAAAATCACTTACACAATCACCCCTCTGATCATAATTCAATTTATTCCATTAGCCTAAAGTAATGCAGGATATATATTACATGAATGTAATGTATTGTATTAAGTATATTAGTCACCTAGTACCACTAACACAAGCTCTGCTTAGCTTGTCGCTAAATGATGCTGTGTGGATTGTCCAGCATTATTATTATTATTATTATATGCTGCTGCCTATTTCTTGATGCTCTTCCTTAGTTGCTTATTACAACATTCACAGAATGTTCTATTTGAAGCTTAATTATAAATTATATTTATTAGGATTCCTAAATTTAGACCACCTAGTGTAATGCAAATAATCATTTACATGTTTCAGACTAAAGCGTGAACGTGAAGAGCGCCGGCTTCAGCAAAGCGCAAATCCGCGTGGCACCATTACCCTTTCCATCAACGCCACTGACTTGTTCACCAAGTACTATGATGAGTATGAAGTGTGAGTATCCATAGACAAATGAACAAAACTTGTGGTCGGTTGTACTAACTATATGGCCAACCCAGCCCATTGCCATTTCAACTTGCTGAATCTAGTGATGATGATCAAAATATGTTGACCCTGGTCTTCTTGGCAGCAAATGATCCACCTGATGTTATTACCATCACCTAAAACAAAGCATCGCCTTGTAGGTCACGTTCATTATGTGCCCTTCATTGCATTGTTCTGCGTCCATCAATCTGAGGCATAAAGGTGCTAAGCCTCATGTGCCTGTAATTTCACTGACACACACCCTTCTAGCCGAAACACAGCAAGCGGCAGAAATAGGTATGGTGGTAGTACTTCCTTGGATGAGCCCTTCACTAAAGCTACTATAACTAGGGATTAAACTATGAAGCTGTTTTTTTTTTCTATGTCTATGTTTAATTGTTCGGTTGTTCTAATAGGGAGGATCCACAACTCATACCTTCAATTGAGGTGTCGGGAATGAGTATTCAGCAGTCGGTCGACGCGCCTGTCACTCTGCGCAACACCATGACAGTTTCCGGCAACATTTCCACACAGAATGGCATAGGTACGACAGATTTAATTATGTGTTCTGCTATCTTTTTATGTTATTCATCCAAGCTATTTAGGATTTAAATTCTATTCACCGTGCTGAGGTGTAACAAACGTGACACTCGCAAAATTGCGGGCAACAGTCTACAAATATCATTCAACAAGAATTGAATTGAATCTTCTTACAAAGCTTGTAGCTGACTTGATCATTCTTATAATATGAAATAAATCTGAAACTAAATTTTATAGATTTGTTTCTTTATTCAACCAGGCTATATCATATTCTATCATCTGGTTCCCATAGTACAAGCTATGCTTAGTTTGGGACTACATAATGCTGTAAAAAAAAAACTTATTAGCTTATACTGCTTGCCAGCTCTTAGGAAATCACAGTGATTTAACTACTATCTAACTTATCTACTATATAACTTTTAGGATGATAAAAAAAACATACTATAACTGTTTGACTAAGTTTTGTGCGGTTTCTATTTGAACGGGTATAAATTAATTTACCTATTTTATTTTCTAGTAAATCTTGTGGTCTTGTAGGAGTGACCCTGTCTTCTGATCTTAAGGTTGTGGGTTACTACTACTACTACGGTTTTAATATCGGATAGGCAGTATTGACTTTTGCGTTTTTTTTTTTTTTTTGCAGGCAACGGCACAGTTCACGTCTCGAATCGACACCTAAGCTCCGAGAAGGGATGGACGGAGGTTGAATGTGGCATCGGCAACGGACCATTGCTTGGCGTCAAACTGTTCCGTTCAATATCTCGGATGATGTTCCTCAACTGTGGCACTGTCATGCATTTCACTCCAAGAGGGATATCACCATCATTCTTCTCTAGTTAGTATTATGTTTACAAACAACCGCTGCAGAATAAAGGTTCTCGAATAGCGACCACGAACCGGAAGATGAAGCGTAGGACGTCCTTCTACCCGATGGACTAACGATATTCTTAGGATTGCGGAAAAGGGCTCAGAATAGTTCTTCCTGGAAACGTATGAGGAAACCAGCAGTGAAATTTTAGTGGTCGATGATGATGCTGATGGTGTAAACAGCCACACTTATCAACTTAACACTCTCAATGTCTTTCATGGTCTTTGGTAGCAATAGATTTTTAATTTTAATTGTTTTTCTCGTGTTATATTAATGTTGCGTGATTTCGTCATGTGCACTCATGTTCCTGTGATTTCCTCGGCATCAACACCTTCAAACTGAAGACAACAACGTAGCTTGGTAGCAGTAATCGTTATTGTTGTAGTACTAACCCGCACGAACCCTTCACAAAGAGCCCTACTACTACTAAAAATATTGTTGTTTTCAGCAATGGCACTTCAGCTGGATGCACATTCGGTGGGTTATTTGACTTATCGTGCTAGCTCGCAAGGCTCCTCAATGTCCACAATATACGTGCGGGACTCGGAACGCTATCACAGGTAAACATACAGGTGAATCTAGGCGCCATTTCCTCGCGACAAAACCTAGAACAGACATGAAACTTACACATGCACATGAATCTACTGTGGTGCCGATCCAAAAAAAAGGCAAGGTAGTTTCAATGACTTTATAGTTCAGGTTAAATTGAAGTTATAATCATCGCGGGATTTCGGGACAAGCCAATAGTGATATATTTTTTATCCGTTAACAGTAACGTGGCCATACAGATCGGCAAGCCGCATTCGTTTGCTTCTCTAAACCTGCTTTGGAAGTTGCCACAGTATGACATGAAGCTACGTCTGGCCCTTAAGTGAGTATGTATACATAAAATCTATAAACAATCTTTGTTACGACTCACTGACTGACATAATATGTAATTCACAGCCTAAACCGCGCACTAGCTTTAGACGAGTTTTAGATATTTGACATTTTTAGGCTCTGTTTGTGACAATGTGGTCACAAATTCACCTGCCAAGCGTGGTGACTACAGCAAATCCTGTCAAATATCGGGGAGGTATATGTCCAGCATTAGACATTTTAGACTAATATAATGTGTAAGGTGTACACCTTGTTATGAACACAGGAAACGCGTGCTAAGTGGGACAAAATCCTGAAGATATGTTCGTCTTATTTATTATAAATACTTGTAGGGGCGGTACCTTTGGAGCAATAGTGGAATATGGAGCAGAGAAGAAAGTTTCACAAAACAATAGTGTTTCCGCTGCAGTTATGGTTGGCGTGCCCAGCGGAGTTATACTCAAAGTCAAGTAACTATCTTTAATTATTTTATTTTTGGCCTATTTGTGAGTCCGTACAACTCACTGCTTTCATAATAATAATATCATATTTCCAGATGGACAAACTCGTCGCAGACGATTGTTTTGCCCATCCAACTGTGCGAAGAGATTCTACCCTCGCCGGTTTTCTACGCCACCGTGCTTCCCCTTGTCTCCTGGCTTATCCTCAAGAAATTAGTGCTGGATCCCATCGTCAAGGAACGCGAGCAGAGGGACAAGCAACGTTCTATGGAAGCTAACTTTGAAAGGTACGTCTTAGAGGAAATAGTAGACGAACGTAAATAATAATATGTATCTATAAACGAACGTACTATACGAGTTTACGGAAAGCAAGTTATGGCAAAATTCAGTCAGCTGCACACCAGTATGTTTAAAATATAATAAACTACAAGAGAAACTCAAAATCATGATGTTGATGAGTTCTTTTATTGTTCGAGTATTTGCCCTGTAAGAAATATAACTCGCATTGATAAATACTGTATACTTTCTAGTGCAGTAGACTACATAAACGTGGATCACTGCTCCTTAATTTATGATTTTTTATGTGTCAGTTCTTTACAAATTTGGTTTGGAACAGGTTACAAGAAATGCAACGTCAAGCACGCGCCACCGTAGAGCTAATGAAAGCGACCTACACACGCATCCGCTCCGACGAGGACAAGAAGAAAGGACTGGTCATCCTGAAGGCGATATACGGGAAGCTGCCACAAGGTTCGCTTGTTACACTGACAGTTAGACATAGTAGTCCCGACATAAATGTGACCTAGAGGGTTAATGCTGGGAGTTTCACAACGTGATAGAAACAGAGAAGAGGAATTCTGTAGAAGAATCAAGGACACCGACATAGCTCTCAGAATCAGCAATTTAAAGTTGCAATGGGTAGGCCACAATTCTCGAATAGCGATCACAAACCTGAAGATGAAGGGTTGGACGCCCTCGTACTTGATGGATTAACGACATTGTTTCGATCGCGGGAAGTCGTTGGATAAAAAGAGCCCAAAATCGTTCTTCGGTTTGTTTCCTCACGATGTTTACCTTCACCGTTTAAGAGCACCGGCATTGCGCATATAATTGGCGCTGGCGCTCTAAAAAAGGTGTATAAATGTCCTCAAATATTGGTTGTTTTTATTGTATACAGACTGCACAAGCCATTTGATTCCGGAGGCGTGTCCAGGTGACGTGCCACCTGCAGAAGCACCGTTCACAGCTGCAGAGGTCATTGACGTCACCATCCCTCTCCAGTGCCTCATCAAAGACTCGCGACTAGAACTACTAGACGCCAGCAAGGTATGAACCAATGCAATTGTTTAATTAGTGCTGCCTTGTGACCTGTATGCCTTTTGACTGATGTGGCGTGGCGGGCGAATGTCTGCCTGTGACGCAGGAGGTTGCTGGTTCGATTCCCGCCTTCCGATTAATGTTTGTACGATCTGCAAATATTTATTCCGGGTAACCACATAACATAACAAAAAAATAGATCCAGCAGTGAAATTATTTAGGCTGAAGTCGAAAAATAGTATCAGTAGAAGTTTGCTTTGTAAATAAATTTGTTAAATTACTTTTGTATTTTTCAGTCGGAGTTGGCGGGTTTTTACGACCCGTGTGTGGGCGAGGCTAAGCATCTGACGGTGCAGTACATGTTTCACGGCAACCTTCACCTTTGCACTGTGGAGGAGTCGCAAGCCCTTGTGCTGCCACGCAATAGTAAATATCTCTCTTCTTATCACGGAATCGTCTTCTTCTTTCGAGTCATTGGCTAATACTAATAAAAACTTTAAATAATATGAGCCCAGTAAGAGGCGACTTCAATAGTATGTCCCGTTACCTGGTTAAGTCTTCTAGTGTACAGGTGTCCAGGCAGAGAAGATACAGTGGTTAACATACTAAATTGACAATTGAATAAATTGCACTGTCGCTAAAGCCTTACAATTATAGAATTTGTGCTTGTAATACATTTGCCCATATATGTCCTCCATCATCATCATCGCCTGTTGGAAGAGACATTTACGACATTATGGACAAAAAACAGCAAGCGCTCGAGGTTTTTGCAACGATATTAAAAGCTTTGCTTATTTTGAGGCAAGATGGTGGATGATGTACTATATTTTTAGGATTGCGGGAAGTCGGGTGGATAGAGAAGGCTCAAAATCGTTATATCTAGAAACATCAGGGGTGCTAAGTGGCATTTGCATCTGTGCCTGTAGTGTTTTCTTTGTATAAACTATAGTAGTTAACTACGACAGCTCATATAAATTACTAGCGAAACGCGCGCGACTTCGTCCGCGTGAAGCTATTTTCATACAAACTTCAACCCTCGTAGACCACGTTTAAAGGTTGAATTTCGGGAATTCCTTTATTAGTACACCTCTACGCACCAAGACGAATATACTCTGAAATTTTAAAGTCTCTACGACCAGTGGTTTAGACTGTGCGTTGTCTATATCCCAGTCAGTCAGGACAAAGATTCTTATAATTGGTATAGATAGTTCAGTGTAAAACCGCTAGAAGGGCTGCGTTGAATTTCATACAGTTCAATAACAATATTTGCTATCGAGTACAGGGGCCCAAGCACGAACTGGCTATCGTGACGCTAGCGTCACGCTAACGTTACCAAAATGTATGAGATTTTGCACAGCGCCTCTATCGTGCGTAAAGAGAACTAAAATTGGAAGCACGAACACTTTTGGCATTACGTACGTAAAGTAAACGATAGCTAGGTCCGTAAAGTAACGTAATTCGATAGGAAGTTAGTAAATCGGTTGTCGTTCGTGCTACCATGTATCGTCTCGGTCCGTAAACCTAACGTGAATACGTTAGGTTTACGGACCGTTACGATACGAAAGTGGAATTCGTTCGTGCTTACCCCCTAGTTTTTGTAGTTCGAAATTTAGGCACAGAGCACTTCTATACTTTAGGCAGCACGTTGAGCTATCGGCTGTAGCGGTCGCTAAGCTTACAATTGGGTCACCGTCTGTTACTTAATATATTTTAATTTTCAGATCACAGGATAAAGAGATCCTGAGAGTAC